>CM028380.1:69284548-69404679 GCA_013146195.2 Codonopsis lanceolata
GGGGAGCTAGGGTGAGGCAAATGATGCATTGGGATGTGGGTAAAGATTCCCCAAGTACTAACCCAAGAAACCGACTCACAATGATGGATTACTATAGTTATCGTTTATTCCAACAAACTTCGTAGTATTCAACCATTTGAGAGCCCAAAAGTTGTTTCTGTGAATATTTGGTGGATGTTTGGGCCGCTATGGAGCAAAACTGTCTTTACTACATTAGAAAAACCAAGTTGAGTTTATTCATGTTGTATAAAGACCTCCAAGAAATCCATGATCAAGAGGAGATCAAATTGGCAAGAGATATATTCTTCCATCTTCTTTTATCGGGTGGACCTGAAAGGACATGTATGAAAATTTTCAAGATTATATGGCTATCACTTTATATACAAACACCCAAATATTTTCTTAACCATGACAACCAACCCAACGTGGCCTAAAATTAATGATGCTCTAACAATCAAACCGCCGCGATCTAGATTTGGTTGCTCGAGTTTTTGAATTAAAGAGAAAACAATTGATGAAAACAAAGAAAAAGAAAAGAGGGTGTTCGGATCGAATAGAAGCATATGTTTTCACGATTGAGTTTCAAAATGGGGATTGCCTCATATGCATGCTCTATTTTTTTCTGCAGAACCGATAAGATGAAAACACCCAAACAAGTTGATAGGGTGGTCTCAAAGAGAGTTACCCCGATCCGATCAAGAAGCCTTCACTTTTCAACACCTGCTAAGAGATGCATGATACATGGACCATGCTGGCCGAGAAACTCACGTGCAATGTATGGACAATAATTTTTGCAAGAAACGAAAACTATGGGCTGAAACTACTTATTCATGTTGATCGGTTAACCCTATCGCGACAAACAATGACATTGATGGTGAAGGAAACAACTTGATAATAGAGATGTCGATAGTATTATCCTTATCTAACAGAGATGTTTAACTGTCATATTAATGTGGAGGCTTTGGCCGGAACAGAGATGTGTGTCAAGTACATTAATAAGCAATATACAAAGGACATGATAGAACTACAATGGTTTTGGGAGGGGTGATGAGATCAAACAATATCTTGATGCAAGGTATATTGGACCGCCAGCCTAAGTTTGCGCATGGCGGTTATTTGGCAACACTTTACATGAAGAATGTCCTAATGTTATTCGATTGGATCTCCATCTTCCTAGAGAACATAATGTTTTGTATGATTCAAGGCAGATCAGAGATCGGTTGGTCAACAAGCGAGGAGAAAATATGAGGAGAGAAAGAAATTAATGGCTTTTAAATTGTTGTGCCTCGATAGAATGACCAGAGATTTAACATATCAACAAATGCCATGAATTACACTTGGAATAAAAAAATTTGGAAACAAGGCATCCCAACCATCCAAGCAATGCTATTGGTAGAATATACTTTGCTAGCCCCTGGAGAGAGAGATTTTACCTCAGGCTATTACTAATTACCGTGAAAAGCGCCCGACATTGTGGGAAAATTTACGCATATACAATGGTATTCAATATAATACGTTTAAAGATGCATGTGTTGCCTGCGGGGTCTTTTAGAAGATGACGAAGAATGGGCCAATGTTTAGAAGAAGCAGTTATGAAGGCTGGATACCAATTGAGAAGATTATTTGCCCTTATTCTAACACAATGTTCTCGTCTGACTGACAAGTTGTGGAATAAGTTTACAATAAATATATGTGATGATCTTCCACACCAATGCGTCTGTACAATTTCGAGAATTACAAATCCATTGATGGTCAAGTAACAAATTATGGTTTGCATCTCTTGAACGAAATATTGCAAGAATCTGGAAAAAGTTTACAAGATTTTTCACCTATGCCCCTCCCAAATGAAAATTGGACACAAATAGCAGGAAACAATAGACTATTATGGGAACACAGACAACTTCGATACGATGTTCGCACAGTTGGTGCGGAAGAAAATATTAACTATTTGAATGACGGTCAACGACTCTGTTTTGAAGCTGTAATCTCTTCAGTGGTTTTGAGTCATGAAAGGACCTTTGTTTTGAATGGGGTCTTTGATGCAGGCAAAACATTTTTATACAACACCATTGCGGGATATTGTCGAAGCCTTGGTCATATCGTCATTTGTGTTGCATCATCCGGAATTGCATCATTGTTGTTGGTGGTAGAAGCTGCGCGTTCTACGTTTTGTCTACCATTGAATGTGTTGGAAGACACTATATGTTCCTTCACTAAACAATCAATTCATGCAGAATTGTTTAAGGAGGCGAAATTGATTATATGGGATGAGGTCCCTACGCAACATCGCCATTGCGTTGAGGCCGTGGATCGCACCCTTCAAGATGTTCGTGATAACATCAACCCTTTCGGTGGAATTACTGTTGTACTTGGTGGGGATTATCGTCAAACTTTACCCGTTGTACCAAAAGGATATCATGAACAGATTGTGGGATCAACTCTTCAAAAATCAACACTTTGGAATCAGATACACATTTTGACTCTATCACAAAACATGCGATTGAATCCAAATGATTCAGAAAATGTTGAATTCGCTACATACTTGAACGAGGTAATATCAATTTTACATATCTACGTTTAAACTTTAAATTAATAAATATTTTATGATTAACATTAATTTAATTTCAATCATCAGGTATGAACCAATCCATATGAAACCATTGAACTACCTTCTACAATTCGAAAGTGTAAAGACCTCGGTGAATTAATAAGAGAAGTGTATCCATGCATATGGGATCGAGACTTCTTCGCAAAATTCTTAAAGCGTAACTATTTTATCGCACGCTTGATGATGATGTTAATAATATAAATGTTGAAGCATTGAAGATATTCCCCGAAAATGTCATTAGTTATCTATCGGCAGACAAAAACATGAAAGATGATACGAGTGATCCGATTATGGCAAATCGATTCCCAATCGAATATTTAAACTCTTTGAATCCTTCTAGTCTCCCCCTTCAGATCTGCAATTGAAAATCGGTTGTCCAGTTATTTTGCTCAGGAATCTTGCCCCAAAGGATGGTCTTTGCAATGGAACTAAACTAAGGGTAGTAAGATGTGCGCAACGGATTATTGAAGCTGAAATATTAACTGGAGATAAAGCTGAAAATTTGGTATTTATACCAAGAATTTCTCTTACCTCTTATGCTTCTGAGCTTACCATTCCTATTACAAGACGGCAATTTCCTATTAGGTTGGCATTTGCAATAACTATAAATAAATCACAAGGTCAATCGGTTAAATTTTGTTGGCATTGATCTTCGTACCCCAGTATTTACTCATGGTCAATTATATGTTGCACTTTCCCGATGTACTACATTCGGCAGGATAACAATTCTCTTACCATCACAAGAAGAAATTTCGACAACAAATATAGTTTATCATGAAGTTCTTCTATAGTGCTTCTACCACAGGTATAAATCCCTATAATTTCCAACTCTAAAAAATATTTTTTTACGATTATATAGTTTATATCTAACACATTTTTTACGATTATATAGTTTATATCTAACACATACATGGTTTCAAATAGGGCAATGCAACTCCATTTGACACTCCACATGCATCTTCAACTCTCCATCCACCTAATTGTTATGATTATGATTCTGTAGAGGAATTTGTAAGCACCCAACTGATGTTTAGATAAGTGTTAACAATTACATATAATATAAATTTTACAATTACATAATTTTTATCTTACATATTGCTCCAAAATAGGTTCCAGCAACTCCACCTACAACTCTGACACCCCCTCATCCTCCATCTCAAATACTGTTGTACAATGATATGTGGGATGATTCGAGTTTTGTAAATAAGGCGGTATGTTTTTTTTAATATTTTAATTAATTAATCATTTTTATGCATAAAATATAGTTAAATTAATTTGTCTGAATCTTCTTTGTCTCACGTGTAGATGGAAATACTGGACAGAGTTACTGCGTCTAACGTTTCAAAACCAGAAATTATTGTGAAACAAGAGCCTCCAGAAGAAGATTAAGTAGTGATATAATTATGGATGCACAAGGTTTTCCTTCAATTCAAAGTTCTTAGTTTTTATTTGTTATTAGTATTTCCTTTTCGAGGTCAGGTTCCTCTGTCCTCCCTCCTATAAGGGCAAGGCTAGTTGTCCCCCTCAAGTTTGTAATATTATTTTCTATTAATAAAATATAGCAGGGTACCGCCCCTGTTTCCCTCAAAAAAATACCAAATTAACTTTAGATTTTTATTCCACTGTGGATGATCCTATTGTTTGAATTGGTTACCAAGATATGTTAATTTTAAATGGTTACCAAGATATGTTAATTTTAAATTGTTTATTATATTGATTTATTTCGTCTCATACTAACATCATCTCATACTGACATCGTCCCATACTGATATCGTCCCATATTGGCACCGTGCCATCGGCACGGGCACAAAATCTAGTCTATATTATAAAAGAGCTCAAGGTCTAATCGATGGTTTTGATGAAATTGTGCTTAACACAACTGACGATTCAGATTGATTCGTAAGTATGTGAATTATAAATGAACCCCTTAGCTATGATGTATGAATTACCCCTCTACAATTACATATAAAACCTTCAGTTATGAGTTTTGTTTGAATTAACTTGTCAGTTATGAGTTTTGTTTATCCTGACCATTCAGTGAATTGATCACATACCAACACTGTGCCTATGGCACGGGCACGTATTCTAGTTTTTATTCATTAATGATTTGAGTTTTTGTTGGAGTAACTTGTAATTATAATAAATTTCAAAATTTGTAAAACTATTTATCCTCTTACAATTAAGTGATTTATGAATAGGGTTCCGCTATTCAGCCCCCTTTTTTTATGAGTTGACTTTCCAAAAATTATCATAAGTCATTCTTTCTATTTTACCCTCCTTATAAGTTGACCATCCCTTCATCGCCCCCTACCCTCAATTGTTCGATTAGAGCATGCCAAATAAAATTGTGTTGTTCGGCTAGAGCATGCCAAACAACACTAAATTTAATTTTTTTTTAAAAATATTTTCAAAATGTTCGGACCTCCTTGACCGAACACCACTGTGTTGTTCAACTGGAGCATGCCGAACAACATTAAGTTTAATTTTTTTAAAAAAATATTTCCACAATGTTCAAACATCTTTGGTCAAACAACACGATGTTGTTTGGCATGCTCTATCCGAACAACACAATTGTTAATCCCAAATGGAACAATACTAGGCTAGAAGGGGGGTTGAATAGCCTAGTCACACTTAAAAAACAAGTACTTTCAACCTATTGAAAAGGTTGAAGTAATGGAAGACTTGTACGCAAGACAAACTAAGTCTACTGGTGAAGCACTACCAGTAGACTTGGCTGTTTACTGAAGTTTGCAGCTCAAAGGAATAAGTTAAGACGAAGATAATAATATAAAGCAGTAAGCAACAAAACACAAAGAACACAATTATTTTGAGATGGTTCGTACTATAAAGAGTGCTACGTCCACCACCAAAGCAGTCAACCTTGGATTTGAATGTGCGCTATATTCTCCGCTAGTTTTATTACAGAAATATCTAATTGATTGTGTACAAAATATTTGACTTGTGTTTGGGGGTGGGGGAATTGAATATCTGGAAAACATAATATTCAAGGTACAGAAGAATAGTAATGAATACAACAATAAGAAGTAAATGAGCAACAGTTGATGCAGATCTTCTTGTTGTTGTTGGGGACTTCTTTGGTCAGTTTATGATCTCTTGAATGTACTGAGTATGATGACTTGTTGTTGTTTAATAAGTTCAGAGCATTGTGTTCTTTAGTCTTCAATGACAGTATTTATATCGGAGCATCCTTGAGACCGTTGGAGAAGAAGAAGCGAGTAACAGCTCTATTAGGTTGAGTGCATTAAATGCAGGGAGCTGCTTTGTCGACTTCATCTTGAACTGGAACTGATCAAGGTATGTAGAAGAATAGGTACTGGAACTAGTAGGTGGGCGACAAACAGAGTTGCAGACCTGTAGTAGTTGGTACAGTCTGTTTGTGTCAAACTGCAAACCTGCTCTATCAAGTTCAGGAGGCGAAAGTCTTCATTTTTTGGAATAGCTGGAAATGTATGTCTTGGAAATCGGAAGTCAAATGATGTTGAATTAATTCAAACTTAATTCATGATATCTGAATTAATGGTTCACTTGATGAGTTGGATATCCTGATAATCTTGACACGTCATGTTGTCCGAAGGCAAACAAGGCCTGCTGGTGAAGGCTGTTGGTGAAGCCTTTGCCGAAATCTTCTACTAAAACCTGTGAAGTCTAAAAAACTATTCTAAAGGCAAAGTTTTATACATAGTTGTCACGCTAACTGGTACGCAGCCTATTTAGCCACTAATTATAGAACTGTGAGTGCCCCGTTTTTCGACTGATTCCCCCGCTGATGAAAGAGCGGGTGGTTTCAAAACCTTTTAAAGCTCGTGAAATACACTTTGCCTCAATTGTGGACTCAAAATATGATCAATAGATTCGACATCTTTATTTTAAGGGAAACAAAGAAAAACAAAAAAATAACCAGATTTGCAAAGGGTTCGGAGGCTAATATACGAGGTGGGAAGGGGTTATGCACCCAACTCGCCCTTTCAGTCTCAAAATAGTTTTTCGGCTAAGTATGCTTTTTTTTAAAAAATTATTTAACAGTTGAAATAAAGCATTTAAAATATAGATCTATATATATAAGGAAATTATTACAAACTTACAGCAGCCTCCTTCCTGGAGTTACTAATACATTTATAAAAAGTTGGTCATAATAATGGCTCTTTTTAGTGCTATTTTCTATAGAATTACGAACAGCACAACTGCTTATTTTGCTTATATTTGACTAGTCTAAATAGCACTTTATATATTAAAAACTTTAAATAACCTACCTCTTGAAGCGTGGGGGTTCTATCCCGTACCAATACTCCTTAGTGGTAAGTCCTAGGTTGTGCTCACTCTGGCCTTCAGTGAGAGAGAGTCTTTTTTTATTTGATTGATTTCGGACAGGGTGACTGCTTCCGAAAAGCTGCTTTTCGCTTCAGGATCAGGGCGGCGCAACCGCTTGTTTTTATTGGTTTGCTTGTTTGTTGGCGTCGGAAATTGGGCAGAGCAACTGCTTGTTTTTTGCTGATTTGATGTTTGGATTCGGGCAGGGCAACTGCTCTTTTGGGATTTTTGGATCGGGGGAATAGGGCAGAATCCTAGCAGGGCAACTAGGTTTCACTTTGGCCGGAGAGTTTTAGTGTTTTGGGGAGATTTGGCAGAGCTTCGGGGCTAGAGGAAGAAATTCCCTCGGCGTTCTCTCAACTGCACGATAAACTCACTGCGTAACTTCACTCATTCACTCTGTGTGACTGTGTGTTTTATGTTCGTGAATTCTGAAAGCTGGGGCCTCTTATTTATAGGCTGAGAGTGAGGCTTCCTTCGTGATTAAGTTTTTCCTTTTGAGGTTCATCGGCTTGTACCGTGTGCTGAAAGAGTTGCACCTTAGGCTAACTGCTATAGTGTTGGGGGCACTATTGGGTGCTGCCCATAGTGAGGCTGGGCGCGGCGCCAGAAGTGGCTATAGGCGGCGCCCAGGGTCATTTTTGTCTTGATTTTTGGCACTTTGGCTCCCTGCAATTCACTGTTTATGCATCCTGCTTTTCCTTTTGCATTTTCAACCATGTAACTTGACATCCGTTAGTCCTTTAACAGGTCTTACTATTTTATGTCATGTTACATACCAGGGGTACGAAATTAGGGTGTCTACAGAGCCCCTCAACGATGGAGTTTACGGGTGAACCGAAACTTACCGAGTAAACGAATCATCATTGATAGAAATATACTCCCAAATTTCGTGGAAATTATAATGGGGAGGAATGCAATATACAACATTTATAATGCAACAGTTTAGGATGCAACAGTTCAAATCTCATATACCCTAAACATTTTTAGTTGGTTATAGTTGGTCATCGTGGTTTTTAGAGCAGATATACAAGTGAAATGCTCTGATGGTCGCACCTACTAGGTAGGCTGCCTACGTATCCCTTTCTCAGGAATCAAACCAAACGTAGTTCGACCTCAACATACAAGCAAATACCAGCACTGGATGGGATAACAGGATACCGTATCCTCAAGGTCAATACCTGTCATCGAACACGATAGTGGGGCTTTTCTTCTTCTGGACATCGGATCCTCAGGGTCATTACCAGTCATCGAACACGATGGTGGAGCTTTCTTCTTTCTGGACATCGGATCCTCAGGGTCAATACTCGTCGTTGAATACGATGGTGGGACACTTTCAAGACATTGGATCCTCAGGGTCAACACCCGTCGTTGAATACGATTGCGGGACACTTTCTGGACATCGGATCCTCAGGGTCAACACCCTTCGTCGAACACGATGGTAGGATTCCTTTTTTCTGGACATCGGATCCTCAAGGTCAATACCCGTCGTCGAACACTGTTGTTTCTCATCTGTATCTTGATTTGCATTTGTTCATTCATTACATTAGGTTTTATACTTAGTGGCTAAATGAGCTGCATACCAGTTAGTGTGGCAACTGTGTATAGAACTTTGCCTTAGAATTGTTTTCTAGACTTCACAGGTTTCAGCGGAAGACTTCGGCTGAAGGCTTCACCAGCAAACTTCAAGCAGTCTCCAGCGACAGACCTTGTCTGCACTCGGACAGCATGACGTATCCAAGACTTCCAGACTTCAAAGCTTAAGTGGATTATTTAATTTAGCCTAAATTAGTTTGAATTTGAATTAAATCATCTCCAGATCAGCGCTTGACTTCTCAGACACGTCCTTCCAGCTTTTCCGAAAAAGCATGAAGACTTTCGTCTCCTGAAAAGTGATAGAGCAGGTGCACAGATTGACACATACAGACTGTACCAACTATTGCAGGTCTGCAACTCTGATTGTCACTCACCTCCTAGTTGCTGCAACAACTCTTCACCATTCCCTGCTCAGTATCAGTTGAAGAAGAAGCCAACAAACAGCTCCAGACATTTAATGTATTCAACCTAATAGAGTTGTTACCCACTTCGTCTTCTCCAACGATCTCAAGAATGCCCAAGCTATAAATAATGCCATTAAAGACTAAAGAAAACAATGCTCTGAAATTTTCCAACAACAACAAGCTTTACATTCAGTGCATTCAAGAGATCATTAACTAATCAACGAAGTCCTCAACAACAACAAGAAGATCTGCATCGATTGTTAATCATTTGTTTCTTATTGTTGTAACTCTTTACTATTCTTCTGCACATTGAATATTCTGTTTTTCCAAATATTCAATTTCCCCAACCCCAAACATAAGTCAAATATTTTGTACACTATCCATTGGATATTTCTGTAATAGAACTAGTGGAAAATATAGTGCACATTTAAATCCAAGGTTGACTGCCTTAGTGGTGGACGTAACACTTTTTATAGTGCGAATCATCTCAAAATACATGTGTTCCTTGCTTACTATTTTATACTGTCTTCCATTCCCTTAACTTATTCCTTTAGCAACAAACTTTAGTAAACAGCTAAGTCTACCGGTAGTGCTTCACCGGTAGACTTGACCTGTCTTCCTTTCAAGACTTCCGCTACTTCAATCTTTTTAATAGATTGCAAGTGCTTGATATAGGAACTATTACGAAAAGTTTTAAGTGTGCAACAAGCTATTCAACCCCCTTATAGCTTATTATTGTGCCCTTTGGGACTAACAATTGGTATCAGAGCTAAACTCTTCGAAAACTAGTTTTTCCAAGATTAATCTCTTGAGAGATAAGATCCAATGGCACAAACATATTACATGCTACCTACGTCAAATGCGAACCACGTCCCAATATTGGACGAAGGCCATTTCGATGTATGGAAAGATAAGATAATGCGTTTTATGAATTCTGTTGACAACATGTTATGGAAGTGCGTGCTAGCAGGACGTCATGTACCAATGAAGGAAAATCTTCTGGCAGCCATTGCTGGAAATCCTGCTGAAGTACCAAAAGAAGAATCAGAATGGACTGAGGACGAAAGAAAGCTAGTGGAGCTAGATAGTAAAGCCATCAACATCATAACAAGCTCACTAGACATCAGTACTTACCAACAAGTAATCCGGTGTACCACTGCCAAAGAAATGTGGGAAGCTCTTGTTAAATACTTGGAAGGAGACCAAGATACAAGAGACAACAGGAAGTACACCTTCATTCAAAAATTCGACTCCTTCAAAAAGGATCCCAATGAAACCTTGAGACAAGCATATGATCGCTTCAGCGAGGTAATAAATAGTTGTTTTTCTCTTGGTAAAACTTATGACAAGAAAGAAATGAACATGTGATTTCTAGGCTCTCTAGGTAGTCTATGGCAAGTTAAGACTACCGCCATAAAAGAATCTAAGAACTTAAATGAAATGTGATTTAGCGGAAGGTAATTAAAAGTAACCGATAAATATCAAAGCTGTTGAGATCGCACACGACTACCAGCGTTGATCTTCCAAATCCTGTTGAGGTTCGCAAACCTACCACGATCTAGGCATCAATTCACGTTGATTCAATGAATACCAGAATTGGGAAAAGTAACTTTTTCATAAAACGGCAAAAACTGCCTCTCAAACAACCTTTAAAGTGTTTAAATATGTCTGAAACCCTAAAAGCAATAAATAGTTGAAATTACAAAAAAATCCAAAACAAAAAAAAAACTTCAGTGGCCTGTAACACTATCTAAACGACGTTTTTTGGCTTCGTTTTGATATGTGTCGGGCCCCATAACTCCACCCGAGTCAAAAGTTATGTCATTTTCCGTGCGCCCGGTCCAAACGGTCGAGATAATCAAGCGCGAGACTGCTTACATCAAAATGACTCTCTGTAGTCTTTATGCAAGTTTAAAGGTTTACGAGCTCGAAGTTAATCAAGCTCTAGAGCAGGACAAGCAGTTCAAAACTTTATCCTTGCCAGCCATGGTACAAGAAGTAACTCCAGTTGAAAACAAACCCTCTATTTCCTCCAGTGAAAATGATTTTCTTTCAGATGAACAATTTGCCGTGTTTGTTAAATGTTTTAAAAAATTTACAAAATATGGAAGGAAGGACACACACCAGCAGCCTTTTAGAAAATCTGCTGAAAGCCCATCTAACAATGAGCTCGTTTGTTATAACTGTAGAAAACCAGGTCACTTTGCATCTAAATGTCCAAAGCCAAAATTCGAAGCATACCGAAAGCCTCTTTATAAGAAATTTCAAAAAAAAAAGTTATGTTGTCTGTGGGTTCCTCGGGTTGCGCCCGCGCCCTGCGTCCCGCGTCCCGCGCGCCCTTGGATAGGGGTGCGCGTATGTGCGGAAGCGGGACACCACGCTTTCCATTTCACTCTCCCTTGTTTAGGGGAAGACGAAATTAAAAATACGGAAAGGGTGCTGTCAGAAAGCGCGTTGAATACGCCTCGGTGATTTCAGTGGATTTTTGGTCCATTATGGAAGCTTTGGGAGAAAACAGAAAGGGTCCATTAAAAATACGGAAATGGTGCTATCAAGTTATCCATTTTTTAGGGGATACCAGGATGTAGAAATACATCACCATTTCATTCTCATTCTCCCTTTTTTAGGAGAAAACGGAAAAGTGCAAGAAAGGATGTTGCGAGGCCCCACTATAGATTTTATGAAAATTGCCTTATGGCCTATTTCGGATCACTATGGGTGCTTTGGGTTTTCTATATCAAATTGCCTTATGAGAATGAGAATGGGAGCTTTGGGTTTTCTGTATCAAGTTATCCCTTTTTTAGGGGATACCAGGATGCAGGAATACATCACCCTTTCATTCTCATTCTCCCTTTTTTTAAGAGAAAACGGAAAAGTGCAGGAAAGGATGTTGCGAGGCCCCACTATGGATTTTATGAAAATTGCCTTATGGCCTATTTCGGATCACTATGGGTGCTTTGGGTTTTCTACATCAAATTATCCCTTTTTTAGGGGATACCAAGATATAGGAATACATCACCATTTCATTCACATTCTCCCTTTTTTAGGGGAAAACGGAAAAGTGCAAGAAAGGAGTGTTGCGATGCCCCACTGAATCCAAAATGTTTTATAGAGTTGCCATCTTTATTTTAAGGAAGAAATAAAGAAAAACCAAAAAAGAAAAACCAGAGATTGCAGAAATGGGTTCGGAGGCTAAGTTACGAATTGGGAAAGTGCTAGGCACCCAACTCGCCCTTTCGGTCTCAAAAGCGGTTTTTGGCTAAAGTATGTTTTTTGTTATATTTATCTAGCAAATAAATAAAGCATTAAAAGACAAGAAATAAAAGCAAATACATCCATAGCTACATTGTTTACGGACTTGTAGTCGTCTCCTTACAATAATTACATATATATTTCAAAATATTTGGCCATAATAACAGTTATTTTACATGTTATTTTATAAAATAATCTCGGCAGCACAACGGCTTATATTTTTACATTGGGTCGGATTTGAAAATAACTTTTTATAAATAAATGCCCGTAAAGGCTTTACCTTTTAGAGCGTGGTGTGCTCGCTCCGTCCTTCTCGAGAGAGGGAGTCTTTTTTTTATGCTGCTGCTGTTGCGATTCGAGCATAGTAACTGCTTGCTCTTTGGTGTTTGCTTGCTTGCTGCTGGCGGAATTTGGGCAGAACAATGGCTTATTTTTGGCTAATTTGGTCTTTTCACTCGGGCAGAGCAACTGCTCTTTCCGAGAGTTTTGGACCGGGGAAATAGGGTGGATACCTAACTAGAGGGCTAGGGATCACTTTAACCAATTGGATTTGCTTTTGGCGGAGTTTTGGCAGGGTTTCGAGGCTTTATAGAAGGGCACGCTCACTATCTCACTTCACTCAGAAAACTCGCATCGTAACAACGACGCAGAGAGTTTTTGGGTATCAAAGGTCTGTCTGAAAGTGAACCCCAAAGGCTCTATTTATAGGCTGAAGGAGGGATTCATCAGGGATTTCTTTTTCTCTCAGCGTGTTTCATTTCCTTGTACACCGCGCTTTAAAAATTGTGCAATGCGTTAACTGGGGAGCCACTATAGCAGCCCTGTAGCACCTTGGGCGCTGCCATAACCCTAGCTGGGCGCCGCACTAAAGAGCCTTTTAGGCCGCGCCAGCCCACTATTCCAACTTCCCTTTTTGACGCTTTAGCCCCTGTATTTTACTGTTTTGCGCATCATACTTTACCTTTTGCATTTTTAATCCCTGTAACTTGACATTTGTTAAGTTTTAACATGTTTGATATCACATGCCAGAGTTACATACCAGGGGTACGAAATTGGGGTGTCTACATTGGCTGAAGACATTGAAGAGAAACAGGTTGCTACATGGTTTGAGACATATTCGTGAGAGCTTTAAATAAGTACAACATTTAATATGATT
Organism: Codonopsis lanceolata; assembly: GCA_013146195.2. Classification (NCBI taxonomy): domain Eukaryota; kingdom Viridiplantae; phylum Streptophyta; class Magnoliopsida; order Asterales; family Campanulaceae; genus Codonopsis; species Codonopsis lanceolata. The sequence goes on from CM028380.1 coordinate 69,297,894, forward strand.
TTGCACTTTGATTTTAAGGGAAATGTTGTAATTTCACGAGGTATTTTGCATCCTTGGTGTTCACATGTCTTAAGGAAGATGGATGGAAGAAAAGAAGAAACAAAGGCAGATTAAGAGAAAAATTCAAGTACTGAATGGGCATTTGCTAATCCAGGAAATACTGTAGCGGGAACAAATAGCAGAGTTCGTCATGTTACAAGACTGAAAGGAGTTAGTGGAGGGTATTTCAGACATTTACCACTTTTGGCAGTTCTGTAAATAAGAATATCCCTTTTATTATTAGTTTCTTTCCCCAAATTCATTTCCTTTTGTAAATATTGTGAAGTTTGGATTATAGAAAACTTGGTCAGCAACTGCCCTGTTAATGGATGAGGAACAAGGATCGTGTCTTCTATTTTTGGGGGAAATGGCTGGAGCAATTAAAGAGAGATAGCTATAAATGAAGGATGAGGGATCTCTCAAGAAAAATACACATTGACTTACACGCGCACACTCTCTCTCTTCACTCACTCACTTTCTCTCTTGCACTGTAAACACAACAACTTAAGGTTTAATTTGTAGATCAATAGGGCAGTTCAATTTCTTCCTTTCATCACTTGCGAAGTTGTTTCTCTTTTCAATTTGTAAGTAAATTTTAGTCATGTTTTGTGGCTAAAAACTTCTGTTCTAGTTAATGAACCCGTAAGTATTCTCAGAAATTGCTACTGTGAGGTCTTAAGTGTACTGTTCAAGTCTCAATTGGGGGCAAGTATTTAGTCATTCTCTATTTTTCTTGTTGCAAAGGAATTGTAACTTAGGATTAGTATGCTTAATTAATTTCTAGAGCCCAGATTTTGGTTAGACATTTTAATCCATTGCTAGTTAAGAACCGTTGATCCGTAATTGTCTTCGGGTTCTAACGTAGTAGCAAGTGACATACCATTTAGGCATCACAAGCATATTCGGTCCGTGTTGCGAGAATGATTACTCTAGGTTAAATGATATTACTTTAATATCGTTGTCTAGAACCAGGTTCCTCTTATCTTAAAGCTTTCAAAACATTAAATCTTTCGAGCGTTTCGAGGGTTGTCTTTTGATTAGAGTATAATTAGCGAGCTTCTCCTAATTATCGAATCCGTAAGGAGAAATTGAGTGTTAGGCGTTTGTCAACAACTATAACTAGTTTATTTGCAATCAATTGAGTCGGTTTGGAATCGATGATCAGTAGTTAATTTTTGGAAATACATCAGTTCATTAACTGGACCCTTATCCAAATTGAATTAAATTTATTTACTGATGCTTTCTTTAAGTCTACAAATTTCTTATTTTATTTCATTCAAGGTTAGTCGTTAGTTAGTTTAAAACTTCAAATTATTTTCTTGGTTACTAAATAAATTTCTTAAGGACATAAATACGACATTCCCTGTGGATACGAACCTTACTATCATATACTTGTATTTGGGGAAAAGGAAAATTAATTTTGACGGTTTGACACCCGCCAAATTTTGGCGCCATTGCCGGGGAAGGTTTTGTTATTTAGTTTTCTTTAAGAATTTTATTTTGTTGTCTTGTTACCTTTTTATGCCTCGTTCTTCTCGTACAGGAAAGTTAATCTACGATCCTGAGATTGAGAAGACTGCAAGGAAGTTGACAAAGCAGACTAAACTCCGCAAATGAGTGGGCACATCTTCACCTGGATTAAAATCAGCTTTCGAACTGGAGGATTTGAGTGAAGATGAGCCAATTCAGTAAGGAGTTGAAGTAGAAGCAGGAGTGAAAGTGGAAACAAACGAAGTAGAAGTACATGAACATCAAGAGGTCATGGCAGAATAACCTCAACGAACGTTGAGGGAGATGGCGACTCCTGATGTGAATCAGCGGCCCTTGGGCATCACTTTTCCTGAAGTGAATGCTCTGTTTGAGCTGAAACCAGTATTGATCCAGTTGTTTCCTAAGTTCCATGGTTTGCTGGGTGAAGACCCTCACAAGCACTTAATGGCGTTCCATTTAGCATGCTCGAGTCAGCGAGCACAAGGACTGTCTGAAGACAACACGAAGCTGCGAGCTTTTCCGTTTACTTTAGTCGATAAGGGGAAAGACTGGTTATTTGATCTGCATCAAGGTGCAGTCAGCACATGGCTAGAAATGAAAAAAAGGTTCCTAGAACGTTTTTTCCCAGCTTCACGTGCAACAAATATTCTAAAGGAAATTTGCGGGATAAGGCAGTCGGTAGGGGAAACATTGTAGGAAGCTCATGTAAAATCCAAGTGGCATTGTGTTCTAAAGCATTGAGTTCATCAGACATGGCCTGACACCAGTTAGGATTCTTCAAAGCTTGTGTGTAGGAGGTTGGCTCAATAAGAGCAAATATATTGCATATGTAATGAAAATAGGAAGAAGAGATAGAAGAGTATGACAATGGAGAAGAGAAAGAGGGGAACCTGGTAGAACATGAAGCACTGGTAAACTGAGGAGGTAAACCCCCATAATCCTTGTACTTACTAGGCACCACCTTTTGTCTCACAGGTCTGGAAAGAGGAATAGAAGAGGATGGGATAGAAGAGGCGGGAGGAAGGGAAGGCTCAGAAGAAGCCTCAGTAGGGATAGTAGACTCAGTAGGTATAGAAGGTTGAGGAAAATCACATGAAGACTGACCAGAAGAATGTGAAGCAATAGGTTCAGGGAAGGATGAATCATCATAAGACAAAGAAAAAGGAGAAAACATAGGTTCAGAAACAGAAGTAGGAGAAGGTAGATCAGAAATAAAGGAGAAATGAAAGATATCCTCATAAAACCTGACATCTCTGGAACATAAAATTTTATGAGTAGTAAGGTCCTAGAGTTTGTAAGCCTTCTTGCCAAAACGATAGCCAAGGAACAAACACTTTGAAGCCCTTGGAGAGAATTTGTCCCTCTAAGATTGGAGAGTGGAAGCAAAACACAGGCAGCCAAAGACTTTGAAGTGAGAAAAAGAGGGTGGAGAATGAAAGAGAATTTCATAAGGTGATTTAAAAGACAAGACAGAACTAGGAGTTCTATTGTGAACGTAAGTGGTTGCGAAAATACATTCACCTCAAAATTTGATGGGGAGATTGGCTTGAAATCTGAGGGACCTAGCAATATTTAATAGATGTCTATGTTTCCTTTCGACTCTCTCATTCTGTTGGGCAGTTTCCACACAGGAACAGTGCTGCTCAATCCCTAAAGATGTTAACAAAGATGATAAAGCTGTATTGAAAAATTCTGACCCATTATCTGATCTAATGCACTTAACTGTGGTGCTAAATTGATTTGTAACCATTTTAAGGAAGAATGTGATATAGTGCAGCACCTGAGTTTTTGAATTGATGAGATAAGTCCAAGTTGTTCGGGAATGATCATCTATCATGGTTAAGAAAGAATGAAAACCATTATAAGTAGGACATCTATACAGAACCCAAACATCACAGAGTATAAGATCAAAGGGAGCAGAAGCATAACTAGAGCTCAATGGAAACAGAATTCTATATTGTTTTGCAACATGACAAACATCACATACCAAAATAGCATCATGTTCATTATAAGGAATGGAACAATGTTTTAGCACAGACATAGGAGCATAAACCAACCAACAATGCCAAAGATTTGCTGGACTAGCAGTAATAGCTTAAACAAACTCAAGACAAACAGGCTCAGTGCATGGTAAGACTAGCTTGTAGAGGTCACCTTCCAATCTACCAATCATCTTCAAGCTCCTACAAGCTGAGTCCTGAATAACACAACACGTAGGAAAGAAGGATATGGAACACTTACTGTTAGAAACAAGTTTGCTAGTAGAAATGAGATTGAAGGAAAATTCAGGAGCATATAGAGCTTACACAAGTTCAATACCATTTGGAAGATGAACCCTACCACAGTGAGTAACTAAGGATGTAAGTCCATGAGGCAAATGCAGAGTTGAATTGAAAGGCACAAGGTTTATAAGCAAATCAAAAGAAGAAACTATATGATTTGATGCTCTTAAGTCAAGGATCCAATCAAGTCCAGGTTTGACATAAGAACTCATCTATGTAGAACTAATGGCACTTGAGTTTACATAGAGCTTACCTGCAACTTAAGTGAATGGTGCATTGAGTGAGTTGGAACAATTCTGATCAACCATACTCATTAAATGATGAAACTGATCTGTGGGCATAGAAACAGTTTCTCCAGAATACACATCAGAGTTGATAGCAATAGGATCATCTCCAGGTTGCACTACAGCATTCACATGTGAGACAGTAGGAACACTTTTCCCTTTCTGATTATATATATGTATGTATATAATAGACACCCATTTTGGGGCGTAGCGCGGACGAGTTTTTATAGATCATTCACTTAAAACTCTATCTAATGCATAACAAAATAAATTTTAAGTAAGAATAGTTTACTATATAAGGAAAGATATATACGAGATATCACGAAAATAATTAATAGCGAGATGTTTGTACCAAAAAAAGATGAAAAAATAGAGATATTAAGAAAATCCACACTAAGAGACATGAGGGAGAAAACACGAGTGTTTTTTTTTTCTTGTTAGCTGCTCTTAAGAGAGTGTGGGATGAAAAGTCCAAACATCTAAAAATACTTTAAAACTCATCGCTTAAAATAACTAATTTGTATGTCATTTTCACCATGTGACATTTTTTTTGTATATAAAAGGTCAGGCGTAGGATAGGTTGCATAAAAAAAGTATACTAGGTAGTAAGGAAGCACCATCATAACTTCAAAAATCAACTTCAACTATTTATGGTTATTATGTGAAGTATTTGATACGTATTGATGAAATGCGACATCTAAAATTTAGTATTACTTTAATACTCCCTCTGATCCACTAAATGAATCCATGTATAAAAAGTTAAATAATATATAAGTACCAATGATTAATCATATTTAGAAAATGTTTGAGTACAAACAAGATATTAACACCGCAAGTAAAGGGTAAAGTTAAAAGATTATAAATTGTATGCCTAATTTTTTCCAATTGGATTCTTTGCATGGAATAGAAGGGATATATTCTTTATTTTTCTAGTTGAATGTCCCTTATTAGATAAATTTTGTCTTAAAATAAGGTTAAATGCACCATTTTACTTCAGACCTTTCGGTCAACATGCTTAATGCTAGCTACGACTGCAGTGTACAAAACGTAATCTAGCAGAAGAACTAACGACATCTAAGGGAGGGACTTTTGACGTTCAAGAATGAGTTACTTTGGGCCTAAATATTCACATTTGGAAAATAGGAACAACTTGTAGAAAAGTGTTTAAGTGCGGGACGAATGGTTCATTTATCGCTTTGAAATAAGTAGTTATATGTGTGTTGGTATACATTTTTTTAATAGTTGAAGGCGCGTGGATGAAATTTACCGAACCTTTGTAGTTTCTGGGCAAAGTGGCTTTGCTCAAGCCTCGAGGAGGCCATGGCATTGGACTCCTTTCTCTCTCATACATAAATAAATACAAAGCGTTTATAGTTTGGTGAGTGTGGACTATGGAGTACTTAATTATCAGCCGAGCCCAACCGAGTGAATTAGTTAGATTGACAACAACATCATACTTACTACAATTGTCGTGGCCCCCACCTCTTTTTAGTACTCGATCAATCTTGCGATGCTGAATCAGTGAATTGGTATGTATTTAATTTCCCTTGTCCCCACCCGAGCCACCCCCACTCCCACCCTTCTTCCCCTGCAGCGTAATGTTTATTCAGCTCATTTCCTCAAAATTTAATTAACTTTTCATTTCAATTTTTTTAATCGTCTCTATTTACTTATATGTTTTTTTAATTTTTATTTATCATTGATCTCACTATTTTTTTAATTCAATAATTATTACTCCTATAAATTAAAAAAAAAATACAAACAATCTATTTTGACAGAGTCAAATGCGGTCGTTCAATCTTCTAAAGACATGAAAGTGAAAAAAAAAACAAATTTGAAAAGTTAATTAAACATGTCATAACTCATAATAGAACATAATACCAAGTTAATTCGGACTCATCTACTGCAGTTTTCTCAAAATGCAGCATTTTCAAAACATTTTTTTTTCTTTTAAACACGTTTGGAAAATTATTTCAAACCACTATTTTTATAAACATAGTAATTGTAAACACAACATGTTTTTAAAATGCAACTCGTTTTTAAAACATTGCGTTTTAAAATGCTACATTTGATCACGCTACAAAGATGGGGTGACTATGCTGGCGATCCACGTAATGGACAAGAGCTGATGCGTCAATAATAATAGTCCACGTAATGAACTAGAACATGAGATGTAACTAAGAAATAGGATATATGAGCTTTATTCTCTCTTAACTTTGTGATTTATATATCCGATGTGATCTTTGATAACCTGAAAGAGAAAATACCGTTAGGGAGCTGGGGGGTTGTCACATCTAAAACCCTCCGGTGTGAGAGTCAGTAACAGGGTATAAATGTGTGTCGTAGCTAGGTGTTCCCTTAAGCTTCCGGTGACTACGCTTGATAAGTTTTGTGTGCTTAAATGCCTTAGATAGAACGTAACTTTAAAAAATCACTTTATGCTCTTTTTATAACCCTTGTCTTGAGTCTCATGATTAGAATATGGGTCCCAGGACATGGGGGCTGTTGCTGGTCGGCTTGCTGGCAACTCCTTATTTGTTGGTAGGGTGCACATAGCGTCCTCACATAAAAAATTTGATACTAACATTTTTAATCTCAAAATTGCCCTCAATATACAGGTGAGGATTAATAACGAGAGCGCTAATAGTACTAAGGGCTCGTTTGTTGTGGCTGATGGCTTATGACTTATGGCTGATAGCTTAAGCTGGTAGCTGAATGACTTTTGGCTGATTGCATGATAGACTGTTTGTTACAGATGTTGAAAAGCTGCTTATGAGTCGTTATAATTATTTGTTAAAAAAAAACTTGAAAATTAGTATTCATATTTTTATGTATATTTCATAAAAGGATGAAATGAAGACAATCAAATATTTATTAATGAATAGTTGTCTTCATGTTTTAAAAAAAAAACCAAAAAAACTTAAAATTTTGGCTTTTTGGCTTTTGGCTTTTCAATGCATAAAGGGTATTGTACCTTACTTATTGGCTTTTGGCTTATAAGCTGAAACAAACACTTTAAATATGACTTTTCAAAAGCCAAAAGCCAAAAGTCACTCCAAATAAGTTGCAACAAATGAGCACTAAGATTAATAATACTATTTATCCATGTCTAACTACCAAACAAAGGTTTGGCGAAGATTTTGGATACAATAACAAAACAAGAAAATTAAATTAAATTAAAATTTTATACAACACTATTAGGCAATATCTTTAATTAATTACTATATTTAGGATATGGGGTATAAACTAGATATATTCGGTGCGAGTGTAATATAGGAAAATGGTATTTTCATTGTTTCAATTATTCATGTACTACTTTCAATCTTAATTATAATATTAACAATTATAGTTGATTTTACCTTTTATTTTAGAGTAAAATTCTGGTCGGTCCACTTTTTGAAATTTGTAACCCCTCCAGTCCACCTTTTTCTAAAAAACCACAAAAGGTCATTTTATAAATGAATGTTCCTATAATACCTAAAGTAAAAAAAACTATGTAAATTTCTTCTTCTTATTTTTCTCCCTTTTTCTTAATTTCCATGGATCTGTGGTTATACACCAACATAGACATAGAATAATGAAGGAAGATATCTGCCCCACCCCACTCCACACACACAACCCCACCCAACCCCACCGCTTCATGTCCCCACTATCTCCGGTCACTCAAGCTTCCAGATCCAACCATTGCCAGAATATGAGTCGTTTAGCAAAGAGAGGGAGGGAGGGAGAGAGAAGGAAATAGAGAGATAGAGAGCGAGTGAGAGACCATCTCGGTCGCTGTGTTTTTTCAAGCTTTCTCCATCTCACCATAGACCACATCTATGGTAGGCCGACCTATGCTTGATTTGGCAAAACATAGTACTGCAATCTGTAATATAGAATCGAAGTCTACAGTGTTCAGATTACCATTCAGCCTTGGATATTCAAAATCTGTCAATGGCCACATCTTTTGCCTGAACAAACCTCAAGATTAGGCATATGTGTGTGAAAGTGGAAGAGCGAGAAATTGTTAGTTTACCTTTTCTTGTGAGTTGGTCTCTTGCCTCAAGGTCCAGTCCATTTTTTTGAATCGCGGTTCATAATTTTTTTGAATCATGGTGCATTTTCAAAAAAAAAAAAAGAATCGCGGTTCATAATTTATTTGAATCGTGGTGCATAAATTTGTGAATCGCGATGCATTTTGTAGTGCGCCTCAGGCTCATTAAAGGTATCACGGTCATTTCGTTCCTAAAAGTGTCATTTTCTGGTTAAAAAAAGAGTGTACTGTAGCGATTAAAAACTTTTAAAAAGTGGACCGGCCCGTAATTTTTCATTTATTTTAGTAATAAAATTTCATGTTTAGAAAATAGTCTCTTCACTTATTATAAACAATGCAATTTTGTTGTTTATTTATGTGCATAAATAGTTGAATATGAATTTTCAAGCAAGTAGCTAGGAAAGAAAAGTAAAATTACACTATTCGTGAGATATATTAATAAAATGAAAATATAATATTGAAATGTCACTTGATAAAAATCAATGACATCAAGTTTAAGAAAAAAAAACTTATTTATTATGAAAAATCAACGTATTTATTGATGTGTGAGAATTCAAAAATAATTTAGAAATAAACATATCACTCAACTATAAATGCCAAGTATTTAAAAGATAATTAATTATGTCAAAAAAATACTAGCTTAGTAAAAGCTAATGACAAAAACTTGTGTAAAACCGTTTTGAGGATCCCAATTTGTAAGACGAAGCTTCAAATATGAAGAAAAATGGAGTTGGGTTAGGTTTGGGAATGAGCAACACATTTCTGCATGTTAACCATAAAAAATGGGAAAAGAAAGTGAGATGGAAGCACGTGAGTTAGACAACGTGATGAGTCCAAGATTTCCACGAATTTTCCCGGGGATTTTATTTTATTTTGTGTTATTTTTGAGTTAATTATGCTTTGGAAATATTATTATTTGTGTATTTGTGATTAATGTAGGTTTCCATGCATAATCAAGCAATTATATGGTGTTTAGCACGAAGTTCGAGGTAATTCCGGGATGAAAAGTTGAGCATTGATTTATTTGGTGAAAGTCCGTTAAGTCCGTTAAGAATTTCAAGGCAAATCAGGCTTAACAGAGGCTAACAGCGCTAACAAAGGACCTAAATGAGAGGCCTGGGAGGGGAAGGAAGGCGACGCCAAATTCAGGAAGGCCAAGGGCACGGGAGCAAGATTTAAAAATGCAAGGGAGGCTGGAACAATTGCCAGGTTCCCTGGCGCGTTGTCGCTCAGCCTATGGCACCACATGTCAGCGTCTGGTCACCCCTTATCCACTAGTGCCGACCCGCGTCCTCCTCTTGGATCAAAGTTGCTCCGGCCCGGTTCCAGCCCATACACCCACGTACCATCCCATTTCCCCTCACGCTCCTTCACCCACCAACCCAGCCCCAACCCACGTCCCTTGAACCTGGGCTGCCCTTTCCAGCCCGTGCCCCATCCAGTCTTTTTCTTCTAAAACAGCCCCTATTTCTCTTCTGTACTGCCCATTCTACCATTACCTTCATAGTGCCTTTGTTGCCTTCTTTTTTAATCCCAGACAGCCTCATTTTGCAAAAAAACCAAGCCCCCATTTCGGGCTATTGAGCCCTAAATGGGGCACCAACCCCATTTCCACCAAAATTCTTCTATGCTTCCAAAAACTGTCCAACAATGAAGGTTTGAAGCTTCAAATCAAGAGCCAACGAAGCATCTACAAATGATTTCAACCCCGGAAACGCGATTTGCTCGGTTTAATTCTTCCTATCTCTATTTTTGATAGTTGTTATAATTTATTGGGTTGATTAAATTTGTAAATATTGAATTGGTTTATGCTTAAATTATTTATAGAATGCAATTATTTTTCTATGTTAAATATAGTGATTTAATTTAATCTATTTCTTTATTAAGTACACATTCATGTTAGTTATTATTTTTGTGAACTTAATGCTTCTAATTATTTAACTAATAATTAAATGATTTTAGAAATATTTAGGATCCACGAGAGCTATCTTTATATTTCGGACCAATCAATTTAATAGTTGGTGTTTTGTGACACACACCGATAGCCATTGTGAAACTCGGTTCAACACGCGATCAAACCACCTTAGCCATTCGTGAGGTCAGGGAGGTTAGGGTTGATTATAAGATGCGAGAGCCCGTAGTTAACCAATTTTATTTGTCTCGGCTACCATCATGATATGTAGAAAAAATTAGAGAATTTCTTTTTGCGAAGTATTACTCATGCGCTTGGGTATTATTGTGTGTTCTTCATGCTTTTAATTGTGTAGCGAACCATTAGATGATCACTAGAATTATAGGATAAGATGCGAGAGCATGTCCTATTAATTCCAAAAATCACAATAATTATCTGTGTTACGTGAGACCGAGAGGAGATCGTGCGTAGATAGTCATTGGGTACTTGTTTTGACATGCGACTATTTTCTCCTATGTTATAAGAAACGAGAGCCCGTAGCTAGGAGTTATAGCTAGATTTGCTCTACGTTGCGAGAGCCCGTAGTGAATATAATAGTGCGCCCTACTACCAAGACTTGAGTTAAAAAAAGTAAAAATAGGATTAAATTAAACAACGGCTAGACTAGAAATATTGCACTACTATATTTTTATCTTGATTTGTTGTTGCCAAACCACCTACGCGTTAGTTTAGATTTAATTGCTTTCTTAGATTTTTTAAATATTTTTAGATTTTAATTCATTTTCTTTTCGCTCAAATATAATTAGTTAGTTTAATTTTGGTACTTAGTCGGAGTGAGAATTACGTACATTCCCTGTGGGATCAATAACTCGTACTTATGTACACTTTATTACTTGATATGGTCGGGTACTCTTGCCCGAGTTGCGTTTTGCGCATATCAAGTTTTTGGCGTCGTTGCCGGGGAATGATTTAATTTTTGCTCCTATTTGCTAATATCGATACCAAGTGATTGTATTTTGAGCATGTTTTTTTAATTAGTTTACTTGCTTTTGCATTTATATGTTTTGTATATTGAGTCGCTTTTCGAAGCCCTCTCGAGTTTGTAGGTTTGTAGGGAGGTGTAAATAGTGTCCCCACACAAAAAGATTTTCTTTTCTTTTTTATTCCATAATTGCATTTCTACTTTTTTTCTTTTGAGCTTGATTTGATGCAGGGGTTTAGCATTTCATAGTAGGAGGTTGCTTGTAGAAATTCATGAAGTGGATCTTTTCGACCCGGGATTTATAAGAAATCAACTTTGAGGGAGTTTTCTTTCATTTCCTTCTCCTTTTACTTTATGTTTAAGGAATATGGTTTGGTTGGCGAACTTTGAAAATTCTGAAAATCTTGTGCTTTATACGCCCAAATTATTTATGCTCTAATCACTCGTCTCTCCATTTTGGCGCTCTTTGAGTTGTGCTTACATTATTTTCTTGGAGTCAATTTTGAGATTATTATATGCATAACTGATGATATGTTTGTAATTCATGTGGTAGCATCACCTCATTCACGATGGATAATGCCCAAGTTGATGATGGAAATATTTTTAATGCTTTGCTTTAGTGATGTTTGTGCATGTCTAAGAGCACCATATTGTGAGTTTTAATGTCGAGAGTTATATGTTGATGATGAAAAGCTTGGTTTGGACATGTGTGTATAACAAGAGTATGATATAGGTCATTTTTGGACCGTTTGTGCCTTTCTCTATCATACCCATTTATCTTACAACAATCCCTAGTGTCCCCATTGAGCTCATTTAAAGAATGGCGTATGCCTAGAGCACACAATGACCCCCATTCGACTTCATTTCTTACACCCGCATTATCTTATCCAATGAACCTATATACTTTTGATGTCGTCCTTCAAGAGAGCTTGATTTGGAATGAATTATTTTATTTTTGTATTCTTGTTGGGAAGTGTATGCTTCATAAAGGTTTTGTGTTCATTAATGTTGATGTTGGGAATTTGAAAATTGTTGTTGAATGGTGGTGAAAAAAAATGAAATGAAAAAGAAAAGAGCCCCCTTGGAAAGCAATGAAAAGAAAGAAAAGAAAAAAAAAATAAAGGGTGGTCACAAAAATTTTTTTGTCATTGTTCTTAATTTTCTTAAGGAGATATAAGAGTGGTGCTTAATTGTTTGTGGTAGTTGAGACACTTTTTAAACCCAAAGTTTAACGTTTAAGGGGTTGTTGAAGTGAGTTTGTGGTTATTTGAAGAGTTGTGCTTTCATGAAGTTAGTCATCATGTGAAGACTTCAATTTCTTTGCTCTCTTGACTTGCTATCCTATCCTTCATTTGCAACCCAAACCTTGGCCGAACATTACAAGCTTGTAAAGTCCTATTGATATTGTCATGCCATATGTTCTTACATTGTCTTGTGAGAAAAATTTAGTTGATGACTCTTTCGGTTTGACTTGCATTTGGTATCTCGGTAGGCCGTTCAATCTAAGCTAGAGCATTGCTACTTTTGGGTAAAGAAAAAATGTTTTATGGTATGAATGATTGTTTGAGGATTGTTTGCTATTATATGAATCAATTCATACCTCTATTGTGCATGTTTATAATCTCGGGTTGATCTCTTAAATGGTAATGCTTGTGAGATCTTAATTGAGTGCCGCCTTCATTTCAAATTGTTCTCGAGCTTTTTTCATAATTCATTTTCTTTGCTTGGGACGATCAAAGCTTAAGTTTGGGGGAGTGATGAGTCCAAGATTTCCACGAATTTTCCCGGGAATTTTCTTTATTTTGTGCTATTTTTGAATTAATTATGCTTTGGAAATATTATTATTTGTGTATTTGTGCTTAATGTAGGTTTCCATGAATAATCAAGTAATTATATGGTGTTTAGCACAAACTTCGAGGCAATTTCGGGCAGAAAAGATTAAGCATTGATTTATTTGGTGAAAGTCCGTTAAGAATTTCAAGGCAAATCAGGCTTAACGGAGGCTAACAGCGCTAACAAAGGACCTAAATGAGAGGCCTGGGAGAAGAAGGAAGGCGGCACCAACTTCAGGAAGGCCAGGGGCACTGGAGCAAGATTTAAAAATGCATGGGAGGCCGAGCAATTGCCAGATTCCCTGGCGCGTTGTCGCTCGGCATATGGCGCCACGTGTCAGTGTCTGGTCACCCCTTATCCACTAATGCCGGTCCACGTCCTCCTCTTGGATCAAAGCTGCTCCGGCCCGGTTCCAGCCCATATACCCGCGTACCAGCCCATTTCCCCTCACTCTTTCACCCACCAACCCAGCCCCAACCCGCGTCCCTTGAACCTGGGCTGCCCTTTCCAGCCCGTGCCCCAGCCAGCCTTTTTCTTCCAAAACAACCCCCATTTCTCTTCTGTCCTACCCATTCTACCCCTACCTTCATAGTGCCTTTGTTGCCTTCTGTTTTAACTTTTAATCCCAGACAGCCTCATTTTGCAAAAAAACCAAGCACCCATTTCGGGCTATTGAGCCCAAAATGGGGCACCACCCCCATTTGCACCAAAATTCATCCATGCTTCCAAAAATTATCAAATAATGAAGGTTTTGAGCTTCAAATCAAAAGCCAACGAAGCATCTACAAATGATTTCAGCCCCGGAAACGCGATTTGCTCGGTTCAATTCTTCTTATCTCTATTTTTGATAGTTGTTATAATTTCTTGGGTTGATTAAATTTGTAAAAATTGAATTGGTTTATGATTAAATTATTTATGGAATGCAATTATTTTTCTATGTTAAATGTAGTGATTTAATTTAATCTATCTCTTTATTTAGTACACATTCATATTGGTTATTATTTTTGTGAACTTAATGCTTCTAATTATTTAACCAATAATTAAATGATTTTAGAAATATTTAGGATCCGCGAGATCTACCTTTATATTTCGGATCAATCAATTTAATAGTTGGTGTTTTGTGACACACACCGATAGCCATTGTGAGACTCAGTTTAACACGCGATCGAACCACATTAGCAATTCGTGAGGTCGAGGAGGTTAAGGTTGACTATAAGATGCGAGAGCCCGTAGTTAACCAATTTTATTTGTCTCGGCTACCAACATGATATGTAGAAAAATTTTAAAAATTTCTTTTTGCGAAGTATTACCCATGCGCTTGGGTATTATCGTGTGTTCTTCATGCTTTTAATGGTGTAACGAACCATTCGATGATCACTAGAATTACAGGATAAGATGCGAGAACCCGTCCTATTAATTCAGAAAATCACAATAATTGTCTGCGTTACGTGAGGTCGAGAGGAGATCGTGCGTAGATAGTCATTGGGTGCTTGTTTTGACATGCAGCTATTTTCTCCTATGTTATAAGAAGCGAGAGCCCGTAGCTAGAAGTTGTAGCTAGATTTGTTATACGTTGCGAGAGCCCGTAGTGAATATAATAGTGCGCCCGACTACCAAGACTTGAGTTAGAAAAAAGTAAAAAGATGATTAAATTAAACACCGGCTAGATTAGAAATATTGCACTCATATATTTTTATCTTGATTTGTTGTTGCCAAACCACCTTCGCTTTAGTTTAGATTTAATTGTTTTCTTAGTTTTTTTTTATATTTTTAGATTTTAATTCATTTTCTTTTCGCTCAAATATAATTAGTTAGCTTAATTTTGGTATTTAGTCGAAATGAGAATTACGTACATTCCCCGTGAGATCGATAACTCGTACTTATGCACACTTTATTACTTGATACGACCGGTATTCTTGTCCGAGTTGCGTTTTGCGCACATCACAACCCAACACAGACCCGTTTCAAAAACTTGCTCGTTAGCTCAAGGCGTGCGTTGGAATGAAACTTACAGAAGCCTTCAACCAATATCATATAAGGCAAGACACGTGGCATGCACTACATTAGTGAAATTGAAAATTTCATCAATTGCTCTGGTGCCCTTATTGTTTACAGAAATGTGAGTCGTAACCCTGTGCAACCATGCTTTGCGATTTGGTCCTACGTCTTTAATCTGCATTAGCTCAATTTGCCTTGTAACACTTAACATTACTTGAAGGACTTGGATGGCGTACACATTAATGGTCTAAAAGTGACACATTTAAAGGTAAAAATGACACATTTAAGAGCAAAAGTGACATATTTAAAACAAAAAAGTGACATTTATATAAATAATGACTTACACATTGAAGAATTAAAAGTGACGCATTTAAATGCAAAAGCGACACATTTTCATACATAATGGCTTACACATTGAGGGATTAGAATGATTTTTTTGATACATTAAATATGGTACTGAAATTGAGGAGGAAGAAGAAGGTGGAGGGGGAAGAAAAAGGCGAAAGAGATGCAAATTAAATTAGTTTGAATCACAATGCATTGGTTTTGGAATCGCGATGCATAGATTTGGAATCGCGGTGTATCGCTTTGAAATGGAAATGACAAATTTGATTCGCGATGCAGAAAATCTTAATGCATAGATTGGATTCGCAATGCATAAAGTGGGTTCACAATGCAGAAAATCTAGTGGATTCACGATGCTTAAATTGTGCATTGCGATGCTCAAATTATGCATCGAGATGCTCAAATACTCCTGATGCTTAGTGTATTTTAGAGTTATTAATGACATAGTTGCCTTTTCACCAACAAAAATATTTTTTTCTTATTAGAAAAAAATAACATAAGGTACTGTAGCAATCAAAATCCTATCAAAGGGATCCACCAATAGTTTCACTCAAAAAATTAACGGTCTTGGATTGAATCCTTGAAAAGTCATATCCAGGGCTGTTTGAAATATGTGCACATATTGAACTGGGGTTTATAATCTATTATATAAAACAGATCATGGCGGTTACAAAAGCTATTTACCGGCCAGGATTTAGTTTTAACAAAGCTATTTACCGGCCATGATTAACCCATATCAAAAGCTATTTACTGGCCAGAATTTGTTTTTATGAAACACAATCAACGGCCAAGATTTAATCTCACAGATCTCAACCGTTTGTGAGCACGTTTTATTTCCACAAAATCATTCCGTTTTTTTATCTCCTCAATCTGTTTCTCTCTCTCTTTATCAATCTCTTTCTCTCTCTTCTTATTCATCTGTTTCTCTCTTTGTTCTCTCTTCCCCTCTCTGCTTCTTCCCAGCCTCTTCCTCAACCTATTCTGCAACATATACCTATTCCTATTCAACTTCCAACACTCAACCGGTTGGGAAACACATTTTATCAATATTTTCCCCATCTTTCTCTCAACCTCCTCTTCCTCTCTCGTCTTCTCGCACAGTTTCTCTCAACCTCATCTTCCTCTTTCTTCTTTTCTCTTCCTCTTTCCTCTCTCTCTCTCTTCAATTCCCTCGATTCCTCATCCTATCTCGATCTCCCTTTCTTCATCCTCGCCATCTCGGTTCATCTCTCTCTTCGTAAGTTCTTCCTTTGTTTGGGTTTCTAATTTTTCTTTTTGGTTTTTCTTATTGCTTTTTGAATAATTGGTTTTTGAAGTGGATGATCTCTCTTTGGTTTCTGATTTTTCTTTCTGGCGTTTATAATCGAGATCATGCTTTCTATATTTTCCCCGAAGTGACTGAATCTGGAAAATTGATCTCTGTGGCTCACTTTATTAAAAAATGTTCCAACGTTGAATGATGGTCAGCTCAATAACAAATGCATGCCATCTTATTAAGGCTCACTTTATTCAAAAATGTTCCAACGTTAAAAGCTATTCTGTAAAGCTCTTTATTGCAACATTTAAAATTATTACTCATAGGATTTTTTTTTTGCTCGAAGGTCATAGCTGCTATCTCGATGGCTTCAACCACCACGGTTTCAATCTCTTTCACATATTTCAATTTTTTAATAAAAAGATACTTGGCACACTATTATCTTTGGAGCAGAGTTCTTTCAATTTTTTAATGAAAAAAATACTTGGCACACTATTATGTAGTTGTAAACATCATAAAAAACAGTGGTGGGTTGCAGCCTATGAATGTCAGATTTTAAAATTTTCAAATCAAAATCTCCGCTCTAAAAAGGTATTTTTTGAATTTAAACTATTTTTTTTTTCAATTTTTTAACGAAAAAAAAATACTTGGCACACTATTATGTAGTTGTAAACATCATAAAAAACCGTGGTGGATTGCAGCCTATGAATTTCAGTTTTTAAAATTTTATAAAAGACCTCGCCTAACTCTGGCGGCTGATCGAATCAAGGCTTAAACACAAATAACGGTCCAGATTGATTCGTAAGTATGTGAGTTACAAACGAACTCCTCAGTTATGAGTTATGTTTGAATTACCCCTCTACAATTACATATAAAACCTTCGGTTGTGTGGTTAGTTTGAATTACCCCATTAGTTATAAGTTTTCTTTATCCCGACCATTCATTGAACTGATCTCATACCGACATCATGCCTATAACTGAGGGGTTGGATATAAGCATCAAAAAGCATTAATATTTACTTATAAGCATCAAAAAGCATTCTCTCTCTCTCTCTCTCTCTCTCTCTCTCTCTCACACACACACACACACACATCAACCCAACATCTGTTAATTGAAATAAACTTTAAAATAAAAATCTTCCCAAACAAAAACCACAAAATAAATTGAATATGACAGAGTGAACTAACAAAATACTATTTTGAAATCGAAATCACAAAGGTTTCAGACCAATAAGGGAAACTAAACACAACTTTTAAGAAAATAAAGAAATTAAAATACAAATATTCCAAATTACAAAAGTTGATTACAAAACTTAGAAACAAATTTTTTTCGGATAAAAATTAAACTAATTCAATTACTTACGATAACAATAAAAAATTTTAAAATACAAACATTTAAAATTACAAAAATTAATTACAAAACTTACGAACAACTTTTTTTTTATAAAAAAATAAATCTAAGCCAGACATAAATTAAATTGGGATTCAGTTGATTACTGATGCGTCCAAAATATTCCAAGATGCACTGGGCTTTATCAACAAGATATCTGGCTTTCAACTTATCCTTTATCTTCGAGGCCCAACTCTGCAAAGAAGCCAAAAAAGTTGTGAACTGGGTAGAGGCACTCCCTGCAAAAGCCCTCCGGCGTGTGGATTAGCACAGTACTTAATCAAGTAAGCAATTCGGCAAAGTTTAGGCTTGTAAATCAGAATCACATACCTCCCTTCTTCATTTTGAGGGGTTTATATAGCTGTTGCCGCAGAGTAACCGCTCATAACTGCCCATTGATGTTCATAGCATAAATGGCGGGCATATTAACTGCCCCATTAACTATCTCATTCACCACAACGGTAACATGGAGAGTTTTCCGAACATAACCGTCCCCAATTAAGAATAACTCTTTAATGGACGAGCATAACATATCCTGCTCGATACATGTTTCTGCTCGCTGGTTAAGCCCCCAGCTTGCTTATACTTGCCTGCTGAAGGTTAACACCCCAGCTCGCGTTATATCACCCGTTGCAATCTATTTCTCAATGACTTGGACCTTTTTCCATGCATGCGTTGCTCGCAATCAAGGAGAATGTGTCAGGCATGTGACTGATGACTTGGGCCTATTGGGCCGGGCAGCTCAGTAGCCCCCTACTCCATGTTTACCGAGTATTTATGCTCGGAGCGAGGAGAACTTTGAATCCCCCAATCCAATCACTTTTAAAATGCAACATTTCATGAGTACATCGAGTTGCCCACGATCAAAGTTAAGAGTGGACGTCAACCAAAAGGGTTTTTGGGAATACGAGCCACCATCCGCCGCCTGTACACTTACATGGGTTCGTTTCCCCATAAAACATTAAATGTTGCCTCGATTTTTGAGTTGTAATGATGAGAAAACTCTCAAGCGACGGTTCCAGCCGGTATAAAAGTAAGGATTCCCCCTCATTTTGAACTTTTACCGTCTTCAGTATTCGTGAGAAACCGAAAACACAGACAATCGTCTTCATTTATGCTTTTCAAGCTTGCAACAAAGATTTCCATAACTCTCGACGTGATCTGCACCAGATTCAGCAATCCCTTCCAACAAGGACTTTCAAAATCTTCACCGACTCACTCATCATCAATAGGTACCTTTTCAAATCCACAATACTCTTTTCTGTATCTTCAATTTTGATCTTATTAAAATCCCACACATCACTTTTCTGGGTATGAAGATCCACTTTAACCGATTCATCTGAAACTAGGGCTTCTAGTTCTCTTTTCACCTTCATCTATGCTTTTCTGTTTTCCCACTTCAAACACATCACCACCTTAGGCACTGTACAAACTTAGCCAATTTCCACGGTAGGAATCGAGGAGTATTTTGGCCGGTGCCATGTTCATCGGTTTTAGGATAAACCCTTGCCTGCCATGGGTTCATGCTTAATTGCTTTTGCCTATCTCCCCGAGTAGGGTTTAACTTATATTCCTCGATTCATGTAGGATGTCATCTGGTGACGATACCCAGTCTAAAATCGAAGGACGCGCTTACGACCATGGAGCCCCCCAGAGAATGAAGAGAGTCCAGATACAAGATCCTCGAGCTCTAATGAAACCGAGCGAGAGGAAATTCCCCTAGTTCGCCATAGACGTCCCCGAGTTCCAAGAGAAATCATAACCGAGCAGGAAACAGATAACCTCCCCAGCTCGAGCAGGCCACGAGATGAACAAAACCAAAATTCACCCAAAGGCAAACAAAAAGCCTCCACCGACACCCCCTTAATTAAATGGGATGACCTGACCACCGAGGATGATGTCTCCGGTTGGTTTTATTCATTGGGTATGGATCCCAAAAATTACCGAGTTAGGGCCTTCGACCTAGACATCGAAGAAACCGGGCACAATTTCCAGGGAGACCGAATGGTCTTTTATTTTTATTTTTTCCTAGTCGGCCTAAGACTCCCTTTAGACCCCTTTTTCGCTGAATTCCTTCTGATAAACAATGCCCTACCCTGCGATCTAACCCTCACCACCGTTAGATTCTTGATCGCATATATTGTTGCATGTAGATTACTTAGCTTCGAGCCCAGCATGGCTCTCTTTAGGAAATTTTTCCTCTTTTCTATGGACAAGAAGAGTGGGCGCATTACTGGCCGCTCCAACCCAAACTACTTCAAACTCTTATCCTATAGCCCTAACAAAGTTGACTCATGGGATTCAAAAGCCCTGCTCGTTGAGTCTAGAGTAGGTTGGCCCTTCGCTCCATACTTGGAAAATCTAGCTGTGGCCAAATACGATAAAAATGCCTTCCGAACAGGAGAACCATTACTCGCCAAAACTTTCAGAAAACTACTCGGTGTGAAAGAAGGCAAGAATGGGCAGGATTGGGTAGCCCTGACCTCTGACCCCGCCTTACTACGACAAGCAGGAATAATAAGCTGGCCTGTCGAAGGTTTCGAGCCCCGAACTGTCTTGGAAGTTGAAACACCTCACCCATATTGGGGCAGTTGTCACGGGGAAAGATTTCCTAGTGAATGCCCGGACTGCAAACAAGCCGGAAGAAACTGCACCCCTGCTTTCTCTATTTCTGGTCTGCACAAATTTATTTTCCACGTCCTTATTACTTTTTGTTGCAATCACAATTTCTAACATCTTTTCATAATTCATCTTGCAGATATGAGGCAACTGGAAGACTCTCAGCGCTTTCTCCAAGCCATGAGGAGAGGAGCCATGGGAAGAAACACCTAGATGGCCGGGCAGCAACCTGCTCGCCTCCCTACTGTCCCAGCTACAAACACCGGCCGAGGGTCTAACCGAGCACCCGAGACAAACCGAGCAACGACTGCTACCTCAACACCAGCTGCCACAATAATTCCTGCTCCAGTTGCCCCTTCCCAACAACAAAAACGGCCTACCCCAGTTTCTCCACTTGAGAGAAGAACACGATCAAAGACTGACCAAAGTGAGCCAGCTGAGGCCTCAAGCTCTCAGGCTCCCATCTGGCAGAGGGAAATTTTTGAAATGCCTGAAACCCGCGAGCTCGCGGCCAAACTTATAGTAGAAGTGGCCAATGCTCCTGACTTGGCTAACTTGAATACCAACAGGCGAGGAAGGCACGCTGCTACTGTCGGGCTAGGAATGGTGAAAAGACTTCGCCATATTGGCATCCGAAGGAGAAGCACCGAGCTCCCTAGCTCCGTCCTAATTGGTGAGATTGGAATGTGCATGACTGAGGTAAATAATTTTCTTACCATCATCAAAAGCAAAGCTGAACTCATTAGTATTTTCTTCTCATTTTTCTGTCTTTTATTTAAGATGGCCAGCAAAACTGAACTCCTTTATGACCGCCTGATTGATAACCTGAAATCCTTCAGCTCGCTATCATCAGAGAAAAATACTCTGGAGGAACAAGTTAATTCTCTCAGGGCCGAGCTTAAAGAGAGTGAGGAAAACTTGACTTCCAAAGTCACCGATCTGTCCAAGCTGGAAGAGGAGAAGAAGATCCTCGAAGCTCACTTAACTTTCTCCAAAAAAAATCTGAGGAGACTGCCCTCAACAACATAACCCAAGTTAGGAAGGATCTCAGGGCAGCGACCAACGAGCTGGAGAAAGTGAACTTGCTGAAAAAGAAAAACATCTGAAGGTCGAGCTATCCCAGGCTAAGGAGCAACAGAGAGAAGCAATCATCACTGACTACAAAAACTCTGACAGTTTTCTGGCCGCTATTGAGGAAGAAGCCTATCCATTTTTCTTGCAGGGGTAAACCACGTTTTGAGGCAACTAGCTTGCAGTGGCCTTGAAATTCAGCCGGACCAACTCGCCAAATGGGGAACCAATACCCCATTCTGCCCCTCCGCTCGCCCGGGCCATGCCTTGGTGCCCTTTGATGAGTTGAACTCCTCCGGATTCCCGCTCCGACCCCTCCCCCAACTGTCGAGACCACTGTCACCGAGCTTATGACCCAAACATGGATGGGGAAGGCTTAGGAAAACAAAACCTTGGTTGTTCAAGCTACCGGCAATGATGAAAATGTTATCATCATTGAAGCCGAAAATTAAGTTGTTATCCTTGCTGTTCCTGCTGCTGACTAGACTGCCGTTGCTGACCCAGCTCAACCTCCTACCGATCAAATCATTATGGCTGACTCTTAAACATTTCCCCAGCCTGCGTGCCATAGTACTTGGAAACAATTTACCGTTGATTGCTTCAAACAATTTACTCTTCTGGTCATGTAATATTTGCTAACTTCTATGCTTTTAATTTCACTGCCAATATTCTATCTGCTTGTGTCTTCAAAACATTTCAACTGTTCGTTTTTCAAAAATCAAGCTCTTAAATTAAGACAACTCATTCTAGGCCTGCCAAAATTAAAAAAGACAAGTCCCTCGAACACCAACTCTTTCTCGCGAGCAAAAATATCTTTTATGCTTGTGAAAGAGAATAATTGAGAACAATCAAAATAACTAACTCGAACACCAACTCTTTTTCACGAGCAAAGATAGCTTATGCTCGTGAAAAGAGAATAATCGAGTACAATCAAAACAAGTTAACTCGAACACCAACTCTTTTTCGCGAGCATAAATAGCTTGTGCTCGTGAAAAAGAGAATAATCGAGATAACATCAACTCACTCAAACACTTTTTCATCAGGCAAAGAAACAACAAAACTACCATGCCCGCTAAAAAGTATAATTGAGCTCTGAATTTTAATGCTATAAACGAAATAATCAAAATATGAAAATAACACATACTCGTTCATTTCACCTCAAGTTTTAAAACAGAAACAAGGACCAACATCCCGAATGCTGTTAATCATCGATAATATTTTTTCAAATGATCTGCGTGCCATGGATGTTTCAATTCAATGCCATCCTCTGTTTGCAACATGTAGGTTCCTTCCTTAACAACTCGAACTATCTGAAAGGGACCTTCCCAATTGGGAGAAAGTTTCCCCCACTCTGCTCGATGGCCCGTCACCTCAATTTTACAGAGAACCCATTCCCCCACAGCAAATGACCGACCACGAACCCTTCTATCGTGATGGGCCTTTGCTCGCTGCTTATAATTTGCCATTCTCATTTTGGATTCTAGCCTCTTTTCTTCCAATAAGTCAAGATCGGCTGCCCGAGCAACTTTGTTGGATTCGACATCATAATGTAATACTCTATGATTGGGCAAGTACACCTCCACCGGTGCCATAGCCTCAGATCCATAAGCCATAGAAAAAACTGTTTCCCCTGTGGGCCGGCCCTCTAACCATTGTTCTAACTGCCCACAAGGCAGAAGGTAACTCATCCACCCATCTTCCCGCCTTGTCTTCAAGGTTTCACTTAAGAACATGCAAGACTTGCTTATTAGCGGCCTCAGCTTTCCCATTACCCTGAGGATACACCACCGAGGACTGCCAGTGCTTCACACGCATCTGCTCGCATGCCTTTGTGAATTTTTCTAAGAATTGAGTCCCATGATCGGATACTATTGCTCGCGGAACTCCAAAACGGCACCATATGTGTTCATGAACGAAGTCAATCACATTGACCTCGCTAATTGTTGCCAAAGGCTTAGCTTCCACCCACTTGGTAAAATAATCCACAGCGACCACCGCATATTTGAACTTCGATTGGGCCAAAGGAAAAGGGCCAATAAGGTCTATACCCCACATGTCGAATGGCCACGATGCTACCACAGGGGTCTGCTCAGTAGAGGGTAAGCAAGGTATGTCAGCATAGCGTTGACACTTATCACAACGCCGAACATACATTTCTACATCTCTCCTCAAAGTAATCCAGTAGAACCTTGCAGCTAAGACTTTTTCTTCCAAAGACCTTTGGCCAGGATGACCTCCACATTTTCCTTCATGTATTTCTCCCAAAATGCCCTCGGTCATCTCTGGTTGTACACATCTGAGCAAATGTCTAGTATATGACCGCCTATAGAGTATTTTATCCAAGATGACGTATCGGCGTGACCGCTTCTGAATAGTTCGAGCTTCCGTCTTGTCTTCGGGCAAGGTCCCATGCTCGATGTAAGCCTTCAAGGCATCCATCAAACACTTTGCAGCAGGCTCGATGTCCATGATCACTTCTTTTTCTATTACTGGAACCTCCACATATTCAATCATAACCCCCGGATGCAGAGATTGAATTTCATCTTCAACCATCTTGGATAAATAATCTACTCGCATATTATCCTCATGAGCAATTCGCACCAATTCCCAATAATCGAAGTCCTTCAATATTTCCTTCACCATAGCACAATAGCGAACCAATACTGGATGATGAACAACATAATCACCCCATACTTGATTCACGACCAACCGTGAATCGCAATAAACAATCACCTCTCGAACTCCTACATCTTGCGCGAGCTCGAGCCCCGCGATCAAGGCTTCATACTCTGCCTAGTTGTTAGATGCTGGAAATTTAAAACACAAAGCCTTTTCGAATTCCACATCCTGCTCGGGCGGGACTAGCACCAAACCTACTCCACTTCCAAACCTGCTAGCCGAACCATCCACGTGCAATTCCCAGCAATACTCTGGTCGGGGCTTTGAAATTGATGTACTCGTCGATACTTTCTTGGTAGAAGCCTTCTACTCGCATGAATTAGTGAAACTAGTCTCAGCCACAAAGTCTGCCAAGGCTTGCGCCTTAATTGCTCGTCGAGGTTGATAATCAATATCAAACTTAGTTAGCTCAATGGACCAGGTGAGTAAACGACCAAAAGAATCTGGCTTGTGTAAAATTTTCCTGAGAGGCGTGTCCGTGTACACAATGATTGAATGTGCAGAAAAATAAGCTCGAAGTTTCCAAGCAAAGAACAACAAGCGTTTAATAAGCCAATTTCTTCAAGATTAAAATATCGCCCTCCATTGCAGCCAGTGGCCTTTGAAACATAATAAATGTGATTTTGCACATTACATTCTTCCCTAATTAGCACAAATGCTACTACCGCTCGGGCCGCTAGGTACACAAATAAAGTCTCACCAAAAACCGGGCTGCTCAATAGAGGAGGCCGTCCCAAATACTCAACTAGCTGCTCGAAAGCCTTTTGACATTCATCTGTCCACTCGAATCCCTTGTTCCCACGGAGAAACTTGAAGAACGGCAAGCATCTTTCCGCCAACTTAGAAATAAAACGACCAAGGGCTATCACTCTACCATTGAGCTTTTGGACATCCTTGATACACCGAGGAAGCTTCATGGTGACCAATGCCTTAATTTTTCTGGATTGGCCTCTATGCCCCTTTCAGTTACCATGAACCCCAGAAACTTACCCGCTTTCACCCCAAACACACACTTGCTCGGGTTAAGCTTCATGTTATTTTTTCTAAGGTTGGCAAAGATTTCTCCCAAATCAACTGTATGCTCGTGCCCTTTGTCTTCACCACCATGTCGTCAATGTAGGCCTCTACGCTCGCTAATCTGCGAACCAAGACCTTATTCACCATCCTTTGATATGTAGCCTCGCTGTCTTCAGTCAAACGACATCATCTTGTAACAATACAACCCCCCTGCTGCTCGAAAAGCTGTCAAAGCTTTATCCTTTTCATTCATCTTTACTTGATGATATCCAGAGTATGCATCAATGAAGCTTAGAAGTTCGAACCCCGCTATAGCGTCCACCAGCTTGTCAATTCGAGGTAGAGGATAGCAATCCTTCTGCAGCCTTATTTAAATCGCTGAAGTTCACGCACATTCGCCACTTGCCATTAGACTTTTTGACCATAACAACATTAGCCAACCAAGTTGAATAATGTATTTCTTCAATGATGCCCGCACTAAGCAGCTTCTCAACCTCCTCCTTAATAGCTTGATCTTTTTCAATAGAATAGACTCTAGGCCGCTGAATTGGCCTGAAAACTAGATCCACGCTGAGACAATGCAAAGCCACAGCCTCACTCACGCCTTGCATATCCTCCGACCTCCATGCAAAAACATCCAAACTATCCTGGAGCTGCTTGATCAAACTTGCTCGAGCTTCAGCCGAAAGTGCCTTGCCAATTTTTATCTTCTGCTCGAGATAAGCAGGATTGACAATCACCTCCTCAAGTTCGTTCTGAGCTATAAATTTTGGCTCATCTCGCATTTGGAGTGTATCACACTCCACATTCTATTCTTCTTCAACCTGAGTCTCAACCGGATCAAGCTGGTCTATGTCCATGTCCACTGCCTGTTCGGCCTGTCCCCCCGACCCCAATGTCGGCAAAGGACCACCAATCTTCTCACAAATTGCATTTGGAACCAAAATCGCATCGCCAACATGTTCGACCTGCCCCCCGACTCCAACGTTGACAAGGGACAAGTGCTTTCCTCGCAATCTTTATCCAAAGCCGAACTTGCATCAACATCCTGCTCGACCTGCCCCCCGATTTCAGTGTCGGCAAAGAGCAAATGTCCACCTCGCAATCTTATACACTCACCATAACAACTGTTGATGGCCCCACAGTCACATGAGATGTTTCCTTGGTGCTAACAGTGATTTTCTGCTCACCGTCTTCCAAGGTCAACTTTTGCTTTTTCCGTTGACTATCACGTACATACTCGAGCACTGCCCAAGGTTGACTCCTCAACACTCCTACCCCTTGATCGGTGTAGAACTTAGCACGTTGGGGGGGAATAGACGCGATTATTTGAAACTTGGTCATGCTCGGCACCCCTAAAATGATGTTATAGGGGGACTTTAAATCAATCACCATAAAAGTGATTTTCTCAACTCGGGCGCGACTTCCTTCGCCAATAAAACTTCGAGCTCAACCGCTCCCTTTACTGTGTACCTTGTGATTGGTGAAGCCTCTCTGGCCCCTCGCATACGGCTGAGGCTGGCCATCGCCTCTAAGCCCCGAAACACGAATAATACATCACGTCCCTGCAAGCTCCTGTATCCACCAAGATGCGATGTACCACCCAACCATCCACTAAAGCCGAAACAATCAAGGATTGTTCCCCTGCCACATTGCTCGCCAGTTCGCTGCGAGTAAACTGTATAGTCTCCTCTCCTGCTTACAAAGTGGTTGGTCGATCTATCACCTTCGACAGGGAATAAATCTGCTTGCCGAGCTGAGTTGGAGTCGGCTCCTCATCCATTATAACATTTATTACCCTCCGACGGTGCATCTTCGGGAACATTCCCCTATTTCCACCATCCTTTTGAACCGGTCCAACCGCCTTCATTAATCGCCTTGAATGGCCTTTTTCAACGGCCAACATTCCTCTGCCGTGTGCCCATAATCATCATGATAAGCCCATCTCTTTGTCTGATCCTTGGTATCCGTTGTCTCAGGATTCATACGAGGTGGACGAGGAAGCTCATCCCGAATCTCATACATAATATCCTCGCGCAATGTATTGAGCGGGGTAAGATCAGCTTCCCGAAGAAATTCTCTCGGACGATCATATCTTGACTTGCCTTTATTGTATCCACCGCCCCCGGCCTGGCCATTACCTTTGGGATTTCCCCCAACCTCATTGCTTTCCTTCTTTTTCTTTCAGCCTCCCCAAGCACCATTTCTCGAGCCTAAGACAAGATCTCGTCAAGGCCTTGCTCGCGATGCTCAGCCCGACCTTAAACCACCTTTTCCTCGAGTAACCCCTGCTTTCAAAACATAAGGTTACCTCTACCAACCCCGAACTTGCTCCAAGACTTCCAGGAACCGCTCCAAATAGCTAATACCGACCATGCCCCTTGCTTGACCTTTGACAAATCAGCTCTTGTCTTTGCCAATGTGCCCGAGGTCCCAAAATCTGCTAAAAACTTCGTTCGCAAATCATCCCAATTGTTAATCGATCTGCGTGGTAGGGCTCTCATCCATGCCAATGCTTTTCCTTGCAAAGCACCCACAAAAGCCCGAATCTTTAACGCCTCATCCGAAGTCACCAAGCCAATTTGAGACTCGAATGACATCAACCAATCTCTCACTTTTGTCTTCCTTGTATACTCCTTAATGTTTGGGAAGATGAGTCCCTGTGCTGGCGATGCATTCTCAATCCAAGGTGCCAACGGGCTGGCTGAGGTACCCAGAAAATTTCCATCCATAGCTTTGCCCTGCCCCCATGCCTCTATACGGCGTTTGAAATCCTCAAAATCCTGCATGTTTATGGTTGGAGGCAAACCACCCACGGGCTGAGGCTGTACCACGGGCATAGAAGGGACCTGTGGGGGACCCATAGCTCCAAAGGCTTGAGTAACACCCACGGCATGCGCCACCTGTGCCTGGGCCACCCCAGCGAGCTGAGCAACTGGCTCATTGGCCACTAAATTTCTTTGAGCATCTGGCTGATGCAACTCCCTTTTTTCCTTGGAGTGATGAGACAAATACCCTTGAGACCGCCTGGGGGAAGGCGTCCTGTTACGACGAGCATGGGATCTTATAGGAGATGGTGAACGGTGACTGCGTGCATGTGATCTTCGAGGAGAGGGCGAGCAAGGTCTGCGATGATGCGACCTTCGTGGAGAAGGTGATCGTCGTTGACGGCGAGACTGTGCCAAGTCATCCCCCACTCGGGGTCCTAGCCGTGAATGCACACTTGGCACTACCCTGTGACTAGCTCGGCCTTCTTGTTGATTACGTCCTTTGGATTCTCGTTCACGCTGTTGCGAGGGAACAATTACCGGATTTAATTGATTACCCCCAGTTCTCGATCCACTCGCTGCCTAGCTTTGTGCAGGCAAAGTAGGTAGGGGATCCAATTCGATGGGTAGAGGCGGCTTACCCATGGCGATCAACTGCAGGTTCAGCTGATGCATCTGTCCCAGATAAATAGCCCTTTGACGAAGAGCCTCTTCCCGAAACTCATTGGCCAATCCCACCGCTGCTACTGCACTCCTAGCCAGTGAATCCAGCCCACGCCGTTGATTGAGCTGGTAGCGTGCATCATGAAGTGGTGGCAATGGGTTATTAGCAGCCGGAAGATTCATACTTGGAGTGGCCGTGTGAACCTCTTCCACCGGGTTATCGCCATTCATACCGTTTTCAGCCATAACTACAATTTGCCAAGAATAAAACCTTACAAAGAAAATTTATTCGTTTCCCGGCAATGGAACCAACTGATGCGTTCAAAATCTTCCAAGATGCATTGGGCTTTATCAACATGATATCTGGCTTTCAACTTATCATTTATTTTCGAGGCCCAACTCTGCAAAGTAGCCAAAAAAGTTGTGAACTGGGCAGGGGCACTCCCTGCAAAAGCCCTCCGACGTGTGAATTAGCACAGTACTTAATCAAGTAAGCAATTCAGCAGAGTTTAGGCTTGTAAATCAGAATCACACACCTCCCTTCTTCATTTTGAGGGGTTTATATAGCTGTTGTCGGAGAGTAACCGCTCATAACTGCCCATTGATGTTCATAGCATAAATGGCGGGCATATTAACTGCCCCATTAACTATCTCATTCACCACAACGGTAACATGGAGAGTTTTCCGGACATAACCGTCCCCAATTAAGAATAACTCTTTAATGGACGAGCATAACATATCCTGCTCGCTACATGTTCCTGCTCGCTGGGTTAAGCCCTCAGCTCGCTTATACTTGCCTGCTGAAGGTTAAGACCCCAGCTCGCGTTATATCACCCGTTGCAATCTATTTCTTAATGACTTGGACCTTTTTCCATGCATGCGTTGCTCGCAATCAAGAAGAATGTGCCAGACACGTGACTGATGACTTGGGCCTATTGGGCCGGGCAGCTCAATTACGATAGTAATCAATTAATAAACTACAACTAAATATTTGTAAAACCGTAAAGTCATTTTATTATTAATGAACTACTAAAAATATTATTTTCTTAAAAAAATTTGACTTTCAAACGGGGCCTTTTTGTTCGGAACGGAGGGATTAATTAATAATTTGTATACGAAATTGCGAGCCGGAAAAAACGGGCTGGACAAAAATTAAATCGATTAAGTTAATTACGATAAAAGTTAAAAATAAAAAAATATTTCAAATTACAAAACTTACACTTTTTTTTGAGATTATGAGTTTAAATCATGACTAGTAATTATGTTTGATAAAAACCAATCTTACAGTTAATTAATTTCCACATTATATGCTTCATTTACTGTTATTGTTTTATAGTTATTGTTATCGTAATTAACTTAATTAATTTAATTTTTTTGGCCCGCAATTTCGTATATAAATTTTAAAAAATCGTAAATTTTGTAATTTTATATTTTTGTCTTTTTAACTGTTATCGTAATTAACTTAATCAATTTAATTTTTGTCCGACGTTTTTTTGTTCGGCCCACAATTTCGTATATAAATTATTAATTAATTCCTCCGTTACGGGCAAAGAGACCCTGTTTGAAAGTCAATTTTTGTAAGAAAAATAATACTTTTAGTAGTTTATTAATAATAAAATGACCTTTACAGTTTTACAAATATTTAGTTGTAGTTTACTAATTGATTGCTATCGTAATCAAGTGAATCTCAATTTAATTTATGTCTAAGTTTGGAATATTTGTATTTTAATTTTTTTCTTTTTATTTGTATTTAAATTTTTTTAATTGTTATCAATTAATTTTTTTTCCGACCCGCAATTTTGTATACAAATAAAAAAAATAAAAAAAATCGTAATGTAATTTAAAATATTTGTTTTTTTTCTTTTTAACTGTTATCGTAATTAACTTAATCCAGTAGTCGCCTTGCAGATAAAATTTTCTTTCGTATTTTTACAGTAGTTACAATTAAAATATTTATTTTCTTGGTGTTTTTTATGAAATAAATATCAAAGTAAAATGTTTTATTTTGTTACGTATTTGAGTTTTCTCCCCTTTTGGTTGTGTAGTGTACACATATATTTTTTTTTGTAGTGTACATATATCCAATTCTTACAAATTATAAGTAAATATTAATTTATTTCTTTATTATCTACTTTATTTATTGATAAATTCTCAAACTGATGGCACGGACAAAAGTACTAGTTATATTTATAACTACTCGACAAGGAATTAATTGTTTGTTGTTGCTCGTAAACTCAACCACAGTATTTCGTTGAAGCTTAGGCTTGGTTATGCAAGAAGCCGAAGGTCCTTTGATGTTTATTTAACTTCGGAGTACTATTCCTAAATGATTGTCCTTATTTTGTTTTTTTAATCCATTTTAAAATAATTATCTTCTTTTAAAAAAATTTATTTCAAAAAGACATTTTATTAATTTTTATTTTTTCCACCTATTTTAATTATACCCACATACTCAAAGAAATTAAAGAAAATCATACATTACACCAGTATTTATAATATATTAATTATTTTTTCTTAAACGGTGAGCCAAGTCAAATGTAACGATAATTTAAAAATAAAGGGAGTATTTTTTTCCCTATCAATGTGTTATTAGGCTCTGTTTATTTTATGAAAAATAACATTCGAAAAATATTTTTCTTATTTTCTGGTGTTTGATAACCCTTTGAAAAATGTATTTAACATAAAAACTCTTATGAGTCAATGAAAAATGAAGTCTTCTTTTTTGAAAATGATTTACGGTTCATTTTCCACATGTCATTTTCCAAATGTTAGAGCACCTTCCACGCCCTTCCACAATTACATATATTCACATACACACACAATATTACACTCAACAAATATTTAAAAAATTTATATAAATTGAGTTTTTAATTGTGTTTGTGCACACTTTTTGTAAATTATAATTTTAATAAATATCTACTAGGTCTTAAAATTAGTGTTCACTATATTATTTAGGGGACGTCCCAAACATTACCATTTTATTTTTTAAAATGCTTTTTTCATAAAAGTTGTCAGTTTTTTATTCGTATTTGTGATATTCAAAAAAAGATGGACTTTAATGATAATTTTGGCGATTAGCAAAGAAAAATACTTAAAATTCAACACTATCTTAAAAATCAGTTTATATTCAATAGACATTAATATTTGAATATATTTTTTGTATTTATTCATAAATTACCATAAAAAAATTTAGTGTGTTTGCCACATACCAAAAATTATTTTTCGGTATATTTTCAAAAAATTAAGCAAACACCCGAGAATGAAAAGATGTTCATTTTTCTATAAACTAGGTTTACAACTCGTCCATTAAACGTATGGACATATATATTTTTTTAAATAAATTATACTCAAGCAAAACAAAAATTAAAAAAACAAAACAATAAAGAAAAAAATGTCAAAGGAAACGGTTTACTAAATACAAATTTTGATTTGTTTTTGATTTAAAAATTAACGTTCAAGAACTTATTTTTGTATATTCAATAACTAAGAAAAAAATTTAAATCCTTGTAAATATGAGTAATATGTTTTCATACTATGATACAAGAATCAAGAAAAATTGACTATTTAAAACTCTCTTTGGTCCTAAATAATTGTAATGTTTATTAAAAATGAATTATGACCAATAGTTAATTTTTCAGAAGATTTAATCATAACCGATAATTATGTTTGGTAAAAATAAATTCCGACTACTAGTTAACTACTAATCGAAATTATAGAGATAGATAGATTATTTGAAGTGAAACAAAAAAAACCTTAATAATAAATGTGCAAATAATATTTTTTAGAAATAATATAATATTAGACGACACAATTTGCGCACTCAGAGACACGACAAACAGTCGCCAGAGTCGAGCATTCCCAAAATCGATCCCAATCCTCCCAAATAGACCCGACGAGATTTCAAGGTCGCTCAACTTTATTTTATTTAATTTTTTTGAACAAACTCCTAGATTCATAGTTCGTAGAAGAAACCCAACAATCGGAATTTGCGTCTGGAATCGAAGGTACGTCCAATCTTAATCGAATCAGGACTGCCGCATCCAGTTAATGCAGTTTCGTATCGAGCTTTGCGTAACATGTTCTGTTTGGTATTTATGATTAGAGAATCCTCTGGGTTCGGATCACTGAAGCTCCTTGGATTTTGATTAGTATTCTAGTTTGTGCAATTATCTTCAAGTATTGTGATGTTTCGGAAGTCTGATTTTACTGGATTTGCAAGTTCTCATTAGTCATTAATCTAAATGGAGTTGTGGTTACATTTGGGAGTTTATTTTGATTCGGTTCTGAACAATTATTTTCTGTTATAGTATTAGTTTGTTGAATTGGGGGTTACTTTGAAGTGTGAATCAATTGCATCATTACACTTTGATGAATATGGTTGAGGAGCAAGTATTCTATCTTATCAATTAGGAAGCGAATTTTGGTGTTATTGTGAATGAAGGGGAATTTTGGGGGGAAAAGGCAATGAAGGGCGAAATAGTGGGGTTGGATGTACAATGACTGGAGTGTCATTGGGTTTAAGAGCTGGAAGTTATGGATCTCTGCAGCTGCAGACGCAGACACATATACAGAATGGTGTGTTGCAGACTCAAAACATGTTCGTTGTCCGCAAGCCAAAGATGTCACCTGGTGTTTCCAGGGAGAAGGAAAGGTTTCTCTCCTGTATGGTCAGATATTTAAGTCGGAAGAAGGTTGGAATGCTATTGTTGGGTTCATTGGCTCTGTTGGCTTTTATGAGTGGATTCTTTACGGTTAATCGAGGTTTGTTTCTTTACCAATGCTTCATTTTTCTTGTATCCTCATTTTTATATGAAAAACATGCAGCATATAATTACATTCTATTTCTTTACATGAGATTACAGTTTAGTGATGCTACTTCTGGAAGCATGGAATTCTAACAAAAATAGCCTTAAGTTTAAAGTTTGGGTGCTCCAATTCTAATTCCGAGGCCTGGATTCAATGCTTCCTATCACAATATTCAGTTTATGTCTGAGTAATTTGTGGACTATTCATTTTAAACTGTACATCTGTTATTTATTTCTCTTCCTTTCTTGACGGGGGCTGAGTACATGTAGGGAGATACTGGCAAAAACTGATCTGGTTCGGTTGTCTCGGCCATTACGTTGTTGACTTATGTGTTCATATTAGTAAAATAATCTTTATTAGTCCTCCATTGTTGATTGAACATTACTCACCATATGCTTTAGATTTCTATATAATTCTTATTTGGGACTTTATTATGTTGGAGATGCTGCCTAAAAGAGTTTGGGTCTCGATAAGCTTCGTACTGCCACTAGAAATACTCCCACTGTCCCAAAAGAATAGTCCCATTTCCTTTTTAGAAAGTCAACCTAGGACGAAATCATTTAATCAAGTTGACAAGAAAGGTCGAAGTGGGACTATTTTTTTTTGAGGGGGGGGGGAGATGGAGGGAGTATGATGTTTAGGGTACATTGAGGACCCGTGAAATAAGACACTGGTTTTAAGAAGCCTTTTGTGGTATCTATATTTTCAGTTCTCCATTCTTCGTATTGATAATTCTGTTAATGGCCTAATACTCTGTGCACGATGTGTTCTTTTTGTCAGAAGATGTGGAGAGCAATATTGTCGCTCATTTTAACGGGGCGTATAATGCATCTTTTCAGTTCCCAAGAAGTGGTCATCAGGAAGTTACAAATTCTTCTATGCTGGTGAACAAGCTGGTAATATGTGAAGAGAACACTCCTACTTTCCATTCTTCTGTCGCTGCAGTTGTTAGAGGATCTGTGATTGCTCAGGGCAATCCA
Organism: Codonopsis lanceolata; assembly: GCA_013146195.2. Lineage (NCBI taxonomy): Eukaryota > Viridiplantae > Streptophyta > Magnoliopsida > Asterales > Campanulaceae > Codonopsis > Codonopsis lanceolata. The sequence continues at coordinate 69,332,343 of CM028380.1, forward strand.
TGTGAACATTTTGCTTTTCCTCCTCCACCTCCTGGTTATAGAAGGCGACCTGGACCTCGCCGTAAGTCTGCATCTGTGGATGAGTGTGCCACTGAGAGAGTGTTTATGTTTTCCTTATGATTTATGTATTGCTGTTAAGTCTCAAATGTTTGACCAAATAGAGTATATATATTGATTAGATTGGCTTCTTTGTAAAAATGCAATGGTAGACAAAAACTTTGTTTCCATCTGTTTGGATACATGAATTTATCTAAAGTCGATTGGTAGTTTAATTATCAATTAGGAATAGTTAAATCTTGTAACGCTACATTTTTGTTGACTTTGTTTTCCTCATTTTCTTCAGCTTGTCCCGTATGTTACCTTTCTGTGGAGCAGGCTCTAGCTAGTATGCCGAGCTCCCCATCAACCTCACCTGTGCTTCAGCATTTAACTTATTATCATGAGGAAGATCCAATTAAAACTGAACGTCATGGAGGATCTGAATTTGGCGGGTTTCCTTCTTTAAAGCAAAGGAATGAATCTTTTGCTATAAAAGAATCAATGACAGTGCATTGCGGGTGCATTTCATTCTTATGCTTGATCAATTATTTTTTAAATGTTGTCACTATTGTTTGGTCACGGTATTCATTGTGTTTTGTAATTGCATTTAGCTTCTTTTCCTTGATATTCTTGTGGTGGAATTTTACAGATTTGTAAAAGGATGCAGACCTGGTCACCAAACTGGATTTAATATTGATTTATCTGATCTTAAGGAGTTGGAGCAGTTTCATGAAGTCATTGTTGCATCAGCCATATTTGGTACTGCTTAGCAAAATTCATGTTATTTTCTAATCTTTGTCTAATTTGTACAATGATAAGAATCTAATGTCCAACCATAGGCATTCCTTTCTGCTATACTGTTATTTTTGCCTAATTGCTAGTTCTTCTTGCGTTGACCTTGTGGTTTCTCTGTTTCAGGAAACTATGATGCTATTCAACAGCCCATGAGAATTAGTGAATTATCAAGAACAAATATCCCCTTTTATATGTTCATTGATGAAGCGACAGAAGCATATATGAGGAATAATAGTGACTTGGACAGCAGCATGAGGGTTGGATTGTGGAGAATTATTGTTGTTCATAATATTCCTTATAGTGATGCAAGACGCAACGGAAAGGTGAGTTCTCAACTTCTCATGCTCGTCTTTTTCTGCTCTTTCTTGTCTCTGTTTCAGTTTTTGCATCAGGATATCTATTAATAGGTTGGCAAGAATTGTTTATGCTACCAGTATACTTCTTCTTAACATCTTTCTAAAGCATTTTACATTTCAGATGCTTTCTGAGAAGGGCTTGAAATGATCATTAGCATAACAGTTATCACCCCCAGGACGAATTTGAGAATGCATGAGAATACATTGTGATATTATTATAACTGCTCTTATTACCAAAGAAGAGATTTGTGGATAATGACATCATTTCGGGAATTTATTATAGGGCCTAGTAGAAACGGTAGAAGTCATATGCCAATAGGACATGATGTGAACAGAACATATTTGTGAGATGGTAGTAGTTCAGGAACTACAAATCTGGTGGAAGACATTAGAGATGAGCAAAGAGTGAGCAGCTATCAGAGAAAGAGTCTGATTGGTGTTGCAAGTTCATTATTTAGCTGTTGATGTAACTTGTCTTAAGTGACCATTTTAAGAGATTGAGAACGATCATATAGTAATAGTCTTGAGCTACGTTGTTTGGAACCACTGGAGATGTCACACTCCAATACTATTCATGTAGGAGATCAATGTTCAGAGTGCTTCTAGGCGTCAATACTAGGGGAGTGACTAGATTTTTCTAGCTACTTTGCTTGTAAATCATCTTTAATTAATCTTAAAATTACTTGTATCATGTCATGTTCTAGATCCTTGGATAGGTGTCTAGAGTTGAGGGGGTTTTCAGAGTCAGCAATCCTTGTGTTTTTCTGGCACCTGTCATCTTTGTTATCATAGGCACATTTCATAATTCATCTTCTCTTCCTTTGTACAAATGATGTTTCGTGAGCCGGGTAGGAAAGTCTGAGCTGTATGAGTGTCAAGAATTTCCTTTTTGGTACAAACGAGTGTCAAGATGAGGAGGTAAAACATGAGAACTGGTGAGCTGAGACTGAAGTGACTCAAGGCATTGCCAGAGTGAGAGAGAACAAAGCAAGGGTTTGGTGAGTGAATGCATCTTGGTTGTTGCAAGGCATTCAGTGGACTCAACCTTGACACGTCTCTGTAAAGGAGGCTTGCTCTGGCAACTGTCCTTTAATCTGAGAGCATCTGCGTTTAAGAGCTCGTGCTTGGCTCGCGGTTCTCTCCCAAGGGGCAAAGACTGCAATTTGGCGGGCATCCAAGCGACTTGCTTAGTAGGTCCAAATTTACCATATGTTTCTACGGGGTCTTGGAGGTATTTGGAGAAAATATTGTGGTCCTCGACGACCATGTCATGAGAATCATGAGATGACGTGATGGTCCATAACCAATAGTGACCCATCAAACTCATGAATGGACACCTTTTTTAGATTTTGGAGCCCTGAAATTTTGAGCCTCTGAAAAAAGGTATCAAAATCATCTTTTTTTTTATTCTCCTATTGGTTCTGGATCAGCACATTTGCTGATGACGTGGTGGTCTAGGACCACCGAATATTTTCTCCTGTGGCCTACTGTGTTACAAGTGAGGTTGAGGTGTTCCCTATTGATGACATGGCGCAGTACTGCAATCTGCCAGTCTCAGTTACTCCTTAATGTATATAACTGTGTTCATAGTTATTCTTTGTATGCATGAGATCCTTTCAATTGGGGGATTCACATTGTCTTTTGTTGTATGTTTTTTTCTTTTTGAAAAGAAAGGTGGTACCGCAAGAATGAATTTCTCCATGTGTTTTTACTTTTTTCACTTCACAGTTTATGCCGTGGATATCTTGTGCGTTATCTCTTTACCTTCTCGGAAGATCTTTCACATGAGCACTTTCTCTATCTTTTGATCCTGCAGATTTTTTTTTTAACAAATCTTTGTTGCAGTTACTCGGGGCGAACAATTTGCTTTGAACCATGCTTTTCTCAGTCATTTTATTCTAATCAGGTCTTCCCCATCACGGGCAGACCCAGGACCTAACTTTTAGAGAGGTCAGGTGGTTAGAGAGTGGGGCCTAGAGTACATGTGACAAAACTGACTAGATTGTAAAAAATATGTAAAAGATACTAAACTTTTTAAACAATAAATAATAAATTCATTATTGTCCAGTCTACATGAAAAAATAATGAATATGATTTCCTCTCTCGAGAGTAAAGTGATAACAAAAGGTAAAATAACTTATTATTGAGCGATTTCAAAATTTGCTTTTGCCGTTTTGTGTTGAGGGAGAGTGGTGAATGTTTTCATAAAATTTTATTGCTAACTCTACAAAACGATTGGTGTCTTGATGGATTTTGCGAAAAATTTTAGGGGCCATTGTCCCCGTCGGGCCCCTCCCTGTTCCATCTGTGTTCCCCATCCCGTTTTATGATCATCAAAGTGATCACTGGACTCTACCCGTAGAAATATCTCACTAATAAATCCTTGTTGCAGTTACTATGGCCCAACAGTCTGCTAAGGAACTTGTTCTTTTTAAATACAAATATATATTCATGTACACCCTCTGTCCCAAAAAGTTACTCCTATTTTCGACTAGTTATACTTCTTAAGATTGTAAGTTTACTTATTTGTACCACCTTTAACTGCACTAAATTTATATCCTTTAGAAATGGGACTATTATTTTTGGAAAACGAAAGAGGAAAGTGGGACTATTTTTTGGGACCGAGGGAATATATCTTATCTTCATTTTTGCTATCTCCCAGTTGGTAAAATGGAAACTTTATGGGACAGGGTAAAGAAACTAGAAAGACAAGTCCGTACTATTAAGTGTTTTCATCAGAAACTTGTTTAGAAATTGCTGTCAGATTCTATATAAACAAGATTTACTTGTGGCAGGTTCCAAAGCTTTTATTACATAGGCTCTTTCCTAATGTTCGATATTCTATATGGATTGATGGGAAGCTTCAGCTTGTTGCAGACCCATATAAAATTCTTGAGAGGTATATCCATGTTATTTTTGCATCAGGCCGTTCATGCTACTACAATTGCCAACTTTTTTATATTTTTATGATGTAAGAAGAGAACATGTGTTGCACATGCTTGTGATTTGCGAGTGTCAAATGTTTATCTTTAAGAAAAGTAAAACCTATTTGAAGAATTTACATACTTGAAACGCTGATGGGTCAAAGGAAATGCATGAAGCTGACAGTCAGTCAGAAGCTCAATAACAACATGGACCGCATATAATGGAAATGCAATACGTGTTGAATCTTGGATCTTTAGGAATCTTCAAGAACTTCTTGATATGGATTTATTTGTATATATTTATAGCATCTTACATAGCCCGAGTAAATGAGGGTTGCGTTAGGTCGCCTGACACCCGGTGTAAAACTTTGTAATGAACCTAAATTACGTCAACCAGGCTAAAAGTAGGGGAAGGGAAAGATGAAAACTAACATCAACATCTGTAATAAAGAAAGATATGAAATGAGTGTGTGGTTTGTGATGACCTTGCTTTGGACCGAATCAAATGGTGGAAAAGGATTCATGAAGGTGATAACAAGTGTTGGGATAAAGGCCGAGTTGAATTGACTTGTTTGAGTGTGTGTGTGTGTGTACATATATATATATATAATATAATATGCAATGTCATGCCCTGTTTTTTTTGGAAAATATTGTGCTGTTGTGCAGTGCGGTCGAGCCACATTGTCAGTTTAGGTGCATCCTAGCGAGTAATCTCGTTTTACATGCTATCAGTTAGTACCTTGGTACATCCAAATATTTATTGATATTGCATTTTTGGGATTATAAAAGATTGATATGCTTGACAATAACATATTGTAGAATTTTTTATCCAAGCCTTTGCACATACCTTCCTGTAGATGTGTTAAATTAAATGTTAAGCATCAATTGTACCAATATAAATGTAATGTGTTTCATCTATACGCAAGAAAGAGAAATTGAATTTCTGCCCAAAAAAAGAAAAGAAAAAAAGAGTACTATGTTTCATCTTTTTAATGCAACAACCTGCAATCTTACCCAAGATTCACTTATGCCAGCCTTTGTCTCTTTGGTCCTTTATGTTGGTGTCCAAAGGATGCATGGTTAGTTATTGTAGATTAAGTTGTGGGCCTTCCTGGCAAACTACATCTGTAATACTGTTATTTCAGTTGCATAACTAATTTGCATGCGTATATAATGGACAGGTTCTTGTGGCGCCAAAATGCCACTTTTGCTATTTCAAGACATTATACACGCTTTGATGTGTTTGAAGAAGCTGAAGCTAATAAAGCTGCAGGGAAGTACGACAATGCCTCCATTGATGACCAGATTGATTTTTATAGAAAGGAGGGTTTAACACCGTATTCCGAGGCTAAGCTTCCTCTAACTAGTGGTACGTTATTAACTTGTAACTCAGTGATCGGTAGTTTCTTAGTGTCAAAGTGAGTCCATTTTTTTCTATTGCTGTTTTCTCGCAGATGTTCCTGAAGGATGCGTGATTATAAGGGAACACATACCGATCACAAATTTGTTCACCTGTCTATGGTTCAACGAAGTTGATCGTTTCACTTCCAGGGATCAGTTGAGCTTTTCCACTGTGAGGGACAAAATCATGGCTCAAGTTAATTGGAGCATCAGTATGTTTATGGACTGTGAGAGGCGGAATTTTGTGATACAGGTGGGAATTTCATTATTGCCACTATCCATATGAAATTCTTTGATTTAAATTAACAGTAGGGGACTGACCTGTAGGAAGCCTTTGTGGTATCCTTGAAATAGTGGCTTATGATGTCCCCTATTCATTCAGACCACTTGAGGGATCTGGTGAATTCTGACTGGTTCAACCTTCCATGATAATTGCTTCTTGGGTTGTTTAATAAACTGAGCTGGCTGAAGCTTTGCTAGGGCTCAGCCGGTTTAAAACTCAACTTGTGGTGGCTTTTGAAATAGGTTCCTGGGTTGGAGTGAAACTTGAGCTCAATAACAGTAAAAGAGCCGAGCTTGAGTACACGAAGCTCAAATAAATCTGTTCATCATTTAGATTCACTATTTTGTCCTCCAGAATCATGAAATGGAGCTTGAACCTTGAAGCACTTGTGATTTAGAAATCATTAAAGCAAATTAAGTGCACTTGTTTAACATGAAATATTGAAGTAGATTCTTATGATTCGATGTGGTGTATAGGCATACCACAGGGATGTATGGAAGCAAAGGTCTCCTCCGGCAGCTATGTCAAGTAATTTTTCGGCGGCTGTTGTTCGCAGTAATACTACTGCAAGGATTCCGGTGAAGAAAAATCCTACTATTCGACGTGGAAAAGGGGAAAGGAGGGGTTCAAGGCGGCACCGGAAATCTGGTGGTAATAGAGGCAAAGACAGCATGTTATTTTGATTTTGATTTTTTTAATTAAAAAAAAAAAAAAGAAAGAAAGAAAAGTTTTTGTCATTTTCTATGCAAAAGATAGATTTGCTTAAGTAGGGGAGGAGGTTAGCACGATTTTAATTTTTAACAGAAGTGGGTAGGGTGTTGAAAAGAGAGAAAAAGCAATTAATTTTTGTTGTAAATAGCAGTATACGAAATAATTTTGATACTAAGTAATTCACATTCACATTCACATTCACATACCATTTTGTAGTATTTGTCTTTGCCATCTTCCAAAGTAGCAAAGTTCAACTTGAGAGAATTTGTATGTCTTTAACATTGAAAAGACAGATTAGGGTTGTTTAAGCTTATTTCAAACTCTATCATTGTGTGTATAGATATTAGATATTTAAGCTTTATCAACAAACTTGATTTCCTTTGTCATCATTGTGACATCTGATTCAAGCTGTCAAAGAAAGCTTTAGAATCAACTCACTTTTGTCAACACTAATTTAATTAAAGTTAAAGAACAATCAATTACTTGCTATGTTTGTTCTTGAGTCTTGACCCCACTGGCCAACAACAACAACATTACTCCCACTCTTCCATTACCATTAAATTGTTAAGACATACTACAATTTTATTATTTATGAAAACCGTTTTTTTAGTATCAACCTACGTTTATTTATTGGATAATGCTAAGGCCACTCTAATAGCATTCAATTTTGGGTACCAAATGATGTGACATCTTATGTGTCATATTATTAACGTAATTTTTTAACTTATAGTGGAGTCCATAAAATGCCAAATAAGATGACACATTGAAAATCACATTATTTGGTACACAAATTTGAGTGCTCATTGAATGACTTTAGCATTACTCTTATTTAAATACACTAAAGGTACCATATTTCAATTGTTTTATAATTGAATAGATGATACTAACTCTTTATCTCTTCCACTATTAGACTATTAGTCAACCTAACCAAAAATAAAATTAAAATGTATTTTTTTTAAAAATCAATATGAAGGGAGTAATACTTATCCACAATAAAATCTTAACCCATAACCTCGTGACCTCATTGCCCATGCCTACAACCGTGTCCGTGTGCCAGCAACCAAGCCTTTCTTAAAGGAGCAAATATGGAATAGAATGGTATTTTCTGCAAGGGTTATGGCATCTTAATTAAATATATATATATATATATATGCCTTGCACACCCCCTCTCATCATTTATCTTTCAACATTGCTAGGATTATCACTAGAGTTACCACTATGATGACAACTATGTTTTGAAGTGGCACATGCACCTCACATGCACTTTACCTTCAAGGCAAAGTTGTCACCAGGGTGATAACACTGGTGGTAACTCTATCATTATTGTTTATCTTTTAAGCCGTCTCAATCTTTTTTGGTCATTTACAAGTTAATTGTATATTAATTACTTAATTTCTCATTATACCCCTTACCAAATTGAGTTTACAAGATAAACAATGTACATTACTATTTACTACCTCCTCCTCCCCCGTCTTAAAATAAGTGCCGTTTTAGTATTATATTTACGTAAAAGACTGTTTTACCTATTTTTAAGTTCAATTATTATAATTAAGTAGTTGCATTAGTTTTTTTTTTTCTCTTTCCTTTCTTCCGTAACAACATTTAACTTGAGGGTTGCAACAAATAAGACCAATTTTAACCGAAAAAAACTGGTACAAGCACATACACTTTAAGAAGTATCATACACTTTTGTTTTATGCTCACGTCCTAAAAGTCCATTTTAGGATGATCTATTGAAATAATTTAACATAAACAAATTATGCCATCAATTTTTACGACCGTTCAACGTTATCACCTGTCTAAAATGGACAAACACATTTACTAGTAATACTATAATATGGATATTGGCGCTTATTTTATTCATAACACCTTAAGTATAATTTTTTTTTGTAAAAAATTAAAAAAACAATCGTACGAATATTTTTTATAAGACGGATATGTCAATCCAAATATATCGTGTACTAGGATTTAGAGTAGGTGGGTACAACCTTGAAGACTTGAAATACTAATAAGACACTCTTCTGATTCAGACAAAAAATCCATTATTCTATTTTGTAATGTTTTATTCAAAAAGTCCAATTTAAAAAATAAAGACACAAAATTATTATTTTATTACTAATAAATTATTAATTTTTTTTAAAAAATTTAACTTTCAAACAAAAACCTTTTTACTCCAGAAAATATCTAATACCGGTTGTATTAGCAGCTGCTATAAGAACAATGAGTCATTGACGGCAAAATTTTGAACACAATAAACAACTCAACTTTTTCATTTTTTTCCCTTACACCCTTTCCGTAAACCCTATTCCTTTTTTCCATCTTCCAATTTGTTTAATTCCCGGCTTATGAATTTACATCGTTATTGTCTATTTTATTAGCAGATCTGTCTTAATCTTTTGATGGGCTATCTTTAGCTGACACACCGAGGGACCAATTCAGGGTTTCTTGATCGTGGGGGTTTTCAATTGGTATCTTTATTTGGAAAGTTGAGTTGGGGGTTCAATTGGGTCTCTTGCTATTATAGCCTCATCGGTATCAAATTCTCGTGATTTTGATTTCGGGCTTAATTATTTTATCTGGGCTTTTTTGTTCATATTTTCAGTTAATTCGCATCTTGAATTTCTTTCGTCAATGGAAAATCAAGATTAGGGTTTTAATTAACTTGGTGATTTCCGATTAATGGCATAATTGTGTTGTTTGAGATGAAAATATGGTGTGATTAGATTAGAAACTCAATGGGTTTTGTTTGCATGACTGGAATTTGAAGTTTTTCTTGAGTTGAGGAAAGGATTGTTGGTTTAAGGTTTTGAAAAATGGGATCCGCAGGGTTTTGCCTTATATGTATTCTCCACTCTATAGTGGCTTTATCTTGTGGAGCTCTAATGATGTTCTATAGCAATGAGGTTTGTGCATTTAGTCATGGGACTGTAACTGCTAGTAAGCTTGTGGGATCGACGCCCCACGATGAGCTGTTAATCCAAACATCCGATTCGTTTTCTGGGTTGCTTTTGTTTGCGATTGGTTTTCTTTTGTTCATGGTGGCATTCGTCAACGACAGGGATTTTCAAAGTTTCTTTGCTAAAGGGTGTGTGCTTCTTCATGTTGCTATGGCAATTTGGAGAATATACTTTGAAAGGAGGCTTGAAGATCTTGGTCGCGATTGGATGAGGCTAGTTGTTGGGGATATTGTGTTGGCACTTTCATGGGTGTTCTTTCTTGTGTACAGTTGGAGGGAGAAGTATGATTAGTCAGTCTCAAAATGGCAAATTCGATAGCTATCCACATTGAGTGAAAGGGAGCTGAAAACGGGTGTTTGAATTGTGAAATTGATCCAGTGGGTTTGTGAATTTAGTCTAATAGATTTGTGAAGGTGACCAGGTATGGGCATATTTCTATATATATATATATATATATATTTTTTTTTTGTGTGTTTAGATCATGTGAAGTTATTATATTAGTTTCTTTTCTTGTATTGAGAGCAAAGTTGTGAAGTTATTTCTAATAGAATTTATATTTCTCCAATGATGGTTGAATATGCAATTTCATATCTGTTTGCTTGACTTTATTTCGAGAAGATTTCTTTTAAAATGCGTTGGCCCAAGAACATGAATCAGTGCCTGGAAGCGAGAAGGTTTGATTCTCTACTTGGAACAATAGGTGTTTTACCAGTTTGTCCGGCTATAAGTTTTTCTGTTTTGATTCTCCACTTTCCTTGACACGAAAGGATAAAGCATTGACGAATATGCTCTCACTTTATTGTCAGCTTCTTTCTTTGGATACAATTTTCCTGCTGAATCTAGAAGTTTCTCTTGGGTAATTTCCATGTCGATAAAGCACTGGACTTACCAAGTACTGTTTGAGTTCTTATTGTTCAGAGCTCCAAGTTCTTTTTAATTTTATCATCTGGTTTGGTTGATAAGGTAGTTTTACGGGTCAGCTTGTGTGTACCTCAGCACAATCCACCTAGACGGGTCCAAGGGCACACTGCCCATGCAAATCTAGCTATCAATCGGATTACATTATGTAGTTAGTGTTTTGAAAGAAACGAAGGTTCAAAGAATAAAGTGGGGATGAGTAACAGTACTGATAACAAGAAGAAGAGAAAATGGAAGGACCGAGACTTAAGAAGAAAAGGCAGCATATGCTGACTGCCATGCTTTTAGGCAGAGTCCAGTGAGACGGATATGGGTTGATGAATGACTGAATTCACGGTGATAAACCAACCAACAAAAATCAGGGTTCACTAGTTCCTCCATGGAACCCTCAACAATCAACATTAAAGGAGTTCCTCCATCGGACCACACTCCATACATGCATGAGAAAAGAGCAAGTAAGTAAGTAACAATGGGCTGTTTATAACCCTGATACCGGATCAACAATTTAATGATGAAGGTTACTCGATTAACTCATAATCATATACTATTTTCCTTTGGCAAAACAATGAACTCAGACAACTACTATCGTGCCAAGGATCAACAAATCAAAAACACACACACACACACACACACAAGGTAAATTCATTGGCTTTTGAAAATCTTTCTTGTTAATATTTGATCAACTGGCATCAGAGTAGAGAATTAAGTAGTCAATGGCCAAGCCAATTTTTTGTAAAAAAAGAATTAAGTTGTTCTTGAACTGTCTACATTGTGTTACTTCAAATTTTGCACCTTAAAGTCAAGTCTTTGGAATGTCCACCAAATCCACCTCTCTTTGCAATTTCAAGAACAAAGTGATTTCTTTTTTCTTTTTTTAAAGAAGAAAGAGGGAGTATTAAATAAATGTATTAAAAGAGAAGGCTGTGACGACGTGAGCTAGAAAGAGAGACAAGAGTCATGACTACTATTAGTATCGGACATTTTTTTTTTAAATATCACTTTTAGTATCTCATTAGTAATACAATGAAACTTTTATACCTTAACTTTTAAAAGATTGAATTTTTAAGTGGAACATCTCAAAATGAAATAATAAATTATTTGTCCCGAACAAAGGTAGTATATATTTTATTTAATGGAGTGCTATATTTTTGTTTAATTGCAAAGAGACTAACCAACTCGAGCTTGCTCAATATCGCATGTGTAATACTTTCTCTGTTTTAGACAAAAAGTACATCATACTATTTTGTAATGTTTCATTTTAAGAACTTAATTTTTTTAAATAAGCGTACAATTTCTATAAGATTTCATCTTTAACTTTTACTTTCGTTGTAAATACATTATTTGTGCTTAAGTACTATACGACATATCCTGGATTCTAATTTATATCAACTTTAATAACATTAATATAATTTTTTAATAATTTAAATTTTCAAACGGAAACTTTTTACTCGAAACAGGAGATGAATTTAACAATAAAGAATACCGAACAGAGTTTGAGTAAGTTCAAAAGTAAAGGAGCGTTACTGAAACTTGGATTCAACAATGGGATGCGCTATATAGTCTCCCATTTGTTATAAGCTGACCCCCCAAAATTTTTCAAAATTGTAAACTTTCTATTTTATCCATTCAATTAATCATCCCCAACTAACCATATACCCCTCCCCTTCTCCTCTCTTTCTTCTCCCACAATGCACCGGTCGTTCCCTCTCCCTCCTCCCTCCTCCAATTGCCTGCCTCCCTATTTTTCCTCTCCCTCCCCCTCTCTCACTTCCCACCCCCCTTTTCTTTTTTCGCCTTCCCTCCAATGCAATACGCCCCCTTTGTCATCACTCATCACTCCTCCCTTCTTCATTTATTTTTTTCCCAATCTTTCTCATGATCACATTGGAAAAATAACAAAAAAAAAAAAGATTTTGAATGTTCGAACTTGGTTGGCTAAACAACATTGAGTTGGTAGGGGTGACAAATCGATCGTGCTATGTCGTTATCGGCCGACACGATAACAACACGACACGATAAGCACAAACACGAATACAACACGATTAGCTTATCATATCTAATATTAAAACTCGAACATGACCTGACAAAAACACGAAAACCACGACACGACACGATAAGCAAAAAAGTACGATTTATTTAGTCAGACCCATTAAGCACGTTAAACCCAATAAACACTATAAAATATATAATTTTTGATTTTTTAATATATATTTTGAAAAATTTTCAATATAAATAGTCAAGTAGTTTAAAAGTAATAAATTTTCAAATGATAAAACTATGAAATAATCATGAAAATAATTTGAAAGAAGTGAATAAGCCCTAGTAAATTTTAAAAAAATATATCTTAAAAACACACACACACACACACACACACACATATATATATATATATATATATATATATATATATATATATATAGTTCAAACCCTATAATTTTATGTTGTGTTCGTATCAATTAATTGTATCGTGCTTAAAATTGTCACTCATGAGATAGGGAGACCGGAAGAAGGGAGGAGGGAGAGGAAATGGCTGGTGCACCTTGAGAGAAGAAAGGACTAAGGAGGGAGGGGGTATAATTAGTTGGGAGGAGAATGTTAATTGAAAGGGTAAAATAGAGAGTTAAAAGTTTTAGGGGTCAGCTTATAACAAATGGAAGAGCATAATAAGAAGGGTGCTCTACCGACTACCAGCCACCTGATCAAGTTGTCCAAGCTCCGCAGCGCTCAAACGCTAGATTGGTCCCTCGGCCAGCGTGAAAGGAATTGCGAAAAGTAATCTTCATTTGCCCCAACTCCAACCAAAGCCCAAGAAAAGAAACAGGTATGATCTTATTATGTCGATCTATTGCTTATTCAAAGTTTCTATTCATTTGCTTCCTCCAAATTCTTTTGTTGGGGTTGTAATTTCGGTATCATGCATTATTAATGGTCAATAATGGGTTTTGTGTTATACGTTTTTGCGGGGCTTATGAATTTGTCGTGGTGGTCTGGTTTTATGAACTTATTAGGGTTCAAATTTTTGTTTCTTTAGGGTTCTTGCTCTTTTTAACTGGATTAAGTATATGGTTAAGATTAGCGCAATCTTTGAAAAGTAGATGATAGTTTCTTAACTTAACGACCTTACGGGTTTACTCAGTGGAATCGTGTTATTCGATGTCTTTCCACAATCAACTAGAAAGAAAACTGGAGATTTCTTAGTCTTTCGTTTATTTCACTAAAAATCACGAATTAAACGTGTCATCCATTTTGGTGGTGTCTTCTGATTACATGTGAAGAAATTAGAAATATGGATTCATGGAACATGGAAGAAGATCATTTCACCTTTGCTTTCTGTTGATTTAGAACATAAAGGTGCTCCTGGCAGATGGGATGCTGTGACGACCCGACCTGAATCCCAATACGAAACCCTCAAGACACACAATTAACAAGCAAAGGGCAAGGCTATAACATCGATACACCAACAACTCAACAAACACGGAAGCAAATAACATAATGGAACCCGAGCTAACAAGCTCCAAAATACAAAACAACCTAAAAGATAGTAAATCTCTCAGCCAAAAATTCAAAGCACGTGACGCAACATTAGACACATACAACAAACCACCTGTTACAATTTATAAACAACTGGAACCTAACATTAAACTAAGTCTACAACTCTAGTCTACACACTCTATGGCTAAACATGCCGAAGTACAACATAACTAACAATATAATACATACTTGAGATGGATAGAAATAATATAAAAATATCAACAAGGCACGACTAACAGTTGTCGGCTCACAAAAGACCAAGTAATACTTTAACAAGTACAAGTATCAAATAAATAACCACAAATCTTACTACCTATAGTGAAGTTTATATAACTTCACTTTCCAATCATCCTTTCCAAAACAAAGGCTACAAATATAACTAGTAGCAACCTTCTCAAAGAACAACACGTTCTAACCTAGACTCGGCGAATTCCTTAGAATCACTAGCTCGGCTCGAATCTAAGGAAAACAAAGTAAACAGAGTAAGTCATAAAGACTTAGTAAGCTACTAAAGATGCAATGTTATGACATGACATTATTCTCAAATAAAACATGCATGTATCATGTCATACCCATAATATGTCGCTTCATGGAATAGTCCTCAACATAAACCAAATTATATCAATAGTCACATAGAACATCGTTCTACATAATTCATCATAAAGTAATCCATATCAAATATAATATGATTCTCAATTATAATATGTATAACATGTTATTTTCATATTGTAACATTCATCAAAACATCGTCCTCATTACCCAATTATACCATAAGTCTCATAATACATCATTCCACATAACTCATATAATAATTCATATACGGGAAACTATGGTTTTCATTCTAATCACGAATAGCATGTTATATTTCTAGTATAACATTATATCATAAAATCATCATTTCATTAGTATGTCATATTTATATTATAATATTTCATTAAGCAATCATCATCTCAGGTAAATCATATCATTAGCCACGTAGCACAACAATTCATATAAGTGCTCGTAAAATAAACCACATTAAAGAGAAAAGATGATTTCCTTTCCGCTTCCGCCGTGTAGCTCCTGCAAAACACGTGCCGTTAATTGTGTCCTCGATATCCCTTTCGTGGTATCGACGTCCCGAGACATTCCCCGCTCGAGTTCCATAGTGATCAAAGTCATGTTTACATACTACAACTAAGATCAACTACTTCCCCGTGGCCATCGATGGAGGGGTGTGTATAACCCGGCAGGCGATCCATTGCAACCACAAATCCCACAATTAGTGAAGACAATGTATCATCCCGCCAAAGACTCAAACCAAAACGACGCCAACTGGACTCAAATGCAAGCACATGTAATATATACTCGAATGCTCACTAAAGGAAAAGTTCTACATAGCATACTAATCCAATCAAGTAGATATTTACTTTTAAATCACATAGTTATGCATTTCTATGCTAACTAGCACATAAACATATTAGAGTAATGATATCAAGTCTCTAATACCCAAAGTGTTCTTCATACACTTGAAAACGCTCAGAGGCTTAACCTCCATCAAAACTACCCCCAATTTCATAGAATCTCAATATGTAATTATCTATGTTCATATTAAATCTCATAATCGACTCCGTTGAGTCATTTTTACTCTTTCTAAATTCGAAGCCGTAGAAGCTATTTACATCATAACCCTCTTATTATTCATTTGCTAATATTCATGGCTAAGTTCTCAAGGTTAACAACATTGTGTAACCCAACATTATCCATACCTTCCTAACAAAACCCCAAACCATGGTTCATAGATCAACACTTAATATTTAGAGTCAATCATCACATTTCAAGCATGTATCTCAAAATAGAATTTTATCTAGCATGCTTTCACCCAAAATATCCATTCATCTAACATGCTCATAACCAAGGTATAAATTTAATAACCAAGGTATAAATTTATCTAGCATGTTCACAACTTTAAATTCATGAATTTGAGGTGAATAACATACTTTTATATTCATGAAAATCAACTTAATCCATTAAAGCCGAACGTTACATTTAAATCATGTAATCCATAATAACAATTCATTTATCAAGCTTACAACCAAAAATGAGGGTTTATCAAGCATACTTCCAACCTTAAACATATATCCATGTGTAATTCCAATAATTCATAGATATTCAATAGAGACCCCAAAATGGTTCACAACACAAGTAATACCATTTACTACTAAGCATCATGTCAAACCCTATGTTTTTAGGAAATAATATGACCATCATGCTCAAAGTTCAAACTTACAAAATGAAGCTTAATAATATACTTCATTAAACATAGAAAGCATCTACGGCTAGTGTACAAAGGACGCATCACCTCTTTTGATGCTTGTTATTTAATATATTATTTACTTATCAAAAAACATAGAAAACATCCTATTCATGCTTCTAATAAGTTCACTCTTCAAAACTCAAAATAAAATTACACAAAGCATGCATGTGTACTAATTGACCTCAAATAAGCAAGTCCTTTATTTTCCTTAGGGTCAATGAGCACAAAAGTCCAAAAGAGGAGTATAGTAGCTTACCTAGCTTGAATCAAAACTTCAAAGAATGAAAATCGGATCGGTGAAGTTGTTCTACTCGTTGAGGGCTTCAAGAATCCGAAGTTACAAGGCAATCCGGCGGTTGGATCTTCGTGGATCGAAGGAGGAAGAGCTAGGCTCAAAGCCCCCATGGACTCCCACTCTCTCTCTCTCTCTAAAAACGTATAAGGAAGGGGAAGGAATGAGGGAATTTGCTGCATTTCCAAATGGGTTTGGGTATTTATAACCCCACAAATAAAGAGGCACAAAAGGAATTTCCATGGAGCAATTAGTAAAGATTAGGAGTAATCACCCACTAATCAAATCTTAATTAACTTCCCAATAATGTTAGGACATTATTAGGACTAAGTATGGGAGGTTAGGAAGGGTTTAGAGAGGGTTTAATGAGGGTAGGATAGGAAATTCCATTCAAAACACAAAATAGGGCAAAGCAGTGTCGAGGCACCATGCGGTCGCATGGTCCTCACTCATGCGGCCGCATCCTCTCTACTGCACAACTAGGAAGGTTTCTGGTGACCTTGCGGGGGCAAGGTCCTTCCACCTTGCGGCCGCAAGCCTTCCAGAGCAAAAAGGGTTTAGAAATCAACCCCAAACGACCCCAAACACATAACTAAATCTAACAAGGTTCAAACCTCATCCAAAGTAGGTCTAGAACTCCTACAGAACACCCACAAACAACTCTCGAAACAACTCGAGCGAAACCGGAGCAAGGCACAACAACTCGCTAACGAATCGACGAATGAACTAGTGATCGAGCGAGCAATACCATGAGACTTAAAGCAAGTCAAGAGGCCAATGAATAGGCTTAAATACTTCTAAGAAGTTAAATAACAACTAGGAGAACAAAGACTCTTGAAGATGAGACGATTATACGACTCAATCTCTAACTACGCGATAAGAACTATTGCTATTCTCGAAGCGTCAAGATATCACTAGACTTAAGGAATGCATCCAACTAGAAGTCTAATACATCTAAACATGTTAATCAATCATCATGTAAAGATCTAGGACCAAACCGAGGTCACAAACACAAAACACAAGCAAACTCTCAATCGCGTCGCATTCTGACTAACGCCGAGTTACGGCTTGTGACTTTAGCAAGTCAATAAATATGGGGCATCTCTTAATAGTATTTTGGTCTTAATGTGGTCTCTCATACACATCTAGTCTATCTCACAAACCGAACATACAATCAACAAAGGAAGAAATGCGAGTATTGCACGTAAATCAAGCTAATCAGAAATCGGGATATTACAGATGCCCTTAGGAATATGTAACCAATTTGATGAGTAAAGGGAGTGAAACCTGTGATCTCTGCCATAGGCCAGTTCTTCAGCACTAGGATCTCCACCGTAGGCCAGTTCTTTAGCATCTACAATTGGAGCATTATAACCCTACACACGTTTCTCCTCTTCTTAATCTCCTCTGATTCACACATAATACGAGTTATTTTACTAGTGCATCACAGAGGTTTCTGAATCTCAAGAACTTATGTATAGCCCTGTTAAATGAACCAGAAAGCTCTCCGTGTGACTATTATAAACTTGAGTAAACTTGTCCTAGTAGTTGTTCGAGTCAAGTTTGAACTAAAAAATGGGCTCGCCTAATTTGTTCACAAATAGTATGTTGTTATTTAGCTTGTGTGTTTGTGTTCAGCTCAATTTTTCTGAGTATAGTTTATTCTTGGATATAATATGTTACATGTAATATATGCCTTCTGCTTGCATCACATTTACTTCCAATTTTAGTTAAGAGTGTTCAGACAATAATATCTGTAGTATTATATTATATGTTATGTTCGGTTTTCAAAAACCAATTCAGACTGGCTACTCGGGTTCACAAATTAAAATTACGGTCCCAAACTTCACTTTTTTCTCTCTCTAACCTCTGGGAATTTACATCCCAAGTGCGTAGCAGAGCACCCCGCCTGGGACAGCTCAGTGTGAACGAACTGCCAGTGACAGCTGTTTTAAGGTCTCCCTCCCTCCCTCTCTCTCTCTCTCTCTCTCTCTCTCTCTCTCTCTGTATATTTGAGTGGAAGAGCTGAAGAGAGATTGAGGTAGGGAAGTGAGGCACAATGCCTGCAGATGACAGCATACGCAGGCACACAGTTGCCCATTGTAAGGTGGGGGGTAGGGGCTAGGGTCCTCAGTCAGGTTTGATAATTATCGATTGGATTGGGCTAGATACACATGGATTTGGTTTAGAGCAGAGTGTTTGGGCTTTAATGCAATAATTAAAAGGGTGATCCAATTAAAGTGAAGAATGAAAGTAACGTTCATTTACGGTCGGATGTCTTTATTCGCCACTTTGTGTTTTTCTTTTTCTGCATCACCTTCCTCTACTAATAAAATATCTTACAGGGACTAGCAACTATGGACGGGTTAACAACTTCACACAACTTTTCGTCTGCCTTAACTTTGTCAAAGTCGCCTAAAATCCAAGGGTCATCTGTTATGGCTGGATCTGAGACAAAGCCAAAGAAGAAAATCTGCTGTGCATGCCCCGACACTAAGAAGTTGAGAGATGAATGCATTGTGGAGCACGGTGAAGCTGCTTGTTCAAAGTGGATTGAGGCTCATCGTATATGTCTTCGTGCTGAAGGCTTCAATGTCTGAAATTAGCGGCAACAGCCAACCTGGTTTGATGGAAAAACAGTTTTGCAGATCGTCCATTCATTTTGGGGATATATACTTATCAAAAATAAATAAAAAATTGGGGATATACATAGAGTAGATGTTTTCCTTAGAAAATTCAGAATAAATGGAGTGTAGATGTATCTTGCTTTGACAGTCATTTTTTGCTATTTTGTTGCTTATTTATTATTTTTTTTTTGGGAAATTGTTACCTATATATTATTACAAGGTGGGTCATCTTTCTTACGCAGAACAATATCCAATTCTCTATTGATGTTGAGGAATCTAAACTTCTGTTTTGGTTCTTAACTACTCCCTCTATTCCGCGCAAAGAGTTCATTATTCCATTTTGAGATGTTTTATTTGAAGAGTACTTTCAAAAATTAAGACATAAAAGTGTCATTTTATTACTAATGGATTATTAAAAGTGTCATTTTTCTTAAAAAGTTTTGACTTTTAAATGAGAGTTTTTGCCTAGGAAGGAGGGAGTATGTTATACATTCGGTCTTGTTCTTTTGCGAAGTTGTAGTATGGCAAGTTATCTGTTGAAGCGTAGTATATTGAGTCATCGGTTGTAATGTTGGGTAGATGCAGATCGTGAGTAACCTTAATCTTGTGTATGAACTTACTTTCTGCAATGTGATCGCTGGATTGTTTATCTGCGGTTTGGTGCAACCACAAAGCACAATACTTGGGTTACGGAATGTTCGAACTTAAAATTGCGAAGATCCCTTGATTGTTTTGACTTCTCAACTGTATAGAGTGCTTTAGAATCAGTAAAACACTGATTTGGGCTGCCATGAGTTTCTTGTTTAGTGCTCAAATTGTCTAGTATACCTATTAGACTGCAACACACTTTAAGTTAGAGCTGTTGCAGACCAACTTGGTCACTTCAGCTCACGAATTTTTATAGCTTCTCTTAAAATGAAGCATTAGAAACACAAGAGAAAGCAAATTACACTACAACAATCATAGTACTCATTTAACACTATACATAGCCACAGATGTGGCCATTACACCCTTATGAAGGAAACACATACACGACTGACATATGTTTGACAATCGCAACGAGAACTAGGATGCAACTCTAAGACCGACTTATTTGATCGCATGATTACATAACTAAAGACACCACAAAGTTAGTGCTTTTGTTGTTTCGTGCCCACTGCTCACTGACCACATGTGCAGTTGGAACCACACTTGCACTTGCCGTCATGCTCAGCTGCTGCCACATCCATCACAATAGTCTCGACATAGCTGCAGAAAGTAAGATATCATCGGCTTCAGCAACACCTTTGCAGGTAATTTTCTGTCTATGA
This sequence comes from Codonopsis lanceolata, assembly GCA_013146195.2. Lineage (NCBI taxonomy): Eukaryota > Viridiplantae > Streptophyta > Magnoliopsida > Asterales > Campanulaceae > Codonopsis > Codonopsis lanceolata. The sequence goes on from CM028380.1 coordinate 69,352,783, forward strand.
TCCTTAAGATGTTCGGTTGTAATTGTAGTGACCAAACAAATTATTGAGCAACTTATTAAAGTAAATATAAGGATTTAATTTTGATACACCGCCGTGTAAATTTTATACTTACACAAGTGCTTCAAGAAACACCATTTTACTATGAAACAACGCAAAAATTTGTTTGATTCATATCAAACATGACACTAATTGAACATTCTACATTTTTTAAGGTATACAAATCAAGCACTTAGTTTTTTAGAGTTAGTGTTTTTATCAACCAATCAAATGTCTTTAAATAAAACCTTAATCATTTTTTTAATGCCAATGTTCTAATTGGAATTCAAATACTATTTTACAAGAAGAAAAAAAATTGTAATTGAAGGGACCCAACCTGGGTCCCCCCTACGTGGGACGACCACGTGGACTCCAGTCGGACTTGGGCAGGTCCCACCAAGAAACCGAGGACCCTCAACTAGCCGACCACCATCGGCGACCATAAGCCAACCAACCTCCGCCCTCGATTTGTCCTAGACCATTCCGAACATATGAACAACACCCGACCACACGGGCGAGGACCACTTTTGCTCGGCCGACAACTCTTCTATGGTAGGATAGACCCGGCCCATAGCCTGTACATAGCATCCAGATGTCTTCCTCACAAGAGCCGGACAAGCCATGCAAGCCACCATATCTTATCGGCTCATCAACCGCCTACAATTGGCACATCACACGCCACCTGTTGACCACTCAGGAACTGCCAACAAGCCGACCAGGGAACAAGTCCCACCATCAGGGACCCCCAGGCCACTCATGATCTCAAATCTAAGCTACTATAAAAGGAAACATTTCCCTTGAAGAAAGGTAAGATTTACTTTGCATTCTAAAACTAACTAAGAACATTTACACACAATATACACCAAGAAAGACTACTACCAAAACACCCACCGGAAGCTTAAGGGAACGCCTAGCTCCGGCACATACTTAACACCCTGATTACTAACTCTCACACCGGAGGAAACCCCAAAGACTAACGGTAGTTCTTCTTTCAGGTGACCCACAACCAAAGAGCAAGCACGAAGCCCAGATATCCTATCAAACTTGGTACCTCCGTTACCCACATACTCCGACGTGATCATCAGCAACAAGACACGTCAGCTCCGGTCCATCACGTGGACTACCAGCTTAGTCACCCCATCTTTGTGGCGTGATCAGTAATGAAGATATTCCATTGCTAAAGTAGTTAATGAATTTGACTCGGTGGCTTCTAAGATTCACCTCTAGTACAGGTTCAAATAATGTTGTAAGGGAAGGACTCTGTATAAGTTTTATAATTCCACATTGGATCGTTTCATTCTTTTGACATATATCTAGAGCTCTTACCTCTTGCCATTCCCAACGATGTTAATGCCATAGTTGTTTCCCTTCTTCCTGTAATAAAGTTTCTTGCTTAGGTACAAAATCTGTGAGATACTTGACCAGTACACGAAAATTTTTGCATAGCTTTGGACTTTTGGCCTTGCGTAGATTCTATGGAAAATTGACAACGAGTCACTTACACACACTGGCTCTTGTCAGAGCAGTCGCAGTTGCCGCAGCTTGACATGATTGAGTAGTTGGAAATAGTAGAAAACTGACACTTTGTAGGGGTTCTTGAAGCTTGTCTGGAGTGCTATATCTCCAAACTCTAAACTTGTTCTGGTATCTATAGATGGAGGGAGGGAAGGCAATGGTGCAATTGGATTGTAGAGCTGGTGTGGGACTGTCATGCTGGTCCGTGTGGCCGAGCCAAGGGTGTGAAAGGAGCACACATGACACGTCAAGTTTGCAGAAATCTAGATGATGGATGATGGTGGCCTGGCTTCCCATCCTCCTCTCGTGCCATCTTCATTTATGTTTACAAAAACAAAGGCCATATGTAAAGAGAGATATCTTATGTGTTATTGCTCTGGATAAGGTCCCTGCAGAAAGTGAATCAGTGGACTGGTGTTTTAAGTTCCACGAGATCAGAGATCTCTGTCCTTAAGACAAAAACAAGCACCGCAATGGCCTGGACGGATCTGAAGCCTATTAGTCTCCCAGGGTTCTGGAACTTACTTGATTGAAGAGGCAGACTTCCTTTTGATCAATCAACTGTTAAACCAAGCTACTGCTGTATCTCTGTTTAGGGCAGAAAGAATAGTACAGGAAAATGAGAGAAAATTTTACTAACCTTGAAAATGATTTTCCTACAGTATTTAACTAAGACAGTTGGGAGTTGGTTGGGGCTTGTCCGAAACAGACACAGTCGTTTCAGACACAACTGCTGGGATTTGGAGCGGTTATGAGCGGTTGGTGTTTGTCCGAACAGACACACTGTTTTGGACACAACTGCCACTATTAACCGTCGCTGTAACCGCTTGCCTGAAAAAGGCATTAACCGTCACTAAAACCGTTGAACCGGCTTAGACTATGTAATGACAGCAAAAAAAAGGGTCCAAGCTAAAGCGTGTGTGGCACTTAGCTAGGTCTTCCCTCCTACACAAAAGTGTAGTGGCCAAAGGGCCGATTGTTAAGCCTAAACGCTTTTCTTTATAAAGTAGAGTTGTTTTTATTATATTCCCAGTGTGGGATTCCTCACTTCCTACTTTACATAACTTCCTCATTCAATTAATATTGGAACAGTTTCCAACAATCCCCCACATTGAATGAGATATCATGTAAGTTGATGACATATTGATAGGATAATACAGAGATACAACTGAGAGTAGTTGTAGTGGAAGAGGTGGCTTTTGGCTTTGAACCTTTCCTTATGATGTACTATCGGGATGACTTACTAATCAGTGACTTGGTGTGTCTTGAACTGACTGGTGTTTGATGTCATCCAAGACAATAGCAATCACATTTGCTTTCAAACGAGTTCGATTCTTCGGTTTTGTTCATTTTGGCCCTGAACGATACCTGGTTCTGTGAATGTTTGTTAGAGAATTTCAGCCTCTAAATTCTCATAAGATCGGCCAGTCTTACATTCACATAGGTGATTGCCTATAAGAAGTTGTTCCGTCAGAACTCCGCTTGAGGAGTCAGGTCATAGAAATCATTAAAAGCAAAGCTTATCCTAAACCGTGACAGATAACACTAGTGGTTTTCATTATAGGAATAGGTAGATTTTTTGTAAATTCTTTTAGTGTTAATTGTGAGATTAATTCAGTTGGGTTGTCCCTTTGAACATAGACCATGGGATCTCCAATCAGCTAGGTGGGGTTTTCCGCTAAATCATTCTCTATTTCATAGGCTTGAGGCCCATTCCCTTGGATGAACTGCATACTTGCTCTCTCGACAAACCTTTAGTTAATGGATCCGCTAGGTTGTCTTTTGATCGAATATAATCGATGGTGATCACTCCGTTTGAGAGAAGTTGCTTAACGGTATTGTGACGCCTGCGTATGTGTCGTGATTTACCGTTATACATGTTGTTGTGTGCCCTTCCAATTGCGGCTTGACTGTCACAATGGATGCATATATGGGGACCGGTTGTGGCCAAGCCGAATATTTTCTAGAAAGTTGCGTAGCCATTCGGCTTCCTCCACTGTTTTATCTAGAGCAATAAATTCTGATTCCATTGTAGATCTTGCAATGCAAGTCTGTTTGGAAGATTTCCATGCGATAGCACCACCACCAAGAGTAAATACAAATCCACTTGTGGATTTGGAGTCATTAGTATCGGATATCCAATTGGCGTCACTGTAACCTTCAATTACTGCTGGATATTTTGAATAGTGCAGCCCATAGTCCTGTGTGTATCGTAGATACCGTAGAACTCTTACAATTGCCTTCCAGTGATCGGGTCCTGGATTACTTGTGAATCGGCTCAATCTATTGACAGTTTGAGCTATGTCTGGGCGCGTGCAATTTGTGAGATACATAAGACTGCCTATTACACGAGAGTATTCGTTTTGAGATACATTTTCGTGTAAGTTTTTCCTAAGATGAAAGTTTGGATCCATCGGAGTTTTAGCAATACTTTGATCATCCTTGTTGAATTTCTCCAACAGTTTCTCAACATAATGAGATTGTGATAGTATAATTCCCTCAGATGTTCTAAATATTTTAATACTTAGGATGACATCGGCGAGCCCAAGATCTTTCATTTCAAATCTGTTGGCCAACATTTTCTTGGTTTCCTTGATCATGTTGTTATTATTGCCAATGATTAACATGTCGTTGACATAGAGGCATATAATAACATAGCCCTGGTGCGTATTTTTGGCGTATACGCATTTGTCTCATTCGTTGGGTTTGAAACCATTTGCAAGTATCACATCATCAAAACGTTTATGCTATTGTTTTGGTGCTTGCTTTAATCTATACAACGATTTGACCAACCGACATACTTTTTGTTCGTTGCCTAGAGCAATGAATCCTTCGGGTTGATTCATATAAATTTCTTCTTCGAGTTCCCCATTTAGGAAAGCTGTTTTGACATCCATTTGATGTATTTCATGACTGTGCAAAGCTGCAAAGGCAATGATTAGTCGAATTGAGGTGATTCGAGTGACAGGGGCATAGGTGTCAAAGTAGTCAACACCTTCTTTTTGATTGAAGCCCTTTGCGACTAGTCGTGCTTTATACTTGTCGATTGACCCGTCGGGCTTTAGCTTCCGTTTGAGAACCAATTTGCATTCCTTAGGAAGGTCAATTAGCTCCCAAGTGTGGTTTTGCATGATGGATGCAATTTCACTATTAATGGCCTCTTTCCATTGGGGAGCTTTTGGAGTGGACATTGCTTCTTTGTACGTTCGTGGTTCAGTATCCACTGTGAACGTGGTTACAAAGTCTGGTCCAAATGTTTTCGTAGTTCGGGCCCTTTTACTTTTTCTAGGTTCATCATATTGATCATTATGATGAGTTGGTTGGTCAATGTCCATAGGGACAGTGTCTATGGAGACTTCATTACCATCATTACTTGTGCTCCAAGAAAATGACCGTTTTCCGTTATGATCGATTTTTAATGGAAAGATATGTTCGAAAAATGTAGCATTTCTCGATTCCATTATTGAGTTGACTTCAACATCGGAATTTTCAGATTTGTGGACTAAAAACCTATAGGCACTGCTATTGGCTGCATAGCCTATGAAGATACAATCCACGGTTTTTGGACCAATTTTCACCTTTTTGGGTGGTGGTATTGCGACCTTTGCCAGACACCCCCACACTTTGATGAATTTGTAGGAAGGTTTGCGACCATTCCATAATTCATAGGGTGTTTTGTCTAATTTTTTGTGTGGTAGTTTGTTTAACAAGTAATTGGCTGTAAGCACCGCCTCCCCCCACATTTCGTCGGGTAGACCAAATTGAATCAGTAATGTATTCATCATTTCTTTAAGGGTGCGATTCTTCCGTTCAACAATCCCATTGGATTGTGGAGTGTAAGGTGGAGTGACTTGGTGGAGAATGTCATGTTCTGCACAGAAGTCTTTAAAGGGAAAAACATATTCGCCTCCTCGATCAGACTTAAGAATTTTTATCTTTTTCTCAAGTTGATTCTCGACCTCATTTTTATATAGCTTGAAAGCTTCAAAGGCTTCATCTTTATTGTTTAATAGGTAGAGATGACAAAAACGGGTACTATCATCGATGAAGGTGATGAAGTATTTTTTTCCCGCCATAGGACTCTATGGATTTTAGATCGCATAAGTCACTATGAACTAGATCCAATGGTTTAGTGTCATGGTCTACCGATTTAAACGATGTTCTTGTTTGTTTGGCTTCAACACAAATTTGACATTTGTTTTTTTTATTAATTCGTATTGTAGGAATTAGATCCATTTGCATTAGTTTTCGCATAGAGTCATGATTAACGTGACCAAGTCTAAAATGCCAAACGTCAAAATGCTCAAGCAAGTAAGAAAAAGATCCCTTAGCTTTATTATCAACTGTGGTCGAGGTGTTTATCACCATTACATTACATTTGAAAAGGTCCTCATCGAGGTAACCTTTTCCCAAAAAACGCCATTCTTAGTAAGAATAAACTTGTTTGACTCAAAAACTAGCTTAAATCCATGTTTAATCAACAATGAACAAGAAATTAAATTTTTTTCCTAATTTCTGGTACGTGCAGGACATTGGTAAACACCAATTCCCTCCCACTTGTCATTTTCAGCGTCACTTGCCCTTCCCTTCCACTCCAGAGGTGGAAGAGTTGCCCATGAACAGCTTCTCCCCGGTCTTCACTTTGGTATAAGAGGTGAACATCGTCGCGTCGCCACATATGTGACGTGTGGCACGTCCACGAACCATTCACGACCCGTACCAACCATATTTGTTTCTGAGACCACGCAGACCATGCTGATGTCGTCGACGACGAGGTTGGCTTCACGCCCGGACCGCTTCTTTCCTCGACATTGGCGGCCTTGTATCCTTTTTTGTCGCAGCTTGAGGCACTTGCCTTTGAACTTGCATTTGTCTTTGCTTGGGCGTCCCTTCCCGGAGCTTTTACGCTTCCCGTTCTTGGAGTCTGTTCAACTACGTTGGCCCCTTCAATGAATGTACAGTGGTCTTCTTGTCGGCAATCCGATTGTTACTTCAATCCGCGGCGCATGATCAAGTCTTCGAGAGACATATCCTTGCGCTTATGCTTGAGATAATTTTTGAAGTCCTTCCAACCGGGAGGTAGCTTCTCGATCGCAGCAGCAACCTGAAACGGCTCAGAAATTATCATTCCTTCAGCCTCGATCTCATGGATGAGTAGCTGGAGTTGCTGGACCTGTAAGACAACTGGTTTAGCATCAACCATAGAAAAATCTAGGAATCTGCCTACCACTAATTTTTTATGGCCAGCATCCTCAGTTTTATATTTTTTTCTCAAGTGATTCCCATAAGTCTTTTGCAGTTTTAAACTGACTATAAACATCATAAAAGGAATCATCAAGGCCATTGAGAATGTAACCATTGCGGCGCCTGTTTTTGTCTTAAGGACAGAGATCTCTGATCTCGTGGAACTTAAAACACCAATCCACTGATTCACTTTCTGCAGGGACGTTATCCAGAGCAATAACAATCTTAAGACAAAAAGTTTTCGGCATAGAGTTCTGACGGATCCATTCTCTTCTACCCCTTTTTCTATCTTGTTTTTAGTGTTCTGATTCCAGCAGAACTCTTTAAACAACATCTGCAGTTTTGTTCTATGCAAACAGAAACAAAACAAGGAATACTCTTTCACAGAAGTATTCAATTCTGTAACTTTCAAGTTACAGAAACCAACAGTGTTGTTATACACAAAGTATTTCTGTTTTACAAACACAAACAGTAGATATTGTTTATTGTAAGTGTACAGAAGTTTATTGTAAGTGTACATAATATATAAGATTTAATTCTTATCTCATTTTGCAGCATGTCGACTTCTTGAAAAGAACCTGAGACTGCTGTTGTAATAGAACATCCTGCAACAGTAACTCCTGGCCTACCACCAGCGGTCCATGCTCACCATGGCGAACGCCCCGACAAGTTCAATGGCACCGAGTTCAAAAGATGGCAGCAAAGATCTTTGTTTTATCGACCACACCGAACTTGTCCAAGTTCTTAAAAAGACGACCCTTGCTCTAAATCTGCCGAGACAGACAAGACAACGATGGCGAATAGACTCCTGGAAGCACTCAGATTTTTTGTGCAGAAATTACATTCTCAATGGCCTTGATGATTCCCTTTATGATGTTTATAGTGAGTTTAAAACTGCAAAAGACTTATGGGAATCACTTGAGAAAAAAATATAAAACTGAGGATGCTGGCCATAAAAAATTTGTGGTAGGCAGATTCTTTTCAAGAAGTCGACATGCTGCAAAATAAGATAAGAATTAAATCTTATATATTTTGTACGCTTACAATAAACTTCTGTACACTTACAATAAACAGTATCTACTGTTTGTGTTTGTAAAAGCAATACTTTGTGTATAACAACATGTTGGTTTACGTAACTTGAAAGTTCTGAATACTTACGTGAAAGAGTATTCCTTGTTTTGTTTTGCTGGAGCAAAAAGATCTTTTAAAGAGTTGCTGGAATCAACACTAAAACAAGATAGAAAAAGGGGTAGAAGAGAAGAATGGAAGAACTCTATGCCAGAAAACTTTTTGTCTTAAGATTGTTATTGCTCTGGATAATGTCCCTGCAGAAAGTGAATTAGTGGACTGGTGTTTTAAGTTCCACGAGATCAGAGATCTCTGTCCTTAAGACAAAAACAGGCGCCGCAATGGTCTGGACGGATCTAAAGCCTGTTAGTCTCCTAGGGTTCTGGTAGGGGTGAGCTTGGTCCGGTTCGGTCCACTTTTTAGAAAAAGCGAGAGAACCAAGACCGGACCAATAGTCGGTTCTTAAAAATATAGAACCGGGACCAACCCAATATGTCGAGAACCAATACATTGGTCGGTCCGAACCAATTGGCATACAAGAACCGGGACCGGACCAATACGATGCGTATCTTTGATCAAGAGGATAACTAGATTTTCTAGAAAAACAATGATCAATAATCAAATCATGTTATTCCTTCATACAACATTTTGTTGAGTTCGTTGTTCTTGTGAAAATAAACTAAAGGTAAAAATCATTACTTCCAAATTAATAAAGAGAAATGAAAAAGAAAGTTGTAAGGAAATTTATTGCAAGTCATCTTCCTCTTCGATCCCCTTATGGTTAATTTAATTAATTTACAGGTAACAATCCTTCAAACTAATAATGTTTGGAATCACAAACAGAAGCAGGAAATTAATTAATAAAGAAGAACAATGTTTTCCTTCCTATTTTCTCTTTAATCAACTAAGGAAACTTGGTTGAATATTGAATCAAATTATTATATATTTTCTTTAGGTTGTAAATTGTATCCCTTTTATTATCTTCTTATCAATATATATATATATATATATATATATATATATATATATATATATATATATATATATATATATATATTAATTATACTATATTAGTATATTATATATAATAAAATAATAATAAATACACATTGGTCGGTTCGGTCGGTTACGTGTTTTTGGTTTTGGAACCGTGGACCGACCCAATTGTCTGGTTACGTAAAAGTCGAGATCGGGACCAATCCAAAGTATTAGTCCGGTCCATTTTTGACGGTTCCATTGGTCCGGTCCGGTTCCGGAAAACTTATGCTCACCCCTAGGTTCTGGAACTTACTTGATTGAAGAGGCAGACTTCTTTTTGATCAATCAACTGTTGAACCAAGTTGCTGTTGTATCTCTGTTTAGGGCAGAAGGAATAGTACAGGAAAATGGGAGGAAATTTTTCTAACCTTGAAAATGATTTTCCTACAGTATTTAACTAAGACAGTTGGGAGTTGGTTGGGGCTTGTCCGAAACAGACACAACCGTTTCGGACACAACTCGAGAGTTGGGAGCGGTTGGTGTTTGTCAGAGCAGACTGTTTTGGACACAAGCGCCACCATTAGCGAAAACCGTCGGTGGCGGCAAAGAAAGGGTCCAAGCCAAGCCGGGTCGGGCGGTGGTGGTGTGCGCGTGGCACTTAGCTAGGCCTTCCCTCCTACACAAAAGTGTAGTAGCCCAAAGGCCGATTGTTAAGCCTAAACGCTCTTCTTTATAAAGTAGAGTTGTTTTTATTATTTTTTTATTTTTTTTAACCAGGTTGAATCCTGGGGTAGTAGTTCCGGTCCCTCATTGCTACTACCAGGAAAATCGCGAGATGTGCAGAAATGATACTGAGGTTTGAGAACAGTGCAGCGATAACACATACAAGGTCCAACCTCGAAGAAAGCAAAGTGCTTCCACCAAGTATCGAACCCACGCTGCATGCCTCCAGCATCTTATGCCCCCCTCCTTTTACCACTCGGCTATGCCTCGGGGGACTGTAGAGTTGTTTTTATTATATTCCCAGTGTGGGATTCCCCACTTCCTACTTTACATAACTTCCTCATTCAATTAATATTGGAACTGTTTCCAACATTCTGTTAATTAGCTTGGGAATATTACCACAACTTGGTCTGTCGTTACGATGATAAAAGTTTTTTCTGGTTTTATTGATTAGCATCCGGAGCATGTTTCCTATTAACTTTATTTCGTTATATCTTGCAAGCACACTATTTTCTTTTCATAAATATATAGAAATTAAATGTTTCTAATAGATTTGACACACACATATCTATGGAACAATTCTAAGGAGCTTTCAGGAGGGCTGAATCCAAAAGTCAGAACAGAAGCTGAAATAATTTGTTGGTTGATAATCTATGCTTGGATTCCAATTATAAGTCCGGCCGAAACATAGCAAACGGAATATTGATGAGGTTGATCAGATTTGAACTCAGAGTTTGTGCTTGAATGCTGTGAACATAGTAATTCAAAATTGAGGGTTTCTTTTTCTTTTTCTCGCTATTTCCTAAGTTTGGGGTATATCAGTATATGAACCAACTTTTTAAATGAGATGTATTAGTGAAATCACTATTTCTTCAAACTCACCCTTAGGCCTTAGTCAGAACAGAAGCTGAAATATATAATTTGTTTGTTAGAGATTATATTCCTAGATGTCATTTGTACATAAGATGCTTATTTATCTCAACCATCCAGATGTTTGGTTTTTCCTTGTAATTTTTTTCAACTGAGGGTGGGTTGGTTAGCAGCATTTTGTAGAAAGACTTGGTTTTAGGAATATATTTTGAGGGCATAAATCCGGGCCCCTTTCTTTACTTCGAACAATGAAAAGGACCAAAATTCTAATACTCGCATTTACTTTCGGATGAGAACAATTGAAGAAGCTCCATTGATTGCTTCTCCATCTAGCTAACCTGGCCAAGGCCTTGTTCTATCAAAGAAAGTGTGGCTTAACTTACCTTTTTATCCACAATAGAGAAGAAACCAACTCTCTCTCTCTCTCATGCTTGTCATCTTCAAATTATTTCCCATTTTCTCTTCCACTTCCTCTCTCCGGTCATGTCCATATCAAAGCTTTTGTTGTACATATAGTTGCATTTTGTTTCACGCTTGGTGGGTTTCTTCTAAGTGCTTTTTGGCTTTTACAATTTTTCTGCTCCTATGCATCTTCTCTCCCAAAATAACTACTCTTCTATCGCTAGATCAGAGTCACTTTTGGGCTAAATTGGTATACAGGAATTAACTTGATTTTCTGGGCTAAAAGTTGATTTTCTTGATTTCAGTAAGATTCTTTAATTTACGGCTTCTGTGCCTACCTCTACTAAATAAAGTAGCTTCCAGGGACTAGCAACTATATATGGACGGGTAAATAACCACATAGAACGTTTCATCCACCTTAACTTTGACGTAGTTGCCGAAAGACCAAGGTTCACCTGTTGTGGCAGGATCTGAGACAAAAACAATGAAGAAAATCTGCTTGTGCATGACCCCACACTAAGAAGTTGAGAGATGAAATGCATTGTGGAGCATGGCGAAGCTGCTTGTTCAAATTGGATTGAGGCTCATCGCATATGCCTCCATGCCGAAGGCTTCAATGTTTGAAATTAGCAACAACGGCCAACCTGATTTAATGGAAACAGTTTTATAGAATCGGCCATTTTCATATGTGTATACAGATATACAAGACCAGACGATGTTACGGTAAAATTCAGAATTAAATGAAGTGCAGATGCTTCTTGCTGTCACATTCATTTTTGCCTTTTTTGTTGCTCCTTTAGTATTATTAACATGGTGGATTCTCTTTCTTACACATAACAATACTCTGTGTGATGTTTTTTTACCAAATTAAAGGGTTTGTGTCCTCTTTCTTACTCCTGGGTGACTTTCTGAACCCCAGCTCCAATTTCACCTGGAATTTCTCGGTCTTATTGTTCAAACGAGTTAATACTGAGTGTTGTGTAATTAGAATTGGCAGGTCAATCTAGGTTATACTATATCATGGTTAAAAGCTTTTTAAGGGTTTATAATGAACCGCATAATTTTTTGGACTCTCCTCTCAGCAAATGAATGGTAAACTCTCACAGTTCATCCTATTGTTTATTCTGTTCCATTTTACAGTTCTTTTTACTGATTCTGATGATTAAATGAGTCAAATAATATAGTATTCTTTTCGGTCTCTAATCATAAAGATATCCCCTCGCTGAAGATTGATCTGTTGCTTAGATTTCACATCCTGTATCCCTCATGCACATTCATTCGGTTTACAAAACAAGTCAAGGAAAGGGGAAGCTGCTTGAATTGCCTACTATACAAGAATTTGAGCTGTTGGCTGTTGTCAACAAACTCAGTCATTCGAGTTCACAAATCCTTTGAGGTTTTCTCGCAATGAACTGATAGAATCACAAGAGAAAACAGATTACACTACAACAATCATGATATTCATTTAACACCACACAGAGCCACAGATGACTATTACACAATTATGAAGTAAACACATACATGTTGTTTGACAAACACAAATTGAACAAGGACACAATTCAAAGACGTGATTTATTTCGTCACACGATTACATTACTAAAGACGCCACAAAGTTACGGTGATATCGCTTGCAGCGTTGTTGTTCTGTGCTTAATGACCGCATGTGCAGTTGGTGCAGCTGCAGTTGGCACCGCACTTGCACTTGCCATCGTTCTCAGTTGCTGCCACATCCATCACAACGGTCTCGACATAGCTGAAGAAAGTAAAGATATCATCATCAACCTCAGTCGCACTTTAGCAGGTAATTAATTTTCCAGCGTATGGACGCCTTAACTTGATCTTATATACATTTATAGTGATCAGAGAACATGATAACTTGTCAGAGTAAAAATAATATTTTAGTCACATGAAATGTTTTCGTCGGACCTCATATACTAATTTACATGAAGTGATAATTTTGCTGTAAAGATATTCCAATGAAAAAGGAGAATGAATTTGAGTCTATTAGAGAATGGCTTGTAAAATCTTGTTTATTTGTATATATTTCCGGATGGGATCCTTTGCAATATATCTAGAGCTCTTACCTCTTGCCAGTCTCGACGATGTCGATGCCATAGCTGTTTCCCTTCTTCCTGCGATTAACATAATTTCTTGCTTTAGATACAAACTATATGGTATACTTGACCATAACACGAATAGCATGTGCAAAGCCTTAAAATTTGTTTGGCCAAGCATAGAATCTACGGAGAAATGGTAAAGATTGACTTACACGCACTGGGTCTTGTCAGCGCAGTCGCAGTTGCCACAGGTCGACATGGTTGATTGGTTGGAAATAGCAGAGTACTGAATCTTATGAGTGAGTTTTGAAGCTTGTATGAATTGCTATATCTCAAAGCTATAAGCTTGGTGTGGTATTTATAGATGGAGGGAGGGGAGGCAATGGTGCAATTGGATAGTAGGGCTGTTGTGGGACCAGGGTATGGAGATGAGGATTGAGGAGCACACGCCTCTAGGAGAAAAGTTTGAAGGAATCTTGATAATGGAGGGTGATGGTGGCCTGCTGGCTTACTATCCTCCTCTCATGTCATCTTCATTTCTGTTTTACACGAACAAAGACCATATAAAAAGAAAGATATCTTCTGCAATATTAATTACTAGCTATATAGTACAACTTGGTCTGTCACTGCCATGATAAAGTGTTGTTTTTTCTGGATTTATCGACATTAACGTTGACTGGACCTTGTTTTTAGATCAACTAATTACCTGCAAACAAGCGTTTTTCCTATCTAAAATGTCTAAAAATGAATGGTTTCTAAACGATCAGCACGTACAAGTGTTATAATGTTGTCCTTGGTTTACTTGTCGAGTTTAGCTTTCTCTAGAACGGCTATGCTCTACTCTAAGGTAGTGTTCAGGAGCTGACACAGGTTATTAGTTGCTCGGATTCGAATTCTTGATATATCATACTTGTAACCATAGCATAATTGTATTAATCTTTCCATTAGATGAGGTTGATCACTGGAAACGTGAGTTTTTTCTTCTCTCTTTTTACCCTAACTATAAAAGCCAAACATTATTTTTGTGGGTGTACATTCCCTTTGTTTAGGACAAAAGAGAAAATACAATGAGGAAGCTCCGTGTTGCTTACTTCCCCTCCCCATGTAGCCAGCCTTGATGTCAACTTGTTTTGTCAAACAAAACATGGCCTTATATTCTTTTTTACCCACCAAGGAAAATCCCAACTCTCTCTCTTTCTTGTTATCTTGCTTGTCATCTTCAAATTTTCTCCTCTCCATTTTTTCTTTGGCCACTTCTTCTCTCTAGTCATGTCCATATCAAAGCTAGGGGTGGCAAAATGGGTGTTATGGATAAATGGGTGTTAGGCTATTATCCATATTTGTTTCGTTGCATAAAAAGATCATACTTCGATCACTCAGTATGATGGTATACCCATTCAAACTCGTATGGATCCAAATGAATTGAAGGTGGATGTCAATACAATCTAAACAAGTCGCTTTTGTGACTAGGACATGATGGACAACATTCGCGACTGATGAGAGCTGGATTTTTATTGTCAATAATCCCAGTCTTAACTGATATTTTCCCTTGCATGATTGCTCCGACTTTCACCACCATCTTTTGCACTCAGTTACTCAACCTTGCAACTTCAACCTAGAATGACTAGGGCAGAATTAGAGTGCCCCTTACAAACGAAGAAAAAGGTTGGGTTCGTCCACTAGGACATTCAACTTCTCTTTTTTTTTTTTTTTTGGTATGTTTGATAGTAAGGTGGTTCTTGGTTTATTCACACCGCATGCATGCACCTCAACTTCATCCAACTTCCCAGGTGCACCTTTGATTAACGTTGGAGCAAAACCCCATTTGATTGACCCGTGGTTCTTTCAAAACAACATTTTGGAAGTGGTAAGAAATAAGAATAAGGTCCCTCCACCCAACTTGTGGTTTCAACTTCAATTTGAAATCGTGACAACTATTGTTTGCAAAGAAGCTTCCTATCATTTAAAAATTGGGTCGATTGCACTTTACTATCCGATAGTTTGCTCGTTGCACTTGGGACCTGTTTTTTAATTTTTGCAATTTTATTACAATTGAGGGGTCAATTGCACTTTACTATCCTATGACTTGCTCACTATTACACTTGGGGTCTATGGTTTCAATTTTGTAATTGCAGTCTTAAGGTTGCAATTTCGTTACAAACGAGGGTCAAAAGAGAGTTTACTTTTAACTTTTGGATGACATGTCCTCATAAGCTATGATTTTTTGTGGAATTGTTTCCACCCACAAAAATGCATATAGATGGCACGTGACAGTTCCTGTCAAAATATTAAAAGAAACTACCTTTTGAGCCCTAATTGCAACAAATATGCGGAGCCTTATTAGACCTCAATATACGAAAACTGAAACTACAGACGCAAACCACAAGGAAGTAAAGTGCAATTCATCCTTCAAAAATTCTCATCATTTAAACATGGTGTCATGTTGGCGCACACAACGCGTCCAAACTCCAAATGAATCTTTACAAGCATACAGCCGACCTTAAGCTCTTCAAGTGATTAATAAAACAATAGTGTACAAACAATCAGACAGCCGGAAAATCATCTCAAGTTCAATAAATACTGCTTATACATATATAAAAGACAAAAAGCACAGGACCCTAACACTGCCCCATAATCTGCAGTTCATCTCAAATATATCACCTCGGCCAATGGGGGAAAATTCGAATGAAAAAGATGCAAGTGAGGATACAAAACTGAGGTTTTTTAGTTGGGGAAAAAAAGAGAAAAAAAACTCATTGATCTATTAAAAGGAGCACGCCACGTCCAAACTAATATCGAACCATGTCCTGAAGACAATCATAGAAATGCGAAATCATGATTTTTTCTTTACCAGAGTAAATGGCTTCAGCTCCACCACCGTGTTCTCCCTGAGCAGCCATCTCTACTACCATGTACAGCTTCTTGATTGGCATCTATAACATTGATCAAACAACAGACTATTGCTAAGAAACAACCCAATCTCGTGCACTTGAATTAAAATCATTTGTTGTCGTCTTTTTATGCTTTGGGCGGAAGGGGGGGGGTGTTGTTCCTTAACTCTAATTTATGTCACTGCAAGTTAAGCACAATGCTTGAAAGAGATAAATAATCTTACATCATTCAAAGCCTCGGCAGCGGCATCAATATCATCTTCGGAGAAGACTTTGAGGTGTTCCAACACCTGCAGAAGAAAGCAACCAATGAGACACTGACAGAGCCTATCTGTCTGCCTAAGAAATATAAAAAACCAGATACTATAGAATATGATAAACTCATAACAGGTACAAGTGCCAGAGGAAGGGTACAAACCATATTTCACACTTTTCTTCCACTTATATTTTAATATTAATTTTAGAGTTTGAAGGTAGAAGAGAAGGTTGGAATAATATAGGAAGGATGAGCCCTTAAAACCCCGTAAATATGCATGCCAAAAAAAAAAGTAGGGATAAAGATTTCCTTTGAGCTTATCATATGTTAAAGGTATAAAACCTTGATTAATATACATATATATATATACACACACACAACTCGCTACAACATGCGGCATCAGGTACAGATCCTTTGTACACATGCACGCATAAGGGAACAGAGGATGCCTAGAGATAGTTCTTATACACCATAGAACCAAGGACACTGGCAAACTGTCGTTTTCTACCAAAAGGGCTGTAGATATATCAGTTATCAAAGCTTCACTTGCTTATGATAACACATTCAGTGAACAAGATACTTAAAGAAAATAATCATAAGCAGAAGAAATGGCCAAAAATTTCGCATGAAAGCATATATTAAGATCTGTTGCACATTTAAAATGGAGAAAGGTGGACAAGAAAGGATTTACCCTCTTAGCATCTTCAGTCTTTAATGTTGGAACATGGTATGTGACAGAAAAAGCATCACAAACACCAACTGAATCCAAGAAAGACACCTCACTTGTAGTCCCAATTACCAGCATGTTTTTTCCCTGAAACATTCAAGTGACGAAGGACGTTAGTAGTAAGAAGCAGCGGGGCTAATATATGACCCGCCTTTCACCATAGTTAGAACATGATATCAAATAGCAAGCAAACCTGTCTTCTGTTATGTATGAAAGACAAATATTGAAAAGGCATTAACAGTCAAAATAGTTGTCATGAGGAGTAGAGTTGTGAAAATCTAAAAGGGCAAGAGATAGAGCATGTGCAGTTGAACTTTGAACAATATGAGTCAGAATAGGTTTCAACAGATGATCAGAAGAAGAAATGTGTTCATATAACTGCATGCATAAGTACTGATATTTTTGGCATTTGCCTTTTAGTTATGATGTTGGCATACCTAGTGTATTTTCTAGCTAATCTTAGACTTTTGTAGCTGTAAATTTCCCTTAAAACACAGACGCTCGAAAATAGAATTCAGATATTTCCGGATATATGTAAACTTTTATCAGGGAGGGAGGACTAGGTATCAAGAATTTAAGTCGTTTTAATTTAGCCTTACTTGGCAAATGGCTTTGGCGTTATATGGAGAATGGGTTGTGGAGGAGGGTGGTGATTTGTAGATATGGACATAGTTATTAAGGGCGGAAGGCGAGGGGCGGGCGAGAGGTCCATTTTCGAGGGGAAAGGCGAGGCGAGAGGCGAGCGACCGAAAGGCGAACAAGGCGAGAAATTAAGAAAAAATAATGTATATATATATATATATATATATATATATATATATATAGATTAATTTTATTGTAACATAATCCAAAGCATTTATAAATGAAAATAATATATGAAATTAAGTTAAAATTCACATATAATAACAAGGCAACATCCAAAAAAACTTGCTCAACATCTGAACCTACAATTTAATAGCAAAAGATGAAATTACAAATTAAGTAAAACTTCTATTAAAGTCACGAAACATGTAGCAACTAGCAACGCATTAAACATCCTCACTCAAGACCTGAATCAAACCCATCATCATCCACTACATCACGGCCGGGGTTAATAGGCTCATGTTAAAAGTTAAAACCCTTAAAAGGTAAAAAGTACGTCATATTTTAAGGGTTTTTCTAGAATGTATGTCTTTGCTCGCCTTTGCTCACCTCTCGCCTCATCAAAAGGCGAGAAAGGCGATCGCCCAGCCTCGCTTATGTATCCTCGCCTCGCCTTTACATGCAAGGGGCATAACCCCCTCGCCTCACCTCTCGCCTTTCGTAACTATGGATATGGAAAGGGAGATCATAATTGGTTCCCTAAAATTGTCACTAATTCTTTCGTGTCAGGAGTTTGGAAAGGTATTTGTAAAGGGTGGGCGCTAAAAGATTTATTTCTTTCGAGGTCGGTAATGGTTCGAAAGTTAGATTTTGGAAAGATAAATGGTGTGGAGAGGAAGAACTTTGGAGAGCTTTTACTGATTTGTATAATCTGGCTGTGGACAAAAATGTTATGTTAGATCGGTGCTCCAAATTGACCATGGAAGAGTGGTTTGGAACCCCTTGTTTCGTAGGTAGGGATCTTCAAGACTGGGAGATGGAGATTTGTACTAATTTATTTACTACGCTTTATTCGTATCAGATTGATGGGAGCAGAAATGAAAAGGTGTGGTAGGCTGAGTCAAATAGCAAAAAATTTATTGTCAAATCTTATTTTTTTGCTATTTCGGGCAGAGATGGGTATTCCTTCCCTTGGAAAGGAATATGGAGAAGTATTGCTCCCAATCGTGTTTTTTTTTTTTTGCTTGGGAAGCTTGTCATGAGGCGAGGCGATTCTTACAGGAGATAACCAACGTAAAAGGGGGATGGTTTATGTGAACCGGTGCTACATGTGCAAAGGCAACGGAGAGAGTGAAAATCACTTGTTACTGCCATAGTTGTCAAAGGTGCCTTTGGCGCCCGAGGCAAGGCGAGGGTGCAGTGCCTCATGTGTCCTAGGCAAGGCGCTGAAAAGGCGACGCCTTTAGCACCTTTTTAGGAGGCGGGAGGCGCTGGAAAAGCCTATAAGTCGCTCAGTTATTATTATTTTTAAATTTTTTAACTACCAAACGACGTTGTTTAGCTTTAGTATTTATTTTTTAATTTTTTAACTACCAAACGACGTTGTTTAGCTTTAGTATAAATATATAATAAAGCCTAAAATACCCAAAATCCCAATTCAGAGTCTCAGACCACGACGACGAATGCGATACGACTCGTACGAAGCCCTGCTACAACGTTACAACTCATACAAGCCCTAGGGCTTCTTCTTCAACCCTGCGACACTCATACGAGCCCTAGGGCTTCATCTTCAACTTGCGAACTCAGGTCTAAGACTTCGTCTTCTGTTTTCGACTTCGAGGATAGGGTTCCGACTTCAAGACTAGGTTTTGTCTTCAGCTTGTACTATCTATTCCAAGTAAACTGCTTTCTTGACTCTGTGATAGCTTTGTTTGACTTTCACAGTATTGATTATTTTATATATATAAAATACTCTGCGTTCTTGACTCATTGACTCTGTTCAACTTTCATTGTCTCAGTTCTATCTTTTTTTTTTAATTTGTTTCTATTTTTGAAACAAATATATTCAATGTTATTTAATTTCATTTTACTCAACAGTCTTAACTTTGTACCTTTTTTTGATAAGTAAGATAGATATATAAAAAACTGCTTCAAAAGAGGTGAAGCGTCCTATATACACCAGGAGAAAACATTGAAACCCCACTAACTACCAAAAATATTATCCACAAAATCTACAAAAGGATTAGCATCCTGCGAGAACGCCTCCCAACACCAAAAAAATAGGAGCTGCAGAATTTGATTTTTGATTTCTTTCAAGGTCTTTTCCTTGTTTTCGAAAGCTCTAAGGTTCCTTTCTTTCCAAATGGCCGCCCAGCACACACTCAACAGAGCAGTATCCCATACACTGTTTTTCCTTTTATGCTTATCCAGCCTGTTTTTCCTTTGTACCATTTTTTAAAAATTTAAATAAAATTGTTTCAATTTTCTAAACAAATTTACTATGTTCTATTTCCTTTCATTAGTTAACTGTGTACTTTTTAAAAAATTTAAAAAAATTGTTTCTATTTGTTAAACAAATTCTCTCTGCTCCAGCTTACTCTGTTTTTCTGTCTCTTTCGTTTTGATTAGAAATGTTAGTCCCCTAAAGTAGTAGTGGTCGATAATATGAATTTCAGCTATGAATGAAAAATTTGTGTTATTGATATTATGTAGAACTTAGTTTCATGTATTATGCTCACTTATAACATGTTTTGTTGATATTTGTTAAATTATATGTATTTTTCCTTAGTATTTTTTCTGTGAGTGCCTTTTTGGAGCCTTTTTAGCGCCTCGCCTCTCGCCTCAAATTTGGACCTATCGCCTTTCTGACGCCTCTCGACTTTGACAACTATGGTTGCTGCACTGTCTGGTGGTTCGTTCTTTATAGCATACGGTTCTGGGGCTTTTTGGGATTTCGTGGGTAATGCCGAGTTCTGTTCGGGGGATGCTTTTGAGTTAGTCGTTGTACAACCGTGGGAGGAGGAATATTCTTTGGAGTGTTGTTCCGGCGGGTGTTTGGTGGACCATCTGGAAAGAGAGGAATAGAAGAATATTCGATAATATTGAGGTTTCGTTGGATCAAATGAGAGACTGTCTTTTGTGTACTTTATTTATGTGGTGTTCAGCGACAGTCAATCTCTCGGTCATTCTTTTGTGGATTTTGTGAATGGTTTTAGTATTGAGTAGTCTGTATACTCCTAGTGTACAAAGGACGCGTCACCTGTTTTGACGCTCATATTTATACATATTTTACCTATCAAAAAAATGTATACTTTTATCTTCATGTGAAATATAATAATTTGAATATTTAAGGTATGCCAGTGAACTAAATATATTAGGAGTTGCCAACAAGCTCGTCTTAAAACATATCCCACTAGAATAATAAAAGCACCATTAAAGTTGTAGTTGGAACTGAGCTGTCACTAGTAGGTAGTCAATGAAGCAATGGGATGAGACAGAAAACCTTTGGAGGAAGCCGCTTGAGGAGGACCATCAATGTCTGAGAAATCAAATTTGAAAAGCGAGGTCCAATTGCAACATATTCCAGTAACCTGCATCAGTGAATACATAATACAATGATCATCACTAGATTTGAATGTCAATTAAAACATCAAAGAATCCTTAATGAAAGAAACTACCTTTCGATGTCATCAAGAATAACAATGCTTAGCTGTGACTTGTAAGCATCCTCAAATACCTATAAACATTGCTTCATAAGAAACGGCTGAGCACTATGGTTACAAGTTATAATATACTGTAACATATAAACAGCACAGGCTCTCGTATTGTTGGACATTTATATGAAAGAAGGATCTGTAACTCTTTCTTCTTCTTGTAGAGCTTGAACCAGAAAGCCAATAGAAAAAGGTAGTCAAAGTAATTCCTATTTTTGGAGTTTTTCTAAACAAAAGTTGAAATGAATTCATTGGATTTAAACTTATTGCCAACAAACAGAACCTTGACAATCTGCGCGCATTTACTGCTTTCACTGAGCCCAATCATTGATTCAGCTGAAATCTACCCACAGAAAGGTAAAAGTTAAAAGATGTTCCAGAATGAAAGGGAATAGAATGCAGGGAATTAAGTTCGCACATTAAACATTACATGCATAAAATGCTACTTACTATCTTGACATATGGAAAATCACTGCCGATACCAACAGTAGCTGCCATTGCAGTCTTACCACTGTACAAGACATTATAAGAAGAAAAATTAGATGATAGGAGAATCAGCTGGATTGAATAAGAAACTAAAAGGGCTAGTTACCTGCCACTTGGACCTTCCAGAAGACATGTAACAAGTGGACTTCCTCTGCTTACTTTGACTTGCTCCGCTAATAGCATTGTTCTTTTAAATATATGATCATGTCGCCCACCACAATCAACTATGCCATTGAGTCTGCATGTAGTATTTGGTTGGAGAAATGTTAGCACAGATTAGCTATTTATGATGTTAAATACTTCTATAATGAAAACTTCGACATTATCAATGCAAGGGAATAGTTAATTAAATAAGTTTCATCTAGAGTCGAGCAAAACTCAAAGGTCTGACTCAAAAAAAAAAAAAAACTGTAAACTGAAATGCAAAAAGATCTGAATAATATGTCATGTTAACTAAAATTAAAAATCCTTTTGGCACAAAATAAGATGCTCAAATAAGGAGGGGCGGTGTGATTCCTAATCCCCATGGAAGGGCATTTGGTATGCAACCACTCGAGAGGAGGTGGAATTATGCTTGAAACCTGGAAGGTGATGTATCATAGGCTATACAATCTGATCTGAGAAGAAGAAAAATGCAGGTCAATCCAACCAAGAAGCTTAGGTATTCAAATAACTTCAGGTCATTGGCAACACATAGTCGGTAAGCTGTAAGCATGGTTAATTGCACAAATCTGAACCAGATAAGCCTACAAGAGATCCATTATTTAAACAAAAAATAAGAAAGAGGCGGGTTACAGTAGCACTTGAGTTCAAGAGCAGATAAACAGCATGAACTACTCTGTGGCTTATCAAAATCAAATACAGCTCCCTTCTATTTTGATTGTTACATAAACCTCCCTTCAAGGCTGATGAGTGTTAGTGGAGGATGCATACATGGATGTCTACATACACATGTTTTCCCTTTAACATAATTAACTTAAAGTGTCAGCACAATCTCAAAGAAAAAGGTAAATCATGTATCTCTTTTTCATCAAATTCATTTTCCAGCTATCCTTGTGTGTACATGATACACTAGCATGATGAAAATTGAAAAGAGTAACCCATAAACTAACAAGGTACACTTCTATATATCTGTAGGACTCATTTCTCTCCCCTCTCGCTCTGGGTAACCATTTTTTCTTACAGATGAACTCAAATTTGAGGAGTTGATAAGTTTGATATTGTGTAGGTTGATATTGTCAAAGGAAATTATCAGCAGCAATCACAGCTGGATAATTTCACAGCTGTAGATTTGTAACTGCAGCATTAATATTAAACTGCTGTAGGTAGATTTGTGTAGATTTGTAACTGTAAATTTGAAAATCCATCCTTAATTAGGATAGCCTAGCTATAAGATATATGTGACAGTTTAGCTATTTTACAGGGCTGAAATTCAGCTTGTATAGGTGAATTCTCTAGGAGGAAAGCACAGTTTTCTGGTCAACTCTTTTCTAAACTCTAACATGGTATCAGAGTCTAGTTCCGAATCCTAGGTAAGCTTGGATACTCCACGTTTTTCATTTTGTTCTAGCTCAGACCAAGTTCTTCTTGAATATTTCTCGCCTCATTCATAGTCCAGAATTAGTTCTTTGTGACCAATTTTTTTCCCTAGTCTTCTTGGTTATTTTTCGGCTCATTTCTAGTTCAGGACATTGGTTTCTTGTGACCAATTTCTCTTCTCAGACTCATGTCTTCCGAAAAGTCTGATTTCTTGCAGATTCGTCTTAATGAGAAGAAATACTCAGCTTGGGAATTTCAGTTCCGGATATATGTCAAAGGTAAAGACCTATGGGGTCATGTTGACAGTAGCAAACCTGCCCCTAAGTCAGGCACGGAACATGCGCAGTGGGAAGTCAAGGATGCTCAAGTCATGTCAGGACAGTCTCTATGTCTCAGCATTTTACTCGCATTTCATGAATCTTTGGGCTGAATACACCACCATAGTCTATGAAAACTTAACACCCGAAGGTTTCTGTTAGGTACAATCGATTCATGAAGCTACCAAACGTGATCAATTTCTTATGAAATTGAGATCTGAATTTGAAAGCATCAGGTCCAACCTTATGAACCGAGAACCAGTACCTTCATTGGATGCGTGTCTCAATGATTTATTTCGCGAGGAACAACATCTTACTCAAACCACCATGGAACAACAAAAATCCACCTCTATTCCAGTGGCGTATGCGGCACAAGGCAGGCCAAAAGGACGGGACAAGAGCACAGTGCAATGTTTTTGTTGCAAAAGCTTTGGCCATTTAGCTCCTAACTGCCCAAAAAAATTGTGTAGTTACTGTAAGAAGGATGGACACATTATCAAAGAATGTCCAACAAGACCCCCCAAGAGATCTCCTTTACTGCTTCTGTGGGTTCTTCTAATCCTAGTAGTTCTATGAATCCAGCATTTTTGCAACAAAATGCTTCTGCCTCTACTCCAGCTTTGACTCCTGAAATGGTTCAGCAAATGATTGTTTCCGCCCTTTTTGCTTCGAGTCTGTCAGGTAAACCCTTCTCTACCTCTTCTCCTTGGTACTTTGACTCTGGCACTTCCAACCATATGACAAATAATGCACATTCCCTGACTAATGTTACCAAATATTCTGGAAATCTGAAGATTCATACTGCTAATGGCAGTTCTTTACCAATCACAGCCACCAGTGATCTTTCTCCATCTTTAAATGATGTCTTTGTAACTCCAAATCTCTCAAGTAATCTTATTTCTGTTGGACAATTAGTTGATAATAATTGTCGCGTAGAATTCTCAAAATCTGGTTGTCTTGTGCAGGACACTCAGGGAAGATGATTGCGAAGGGGTCTAAAGTTGGAAACCTTTTCCCTCTCCCTTCCTCTTTATCTACACGTTTTTCCTTGCCTTTTGCTTCTTGTAATTCTGCTCATGTTAATTACACAACATGGCATAAGCGTCAAGGAAATAAAGAGTCACCATCTCTCAGTACTCTTCCATCTGATTGCACTTCGTGCAAACTTGGCAAAAGTAAAATGCTCCCATTCCCCACACATCAATCGACTGTAAGACAACCCTTTGATATGATCCATAGTGATGTATGGGGGATGGCACCTGTAATATCTCATGCTAATTACAAGTACTTTGTCACTTTTATTGATGACTATAGTCGTTTCACATGGATTTATTTCCTGCGTTCGGAAGACGAAGTCTTTTTCTGTTTTCAAAAGTTTTCATGCTTATGTTCAGACCGAATTTTCTTCCAAAATTAAAATTCTTCGATGTGACAATGGAGGGAAGTACACATCTAATTTATTTCAGTAATACTTGCAAACTAATGGCATTCTCTCAAAGGTCGCGTTCTTCAACACCTCAACAAAATGGGGTGGCCAAAAGAAAAAATTGACATCTTCATGTTGTCTGCACCCATTGTTGGACTCTTTTGTGCCATCTCGGTTCTGGTGTGAAGCTCTCTCCACACCTGTTCACCTTATTAACCGTTTGCCCTCTCCATCATTGGACCATGACTCACCTTTCACTCGATTATTTGGTCAACCACCTCGTTATTCTGATCTTCGTACCTTTAGCTGCGTGTGTTATGTTCATCTCCCTCCACAAGAACTCACTAAGCTCTCAGCACAATCCGTGCATTTCTTGGCTATTCTGCTCACCAGAAAAGCTTTCTATGCTATGATCCTAACCTCCGTCAGATTCAGGTCTCTAGAAATGTCATCTTTCAGGAAGATAAATATTTTTTCTTCTCATTATGACCCCCCCAATCTTCCTCCTTTTCTATTCTGCCATTGTTCGTAAGCAGGGTCACCATCACCTAAACTTTTCTTGGTATACCAACGCCATCATAAGGCCACTCCAACTCAACCATCCGCACCACTTGGGCCCCCTCAAGATCACTTCATGACTGCTGATCCAGCCCCTCAAACACCTCAATCTGAGCCTCATCCTCCCCGACGCAGTTCTCGCGTTCGCAACCCTCCAGAAAAGTATGGTTTCACCTCTTCCTTATCCTTAACAGCAACTTTATCCTCCGTCTCTATCCCTTCTTCTTATAAACGGGCAATGTAGCATGATTGTTGGCAAAAAGCTATTGAAACAGAACTCCTAGAAAATCAGACATGGGACGTTGTTCCATGTCCTCCCACTTTAAACCTCTTGGCAGCAAGTTTGTGTTTTCAATAAAGCTTCGTCCGGATGGATCCATAAATCGTCACAAAGCTCGGCTCGTTGTTCTTGGAAATAAGCAAAAGCATGATCTTGACTATGCTGAGACTTTTGCACCAGTCGCCAAGATGACTAATGTGCGCACCATTCTTGCAATTGCTACATCTCAATCCTCGCCATTACATCAGCTGGATGTTAAAAATGCATTCCTCCATGGTGATCTCCCGGAGGAAGTTTATTAAACTTCCTACTAGTATGCCAACTTCGTCCCCTAATGTTGTTTGCAAACTAAAACGTTCCTTGTATGGTTTGAAGCAAGTACCAAGGATATGGTTTGAGAAGTTTCATTCCACCCTACTTGGTTTTTCTTTCACTCAGAGCCAGTATGATCCTTCTTGTTTTCTACAAAGGACTTCTAAAGGCATTGTGGTGCTCCTTGTTTATGTGGACGATATTGTAGTGACTGGTTCTGATCCAGAGGCTATTGCTACCATTCAGCAGTTGCTCCATTCCACCTTTCACATGAAGGACCTTGGCCGGCTAACTTAGTTCTTGGGGTTAGAGGCACACTATCACCCTAAAGGCCTGTTTTTAAATCAGCACAAGTATATTCAAGATCTCATCAACTTAGCAGGCCTCACCAATGCCAATTCTGTTGACACCCCCATCGAAGTTAATGTGAAATATAGCTGTCATGAAGGTGTTCTTCTTGAAGACCCCACCTTATATCGCCGGCTGGTTGGTAGTCTTATCTACTTAACAAACACTCAACCGGACATCTCTTTCGCAGTCCACACTGTGAGCAAGTTCATGCAATCCCCTCGACATCTCCACTTTTCAGCAGTAAAACGCATCATTCATTACCTCCTTGGCACTCCCAACCGTGGCATATTCTTCCCTACAGGTTCATCCCTCCAGCTCCAAGCCTACAGTGACGCTGATTGGGCTGGATGTCCTGACACAAGACAATCTACTACCGGCTGGTGTATGTTTCTAGGTGATGCTCTAATCTCTTGGAAATGTAAGAAACAAGTCTTGGTCTCTAAATCATCCACCGAAGCAGAGTATCGTGCCATGTCGGCTGCATGTTCTGAGATAATTTTGCTGTGTGGTTTTCTAACAGAACTTGGTTTCTCCCAAGACATACCAACTTCATTACATGCCGACAACACAAGTGCTATACAAATTGCAGCGAATCCAGTGTTCCATGAACGAACAAAACACATAGAGGTTGATTGTCACTTTATCCGAGGAGCTTACGACCGCAGAATTATCACTCTACCTCATGTCTCAACATGTGAACAGACTGCTGACATTTTCACCGAATCGTTAACACATCAGTGACATGAATTCCTAGTCAACAAATTGATGCTTTCAGACATACCAGAATCAATTTGAGGGGGGATGTCAAAGGAAATTATCAGCAGCAATCACAGCTCGATAATTTCACAGCTGTAGATTTGTAACTGCAGCATTAATATTGTACAGCTGTAAGTAGATTTGTGTAGATTTGTAACTGTAAATTTGAAAATCCATCCTTAATTAGGATAGCCTAGCTATAGGATATATTGGACAGTTTAGCTATTTTACAGGGCTGAAATTCAGCTTGTATTCGACACTATTAATAGGTGAATTCTGTAGGAGGAAAGCACAGTTCTCTGGTCAACTCTTTTCTAACAGATATCACTCAAGTTGTACATACAATGGCACGAACGTGTGGTCAGAGTTTTGTGCTTTTGTCAGACTGGATGGACTTCGACAGGGATGGGCGCTGGAGCTCATGTTGAGAATGGAAACGTTTCGGGATCAAGCTACTATTCAACTTCTCAAGTACCTGACACAGGCTGGTGCTACAAAATTTAAGCAAACGACAAGTGGATGACGATGCTGGGGTACATTTCATCTTTCTCCATTTCCCCCCTCCACATATACAGTGGTTAGAGACAATTGCACTTGGAATGAATTCAGAGAACAGCCAAATGCCAAGTATATTTTGATCTAATACATCTCACCAAGGCAGTGTCTTGTGGGCGGGCGGTACAGGCTCATTATGTTGCAGAGGTCGGCCCAAATGGGCTTGCCTCCTAAGTTTCCTTATTATGAAAAACATAATAAAAAATATAAAGATGTATATATTGGTAGTGTTGACGGAAAGAGGGATAAACTGAAAACAAGAACCTACATTTCTAGACACAGACATAAGTGTCATCATAGAAACATATCAGACATGAGAAATTTCAACATTCAAGAGAAGAGATCATGTAATGAGTGGTTGATTATATATATATATAATACAAACATTTGGTAGTGTTGACGGAAAGAGGGATAAACTGAAAACAAGAACCTACATTTCTAGACACAGACATGAGTGTCATCATAGAAACATATCAGACAAGAGAAATTTCAACATTCAAGAGAAGAGATCATGTAATGAGTGGTTGATTATATATATATATACACATATATATATATAATATAAACATGTATACATAAAGCTCCCATCATATTCTTCCATATCGTCTGTTCTAACCTTTGTGTGAATATGGAAACTTAACTTGCTACACTTAAGAACCTATTTTTGTGTGAAGACCGGTGACACATAAGTGCCCAAGTAGACAAGTGACAACACTTCTATCTCCTGTAGCTTTTCTATGTCCCCCTAAATCATAGTGAAGAACGTTGTAGAGTTTGTTAGAAGCTTCATGAGTTCTAAAACTATATTCAACTTTTGGACTCTTCATTTGCATTTTTTTGATTGAAATGGAATTTATAACAGGCTAACAACTCATTTGCCAATACGAGTGCAATCATTCCAGAATAGTCTCAGCTACTCAAAGACACAAAAAGGGTAGCAAGAGAAAAACCAAGAGATCAGGCTAGAAATCAATCTAATAATGATGCCTCAAATAAGAAGAATTTCAAATGATTATTTTACCTGCAACGTTCTAGGTTGTCCATAGAAGCTCCAAAGGCAGGAATAATTTCATGAAGGGCATTTAGAAAATCATCCATTGTGACTTTGATACTCTCCTCATCTACTGGTTTAGTAAGATCGTCCAGACTTAGCTGCCGATTCAAAGCATAGGAAACTGCACTCTTTACAACACCTTCAAGCTCTGCTCCACTGTAGTTTTTTGTCCTCGCAGCTGCATTCCGGTAAGAGATAATTATCTGAAGGTTTCTACATATAATTGTGGGAACCTTGAACCATTCTCATGCATTCAATGTGATGAAGATACCATGTGAATTAGCGGGAAGAAAAAAAAAACAGAAAGACTCAACTTCTCTTTTCAATTAGCATCTTAACATCGCAAAAGAAGTTGTACACATGCCCAAATCTTTCTATGCTTTAGGGTTGCAATGGAATAACCTAATATTTCAAGCATTGTGATGTGGGAACCTTGAACCATTATCCATGCATCCAGTCCCATATAGTTAAGTTTCCTTGTACACATGTGTGATTTAAAATTGCAAACAGAATAGCCTAATATTTCAAACATTTAAATCAGAGGAAATCAACAACCAAAAGGAGTAACTTGCACCGAGTCCCCCATGGCTGAAAACGTCAGACAGTAACTATTGATGCAAGATCAAAATGAAAAGATAATAATATGAACAAGTTGGAACCCTCTAAAAGAGAAACGTAACAGAAGAACTTGAGTTACAAAAGTAAAAAAGGAAACTGCAAGAGATCACACATAATATTTAATTTGTATCCATCCATACATATCACATGGTCTGAGATCTTGCACATAGAGTGGTTGGAGTTACAGATGGGATGGGGGATGATAGGGGTGATTGAGTATGAGATGGTTTAGTGGAGGTGGCAGGTGGCGACGGTTTGGGGCAGTGAAGGTGGAGTTACGATATATGAGCTGTTAGGCAGCAAGATTGGCATTTAACTTCAAAACCCTGTTGGAATTTGTAACTGCAATAAGTCTGGTTATTATCCAATCAACAACACTGACAAGTGTGCTAGTGGGTAATTAAGAAATCAAAAGCGTGAAGGACGCAAATGATTATATACTTTTCAATCAATACCCCATTTTCCAGCATCTCCTATGAGACAATTTGCTGAACCACAAGAATTACAAATGATACTCTCTACATTCCAATTGAAGAGGTACACTTCACTCTTGACCGATTTTCGATGGATATTGAACATATCTTTTTTTAGTTAGTGAAAAGAAAACTACAACCTTATGGAACTACACTAAATGACAATTATAATAATAAAATAACAATAACATTGAAATAAAATAAAAATAAAAACAAAAACTACTATATGACCCCCCAAATAGAATATCCTAGACATGAGACATATTTAACTATATTACAAGATTTTTCAGCAAATTGTTGAGCATTCCAATTTCTACAAATTCAGAAGAAACCACATACCAAGCTCCTGTAAGTTCACATCTGGAGCAAGAAAAGAATTTTCTTTCATCTTGTTCGTGTGTATCTGAAGGATTTGATGACGACCATTCTCATCAGGAAGGCTGATCTCCACCTGGACTTCAAGACGTCCAGGCCTAAACAAAGCAGTAAGGAAAATTATAGAATGAACTCGAACATTGCAACATTGAGCAACTTTCTACCAGTTAGAGGCAGTGAACATCTTAGGCCTAGTGAAGAGATAAAAGGAGGAATAGATGTCAGTCACCTCAGAAGTGCTTCATCAAGTAAATCCTTCCTATTTGTCATTCCAATGAGCAGAACATTATTCAGAGCTTCCACACCATCTATCTAAAGAGACAAGATTGCAGATATTTGTGTCATTCATCTGTCAGGCATAGCCCTCAGGTACTGTCAAATCTTCCTATTAGTTCTATAACATGACAAAAAATCCTGGAACTGACCTTCGTAAGAAGCTGGTTAACAATACTATCATGTACTCCGGTGCCATCCCTAGTTGAACCTCTAGACTGCAAATCATAACCCCAAGGATAAGTTGCATACCCAAATCCAGACAGATCAAATTGTTCAGAGATAATCATTAATACTGCCACTGATTGATTTTCATAATCTAGTGAACACTCTCATAATGGGTCGAAGCCTAAAATAAATATTTGTATGCAAGTCAGCCTAAAGCTAATATATATATATATATATATATATATATATATAATCATTCCCAAATCCACAAGTCAGCCTAAAGCAACTGCAGCGATCTCCCAAATATGGAAAGACTATTATTGAACTACCAAACTGACTGAAATACACCATAAAACGCTAGTAGCAATCTGAATGAAGTAAAAGGGAGATAGATAGAGATTCATTTTGAGAACAAGCCACACACACACACAAAGATGGAAAATCTATTATCATGAACGATCAGCCTTTTAACCAGTAATATTACAAGGGAAGAAACCTAGATTTGATCATAAAGTTCAATTCTGTCGATTCTTCAACCTGAATATCAGAATCCAAATTAACCTAATATAAAGGTCCTTCCATGTTGCACAGACAAAAAGCTCATGTACAAGTGATCAAGGAAAAGAGAGAAAATGATCTCTACTAAAAATAAATCAGTTTAGCAACAAGAAGAAAGTTGATGCGCTTATACTTTGCGGTCTCATAAATTACATGGCTGGATGAGGAACTTAAGTTTTAAAATTGGCAGAATCTAACCTTACAAATTGCATCAATTTCATCAAAAATGATTACATGCAAGTCACTTTGGTCACCTGAAAAGATTTTAAAACATTAATAAAAGTACTAATCAAATGAGTATGACGAAACAAACTTGGCCAACACATCCATTACCTCGGGTTCTTTGGTCTTGTTCAGCGTCAGCAAATAAATCCCTTACGTTCTTCTCAGTTTCACCAACAAATTTACTCAGCACTTCAGGCCCATTGACAATCTAGTGGCATAGAATCATCGATCCAAGTAAAACTACCATCAGCAACTAGTTTCTACTACAAGTCACAAAGATAAATTTACTAGTGTATAGAATGAAACTAAATGAGTCAAATATTATTATTTTTTTGATAGGTAAATGTGACCCCTTGTTGGTGTGGGGATTGGAACCAAGGACCTCAAGGTCTTTGCCTGAGTGCCCTTACCATCTCTCCCACCCCTTGGGGTCCGAGTCAAATACTATTATTATTATTATCATCATCATCATATATCCATGACCTACAGAAAATAAATCTAACCATTAACTTAAATGCCTGAAGACAAGGTACAAGCAATGTAAGGGAAGGTGAATCCAAACTCTTACAATCTAAAGAGAGACGATTGGAGAAAATACTTGTGCACATGTGAAATGTTAACAAGCAAAATAATGAAAATTTATACTCCCTCCATCAAAAGAAAATAGTTTGATTTTCCTTTTAAGTTTGTCCCAAAAAGAAAAAAAATTAGTCCAATTTCTAATATTTAAGCTATAAATATTTTTTCAATTCTTTTCTTTCTTTTCAAAAACATGATATTTCTCAAACATGTTATACAAAAAAAGATATCTTTGGTGAAATTTCTAAGTTTGACCTATCAAATGGCACTATCTTTTGCGACAGAGGCAGAGGCTAATTTGCTCTTTTTTTTATCAAGTGATATCAAGCTAACAATTTGCTCCCAATAATCTTAAAGCCACTAAATACATCTCTTATACCTTTGGATCCCTGCCATTCAACATCTTCCCTATCTGGCGAGCCATTAAAGTCTTGCCAGTACCAGGAGGTCCATACAGCAACATTCCTTTGACATGCTTAACGCCCAGTCTGATACAAACATTTTCCCAATCCCATAATGCATTCAAGAAACATTTAATTAACAAGTTTTTCATAACAAGTACTACAGTTTAATGCAACAAATATAGCCTTACTTATTTGCCACATGTGTAGGAAAAACCCTAGAGGCAAAAGCTCTTCGGAATATATCTGCAAACTCTGCACTTAACCCACCAATGCCAAGTGATTGAAGATTAAACTCCTTGTGCTTGAAAATGTTACTGCTAGCAGCTTCACGCTGGTTGACAATCTGCAAATATCCCGTTTGTATAAGATGGCTCAATTCATTGTTCCCCGAAACATGATCTTACACTACCATTTGTGGAAAACATTAACAGTTGAAAGGTGAGAGAAGAAAAGCAAACAAAGTGATTTGTCAAAATAGCATTCTCCTAAAATTAATAATGATGATATATTACCTTTATTCCACTGGAGTTCGGAGCTTCAAAAACAATATATGTATCATTTGAAAACATTCCTCGTTCAATACCATTTGATTTTTCTTGCCCCTCCACAGCAGCCTGACTGACGGTGAAGATATAACCGTTGCCAAGATACTCAAAGGTTACCCTTTGTCCTGTTGTCATAACCTGTATGAAGCAAGCCTCCAGTCAATTTCCAAAAAGATATACACCGACAAGTGAGTCTTGAAAATTTACTATAATAAAACTCAATCGAACAATGCAAAATCTGGCAATCTGTAAACATCTGAATTCACGTAATATCCAAACTGTGAACTCTAATATTTCAATCTCCAAATCACTAAGGTTGATGACCATCATGTAGGTGACATAGGCAATATTGAAAAGTGTTAAGTAACCAACTCATCTAAAAGCTTAAGCTGTTAGATAGGGGCTCAACAATGTATATCAAGCTTAACACTCCCTCTCCCCTCACGTGTGACCAGTCTACACGTGGAGAGATGCACAAACATGCCTCACCAAGGGCATCACAAAGCAAACAGAGTGACAACATGCACTTACAATATTTCAGGTAACAAATGCAAGCGGGATGACTCGAACCCACGACCTTGCCTAACCAGAGCTCTCTCATACCATGTTAAGTTACCAACTCATCTAAAAGGTTAAGCTGATACATAGGGGCTCAACAATGTATGTCAAGCTTAACAAAAAGAATGTCACCCTCTTCAACTAGCTCTCAGCAAGATTTTGAAACCCATAACACATACCAGTAGGCATTGTCTTCACTTTCACTATTTCATGTCAGATACCATGAGCTAAATTCTTCTCATAATTATACATACAATAGCACATGTAATCTACTTGGATTTCTAAATATTTCCATTATAACATTGACCAGTGTGGCCTAGACACAGATAACATGGATGGTACGATAACAGGGCACAAGGACATTGTAGTTCAAGCCAACAGGAAAGGTAACAAGTCTACAAACTGTAAGAAATTAAGTGTCTCCAGTAACAGCGATTGAAAGGCATAATTTAACATGCGCAAGTGTACCTGGTTTACAAATCTTTTTCGGAGCTGCTGACTCAAAAGAACAGCATCAACCTGCATAGCACGGGTTTTAGCCTTTTAAATTAGTGACACAAGGACTATATTCATAGGTAATATGAATCGCATGCATGAATTCCAAATTAAACTTTCGAAAAATCAGCTCACACCACAAATTGGTTAGCTGAGGCAACCCATACGAGAAGAGTATACCTGCTCCTCTTTGTTTCCCTTTTTCACAAACTCCAACTCAAGAGTAAGCAAGGCAATGTTGAAATTGTCAGGCGGGATAAATCTAGAAAGATGGACAAGAACTATTTGTCAAAGAACTGACAAATATGATTTTGAGACCAAGCAAGAAGTTGAACCACAAACCTGCTAACAGGTACCGTGTCTCCAGTAGAAACTTTTGCATGGCGGCGTTGGATGGCATTGAGGCCGATATGGCCACTAGTTATGGTTTCATTGCCAGTGTGATTAAGTTAAGGAAATAATGAAGATTATCCTTCCAACATAGACATCGTTTCAATACTTATACAGATTTCCTTTACAATTCATACCCAAGAAAATGCCTTATACCCCCAGTTCTGCTATTTGTGTAAGCTGTCCTCACCCACCAATAAGCAATGCCTCAAATCACCCAATAACATGTGCAACATGCGAACTCGTGCCAAAGAGGAAATTGTGCATTGGGCATCATTAAGCATACAAACAATTCAAAAATAGTTAGATGTCAATAAGTTTTATCCTATACATTTTCCATCAGAAACTAGTAAGCATATTGCAAAAACAAAGCAAGCAACACACATTCATGACAAACATGACAATATAACATCTGGATATTCTAAAAACGCTCATGAAACAGCCTCTTCCTAAGCAGGAGTCACGTAGCATACACCGTTTCCAGAGTAATGGTCTAGTGCACAGGGCAATCCTATAGTCCGAAAATCCAACAAAGAGGCATGAAAGCAACTAAACCAACAACAGGCATAAACGCAAACAAGTACTCACCCATCATACTAAAGGAGTCCTACTGTCCTTTTCAGGATGTTCAATCAAAGAGTCGCATTAAGAAAACTAAGCTTATAACACCAATGAAGTTTAACTCTGCCCCTCATATTTCAAATAATCAAGTTTGATTTATTTTTATTTTTATGATAGGTATTGTTAGTATATAAATAAACGAGAACAGGTTACGCGTCAAGTTGGATATAGCAGAAAGGAATTGATAATGCAGTTACTTTCAAGGAATTATGTATCAGTTACTTTCCAAACATGGACTCTTCAACTAGAGCTGCGAGTGTGCAACAAACAGGATGGCAAAGAAAATCCTCCAAATTCAAAGCCTTTCCTATAAAAAATTTACATCATACATCTTCCTACTTTCATTAGTCATTTGGCATATCACTAAGTCATCATGACTTTACTTGCTCAAACACAAAAGTAGGCTTAATCTATCCTGGTTTTAGAAGTAATAATAGTAATAAGTAAAAGGGAATTATCAAATATCTGAGAAACAAGAGTCCAGGTGGCTTGCAGCAGAACCAGACATCGCCATAAAGGCTTTCAGTAGCGATTGTGATAGTAAAAAGCTAAAGGGACAAAGTGGCAGCTTAAATTAATTTGAATAGACATAGCCATATTCGCTTATATGATACCTAGATTTCATTGCATAACCAAAATTGTAATTTGGAGTTGTTACTCAATTTAATCGATTAGCCAAACAGACTACAAATAGATGACAAGAAAAGAATCAAAGTATAACCCCAAGGGGCGGGAGAAATGGCAAGGGCACTCGGGCAAAGACGTTGAGGTCCTTGGTTCCAATCTCATACTACCAAGGGGCCAAACGTATCTATCAAAAAAAAAGAAATGAATGAAAGGAAACAAAATCATCTATGTATTCCATGCATCATTTTCGTAAACCTTGAGTATCAACAAGAAAATCCAACAATAACGTGTCAACTCAATCAAGCTCAACATATGCTAACAATGAAATGAGATTAACAATTTCTATAGTTTTATCGCACTGGCACTCCATAATCGAGCTCAATCCAACTATGATTAACCGACAAGCCAGCTAGAGGACTGGTCTTAAGTCATGTAAACTAACGAGGATAAAGGCCGGGTTAGTTGACTTCATTTGAAATCTTATGAATGTGTTTGATGAAATTGCGTTGTTTTTCTTACATTTGGTGAACTCCAATTCATCTATAATAATTACAAAGGAAACAGTTTGGGCTACACTACATAAAGCAACAGCAACAACAACAACAAAAAGGTTGATCCACGACAAGCTCCGACAGCATGCTACTTAGTTAGAACATAGGCGTATGTAGGAGTTATCATCTCAATACAATTTGCAGTTATCAAGTAAATTCGCAATCAGCTAATTCTAACTCTAACATTGAACAAATTAGTAAAGGGCAATAACGAATTGGCATTCAAACCGATCAACATTTTTAAAAAATGGTAAGAATTAAGGGAAAATGAAAAAGGATATGCTAGAGAAAGGACGAAGGCGTCGCCGACAAGAGCGAGAAAGAGGTTGGATCCGGGGACGGCAAAGTTACGAAGATCTGAAGGGGAGACGTAAGCGAAATTGGAGTAAGCGAGATCCTTAGCTGGTGTGTTCGTCACGATCATCGTCGTTCCCTTTCCGTATCCCGATCTTCCTGCCATCTTTTTTAGGTGCTTTACAAGTTTGGAATTACAGATTTACAGGATATCAAACAATGCGAAATGTTTTGAGTTTAATTACTTTTTGTTTCCTGCTGTTTTGACTTCGGCTGTAAGTAACAGAGTGCGGAAGACGGTGGGGGTGTTCCCAGCGTGAAAGATGTTCGTTCGACGGTTGACGGGGTTATTAACGGACGATCTCTTCCAAGGTCTAACCTGGACGGGGTTGATAATAGGATGTCTCCGAACCAGGTCTAGGTTACTTGGAGTGCATTAATTTTTATTTTCTTTTTTCTTTTTCTTTTTTTTTTTTTTACCGTAAAAGCATGTACAATAAAGGATCACTTTTGATCTCTATTTAATACTCAACTCATTAAAAATAAATACAAAAATTGATTTAATACTCATAAACTACCAAAAAAAAAACCTTACACAATACAAACACTAATAATCTTTTATACCCCACCATCTTTATCTTCACGTTCAAAATTTGAAAAAATATATTTGATATTTAAATGAGTCAAACTAAAAAATATGTACTTTTTTAAAAAAACTTGAATTACAAAAAGGCTAAAATTAAAAGAAAATGAAAAAAGAATTAAACGGTCTCACTCATTTGGACAGAGATAGAGAGAAACGGCTTGGGAACGGGGCGAATCAATTTTCCGCTTTTGGCCTTGGCATACTTCGGCCTTGAATAATATGTTTGGAAGATTGGGGAGAGACTCTGTTAATGGGTGAGATACCCATTAAATCCCTTGAAGATACACAGTTAAACATGTTCTAGCATGTGTTTTGAGGAAATGTCTCCCTATACTAAACGTTGCATCTATTTATATAATCAAATTACCATATTATCCTTCTTTTTAATGTAAATACATTTACACAATATTTTATACTCCCTCTGTTTCAAAATTGTTGTTTTGCTTTTATTTTTCATCCGTTCCAAAATAATTATTTGATTTAAAACTTTTCTTTTTAAGACAACACTTTTACCATTTTACACTTATTTTTTCATCTTACTTTAATTATAAGCCACATACATATGGGCTTTAAAGTAAACTACACATTAACTTAATATTAATAATTCAGTCAATTATATTATTTAAATCGTGTGTCAAATCAACCCAGACGATAATTGTGGAACAGGGGAGTATAAAAAATACAGAGACCTGGATATCCTATGGCACATATCCCCATGATGGCCTATTTTCAGAAGCGGTCGTTTTCCATGAAATTTGGCAGCCCTCCCTCGTGAAGGCTGACATCCATACTTAAAAAATGGGTAAAATCATGGTCGGTTCATTTTTCAAAGTTTGTAGCCCTTTCAGTATCCCTTTTTTTTCAATCACAAAAGGTTATTTTCCGAAATATTGTTCCAAAAATGTCATTGTCTCCTACAACAGCTCTGACAAACACATTGGATTCGAAAATCACCATTGTTGGGCAACAAAACATGGGAAACAGTTTTTTTTTTATTCATTATGTACAAAAATGTAATAGATATGTGTTGGGTTGAAGGATTTTTCAGTATGACAAAGGCGGGAGGATGGAAGAATAAGGTGGAAAATATGGTCTAGTTTATTATGAATTTTGTATCGTGGTGCAAATTTGGATTAGATAATATTTTATGTATCGCGGTTTAAAAATTAATTTATCGCAGTGCAAATTTTGATTTGGTAATTAAGATTTATGTATCACGGTCTAAAAATTATTTTCATCACATTGCAAATTTGGATTGTAACTAAAATAATGAATTGCGGTGCAAAAATTGATGCGGTTAAATTTTTGTATCGCGATGCAAAATTTGATGTAGTGCGATACACTAAGTAAGTGATCTTCGTAGCGTGTCTTCGGTTCATTAAGGGTATTGTAATCATTTTACCCACAAAAGTGATTTTTTTTTCGATTGAAAACAAAAAGAATAGGTATTTTAGTAATTATAAACTTCAAAAATAGACTGACTTGCAATTTCTCCTAAAAAAAATCAAAGCTTTTGGCCCTAGCCAACGTAGGGTGCCCATGTATATGACCCTGGTCAATGTAGGTCACCCCGTGTGTCCGACCCTCCCATTTTTTGTCTACAAATTTATTTATTTTTAAGAAAATTCATTTTCGATTTTTTTCATTTTCAAATCAACGTAATTAGGATAATCGTTATAAACATCATGTTTGTGATTATAAACCAATCATATTATGTAGCAAATGGATGGATTTTGTTTTAAATTGAATCATGTGCATAGTAGTAATAAGTAGTTGTACAAATGGATGTGTCGTTTAGCATTTTAAGGGTGCGATGTTAGCGTTTAAGGATTATAATCCTTTGAGATTTGCTAACTTTTCCTCTTTCTTATTTTTTAACACTTGTTTCTTTTGCTTAATGGAGCAAAATTTAAATGCTAATAATTGTAGCCTTTTTTTTACAACAACCATTGATGTATAATTAGGAGAATATTATGATATAAACGTTATTGTATAAATTCCTCAATAAAAAAATAACAATGACCCTAAAAATATATTTAAAGATAAAGAAAAACGTACGGTTGTTGTACCAACTTCATACTCCACCCTTACTAGGAAGTCCCTTGATTATTTGCCACAATATCTCCCATGATGGCACGAGGTCAAATAAAATTATTATTGTAATTACGTGTTTTCTCTTACAAATCACAATAATAACCATGTGAACAGATTTTGAAAAACTTTAAATGAGCTAAACTGACTCATATAGCTAAAAGCAACTCTATAAAGACGAAAATAACACATAAAACCTTACAATGAGTGGAAATGACGACCCTTAGGGGTATTTGGGGGCTTGTGCCACACAAACATTTTTGCATTAACAATGTAATCGAGTAATTTTTATGTTATTTTGTTGTTCCTTTGTGTGTGTGTGTGTGTTTAATGGTTGAAATTGCAATCCTATAGTCTTAATGATTAATGTTGTCTTTAAATGAATATTTTCAAAATTGAAAAATAAATCTTGTATAAACGTCATAATTACATTCACATTTTTTACATATTTTGTTGGTATGGTTCCGGTTGTGGGTTTTTGTAGAAACTTTGGTCTAGTCCTGATTTTGAAACTTATAAATTGGTTATGGAATCAGACCATACCAATATATATTTATACATAATTATAACTATTTATATGTATATATTTACATTATGAGCCTAGCCCTAGGTATAAATAGTTAATTTTTAGTTCAAGGTTTAATATAGTTAATTTTAATTTTACTGTCATAGCCCTAGGTATAAATATTGATATTCGTTCTACGTGATATCAATCCGACGAGAGAGGCTTGCAGGTTTGTTAATCGTGACACACGAAGATCGTAGCTCAGGCAGAAAGTCTTCTGCTTCGCTCAAAGTTCAAGTTCGCATAAGGTAACTCATGATTACTGTTTGATATCGAACTTGTGTGATATATGTTTAGATATATCATTCATTGGTATCAGAGCCTATATGTTTGATTGCTCGTATCGTTATGCCATGAATTGCATGCTTTTTTTTGGGTTTGTTTAAAAGTTTTACCCAATAACGAACCAAATATGTTTTATTATTTTGTGTGTAAAACTTTTTTTATTTTCGAGAAAAATTTTAATGTCTGAGTTCCCTACGACGAGGCGAACAACATACTAAATTCTCGCTGAATTCCGTTGGGTATTTTTTAAAATATCGCAAACCCAAGTTTTGTTGAAAATTGATTTTATGGATTGTACTTGTAGTACTCCGCGAGGGCTTTCCAACGACATATTATATGCTTAATTTGGACTTAAAATGAACGTTTTATGGCCTCGCGAAGTTAGCTCGCTGATCACGTTCGCGAATCGATTTTTAGGGTTGAAAAATTGACGTCAAACGACCCCACTCTCGGCCTCGATGTACGTGCCTTTTGTGGCACTCCTTTCGATGTAAAAAGTACATCACTGGAAAGTACTCGATGAGACGAATCCAACACCACCGTCCGTGACCTCATCGGAGCACCGGAAGGTGGCGCGTGGAGCCCACTCTCCGGCTAGACGCGTGGGAGATGACTGAGAAGAAGACCAGTCAACTGTTGACTGGTCAACGATCAAATAGTTGACTGATAACGTGTCATGCCATGTCAGCAGTGGGACCCACTACAATGACTCAGATTTGATGATGTCATCAGTGACGTCATCATGACGTCAGCCCTACCGCGTCATCATGACGTCAGCCCTAGGCACAGTCAGCGTCCAGTCAGACTCCCAGGAAGCCCACACGCGCAGGTGGCGCGTGCGGCGTTTCTGTGACGGTTTTTGAGAAACGGCCGGCATGTCTAGACTAATTTCGGTCTTCTGAGTCCAATGGTGGCCTCTATTTTGATTAATTCAGCTTGTAAATATTTGTTTTTGCTTTTTTAGTGTATAAAAACATGTTTTTTGATTTTTTAAAAATTCAAAAATAATATCCAGGGGCTGTTTTGTCATTTTGTGACTGTTTAGGGCTATTTGGGACTGTTCTGAAATTTTTTAAAATTTTTTGTGAATTTTAAACTATTTTTAGGTCATTTTTAGCATATTTAATTGTCGTTTTGGGCTCTAAAATTGCAATTGGGACTATACGAGACCCAATAAATTTATTTTCAGTAGTGAAAATATTTATGTACATGATATGTGCTTGATGGATTTGTTCTATCTTATTTCTTTTGTTTAAATCATCAATTTATGAATATTTTCACGTTGTGTATACTTTGGTTGTGATTACGAGCCTCGCGGATTTTCCCTCCTTACGTGTATGATGTGATTATATTTAGTAATTGATTTTTTAGAACAAAAGTGAATCGAAATATATATATGCTTATGTCTTATTTTTGCAATAAATTGTAGTGAAATGGCTTCTAAAAATGTAATCGCTGACCTTAACAAGGGTGAGAAATTGGATGGCACGAATTATAGTGTTTGGTAAAGGAAAATCACGTATTTGCTAAATGAGCAAGAGGTTCTTGACAACCTAGATATTGTGATGGTAGAACCAGAGATGTGTAATTTGACCATTACCCAACATTGCCAGAAAATGCAGGAATTCCTTAAATGGAAAAAGAAAGATCGATGTACACGCTTTACTATGCTGAGTAGCATGCATAATGATCTGATTGGCGAGTTTGAGGATTGCCTGACTGCAAAACAAATGTGGGACGACATTAAGCGCATTTATGGGAATACTTCTGCTACAAAGTTGAGGACTTTGACTTACAAGTTTAAAAGCTATAAGATTGACCATAAACGTAACATTCTTGAACAACTACGCGAGATGTCCGGAATGATTCGTGATCTTAAGGCTGCTAGTTCTATCTTATCTGATGAACAGCAAGTTCAAGCGGTGATTCGTTCACTGCCTGACTCTTGGAGTGGTTTGAGGTGTATCTTGACTCATACCGACTTCATTCAGACTTTTGCAGATGTATCTCGCCATGTTGAGCTTGAGGCTGAGTGTCATGAAGCGAATCGCGTGATAAGTGTTGTGACTCGTGATCTTGCTCTTGTTTCCCTTGAGGGTCCACGCAAGCCACACGAGCAACGCAAGAAATAAGCTAAAGGCAAGAAGACTCATAATTTGGGCCCCAAAAGTGACAAGATTGCTAAACGCCGAAGAGACAAAAAGAATATTGCTAAGTAGAAGTGCTACAACTGTGGTGCCTTGGGTCATTTTTCTCGGACTTGTCCTGAGCCCAAGAAGGTATCCCTTAATCCTATCTCCATGCAAAGTTGTGTTTGCTATCATGTTTTATTGGTTGACTCTCTCCCTGTGTGGATTGTAGACTCAGGCTCAACCAAACATGTGACGAGGGATCGAGAAGGATTTGTAAATTATCGAAAAGTTCCTGCGGGTACAAGAAGATTTTTCATGGGAAACAGTTCGTCTGTTGAAGTCAAAAGAGTTGGCTCATACCAACTTCAATTGCGGAATGGACGCACATTGACTATTCATGAAGTTCTTTATGCACCTGGAATTCGACATAATCTATTATCAGTAGTACAATTGTTAGGACATGAATATTCTTTTAATTTTAGTGATGCTCACTTGGATATTTGTTTTGGTGATGAGATTTTGGGACATGGTTTCTTGTCAGATAATTTCTTTAAATTAGATTTGTTGGATTCCCATAATTCTTCTGTTAATTCTTCTTCTTGCATGGTTTATGATGATTCTAATTCTGAGTTATGGCATGCTAGACTTGGACATATAGGAAAAGATAGGATGACTAGATTGGCTAGAGAAGGCCTATTGGGGTCTCTCGGCAAAGTCAATCTACCCTTGTGTGAATCTTGTTTGGCAGAAAAAGCTTGCCGAAAGCCTTTTGGTAAGGCAAAAAGAGCCACACATCCATTAGAGTTAGTCCATTCAGACATTTGCGGACCAATGAATGTTAAGGCACATCATGGAGCTTCATATTTTCTCACTTTTATCAATGATTACACACACTATGGTTATGTTTACCTTATTTCTCACCGCGATGAAGCTCTCAAGTGTTTTGAGCGCTTTCTCGCAGAGGTTGAAAATCAAAAGGATAAAAGCTTAAAACTTTTCAAACCGACCAGGTGCCGTGAGTATTTATCGATCAATTTAAAGAATTGTGTGAGAAAAAAGGGAATACAGCTTGACAATTCCTAGAACTCCGCAACAAAATGGTGTTGCAGAACGAAGGATGCACTAATGACTGCCACCTACATACTTAACCGAGTGCCTTCTAAGTCAGTTCCCACAACCCCTTATGAACTCTGAAAAGGTGAGAAGCCTAAATTGGGGCATCTTCATCCTTGAGGTTGTGCAGGTTATGTCCATAGTACCTCCAATAAGTTTGGAAAACTAGGCCCTAGAGGAAACAAGTGTGTTTTCATAAGGTATTCAGATACCTCAAAGGGTTATGTTATTGTTGATTCCTATGATTAGATTTGGTTGAGTCATC
This sequence comes from Codonopsis lanceolata, assembly GCA_013146195.2. Lineage (NCBI taxonomy): Eukaryota > Viridiplantae > Streptophyta > Magnoliopsida > Asterales > Campanulaceae > Codonopsis > Codonopsis lanceolata. The sequence goes on from CM028380.1 coordinate 69,396,330, forward strand.
TTCTGATTCTATTGTACAGTAGGCTAAAAGGTCTGCGTACCGATTAGTGTGGCAACTGTCTTAGAATCATTTTGTTTAGAATAGTTTCTAAGTGTTAGTTCTTAGGCGCTACTGCAAGCTTCTACAGCAGCCCTTGAAGGAACAGCAGACTTTGAAGTCTGCTCAAATAGCGGAAAATCAAATTTGGCCAAAATCAAGGAACAATGACACGTGTACACCTATTCAGATATTTTCGAAAATATCTGGTCATCATGTCTTCACCAGATAATTTTTCAAGAAGTCAACTCTGCATAATGACAAGCATCGAATGAAAATCGAAGGCGAAGACATTACCGTTTTGGCTAAGAAGACTTTCCAAGCTGCAAAGCCTGTACACTGAAACATTACTCTGTTTAGTAATGTCTTCTCTGCACACTGCATCTCTGATGACTGTGGCTGTTTCTTTCCCCAAAGCGCCGAATTGCATTCAATGCAAAGGAACGTTGGACTGATTTATCTCTGATTTTAACCCAACGGTCAAAAGATCTCTTCATGGTATATATTCAAGTGTTGAAGATCTGAAGAAACAACTCTTGCGCATTAAACTCTCAAGCTTCATCTTCATCACTCAAGTATTCAAGAGATCAAAGGACAAGGGCTAACACTTCACCAAACTTTACAGATCTGCCATCTTAAATTCTTTCTCAGCTTCATTCTGTTTGTCTTTAAACTGTTCTTAATTTCTGCACGTGTGGAGAACAATTATTCATTGATTGTCTCTCTCACCTTTATACACTTGGTTAAAAATTCATTTTGTACACGATCCATTAGAGATCTAAGTCATAAACCTAGTGGATAAACAAGTGCACTTTTAAAATCCAAAGCTAACCACTTTGGTAGTGGATGTAGTACTATTCACAGTACGAACCACTTCAAATTCTCGCGCTGATTTAAACTCTTCTTATCTCTCACTTTATTTGATTGTGTTTAAGCTGATTCGATTGTGCCTTAACGGATTCTTGATAATTTCGAGAATCTAATTTGTTTCATTGCCTAAGCACTTCTATTCAAACATTTCATAAATCCTTTAGAAGTGTTCTTAAAAGAAAAAGTTTTATAAAAACATATCTAGGCTATTCAACCCCCCTTCTAGCCTAGATTGAGCCTACTTCGGGACCAACAATTGGTATCAGAGCTGAATTCTTTGAAAAATCACTTTTCCAAGATTAACCTCTTGAGAATAGATCCTATGGCTCACTATATCTTTGCCTACTTCAAATACCACGTCCCAATATTGGGCGAAGGCCATTTCGAAGTATGGAAAGATAAGGTTATGAGATATATGAATTCTATTGACAATCGGTTGTGGCAATGTGTTCTCGACAGTCCATATATTCCCAATGAAGCCCAACCTACTTCTTTGAAGTAGCCGGTGGTCCTCTGAGATACCTAAATCTATGAGCGAATGGACAGAGCGAAGAAAGGAGGCTTGTTGAACTTCGGCAAAGGCTATTCACATTATATCCAGCTCTGTTGACACAAGCACATACCAACAAATCATCAGATGCAAAACTGCCAAGGAAATGTGGGAAGCCTTGGTGGAATATCTTGAAGGAGATCTACCCACAAGGGACAACAGAAAATACAACTATATTCAACAGTTCGACTCATTCAGAAAAGATCCTAAGGAGACTCTACGGCAAGCCTACGACAGATTTTGTGAGGTAGTAAATAGTTGTTACTCTTTAGGAAAAGAATATAGTATTAAAGAAGTAAATATGAGATTTCTAGCTTCTTTAGGAAGTTTGTGGCATGTAAAAACCACTGCAATAAAAGAGTCCAAAGACTTGAACTCCATGCATCTCAGAAGCTTGTATGCGAGTTTAACAGTCTATGAGCAAGAATTACTTCAAGCTCAAGAACAGGACAAACATTTTAAACTTCCTTCCTTTTCTGCTATCTCCCAGGAAATTCCTGTTCAAGAAAGCAAACCATCTACTTCTTCTTCAAACGAGAATGAAATTCTCTCTGACGAGCAATTTGCTATGTTCGTTAAGAAGTTTCAAAAGTTCTCAAAATTTAACAAAAAGAAAGAAGCAAACCGGAGACTTTCGGAAAAGGCTGAAAACTCACACAATAATGAGTTAGTTTGCTACAATTGCGAGAAACACAGTCACTTTGCTTCTAAATGTCCTAAGCCTAAATATGAAGCCTATAAAAGGAGACCTTCTAAATCATTTTCTAAACATAGAGGTCTTCTGGCTGAGGACTTAGAAGAAAACCATGTAGCCACTTGGTTTGAAACTGATTCTGACGAGGATGATAGTGATGACTCACCTGAGCAAGCACACATTTGTCTTGTTGCTCTAGAGTCACCTCCCACCTATGACTCAGACAGTGAAGTTAAGTACTCTCCCTTTCAAGCTAACATAGAACAATCTTCTGAAGAGCCTTCAAAAGAAGAAATCCTCAAGGATGCTCAAGATATGCTAGAGGAATTCAATGAATTTAGGAAGGCCTATGTTAAGTTAGCTAAAAGTCATGAGAAGTTGAGGCGAGAAATCCATCTTTGGAAACCGAGTTAAAAACTCTCCATGGAATCCAGCAGGAAAGTATCAAGTTAAAAGAAGAGAACAAGTTTCTCAATGAAAAGGTTGCTTGTCTTATTGATCATGCCAAAGAGTTATCTGCTGAGAAAGAAGAGTTGCAAAAAACCATTAACTCATGGAATAACTCAACGGCAGTCTTTGATCAAATTCTTGGAGATCGAATGCCCTCAGCAGATAAATGCGGGCTAGGATTCTCTAATGAAATCTCTAGCGCAACCCTCGAACAAGAAAATGAACATTTACGGTGAATAGTAATATTCTGCACAATATCATAAACCTAACAAGGGTAAAGAAGGAATTGGTTATCTTGCTACTCATATAAATACCCTAAGGTTCAAATTAACGAAACAGTGAAGCTTTGAAAGCAAAGCAATCATCTGCTGGAGATAAATCTGTTAAAGGAGGTGCGGACTTACAACCTCTACCGGCACTTACGTGAAAGCAAAGGCTGTTGTTTCGGGGGCCTATGAAAAGCCTGCTCAAACCTATCAGATTCATCAACCGTACTACCGATGGTGCCAACGCTACGCCAGAATGTTGACACCAAGCTTAAAGGAAAAATGCATGAGGCATCAAAGTCTACTACCGGCAAACAGTCTTTTGCTAAAGCAAAACTGGCGTATCAGACTCAAGAAGCCTCATACAGATGCCTCTAAGCCTGCTGCTAACAAGACTACCAACCCAAAAGCTGCTGTTAAGAAAAGTGTTCAAAAACCTTCAAATATCCAGCATAATCATGTAGACTTCTGTAATTTTCATCACTGTACATTTTGTAAATGCTTCGGCCACTTGGTCCATGAATGTCTGCTGAAATCCATCATGAAGCCTGCTGGATCCCCTATTCCAAAAATCAGGCAAGTATGGGTTCCAAAAATACGCTAACCTCTTGGACCCATAAAGGAAAATAAAAGGGGACCATGATTTTCTTACCTCTACATCTCAGGTGTGCTTCATGGCTATCTCAAACTTAGAAAAGAAAGATGTGTGGTATCTAGATAGCGGCTGCTCAAGACACATGACCGGAGAATCCTGCCTTCTCTCTAATATTTCTGAAGCAGAAGGCCCTCCAGTCATCTTCGGAGACAATGCTAAAGGAAGAACAATTGGCTATGGATCCATCATTAGAAATCTCTCCATTGGAAAAGTCTCTCTTGTAGAAGGCTTGAAACATAATCTCTGAGTATTTCTCAGTGCGTGACAAAGGGCTTATATGTCAATTCTCCTCAAACAGATGTGATATCAAGGATCCAGTCTCTTGCTCAACCGTGGTTACTGGTCATAGACAAGGGAATGTCTATGTAATAGATTTGAATGCCTACGGTAAGGCTACTAATTTATGTCTTGTGGCAAACTCTGCTCAAGACAAAAGCTGGCTGTGGCATAAAAGACTCAGTCATTTGAACTTCAAATATCTAGCCAAGCTATCCAAAGAAGGTCTAGTCAAAGGATTGCCAAAGGTCTCTGCCGAACATGATCGTTCGTGCAAAGCATGCCAACTGGGAAAGCTTTCAAAAACGTCATTCAAAAGCAAACCAGGACTCTCAACGACAAGACCTCTACAACTGCTGCACATGGATCTCTTCGGACCAGTCACTACTATTAGTTATGGTGGTTTCAGATACACACTAGTAGTAGTGGATGACTATACAAGATACACTTGGACAGAGATGATGTCTTCTAAAGATCACACATACGATCTTCTTACAGCACTATTCAGGAAGATTGCAAGCGCAAAAACTTCGATGAAATCGGTGGCGTTCGATCGGACAATGGCGAGTTCACCAACAATGGAATAGCAAAATCTTGTGATGATCACGGTATTGGGCACAACTTCTCTTTGTAAGAACTCCACAAAAGCGGCGTTCTTTGAAAGGAAGAAACGAACACTTATCGAAGGCTGCTAAAACTATGCTTCTTTGAAGCAAAGTTGCCCAAACATACAGGCGGCGTCAATCTGACTGCTTTACTCAAAGCAGATCATTGATCAACAAATTTCACGGTAAAACACCACTATGAACTTTGGAGAGGTAAAACCCCAAACATTGGATTTTTAAAATCTTAATTTGTAAATGCTTTGTAGTCTACAATGGTAATGATTATAGAGGCAAATTTGATCATAAAGCCGATGAAGGTGTATTTTTGGGTTATGCCTTACACTCCAAAGCTTACAGGGTTTTCAACAAACGTTCATTAAAAATAGTTGAATCTGTTCATGTTTCATTTGATGAATTTGATTTATTAGAGCCACATGTGGCTCCAAATGTTGCTGATGACTTTGTTAATGTTGAGACAGGTACACCCCAACCATCGACCTCTAGTATACCTAATCCTTCACCAGCAACTCAATCAAACATTCCTGACCATCACTTCTTGACAAACGGGTCACCAGAAGACTTCAACCCTGCTCAAGAAAATCCGAATCAAGAACCTTTTGTTTCTCAACACGAAAATTCTATTCCTCAACTCACCTATGAGCCAAATTAGAACACAACTCTCATCAAGACACGGTGATCTTCCTATAGCCTCTCCTTCGAACCTTGTCATGTAGAAGCAGCGGCAACTCATCATATTCTGCTTTGTCGCAAGAACATGCAAAGACCATCCGATCTCTCAAATCATTGGTGACATTCATGTTGGATGTACGGACGAGAAGATCTTCAAAAATGAATGTATGTTACGTCTTTGCATTTGTCTCGAGAAGAAGAGCCAAAGAAGGTCGAAGAAGCTCTTCAAGATCCAAGTTGGTGGAAGCCATGCAAGAAGAACTTCAACAATTTGAGCGATGTCAAGTATGGAAGCTAGTTCCAAAGCACTGCGATCATACGGTCATTGGCACAAAATGGGTGTTCGAAACAAGAAGGATGAGGATGGAAACATAGTGAGGAACAAAGCAAGACTTGTTGCACAGGGATATCGCCAAGAAGAAGGAATCGACTATGATGAAACATTCGCTCCTGTAGCAAGATTGGAAGCTATCAGAATTTTCTTAGCCTATGCTACATACAAAGACTTTGTCTTTGTACCAAATGGATGTCAAGCGCGTTCCTTAATGGTGATCTTCAAGAAGCAGTTCGTTGCTCAACCTCCGGGCTTTGTAGAAAAAGGAAAAGAAACTCATGTTTACAAGCTTAAGAAGGCTCTCTATGGTCTTAAGCAAGCTCCTCGAGCACAGTATGAAACCCTTTCTAAGTTTACGGTTGAACAAGGATTCGTGCGAGGCAAGATTGACACCACTCTCTTCATTCTCAAGCACAAAGGACATTCTCTGTGAGTGCGGATCTACGTTGATGATATCATTTTCGGATCCACAAATGAGAAGCTATGTAGCGATTTGAAAGCTTATGGCAAGTTTCAAATGAGTATGATGGGCGAACTCACATTCTTCTTGGGTCTTCAAATTCAACAGTCCAACAAAGGGATATTCATCAGTCAATCCAAGTATGCTAAAGATCTTGTCAAGAAATTTGGATTGGAAACAGCAAACACATTTGATACTCAATGGTGCTAGATGCAAACTTACAAAGGACTTACAAGGAAAGAAAGTTGATATCACCCACTATAGGGGATAATTGGTTCTCTACTCTACCTCACCGCCGGACCCGACATAGTATATCTTTGTTGGGGTGTGTGCTAGATTTCAAGCGGACCCTCGTGAGTCACATCTTCTTGCAGCCAAAGAATCATCAAATACGTATCGAGATACCACCAACTTAGGTATCGGTATCCAAGAATCATCTTTCAACTTGGTTGGATACTCGAGGCCTTGAGACTATCTTTGGCCAAATTGACAGAAAAAGCACTAGTGGAACTTGTCAATTTCTAGGAGACAGACTCGTCTCTTGGGCTAGCAAGAAACAGGCATCCGTCTCAAATTCCACCACAGCGAGAATACATAGGCTGGCGGTAGGCTGCTCTTGTCAGCTACTATGGATCAAGCAGCGGTTAGTAGACTACGACATCAAAGTAGCGGGCCCAATCATGTGTGATAACACCTCGGCAATCTCTATCACATACAATCGTGATGCATTCCAAGACAAAGCATATCGATGTTCGATATCACTTTCTAAGGGACAATGTAGAAAAGAGAAACATTAGTATGAAGTATATTTCAAGCGACCATCAACTAGCGAGACATCTTCACCAAAGCTCTAGGCGAGACGCGGGTTTGCTTATCTAAGGGAAGCTTGGTATGCTTGACTTGCTTAAATTTTATCTAAAATTAATTTTTAAAATAATGCTTCTTTATTTTAAGCATTTGAAAATTTATTTTAAAAATTTATTTTAAGCGAGACTTGAAAATTTATTTTAAGCGAGACTTGAAAATTTATTTTTTGAAGCGGACTTATTACTTTCAAATATTTTAAATCAAGAATTTCTAAAGTCACTAAAAAGAAAAATGAGTTTTCTAAACTATAATTTTGAGAGGAGGCTTATGCAAATTATGAGGGACCGGTTTTGAAATTGGTTGAGTGAATATTTGAAAAGGCCCTTTTCTCTTTCTAAAAGCCGTCATTCATTAAGTCTTGTCATCAAAAGGCATCGACTTAATGAGGTTTCACAAGTCTCTATGATTGATGGCACGCCCTTTATAAACCCTCAACCGCCAAAAGTTCTTTTTACCAAAGCGTCTCTTTCTATTCTCTCTCTCTCTCTCTAAAGTTTCTTCTCTCTAAAAATTTTCTACTTCCGCCGCTACTGTTCGATAGTTGATTAGCAGATTCACGACATTTACTTCTTCTTCTTACGCAAATCTTCGAAAATGGTAAGAAATCTCGAACCCTAACTTCGTAATCTCGATGCGAGTTAAGTATGCTATCTCATCTAAAATTACGCCATTATTATTTGTTCATGTAAGCTGTTAGTGCTGCATAAATGTTAAATCTTCAAATTCTTGCTTTGTTCATTTACGATAATACCCTCTTATAAATGTTCTTGAGCTGTCGATTTCGCATTTTAAGTTATATTTTGACCATATATAGCATTCCATGAGTTGTCGGATTTTTTAGGGCTTAAAGCTTCTTTTGAAATCTCAAGTTCTTGCCTAATTTCTTGTTACTGTAATTTCTTAGATTTGGTACTTCTTCAACTTACGCCATTCCTACTCAAACCTCTCACATCGACTACGACATTCCAAAATTGCCCCAACTATGTATCATCAGGGGATGTGTATTGTGAACATACATTCGTGCTTATCTTCTTTGGGGTCAATAGTGAAACGACTGAACGGTCGGCATTGCGCCCATTGTTCATGTTGGAGGATGAAGACTTCAGTTATCTGCTGGCTGAAGAATTTTATCGGAAGGCTACAGTCAATGACTCAAGGTTATCCATCACAATTTGGTGGTAATTAAGCTGTTACCATCACTATCAAGCGCCTCGAGGAATCGCCAAGATTATTGGCGTGGAGTTCGATGGTCCAACCACTCACCCATTTCTTTGAAAAAGACCATGCACTGGTCATATATGCGTGGTGAGAACACAGAGAGGCTGGCTGCAAAGATGAAGCGGACTTTGTTTGAGGATGATGTCTACTTCATCGGCCACTATTTGTGAGAGTTTAATCTTCAAAAGCGGCACCCATGATATAATGACCCTCAGGCCAGCTGAAGTACACCTCTGTTTGTCTTCTCAACATCGAGACTCAAGTGGGCTCGAGATCCTCTTTGGTTGGCGTGTGATCTTGAGTGGAGCGGTAAAGGCTTCCTTAAAGTAGAAGCGGCCTTTCGTCGGACTTATCAACGCTCTTCTTCGATCAAACACAA
>CM028380.1:69404779-69537279 GCA_013146195.2 Codonopsis lanceolata
TCCCGTTTGTATAAGATGGCTCAATTCATTGTTCCCGAAACATGATCTTACACTACCATTTGTGGAAAACATTAACAGTTGAAAGGTGAGAGAAGAAAAGCAAACAAAGTGATTTGTCAAAATAGCATTCTCCTAAAATTAGTAATGATGATATATTACCTTTATTCCACTGGAGTTCGGAGCTTCAAAAACAATATATGTATCATTTGAAAACATTCCTCGTTCAATACCATTTGATTTTTCTTGCCCCTCCACAGCAGCCTGACTGACGGTGAAGATATAACCGTTGCCAAGATACTCAAAGTTACCCTTTGTCCTGTTGTCATAACCTGTATGAAGCAAGCCTCCAGTCAATTTCCAAAAGATATACACCGACAAGTGAGTCTTGAAAATTTACTATAATAAAACTCAATCGAATAATGCAAAATCTGGCAATCTGTAAACATCTGAATTCACGTAATATCCAAACTGTGAACTCTAATATTTCAATCTCCAAATCACTAAGGTTGATGACCATCATGTAGGTGACATAGGCAATATTGAAAAGTGTTAAGTAGCCAACTCATCTAAAAGCTTAAGCTGTTAGATAGGGGCTCAACAATGTAAATCAAGCTTAACACTCCCTCTCCCCTCACGTGGAGAGATGCACAAACATGCCTCACCAAGGGCATCACAAAGCAAACAGAGTGACAACATGCACTTACAATATTTCAGGTAACAAATGCAAGCGGGATGACTCGAACCCACGACCTTGCCTAACCAGAGCTCTCTCATACCATGTTAAGTTACCAACTCATCTAAAAGGTTAAGCTATACAACAATGTATGTCAAGCTTAACAAAAGAATGTCACCCTCTTCAACTAGCTCTCAGCAAGATTTTGAAACCCATAACACATACCAGTAGGCATTGTCTTCACTTTCACTATTTCATGTCAGATACCATGAGCTAAATTCTTCTCATAATTATACATACAATAGCACATGTAATCTACTTGGATTTCTAAATATTTCCATTATAACATTGACCAGTGTGGCCTAGACACAGATAACATGGATGGTACGATAACAGGGCACAAGGACATTGTAGTTCAAGCCAACAGGAAAGGTAACAAGTCTACAAACTGTAAGAAATTAAGTGTCTCCAGTAACAGCGATTGAAAGGCATAATTTAACATGCGCAAGTGTACCTGGTTTACAAATCTTTTTCGGAGCTGCTGACTCAAAAGAACAGCATCAACCTGCATAGCACGGGTTTTAGCCTTTTAAATTAGTGACACAAGGACTATATTCATAGGTAATATGAATCGCATGCATGAATTCCAAATTAAACTTTCGAAAAATCAGCTCACACCACAAATTGGTTAGCTGAGGCAACCCATACGAGAAGAGTATACCTGCTCCTCTTTGTTTCCCTTTTTCACAAACTCCAACTCAAGAGTAAGCAAGGCAATGTTGAAATTGTCAGGCGGGATAAATCTAGAAAGATGGACAAGAACTATATGTCAAAGAACTGACAAATATGATTTTGAGACCGAGTAAGAAGTTGAACCACAAACCTGCTAACAGGTACCGTGTCTCCAGTAGAAACTTTTGCATGGCGGCGTTGGATGGCATTGAGGCCGATATGGCCACTGGTTATGGTTTCATTGCCAGTGTGATTAAGTTAAGGAAATAATGAAGATAATCCTTCCAACATAGACATCGTTTCAATACTTATACAGATTTCCTTTACAATTCATACCGAAGAAAATGCCTTATACCCCCAGTTCTGCTATTTGTGTAAGCTGTCCTCACCCACCAATAAGCAATGCCTCAAATCACCCAATAACATGTGCAACATGCGAACTCGTGCCAAAGAGGAAATTGTACATTGGGCATCATTAAGCATACAAACAATTCAAAAATAGTTACATGTCAATAAGTTTTATCCTATACATTTTCCATCAGAAACTAGTAAGCATATTGCAAAAACAAAGCAAGCAACACACATTCATGACAAACATGACAATATAACATCTGGATATTCTAAAAACGCTCATGAAACAGCCTCTTCCTAAGCAGGAGTCACGTAGCATACACCGTTTCCAGAGTAATGGTCTAGTGCACAGGGCAATCCTATAGTCCGAAAATCCAACAAAGAGGCATGAAAGCAACTAAACCAACAACAGACATAAACGCAAACAAGTACTCACCCATCATACTAAAGGAGTCCTACTGTCCTTTTCAGGATGTTCAATCAAAGAGTCGCATTAAGAAAACTAAGCTTATAACACCAATGAAGTTTAACTCTGCCCCTCATATTTCAAATAATCAAGTTTGATTTATTTTTATTTTTTTGATAGGTATTGTTAGTATATAAATAAACGAGAACAGGTTACGGCAAGTTGGATATAGCAGAAAGGAATTGATAATGCAGTTACTTTCAAGGAATTATGTATCAGTTACTTTCCAAACATGGACTCTTCAACTAGAGCTGCGAGTGTGCAACAAACAGGATGGCAAAGAAAATCCTCCAAATTCAAAGCCTTTCCTATAAAAAATTTACATCATACATCTTCCTACTTTCATTAGTCATTTGGCATATCACTAAGTCATCATGACTTTACTTGCTCAAACACAAAAGTAGGCTTAATCTATCCTGGTTTTAGAAGTAATAATAGTAATAAGTAAAAGGGAATTATCAAATATCTGAGAAACAAGAGTCCAGGTGGCTTGCAGCAGAACCAGACATCGCCATAAAGGCTTTCAGTAGCGATTGTGATAGTAAAAAGCTAAAGGGACAAAGTGGCAGCTTAAATTAATTTGAATAGACATAGCCATATTCGCTTATATGATACCTAGATTTCATTGCATAACCAAAATTGTAATTTGGAGTTGTTACTCAATTTAATCGATTAGCCAAACAGACTACAAATAGATGACAAGAAAAGAATCAAAGTATAACCCCAAGGGGCGGGACAAATGGCAAGGGCACTCGGGCAAAGACGTTGAGGTCCTTGGTTCCAATCTCATACTATCAAAAAAAAAGAAATGAATGAAAGGAAACAAAATCATCTATGTATTCCATGCATCATTTTCGTAAACCTTGAGTATCAACAAGAAAATCCAACAATAACATGTCAACTCAATCAAGCTCAACATATGCTAACAATGAAATGAGATTAACAATTTCTATAGTTTTATCGCACTGGCACTCTATAATCGAGCTCAATCCAACTATGATTAACCGACAAGCCAGCTAGAGGACTGGTCTTAAGCCATGTAAACTAACTAGGATAAAGGCCGGGTTAGTTGACTTCATTTGAAATCTTATGAATGTGTTTGATGAAATTGCGTTGTTTTTCTTACATTTGGTGAACTCCAATTCATCTATAATAATTACAAAGGAAACAGTTTGGGCTACACTACATAAAGCAACAACAACAACAAAAAGGTTGATCCACGACAAGCTCCGACAGCATGCTACTTAGTTAGAACATAGGCGTATGTAGGAGTTATCATCTCAATACAATTTGTAGTTATCAAGTAAATTCGCAATCAGCTAATTCTAACTCTAAAATTGAACAAATTAGTAAAGGGCAATAACGAATTGGCATTCAAACCGATCAACATTTTAAAAAAATGGTAAGAATTAAGGGAAAATGAAAAAGGATATGCTAGAGAAAGGACGAAGGCGTCGCCGACAAGAGCGAGAAAGAGGTTGGATCCGGGGACGGCAAAGTTACGAAGATCTGAAGGGGAGACGTAAGCGAAATTGGAGTAAGCGAGATCCTTAGCTGGTGTGTTCGTCACGATCATCGTCGTTCCCTTTCCGTATCCCGATCTTCCTGCCATCTTTTTTAGGTGCTTTACAAGTTTGGAATTACAGATTTACAGGATATCAAACAATGCGAAATGTTTTGAGTTTAATTACTTTTTGTTTCCTGCTGTTTTGACTTCGGCTGTAAGTAACAGAGTGCGGAAGACGGTGGGGGTGTTCCCAGCGTGAAAGATGTTCGTTCGACGGTTGACGGGGTTATTAACGGACGATCTCTTCCAAGGTCTAACCTGGACGGGGTTGATAATAGGATGTCTCCGAACCAGGTCTAGGTTACTTGGAGTGCATTAATTTTATTTTCTTTTTCTTTTCTTTTTTTTTTTTTTACCGTAAAAGCATGTACAATAAAGGATCACTTTGATCTCTATTTAATACTCAACTCATTAAAAATAAATACAAAAATTGATTTAATACTCATAAACTACCAAAAAAAAAACCTTACACAATACAAACACTAATAATCTTTTATACCCTACCATCTTTATCTTCACGTTCAAAATTTGAAAAAATATATTTGATATTTAAATGAGTCAAACTAAAAAATATGTACTTTTTTAAAAAAACTTGAATTACAAAAAGGCTAAAATTAAAAGAAAATGAAAAAACAATTAAACGGTCTCACTCATTTGGACAGATAGAGAGAAACGGCTTGGGAAGCAGGCGAATCAATTTTCCTTTTGGCCTTGGCATACTTCGGCCTTGAATAATATGTTTGGAAGATTGGGAGAGACTCTCATAATGGGTGAGATACCCATTAAATCCCTTGAAGATACACAGTTAAACATGTTCTAGCATGTGTTTTGAGGAAATGTCTCCCTATACTAAACGTTGCATCTATTTATATAATCAAATTACCATATTATCCTTCTTTTAATGTAAATACATTTACACAATATTTTATACTCCTCTGTTTCAAAATTGTTGTTTTGCTTTTATTTTTCATCCGCTTCAAAATAATTATCGATTTAAAACTTTTCTTTTAAGACAACACTTTTACCATTTTACACTTATTTTTTCATCTTACTTTAATTATAAGCCACATACATATGGGCTTTAAAGTAAACTACACATTAACTTAATATTAATAATTCAGTCAATTATATTATTTAAATCGTGTGTCAAATCAACCCAGACGATAATTGTGGAACAGGGGAGTATAAAAAATACGAGACTGGATATCCTATGGCACATATCCCCATGATGGCCTATTTTCGAAGCGGTCGTTTTCCATGAAAGGCGCCCTTTGGCCCCTCCCTCGTGAAGGCCGACATCCATACTTAAAAAAATGGGTAAAATCATGGTCGGTTCATTTTTCAAAGTTTGTAGCCCTTTCAGTATCCCTTTTTTTTCAATCACAAAAGGTTATTTTCTGAAATATTGTTCCAAAAATGTCATTGTCTCCTACAACAGCTCTGACAAACACATTGGATTCGAAAATCACCATTGTTGGGCAACAAAACATGGGAAACAGTTTTTTTTTTATTCATTATGTACAAAAATGTAATAGATATGTGTTGGGTTGAAGGATTTTTCGATGACAGGCGGGAGGATGGAAGAATAAGGTGGAAAATATGGTCTAGTTTATTATGAATTTTGTATCGTGGTGCAAATTTGGATTAGATAATATTTTATGTATCGCGGTTTAAAAATTAATTTATCGCAGTGCAAATTTTGATTTGGTAATTAAGATTTATGTATCACGGTCTAAAAATTATTTTCATCACATTGCAAATTTGGATTGTAACTAAAATAATGAATTGCGGTGCAAAAATTGATGCGGTTAAATTTTTGTATCGCGATGCAAAATTTGATGTAGTGCGATACACTAAGTAAGTGATCTTCGTAGCGTGTCTTCGGTTCATTAAGGGTATTGTAATCATTTTACCCACAAAAGTGATTTTTTTTTTCGATTGAAAACAAAAAGAATAGGTATTTTAGTAATTATAAACTTCAAAAATAGACTGACTTGCAATTTCTCCTAAAAAAAATCAAAGCTTTTGGCCCTAGCCAACGTAGGGTGCCCATGTATATGACCCTGGTCAATGTAGGTCACCCCGTGTGTCCGACCCTCCCATTTTTTGTCTACAAATTTATTTATTTTTAAGAAAATTCATTTTCGATTTTTTTCATTTTCAAATCAACGTAATTAGGATAATCGTTATAAACATCATGTTTGTGATTATAAACCAATCATATTATGTAGCAAATGGATGGATTTTGTTTTAAATTGAATCATGTGCATAGTAGTAATAAGTAGTTGTACAAATGGATGTGTCGTTTAGCATTTTAAGGGTGCGATGTTAGCGTTTAAGGATTATAATCCTTTGAGATTTGCTAACTTTTCCTCTTTCTTATTTTTTAACACTTGTTTCTTTTGCTTAATGGAGCAAAATTTAAATGCTAATAATTGTAGCCTTTTTTTTACAACAACCATTGATGTATAATTAGGAGAATATTATGATATAAACGTTATTGTATAAATTCCTCAATAAAAAAATAACAATGACCCTAAAAAAATATTTAAAGATAAAGAAAAACGTACGGTTGTTGTACCAACTTCATACTCCACCCTTACTAGGAAGTCCCTTGATTATTTGCCACAATATCTCCCATGATGGCACGAGGTCAAATAAAATTATTATTGTAATTACGTGTTTTCTCTTACAAATCACAATAATAACCATGTGAACAGATTTTGAAAAACTTTAAATGAGCTAAACTGACTCATATAGCTAAAAGCAACTCTATAAAGACGAAAATAACACATAAAACCTTACAATAAGTGGAAATGACGACCCTTAGGGGTATTTGGGGGCTTGTGCCACACAAACATTTTTGCATTAACAATGTAATCGAGTAATTTTTATTATTTTGTTATTTTGTTGTTCCTTTGTGTGTGTGTGTGTGTTTAATGGTTGAAATTGCAATCCTATAGTCTTAATGATTAATGTTGTCTTTAAATGAATATTTTCAAAATTGAAAAATAAATCTTGTATAAACGTCATAATTACATTCACATTTTTTTACATATTTTGTTGGTATGGTTCCAGTTGTGGGTTTTTGTAGAAACTTTGGTCTAGTCCTGATTTTGAAACTTATAAATTGGTTATGGAATCAGACCATACCAATATATATTTATACATAATTATAACTATTTATATGTATATATTTACATTATGAGCCTAGCCCTAGGTATAAATAGTTAATTTTTAGTTCAAGGTTTAATATAGTTAATTTTAATTTTACTGTCATAGCCCTAGGTATAAATATTGATATTCGTTCTACGTGATATCAATCCGACGAGAGACTTGCAGTTTGTTAATCGTGACACACGAAGATCGTAGCTCGTGCAGAAGTCTTCGCCGCTCAAAGTTCAAGTTCGCATAAGGTAACTCATGATTACTGTTTGATATCGAACTCGTGTGATATATGTTTAGATATATCCTTCATTGGTATCAGAGCCTATATGTTTGATTGCTCGTATCGTTATGCCATGAATTGCATGCTTTTTTTTTGGTTTGTTTAAAAGTTTTACCCGATAACGAACCAAATATGTTTTATTATTTTGTGTGTAAAACTTTTTTTATTTTCGAGAAAAATTTTAATGTCTGAGTTCCCTACGACGAGGCGAACAACATACTAAATTCTCGCTGAATTCCGTTGGGTATTTTTCAAAATATCGCAAACCCAAGTTTTGTTGAAAATTGATTTTATGGATTGTACTTGTAGTACTCCGCGAGGGCTTTCCAACGACATATTATATGCTTAATTTGGACTTAAAATGAACGTTTTATGGCCTCGCGAAGTTAGCTCGCTGATCACGTTCGCGAATCGATTTTTAGGGTTGAAAAATTGACGTCAAACGACCCTACTCTCGGCCTCGATGTACGTGCCTTTTGTGGCACTCCTTTCGATGTAAAAAGTACATCACTGGAAAGTACTCGATGAGACGAATCCAACACCACCGTCCGTGACCTCATCGGAGCACCGGAAGGTGGCGCGTGGAGCCCACTCTCCGGCTAGACGCGTGGGAGATGACTGAGAAGAAGACCAGTCAACTGTTGACTGGTCAACGATCAAATAGTTGACTGATAACGTGTCATGCCACGTCAGCAGTGGGACCCCTACAATGACTCAGATTTGATGATGTCATCAGTGACGTCATCATGACGTTAGCCCTACCGCGTCATCATGACGTCAGCCCTAGGCACGCCGCCTCGGCCGATCCTCCAAGCCCAGCGCAGCGCGCGGTGGCGTTCTATGACGGTTTTTGAGAGAACCCGGCATGTCTAGACTAATTTCGGTCTTCTGAGTCCAATGGTGGCCTCTATTTTGATTAATTCAGTCTCCAAATATTTGTTTTTGCTTTTTAGTGTATAAAAACAAGTTTTTTGATTTTTTAAAAATTCAAAAATAATATCCAGGGGCTGTTTTGTCATTTTGTGACTGTTTAGGGCTATTTGGGACTGTTCTGAAATTTTTTAAAATTTTTTGTGAATTTTAAACTATTTTTAGGTCATTTTTAGCATATTTAATTGTCGTTTTGGGCTCTAAAATTGCAATTGGGACTATACGAGACCCAATAAATTTATTTTCAGTAGTGAAAATATTTATGTACATGATATGTGCTTGATGGATTTGTTCTATCTTATTTCTTTTGTTTAAATCATCAATGTATGAATATTTTCACGTTGTGTATACTTTGGTTGTGATTACGAGCCTCGCGGATTTTCCCTCCTTACGTGTATGATGTGATTATATTTAGTAATTGATTTTTTAGAACAAAAGTGAATCGAAATATATATATGCTTATGTCTTATTTTTGCAATAAATTGTAGTGAAATGGCTTCTAAAAATGTAATCGCTGACCTTAACAAGGGTGAGAAATTGGATGGCACGAATTATAGTGTTTGGTAAAGGAAAATCACGTATTTGCTAAATGAGCAAGAGGTTCTTGACAACCTAGATATTGTGATGGTAGAACCAGAGATGTGTAATTTGACCATTACCCAACATTGCCAGAAAATGCAGGAATTCCTTAAATGGAAAAAGAAAGATCGATGTACACGCTTTACTATGCTGAGTAGCATGCATAATGATCTGATTGGCGAGTTTGAGGATTGCCTGACTGCAAAACAAATGTGGGACGACATTAAGCGCATTTATGGGAATACTTCTGCTACAAAGTTGAGGACTTTGACTTACAAGTTTAAAAGCTATAAGATTGACCATAAACGTAACATTCTTGAACAACTACGCGAGATGTCCGGAATGATTCGTGATCTTAAGGCTGCTAGTTCTATCTTATCTCGATGAAAGAAGTTCAAGCGGTGATTCGCTCACCTCGACTTTGGAGTGGTTTGAGGTGTATCTTGACTCATACCGACTTCATTCGACTTTTGCGCATGTATCTCGCCATGTTGAGCTTGAGGTCGAGTGTCATGAAGTCGAATCGCGTGATAAGTGTTGTGACTCGTGATCTTGCTCTTGTTTCCCTTGAGGGTCCACGCAAGCCACACGAGCAACGCAAGAAATAAGCTAAAGGCAAGAAGACTCGGAATTTGGGCCCCAAAAGTGACAAGATTGCTAAACGCCGAAGAGACAAAAAGAATATTGCTAAGTAGAAGTGCTACAACTGTGGTGCCTTGGGTCATTTTTCTCGGACTTGTCCTGAGCCCAAGAAGGTATCCCTTAATCCTATCTCCATGCAAAGTTGTGTTTGCTATCATGTTTTATTGGTTGACTCTCTCCCTGTGTGGATTGTAGACTCAGGCTCAACCAAACATGTGACGAGGGATCGAGAAGGATTTGTAAATTATCGAAAAGTTCTCGGTACAAGAAGATTTTTCATGGGAAACAGTTGTCTGTTGAAGTCAAAAGAGTTGGCTCATACCAACTTCAATTATGAATGGACGCATTGACTATTCATGAAGTTCTTTATGCACCGAATTCGACATAATCTATTATCGTAGTACAATTGTTAGGACATGAATATTCTTTTAATTTTAGTGATGCTCACTTGGATATTTGTTTTGGTGATGAGATTTTGGGACATGGTTTCTTGTCAGATAATTTCTTTAAATTAGATTTGTTGGATTCCCATAATTCTTCTGTTAATTCTTCTTCTTGCATGGTTTATGATGATTCTAATTCTGAGTTATGGCATGCTAGACTTGGACATATAGGAAAAGATAGGATGACTAGATTGGCTGAGAAGGCCTATCGGGGTCTCTCAAAAGTCAATCTACCCTTGTGTGAATCTTGTTTGGCGAAAAAAGCTTGCCGAAAGCCTTTTGGTAAGGCAAAAAGAGCCACACATCCATTAGAGTTAGTCCATTCGACATTTCATGACCAATGAATGTTAAGGCACATCATGGAGCTTCATATTTTCTCACTTTTATCAATGATTACACACACTATGGTTATGTTTACCTTATTTCTCACCGCGATGAAGCTCTCAAGTGTTTTGAGCGCTTTCTCGCAGAGGTTGAAAATCAAAAGGATAAAAGCTTAAAAACTTTTCGAACTGACCGGTGCCGTGAGTATTTATCTGATCAATTTAAAGAATTGTGTGAGAAAAAGGGAATACACCGACAGTTGACAATTCCTAGAACTCCGCAACAAAATGGTGTTGCAGAACGAAGGATGCACTAATGACTGCCACCTACATACTTAACCGAGTGCCTTCTAAGTCAGTTCCCACAACCCCTTATGAACTCGAAAAGGTGAGAAGCCTAAATTGGGGCATCTTCATCCTCGAGGTCAAAGTTATGTCCATAAGTACCTCCAATAAGTTTGGAAAACTAGGCCCTAGAGGAAACAAGTGTGTTTTCATAAGGTATTCAGATACCTCAAAGGGTTATGTTATGTACGGTGGAAAACCTGATGTGGGAATGACTGAATCAGAGTCGCGCAATGTTGATTTCATTGAGAATGATTTCCCATAGATAGGTGAAGTTAGGAAAGACTTTGAACTTTTTGAGATGGAAGAAGAACATATGACATCTTTTGGCAAGGTGGGGAATTGCCTCAACCTAATCCTACGGTACAACATAAGGTTGAGCCTATGGAAGTCGCCAATGAGAGCTAAGGTGATCTTCACCCAAGTGGGAGTATGGATTCTAGTGGGAGTCCGATACTAAAGCGAAGAAGTAAACGTGAAAATATACCTCGTCATCGATTCGCGATCGAAGAGGAATCTTTCCTAACTACTTCTTTCAATTCTAGTGAGCCTACATCGTTCAAAGAAGCTCTTTCTTTACCTACAAAATGGATGACTACAATGGAAGATGAAATTTCCTCTATGAAAAAGAATCAGGTTTGGGAGTTAGTTGATCTTCCGCAAGGTCGTAAGACTATTGGAAACAAATGGGTTTTCAAAGTCAAGCGAAAGGCAGATTGATCAATTGACAAATATAAGGCACGTCTTGTGGCGAAAGGC
This sequence comes from Codonopsis lanceolata, assembly GCA_013146195.2. Classification (NCBI taxonomy): domain Eukaryota; kingdom Viridiplantae; phylum Streptophyta; class Magnoliopsida; order Asterales; family Campanulaceae; genus Codonopsis; species Codonopsis lanceolata. The sequence continues at coordinate 69,416,038 of CM028380.1, forward strand.
TTTACCCAAAGAGAGGGTTTAGACTATGAGGAGACATTCTCCCCTGTGGTGAGATTTTCCTCTGTTCGCCTAATCCTAGCGATAGTAGCGCACATGGATCTAGAACTTTATCAGATGGATGTTAAAACTGCTTTTCTCAATGGAGAACTAGATAAAGAGATCTATATGACTCAACCAGAGGGTTTTGAAGTCAAGGGACAAGAGCGCAAAGTGTGCCGACTCAAACGTTCCATTTATGGTCTCAAACAATCATCTAGACAGTGGTACATTCGCTTTCATCAAGCGATAACCTCAATTGGCTTTGTGATGATTGAGGAAGACCACTGTGTGTATGTTAAACGATCCAAGAAAAAGATCTTGATTCTGTCATTATATGTTGATGACATCCTACTAGCTGGGAATGACATGGAGATGATAAATGCCACTAAAGAGTGGATGCCTGCGCTTTTCAATATGACAGACTTGGGTGAAGCAAGCTATGTGCTTGGAGTAAAAGGCTTTAGGGATCGTTTGAAAAGATTTCTCGGTTTGTCTCAAGAAACTTACATTAAGAAAGTTATCGAACGATTTGGCATGACTAACTCAAAACCCGTCGTCACTCCAATGGAAAAAGGATGTGTCCTTAGTACAAACCAATCCCCTAAGAATGAAGAAGAGAAGAAGAGAATGTCTACGACTCCATATACGAATGCGGTAGGAAGCTTGATGTATGTGTACTCGGCCTGACCTATGTTTTGCAATTGGGATGTTGAGTCGATTCCAAAGTAACCCTGGACCTCAACACTGGATGGCAGTGAAGAGGATTCTGCGTTACTTGGTGGGAACCACAAATTTAACCCTATGTTACCAAGGTGGAGATTTGAGCTTGAAAGGTTTCAGGCCGGATTGGGTGGAGATGTAGATGGTTATAAATCTACTTGAGACTACGCTTTCCTCCTAGTGGTGGAGCTATCTCTTGGAGTAGCAAGCGACTAGCACCGCCTTATCTACGATGGAGTCGAGTACATGGCTTGCTCACCGCGGTTCAAGAAGTCTGTGGTTGAGGAGTTTTCTTCAACATCTTGATGTTACGACGCATGTGGATCGCTTTAGGTTACACCAAAGATCCCAAATATCATGGGAAGACGAAACATATTAACATCAAGTATCATTTCACTAGAGACATGGTTGCAGAAAAGAAAGTTATTCTAGAATATATTCCTACTAGAAGCATGTTGGCTGACCCTATGACTAAGCCTCAGCTAGAGATCTTTCGAGGATCATATGTTGGGTCTAGGGCTTCGTAGGATTTGACATTTATTCTGAGAACACTTTTGTTGACATTTGATTATTATTTTTCATTATCGTTTGAATAAATTGCAGTTTCATTTTATTCCTTTTATATGTTAATTGGATATTTTAATATGAAATTGCGTAGCATATATATTTTGATTAAAAAGATGTCGTGGATATTGAATTGGCCCTCTCACATGAGTAATTCACCTTGTCGCTAGATGGGCGAGCAAGTTGAGATAGTAAAAGTCTTTGGTACCTACGAAGGGGGGTACGCAAATGACATTACATTTATCGCCTTGGCATACGGCCAAGATGAGACCTTTTATAAGGTCGACTTCATATCCCAAAGAAAAGTCCAAATGTGAGATCTTAAGAGGAACACTAGAATAGTGACTACTTTTAAGTACTCAGGTTAGATGCCAAAATGGCGGCTAGACTAAGGTTCGTATGACGTTTGAGCATGACATGCCTACTTCGTGTAGGAGTTCCATCATAGCATACACTTCATATTGTATGTGACTATAATGCGACTTAAGAAAGTGATTGAATGATCCCTGCTTCATCACTGTGTGAGTTCTAGTGATCAAATCTAGGTCACAATTATATCCTATGTGACTTAAAACTATATCATGAACTTGGACGTTGATAATGCTACTTTGGCATGCCGACCAACGGGCTATGCACATACAGTCCTACGGAGCATTGCTGGGAAAGCAGTTAACCAAGAGTGATTGATATGAGTGTCTAAGGAAGATAGTATGATATGCATCTCTATTTTTGTGTTTCAATGCCATGGCGATCATATTGAACATACGGTTCAAGAGATTGATCTTGATACACAAACATATTGAGTTTTAAGCACCGCTCTTGAGGGATTGAGGATGCTTAAATTGATGTATATATACAGTCTGTGGTATAGACGAGTTTTGTTTTCTAACGAGGACGTTCTATGCTGGTCAGATGGTAATTTGGTATAGCGCTCCACCCTTTATCTTTCTCGTCATGTCGCACGCTTCACTTCCAGTATGAAGAGGCAGTGTTTAACGGGTTTCGATGATACGATGTGGTTAGAAAGGTGAGTCCATGTGTACGAGTGGGAGATGTTAGTAATTGGGCTCGTGGCCCGATTATTTAGTCCCGCCCACATGGAATATATTTATATTATTATTATTGGTTAATTAGTTTCCTAATCCGAATGGGTTTAAGATTGACTTAACCTACAAGAAATATAGTTTCTTGGTAATAATATAAATAGGGCAACTAAAGGGATAAAACCCCAATAGCACAAATTGAAGAACACGTCTTCTCAAGGTTGTCGCCTCCTCTCTCCTCCTAATTCTATCTCACCAAATACTCCCTCTAGCCTAACTATCAAGAGGCTTGGATTTGCGGTGTGAACCAGTATTGATATTCGTTCTACGTGATATCAATCCGACGAGAGAGACTTGCAGGTTTGTTAATCGTGACACACGAAGATCGTAGCTCAGACAGAAAGTCTTCCGCTTCGCTCAAAGTTCAAGTTCGCATAAGGTAACTCATGATTACTGTTTGATATCGAACTTGTATGATATATGTTTAGATATATCCTTCAATTGGTTTTGTTCTGTTTTTTTCTTTTTTCACGAAGAACTGAATCGAATCAGACTAAGCTCACCCTTACTACTAGGGGCAACACTAGTGTATTTAAAAGAATTATTTTTTTTTGTTTTACACAATTTGTAAAAATAATAATTTAAAGTTGGTTTTAAAAGATTTTTTTTAAAATAATACAGTAGTGTTGCCCCTAGGGATAACATTAGTGTTAAAAAATTGGTTTTTTGTTTTACACAATTTTTTTAAAAAATAGTTGGTTTGAAAATTTTTACATTAAAAAAAGGTTTTCTTTTCAAACCAATTTTACATTATATTTTTATAAATTGTGTAAAATATTTTTTTAATACACTAGTATTGCCCCTAGGAGGCACTACTAATTATGGTAACACTAGTGTATTAGAAAAAATGGATTTTTCATTTTACACATTTTTTTTTAAAGTTAATGTTGGTTTAAGAAGTTGGTTTGATAATTTTTATTTTATTTTAAAGTTGGGTTAAGTGGTTTAAGTTGGTTTGCAAAAAAATAATTTGAACAACATACACCTAGAAGGGCAAAATAGTCATTTGAAAAGGATAGTGGTTGTACTTGTATCGGGGGGGGGGGGGGATGGAGGTTGTACAAAGTAATTTCCTACTTACTCCCCATCATCCTCGCTACTCCTACACCACAAGCATGGTCATCTAGAGCGGTTCATGTGATCTCTTAGACGTTCAAAGCTTTTTATGTTACGATAAATTTAAATAACATTTTGAAGCCAATTCATTTATTCCATGTTAAAATTGTAACCAAAATAACCAAATGACTTATCTGGAAATTATCTAGAAAAATTTATCCATCCAGAATTTATAGATCACTAAGAATATTTAGAAAAAATATATATTATAAAAAATATGTAAATTATAATAAAAAATTAATTAAATACTATAATTACAATGTATTGACATACCAGACACATTATCTAAAAAAATCTATAATACAATATAGCTCATAGTCACATATGTACGATTGACTAAAGTTATTTAGGGGCTGAGATTGATTCCTTTAATGAGATCCTACGGTCATTATCACTCCCCGAGTTCACATGTGTGAACGGCGGTTGAGCAACTACCCTCTCTCTCTCTCCAACTCCCCACACTATTCACGGTTGGTGGCCACTAATCCTTCCTCCACCAAACCCACGTCCCTTTTCTTTTCGATATTTTAATTAATTAATCAATTTTATGCAAAAAAAAAATCGTAAGTTTTATAATTTGAAATATTTGTTTTTTTTCTTTTTAACTGTTATCGTAATTAACTTAATCAATTTATTTTTGAAACTAAATCCCGAGTTTATTTATGTCTAAGTTTTGAATATTTCTATTTTAGTTTTTTTCTTTTTAATTGTTATCGTAATTAACTTAATCAATTTAATTTTTTTTTCGGCCTGCAATTTCGTATATAAATAAATTTTAAAAAAAATCGTAAGTTTTGTAATTTGAAATATTTGTTTTTTTTTCTTTTTAACTGTTATCATAATTAACTTAGACAAATTATAAAAAAATATTAATTCATTTCCACATTATCTGCTTCATTTATTGATAAATTCACAAACTGGCATCGTACTCATTGCATCAGATCCATAAATTTTATAACCATAAAATTTGAACCAAATCACGAATACACAAGGGCTATAAAAAATTGCATAATTATTATACCAATATTTATAATTGAGTATTTTTTTTTTGTTAGTTTGTGTATCAAATCAAACATGATGATTATTTAGGATCGAATGGAGTATTAAATAGTCAATACTGATCGGAACTTTTATCATACTTTCTTGTTTTTTAAACCCTATTTTTCTAAATATTTAACTTTATTTTCTTAGTTCTTGAATATACAAAAAAAGTTATTGAATATACAAGTCTTAATTTTTAAATCATAAACAAATCAAAATATTTATTTAGTATTCGTCATTTTTTCTTTAATTTTTAGTATTGTTCTTTTTGTTCGTTTTGCTTGTGTGTACTTTAATTAAAAAAAGATATATGCATGTGCGTTTAGTTTTATAAAAATTGCTCCCTGCGTTTCAAAATTATTGTCATATTTGGCTGAACACACGAATTAAGAAAAAAACAATTTAACATGGTTGTTAATATTGATATAACACAGTTTATTCTTGAACCCTTGTACATGTGGCCCATGATTAAACTAGAAAAAAAAAAGGGTAAAATAGTATAGGTGTAGTTCTAACAAAGAAACTTACAAACAAAATAATTTTTTTGGAAGGGACGAATAAGGAAAACATGATAAAATTTGGGAAGAAGAGAGTATGAGTTAATCCATTCATTTGAGGCAAATTGTCCACCATTCTAGTTTGGGATTTTCCACTTAAATAACCCACTTTTAAAAATTAAGGTTACAATTTTCATAATTTTATTTCATTTTAACCTTATATTATAAACAAATTGGTTTTGTTCTAGTATTTTTATAATTATAATCAACTCTAGTGATATTAATATATCTTTGAATTATTGAACTTTTCAAATTTAAACTATTTAGGTAGAACAAATTGAGTAATATAAATCGTGCCTCTGTGTAAATTCTAAGATAAGTGTTGTGCATAGCGAAAGACTATCAAACAAATTAACAGAGTATAATAGGATCAATCACAAAGAAGATAGAGAGATTGAGGCCAACAGACTATCGGAATTTCATTAGAGACTAAACCTTAAACGTTCTAGGTATACAACTATTTATATGTGTACGATAGAAACCCTAAAACCCTTAAAAGTTAAAAAACGGACAAACTACAAAAGACTAAAAACGGGGCTAAGCGGTCGCTCAGCCCAAGTGCTGGGCGACCGCGCAAAAAACAATAGCTCACTTTGAAGTTTTCTTTGCTGAGCGATCGCCCAAGCCAAAAAGTCGTATGCCCTTGTCCAAATCACGTATAGGTCAGTTCCTCCGAGGAAACTGATCTATTGCCTGATTAATCGAGTCATCTCATTCTCAATAATAAGAAAAATAAAATGTACTAGTTGAATGTTCATTGATCTCTTTTGTAAAGTGATTATAATTTCCAAAAGAAAAGATACCTATACAGGTTATCAATCTCATTGAATGTTGACCTTTATAATCATGGTAACTTTTTTGAAACGTTTTTTTTAACAAATCACGATTACAAACTATAGGATATATATAATTTGTGATAGAAAAACAATGTGTGAGTTTTTTTTCTCCCAACTGCTTAGTACCCAATCAAATAAGAATTTTGACCACTTGTGTAATTTTATTTTATTTTTACAATTATCAAATTTTTACTCTTGTATAAATGTAACTACAACTGAGCTCGATATAGCCTTTAGTCCCAATCATCTTCAACAAACCAGTCAAATATAAAACAATCGTGTTTTAGCAAAAAAGAACACAAAACGACGTCGTTTCATATCGAAAAAAAAAGCTGGTGGCCGACAACTGTGCATGTGCCTCCTGCCCCTCTCCTTTCCACATGACAACATTCTAGTGGATGAAATAACTTTTCTACCATAGTTTTTCTAGATCAATTTTCGGGCAAAAAAATTATATTTTTTTAATTTTTTTTCCTAAATCAAAGTATACATTTTTACCTACAAATAGAGATTTGGTTTATTTCATTTGGATATCAGAAAAAATTTATATGATTTTTTCAAATTTTTAGCCATTTTTTGAAGAAAAAAAATATTTAAGTATTGGAGATAAATACGGTAGTGTATGAAAAAAAATATTGAATTTTGTGCACTATTGGAGGTTTTTTTTTATAAATACTTTGAATCAAACGAGTGTCAAATGAATTATTTTATTTGTTTTTAATATGTTGTGTTTGATTCGCGTAATTTTGATCTAACTATAAACCATGCTCTAAGACACAAAGGATCTAAACCAAATCATACACAAATTATGTCATACAACGGAAGATTAAAAAAATGGGAATCTAATTAGATTTGATTTGTATCAATTTATGATACAAATCTCTAATCAAAATTATCTAACCACTTTCATTTTTATCTCTTTTTTGTATTTTAGCAATTCAAAAAATATTTTTATTTTTTATAAAAAAAATAGTATACATTTTTATCTATTGATGCGTCCAAAATTAATCCTTAGACACACTGGGCTTAACAGCTTGGATATCTGGCTTTCAATTTTATCCAAGATCTTCAAGACCCAAACCTAAAATGCAAACAATAACTGTAAACTAGGCAGGTGCTTTCCCTGCAAAAGCACTCCGACGTGTGAATCAGCTCAACACTCAGTTGAGTAAGCAATTTGATAGAGTTTAGCCTTAGTTTATAAATCACATACCTCCCTCCCTTGATGTGAGGGGTCTTTATAGCCTTCATGGGAAGCTGGATAACTCCCCGTTAAATGTCCGTGTTTGGCGGGCACATTAATTGCCACATCCAACATTAATTGTCACGTCCAACATAATGGCCACATCCTGAATGTGGAAACGAGTTTATCGGAGGTAACTGTCCACGTCCAAGATGACTGTTACTTGTTTAACCAAGCACGGTAAGCATGCTCGTTGTACAGCTGCCCACTAGGTGTTTTCCCCCCAGTTCGTTGTATACTTGCTAGTTTGGCATTAGCCCCTAGCTCGCTACACGCAATCCCCAGATTCTGAGAAACAAATGCTCGGCCTTCATATCATGATGATCAAAGCATGACTGCTGCCCGCTCACATCTTTAACCTGGACTATGTGAAACGCACATGCTTTGGTCATGACTATGGAAAGTGTGCTAGGCACATGACCGATGTCTGGGCCTATTGGGCCAGGCAGTTCAGTAGTCTCTTGCTCCTTGTCTGGCGAGTATCAATGCTTGGAGTGAGTAGTAATATCCTGGAACTTCCTCGGTCTGGTCGTCTATAAGACTTGATTCATTCTGAACAGTCAAAAGTACGTTGTACTGAAGGTAGGGTCCATTGGAGAGTGCCAGTCAGCAGTGCAATTGACACTGAAAAGATGGGCCGCCTCTTGCCGTCTTTACACTCACGCGTGCACATGTTTCGAGGCGTCATTTAATGCAACGCTTAGGTTCCCACGCCATGTTGATGAGCCCAACTGCCTCGATAACCGCCCCATGACAGTTTCCCTACTATAAAAAGAGATAACCCCTCCTGGTTTATACTTTTCCGCATTCGAAGAATCCCAGCATCAATCCTCATTCCTCCTCTGCATTCAGCCGAAGAAAAACAACCTGTACACGCAATCGAGACTTCCAAGACCCTCTCCAGTTCAATCTTCCAATAGGTATTTCTCGACTTATACCCACATTCAAAAATTGATTTGTTTCATTTCTGTTTCTTCATTTTTACTATCGAAGAACCCTAATTTCGGGGCTTAATGATATCGACTGGGTATATAATGACAATTCTGTTACGATCTGAAAATCAATCTGTCGTAAACTAGGGCGTCTAATACCCATTTATGCCTGGTTCTACTCGTTGGGTATGGACCCCAAGAATTACCGCGTAAAGGCCTTCGACCTAGACATCGAGACAAACGGGCACAACTTCCAAGGAGATCGTATGGTTTTCTACTTCGATTTCTTCCTCGTTGGCCTTAGGCTTCATTTAGACCCATTTTTCTCTGAATTCCTTATCTTAAACAACGTCCTTCCCTGCGATTTGACCCTCACAACCGTGAGATTTCTGGTTGCATACATCGTTGCTTGCGCTGCTCGGGTTTGAACCCAACATGTCGCTATTCATAAAATTCTTTTTATTTTTTCTAGACAAAAAAAATGGTCGTATTACTGGCCGATCCAACTCCAATTACTTCAAACTCCTCACCGAAGGCTCTAACAAGGTTGATGCCTGGGACGGAAAAGCCTTGCTCATCAAGTCTCTAGTCGGATGGCCTTTTGCCCCTTTCCTGGAAGACTTGGAGATTTCTAAATATGACAAGAATGCTTTTCGGGCAGGAGAACCCCAAATAGCCAAAACATTTAAGAAGCTGCTCGGTGTCAAAGAAGGGAAAAATGGACAAGACTGGGTAGCCCTCACATCTGATTCCTTCTTACTCTGCATGGCCGGGATATTGAGCTGGCCTGTTGAAGGAATAGAACCCAAGGTCATTATAGATGCTGAAAACCTCACCCATACTGGGGCAACTGTCATGGAGGAAGATTCCCTGGCGAGTGCCGGACTACGAGCTAGCTAGGACCAACTACACCCCCGTCTTTTCTCTGAATGGTTTGCATACTAGTTTTTCAATCTTACATTTCATTTCAACCCAAAATTTTACAAACTCTTCGTAACTTTTCTTGCAGACATGAGGCAGCTGGAAGATTCCAACAAATTCCTTTAGGCTATGAAAAGAGGTGCCACAAGGAGGAACACTCAAATGGCCACCCTAGAGCCTGCCCGTCTTCCCACCGTCCCTATTGCAAACACGGGACGTGGGCCAAGCCGAGGACGCAATGAGCCAAGCTGGGCGACCACCCCAGTTCTTATTGCCACTCCTGCCACCATTGTCCCCACTAGTACCAGCTTGACCATTCCTACCACCGGAACACTGCCAACAATGTGGACTGCCCCCGAACTTCCCACTTATAGAAGAACCAAATCGAGGACAGAAAAAAGCGATCAAGTTGAAACTTCAAGCTCCCAATCACCCTCATGGCAGCGAGACAACTTTCAAAGGCCAGAAACATTGGAACTTGCCGCCAAAATAATTGCTGAGGTAGCCAACGTGCCCGACCTAGCCAACATCAAAACAAACAGACGTGGAGGGCATGCTGCCACTGTCGGGCTAGGCATAATGAAGAGGCTCCGTCATACCGGCATTCGGAAGAGAAGTACCGAGCATTCCAGCTTTGTCCTCATTGGTGAAATAGGGATGTGTATGGCTGAGGTAACTAACTCCCCTACTTTGTGATAACAAATAAGCCCCACATGTTTTTTGTTATAACTGATCTTATCTTTAGGTGGCCTCCAAAATTGAGTTGCTATACGACCAGCTCCTTGACAACCTCAAATCCTTCGGCTCACTAACCGAAGAGAAGAATCAGCTCGAAGAACAAGCCAACACCCTTCGAGCTGAACTTGAACAGAGCGAAAAGGCCGTGACCATAAAAGTTACGGAGCTTTCAAAGCTGGAAGAGGAGAAGAAGACTCTGGAAACTCACCTCAACTTCTCCAAAAAAATCAGAAGAGATTGCTCTCAACAATATTGAGCAGGTGAGGAAGGAGCTCAAGGAAGCACTCAACCAGTTGGAGAAAATCAAGGCGGAAGCATCTGAGAGAGAAAAGAAACTAAGAGAAGAGTTGTCCCAGCCTGACGAGGAGCAAGAGCAAGCAATCATTGCCAATTACAAGAGCTCCGAAGATTTCCAGGCCTGTGTTGAAGATGAGGCCTGCCCTTTCTTCCTCAAAGGGGTGCACCACGTCTTGACACAGTTGGCGTGCAGCGGGATGGATATTTGGCCCGAGGTGCTCGCTGAATGGGGAACTAACACCCCCTTCTGCCCCTCTGCTCGCCCGGGACACGCCTTGGTGCCCTACACTGAAGATGAGCTGGCTTCCCTAGCCCAATCAGACCTACAACAAGGGCTTGCTACTTGGACCCCTCCAGAGATCGCCGAAGTAACAATAACAGATCTGATGACCCAGATCTAGATGGCCAAGTCACAAGAGGCCACAACTCTGGCCGCCCATGCTGCCGGCGAAGCTAAAGTGGTGGTCATTGATGACGGGAAGGAAGCCCAAGGGGAAGAGACCACTCCTCAAATCATTCTCTCAAATCCTTAAGTCTCTTTTCTGGCCTGTGCGCCATAACACATATATTCGTTACATTTCCTGCAAAACAATTTATAATATCTTTTGGCATGTAATATTGACATTTCTGCACTCTTAATATCAATGCATGTGTTTGCTCAATAATGTTTTAACACTTTTAAACATCCATCTTTTTAATCGAGCAAGCGCATTCTGAACTTTGACGAAAATAAAAGATGCATAACCCCCGAACACCAACCCCCTCAATCGAGCAGAGACAAAACTTGCCCAACGAGGAGGCATAATCAAGGATACTGTCTCGAGCACCAACCCTTTCCCAAGCAAGGTATATTCTTGTGCCAGTGTAAGAGAATAATCGAGATAACATTAGACACCACTCGAACACCAACTTTCACATCGGGCAGGGAAATCCTATGCCCGCCAAAAGCATAATCGAGATTATACATGCAATAAGCGAGATAGACAAAAGGTGAAGCCCAATGTATGCTCATTCATTTCATCCCAACTTACACCAGAATATCAGGAAAAACACAACGCACGTACTACCAATTAACGGTAATATTTCTTCAAATGGTCTGCATGCCAAGGATGCTTCAGCTCACTGCCCTCCTCTGTTCGCAACATGTAGGTTCCCTCCCGAACTACCCGCGTAACTTGAAAAGGTCCCTCCCAGTTAGGAGAAAGTTTCCCTCATTCTGCTCGATGGCCCGTTGCCTCAATTTTTAGGAGAACCTAATCGCCCAAAGCAAATGACCGACTGCGAACTCTCTTATCGTGGTGGGCCTTTGCTCACTGTTTATAATTGGTCATTCTCATCTTAGACTCCAAACGTTTTTCTTCCAACAAATCCAGATCAGTTGCCCGAGCTACAGTGTTGTACTCTGTATCACAATGAGACACTCTATGATTTGGCAAGTACATTTCCATCGGTACCATGGCCTAAGATCCATAAGAAAGAAAGAAGGCCGTTTCACCCGTAGGCCCCCTAACTGATATTCTGACCGCCCACAAGGCTGATGGTAACTCATCCACCCATCTCCCTGCTTTATCTTCAAGATTTCTCTTAAGGGCGTGCAAGACTTGCTTGTTAGTTTCCTTAGCATGCCCATTGCCTTGAGGATATGCCACAGAGGATTGCCAATGTTTCACATGCATCTGCTCGCATGCCTTTGTGAATTTCTCTGAAAACTGAGTCCCATGATCAGAAACTATTGCCAGAGGTACCCCAAAACGACACCAGATATGCTCATGTACAAAGTCGATCATATTGACCTCACTGATAGTCGCTAAGGGTTTGGCTTCTACCCACTTCGTGAAATAATCCACTGCGACCACCACATATTTAAACTTTGAGCGAGCTAACGGGAAAGGGCCAATCAGATCAATTCCCCACATATCAAACGACTATGATGCCACTACTGGAGTCTACTCGGTAGAAGGTAACCTGGGCACATGAGCGTAACGTTGACACTTGTCACACCGTCGAACATATGTCTCTGCATCTCGCCTCAGAGTAATCCAGTAAAAACCTGCAGCTAAAACCTTTTTTGCCAATGACTGTTGGCCCGGGTGACCTCCACATTTTCCTTCATGAATTTCCCCCAATATGCCCTCGGTTATTTCTGGTCGCACACACCTTAGCAATGGTCGAGTATATGAACGCCTGTAAAGAACTTTGTCCAGAATAATATACCGACATGCTCGCTTTTGAATGGTTCGTGCTTCTGATTTATCTTCGGGCAAAACTCCTTGCTCGATGTAAATCTTTAAATCATCAATCCAACATTTTGCAGCAGGCTCAATGTTCATGATTACCTTTTTCTCTATGGCCGGTACCTCCAGATATTCGATCATGAACCCATGATGCAGAAATTGAATTTCCTCTTCAGCCATCTTCGAAAGATAATCTGCGCGCATGTTATCGTCGCGGCCAATTCTGACCAGCTCCCAATAATCGAAATCCTTCAAAATTTCCTTCACCGTGGCGCAATATCGAACCAGAACTGGATGATGAACAACATAGTCCCCTTTGACCTGATTGACTACCAACTGTGAATCACAATAAATCACGAGCTCGCATACTCTTACGTCTTGCGCGAGCTCAAGCCCCGCGATCAAATCCTCATACTCTGCTTGGTTGTTAGACACTGGAAATTTGAATCGTAAAGCCTTCTCAAATTCCACATCCTGCTCGGGTGGGACCAACAAAAGTCCTGCACCGCTTCTGAGCTTACTAGCTGAGCCATCCACATGTAACTCCCAGCAATAATCTGGGCGAGGCCGATGAGCAGGAACATTCGTTGACGCAGTCTCGGTGGAATTCTCCTCCTCGCCTGAATTCTTGAAACTAGTTTCAACCACGAAATCTACCAAAACTTGTGCCTTAATAGCCCGTCGAGGCTGGTAATCAATCTGAAACTAGGTCAACTCAATTGACCAGATGAGCAAGCGACCAAAAGAATCCGACTTATGCAGAATCTTCCTGAGAGGTGTATCCGTGTATACAATGATAAGGTGTACAGAAAAATAAGCTCGAAGGTTTCGAGCAGCGATAGCAAACGAATAAGCCAACTTTTCTGCATTAAAATAATGTCCTTCCACTGCAGTGAGGGCCTTTGAAACATAATAAACATGTTTTTGCAGATTACATTCTTCCCTAACTAAAACTGCAGCCACAACCTGCTTTGTGACCGCGAGATACACAAATAAATTCTCACCTATGACCGGACTGCTTAACAATGGAGGCTACCCCAGATATTCCACCAGTTGCTTGAAAGCCTACCGACACTCTACTGTCCATTCAAACCCCTTGTTTCCCCAGAGCACCTTAAAGAAAGGCAGTCACCTTTCCGTCGACTTAGAAATGAAGCGACCCAAAGCGATAACTCTACCATTAAGCTGCTGGACATCCTTGATGCACTAAGGAGGCTTCATTGTGATCAGTGCCTTGATTTTTTCAGGATTGGCCTCAATCCCTCTCTCATTCACCATGAACCCAAGAAACTTACCCGCCTTCACACTGAACACACACTTACTCGGGTTCAACTTCATGTTATTCCTCTTGAGGTTGCTAAATGTCTCTTCCAAGTGAATGGTGTGATCATGTCCCTTGGATTTCACGACCATATCATCAATATAGGCTTCCATATTCCTGCCAATCTGCGAGCTAAAGACCTTATTCACCATCCGCTGATAAGTAGCTCCTGCATTCTTTAAGCCGAAAGGCATCATCTTATAGCAATAGAAGCCCCCACTGCTCGGAATGCAGTCAATGCCTTATCCTTTTCATTCATCTTCACCTGATGATATCCTGAATAAGCATCGATGATGCTCAAGAACTCGAAGCCCGCTATGGCATAAACCAGCTTGTCGATGCGATGAAGAGGGTAACAATCTTTCGGACATGCTTTATTGAGGTTGGTGAAATCCACACACATCCTCCATTTTCCGTTTGACTTCTTGACCATGACCATATTGGCCAGCCAAGTCGGATAGTGTATCTCCTCAATAATATCTACGCTGAGCAATTTCTCCACCACCTTTGACAAGGAATAAATCTGCTTACCAAGCTGGGTAAGTGTAGGCTCTTTGTCCATAATCACATTTATTACCCCTCGGATTGGGGTGCATCTCTTCAGGGGGGGCATTCCCCCTGTTATTCCCATCCCTCTTGAACCGGTCCAACCGACCTTTATTGATTAATTTATGTATGGCCTTTTTCAATGGCCAACACTCCTCTGTTGTATACCCGTAATAATCATGATACGCACACCTCTTAGACCAATCCCTAGAATCTGCTGTATCGGGATTCATACGTGGTGGTCGGGGAAGTTCATATCGGATTTCGTACATTATATCCTCCCGCAATGTGTTAAGTGGGGTGAGGTCACTCTCCCGAAGAAACTCCCTTGGGCGGTCATATCGTGATTTATTTCGGTTATAACCTCCGCCTGCACCTTGGCCGCTACCCTTGGCACTAGGCCCGGCTCCCCCAGTTTCGTTGCTTTTTTTCTTTTTCTCTTTCTTCGCGGTCTCCCCCGCATACCACTTTTGAGCCCGTATCAACATTTTTACCTGCGTCTTGGGCTCCCGCATGCTCAACTCAGACCTTAAACCTCCTTCCCCCTTGAGCAACCATGTTTCAAAGCACAAGGTGACCTCCTGCTCGGATAAACCAGGAACTTGCTCAAACATTTTTGTAAATCGTTCCAAATAGTTGGCAGTTGATTCGTGGGCTCCCCGTTTAACCTTAAACAAGTCAGCTCTTGTCTTTACAATTGCCTCGAGGTCCCGAAATCAGCTAAGAACTTTGCCCGCAAATCAGCCCAATTGTTGATAGACCTGCGAGGAAGAGCTCCCATCCAAGCCAAAACGTTTCCTTGTAACGACCCTACGAAAGCCCGAATTTTCAACGCCTCGTCTGATGTTACCAGGCCAATCTGGGACTCGAATGACATCAACCAATCCCTTGCCTTGGTCTTCCTTGTGTAATCTTTAACATTGGGGAAAATGAGCCCTTGTGTCGGAGGTGCATTTTCAATCCAGGGAGCCAAAGGACTAGCTGACGTGCCCAGAAAATTCCAATCCAGGGCCTTGCCCTGCTCCCACGCTTCCATACAGCGCTTCAAATCCTCAAACTCTTGCATGTTGATAGTTGCAGGCAAACCACCCACGGGCTGAGATTGCATCCCGAGTATAAGAGGGGCCTGTGGGGGTCCCATAGCTCCTATAGCTTGAGCTATGCCCACAGCCTGCGCCACTTGTGCCTGGGCTACATCTGCGGGCTAACGCACTGGAACTTGGGCCACTACACTTTTCTGACCATTTACTTGAAGTAACTCACGCCTGCCTCTAGAATGATGTGACAGATGAACCTGTGTCCTGCCGGGCGAAGGTGTCCAAGGACAACGAGCTTGTGATCTCCTAGGAGATGGTGTACGATGATTGCATGCATGTGACCTACACGGGGATGGTGAACGAGGGCGACGAGGATGCGACCTTCGCGGAGTAGGTGATCTTCGACGGCGGCGAGATTGAGCTGAATCCTCTCCTGCCTGGGGCCCCAATTGAGAATGTACACTCGGAACAACCCTATGACTGGCCCGCCCTTCTTGCTGACTTCGCCCCTTGTTGGATTCTCGTACACGAGGTTGCGAAGGAACCTGTACTGGATGTTGGGGATCCCTCCCCGACCTGGATACATTGGCTGTTTGACTTGGCGCGGGCAAACCCGGAAGAGGCTCCAATTCAATGGGCAGTGGGGGCTTACCCATTGCGATTAACTACAAATTCAACTGGTGCATTTGCCCCAGGTATATCGCCCTCTGGCGTAAAGCTTCCTCCTGAAACTCATTGGCCAAATCAACAGCAGCAACGGCACTCCTGGCCAACGAGTCCAGGCCCCGTCGTTGGTTAAGCTGATGACGAGCGTCATGAAGTGGTGGTGGTTCCATATTATTATCAGCCTGAAGATTCATGCTCGGTGTTGCCGTGTGCACCTCTTTCAGCTAATTACCACCATTAACACCGTTTGCCGCCATAACTAGAACTTGAAATTTTGTCGGAAAATACAGCTACACCAGCGAACGTTTCTTGGCAACGGAACTAACTGATGCGTCCAAAATTAATCCTTAGACACACTGGGCTTAACAGCTTGTATATCTGGCTTTCAATTTTATCAAATATCTTCAAGGCCTAAACCTGAAATGCAAACAATAACTGTAAACTAGGCAGGGGCTTTCCCTGCAAAAGCACTCTGGCGTGTGAATCAGCTTAACACTCAGTTGAGTAAGCAATTTGACATAGTTTAGCCTTGGTTTAGAAATCACATACCTCCCTCCCCGGGTCTTTATAACCTTAATGGGAAGCTGGATAACTCCCCATTAAATGTCAGAGCGTGTTTGATGGGCACATTAACTGCCACGTCCAACATTAATTGTCGCGTTCAACATAACGGCACATCCTGAATGTGGAAACGAGTTTCTCGGAGGTAACTGCCCACGTCCAAGATGACTGTTACTTGCTTAACCATGCACGGTAAGCTTGCTCGTTGTACAGCTGCCCGCTAGGTGTTTTCCCCCAGTCGCTGTATTTAGCCCCCAGCTCGTTGTATACTTGCTAATTTGGCATTAGCCCCTAGCTCGCTACACGCAATCCCTAGATTCTGAGAAACAAATGCTCGGCCTTCATGTCATGATGATCAAAAGCATGGCCGCTGCTCGCTCACATCTTTAACTCGAACTATGTGAAACGCACGTGCTTTGGTCATGACTATGGAAAGTGTGCTAGGCACATGACCGATGTCTAGGCTTGTTGGGTCAGACAGTTCATTTATAAATAAAAACTTGATTTATTTTATTTAGACAATAAATTAATTTTTAAGATAAAGATGATGAAATATATAATAAGGCTAGAATTTGAACCTTATTAAAAATACTTTTTAAATCAAATGAGTATTAATAGGAGTAGTTTTTAAGGAGTTGTTCTCGTTCTTGATCTGTGTTTATTATTAACCATGCTCTAAAGACTGTGCATGGGTTTGAAATCTATCCGATTGTTTGTACGTGGCATTTGCGAGGGCCCACCACCTAGTGGCCTGGTGTGTGATTATCGAACTCTAGCTAACTTACGATTTTGACCCCACACGTACGATCATCACCGCCGAGGTTCCTCAAAAATATATATACTTGAAAAGCCAATCCAACGGTGTTGTAAGACGACACAAGGGTGTAAATCTCGCACACTGTAGTGGCAATTTCGTAATTACGTGTCAGTTAGACACCAAAAGGGCACAGTACTTGGGTAGGCGCGAAGCCTAGAAGGCTAGAAGAGAACCATCTCTCTCACTCTCTCTTCGCCCCGCACCCCCACACACAAACAGGGTCGTCTAAGTGAGATGGAGATGGAAGCAATTGTGGAACTGAGCGGTCGCTGAAAACAATCGGAGCGGAGCTAAACCCTAACCGTCTTTCCGTCTTCTTTAACTGATCGATGGAGTCGCTATCAGCTAGATACATCCCCCAAAAATCCAAGTAAGTCCCCGTTTTGCTCTATCTGATTTACATCTGTTGTGTGTGTGCGCGTGTTAGTGTTTGATCGGGGAAATCGATGTAGGAAAATAGTGTTCCCTGGTGGGGGAGGTTCATCGTGTATGGACCCTGACGTCATCGAGATATCGCCTCCGACGCCGCCGACTCATCGGTCCTCGAATTCGAAGCCTCTTAAACGGAAAGCGGTAAAGGATCATTGATTTGATTGGTTCTTTGTGTTGAATTTGGTCTTGTTCAATGATTGAGTTTATCACTGTGCATGCAACTTCAATTCACTGTCTTTGGGTATCTTCATATCCCTGGTGTTGTGGGTTTTATTGTTATTTACTCATTTTGATGAATTGCTATTTGTTGTTGCCATGTTATTTATTGCATTTGCTTAGCTTTGTCAATAAAACACCTGGTAGCTCTAAAGAGTATAGTTCGTTTTTGATCATCAAGACTTCCAAAAATGGTTAACCTTCTGGTTTCTTGGGGCGAGTAGGGTATTGTTTTGATAGGTTGACTACTTTTCTTGGGCTGAATGGGCACTTCTTATGTTATTTGTTGGAAGAAAAGAACCACACATGGGAGTAGCAGCTTTTAGAAACGGGGAGGAAACTCTCAAAGTCTAGTGGCTACATTATTGCTCTCTGTGTTCCGAATAAAGATTCCTACTTCCCATTTGGTAGCTAACAGAAAGAAAGTCTGGCTTTGAAAACTTAAGATACTACTCTCCATCATTTTTGCAGTTTTTAAATTCCTTTTCAAAACCGCATTACTCCCTCTGTCCCTAAATTATTTTATTTTTTGGAATAGAAGAAAAAGGAAAGCATAGCAATAATTTAGGGACGAAGGAAGTACTTTAAAAGTATTACAAGTTACGCCATTCAAGATTTTAGAAAAAAATAAAAAAATAATATATTTCAAATTTGCATTTGAAAAACATTGCTTGACTCAAAAAAAACCAAACATGACAATAATTTAGTGACAGATGGACATTTTTTTTTGATAGGTAAGTGTGACCCCTTGTTGGTATAGGTATTGGAACCAAGGACCTCAAATGGACTAATATTTATCTTACATCTCATGCAAATAAAATAATAAATATTGTTTTAGTAGAAAAAGAAATTTAGAGAAGTACAAGTACAATATAATAATTTGACTTCTCAAAAGTGATTCTTTTTGTAGGAAGGAGGGGAATGGAATTAGTGTCTCTGTCAGTAAAAAGTATGTATTTGGTATAGTCCCTCTTTTCCACTCACATAGTCCAAATTTCTATTTTGGGATGCTGCGCATAATGCGTCCTGCTTGAAGAATAAATCTTTTGAGTTTCAAATTTACCTTGTTGAAATTAAGAAAACTATTAGAACTAAGGGTATATATGGAAAATTATTCATAATATTTGGCTTTCAAACTTTGACTATTTAAGTGGAAAGGAGAGAATATAAGGTTGAATGACATGCTGCTGCTGCTGTGGAGAATGATTATCTGGGCGAAGACTGAAGAGACTGATGGTGACATGGTTATCAACCTTTTCAACTAGGAACTCTTCTTTGTTTGATTAGTGTGAAGTTTATGGCTTAAACTTGTGATTTAGATGGGTAAACTCTAATGGCACGTCCTTGTAGTCTTTTGATGACAGTATGATACAGTTGCTGCATAATCCCCCCTTAGCTTGAGTGGTGGAAACTTTTCTGTTTGAATGATGTTTAATATTAGTAATGGTGCAGTGAAGTCTGTCGTTTATTCTGTATTTTAAAAAATAAATAAATAGGTATAACAACAAAGTATTACTTTATCATTGAAGGATCTAGAGGATGGTTTTTGCCTTGTAAGATTTTTTTGATAAGTAAAAGTATTATATAACACGGCGTCAAAATAGGTGATGGATCCTTGTACACAGGAAATATACAAGACAAAAGAATTAAATGACAAAAGTCCTATCCACTATATCTACAATGGAATTCCTTGATAAGATATAACTTTCATATAACAATGCAGTATTGATGAGAATGACAAGTTGTATAGCTAAGAGAGGCCTTTCATATAGATCATATAACATCAATAAATAAATTCTGTTGTGGTACAGACTGTACAGTAGTATGGATAATTGGTGATTGCATCGACATTTCGTGATGCTGTAAACTTGTCAAAACCTTAGGTTTTGCACCAAGTAATTCTGTTGTATATTGGAGGAAGGGCTGTTAGATTATCGCTGTTTAAGACATTGCATGTGAGTACTTCTGCGTGTAGTTTCATTCAGGACTTGCTGACTACAAGTTAAAGGGTGGAGTTCTTCTAGTTCTGTGTTAGTAAGTTTGAGTTATTGTTTATAATGTCTTATGCGCGCTTTAGTTCAGCTCATTTTGGAACTAAAAAATGAACAGAGGGCGTTAGTTAGTTGTCAAATGTTAGGAGAAGTTGCAGAGTTAGTGGAGGTCAAGTATGGCAGTATGGCTGAATGAGGCTAACTTTGAATGCTATGATGGAGAAATCTTTATGTACTTTTGAGGATATTTGAGGCTGTATTTTCCTTAAGCTTTTCCTAACTACTAGTTTAACACATTTTGTTTTTTGACTTATTGAAAAAAAAGTCATTGTGCTTTCTTTTCTCATAAATGTTGCATAGATACAGATATGTGGATAAAGAGACGCGGACACGAGGATACATGATTTTTGAAAAATATATCATATGGGTACCGGCATAATTTGTAAATATTAAAATTATAAGGACCAAAATGTAAATACCTCGCGACTTGACTTTGCAGGGCAGGCAGAGCTAGGGTTTGTGAAACCGTGGTATTGAGCAGCTGTTCGACTTCACTTCGGCACTTCGCAAAGGGGCTAGGGCTTCGACATTGACGGTAGTTGTGAATGAGAAAGTCGATTGTTGAAATCGTAGAAAAATAGGGTATATTTTTGCTCAAATGTGTCCCTATTAAGTGATACGTACCCCTACTTCCTAAATCCATACCCGTGTCCGTGTCACAAGTTTCAAAAATTAAAATTGGCTTGTGGATGTATTTGGAGCCGTATTCCGCGCATCCGCCCCGTATCCGTGTCAGATACGTATCCGACTCAGAGAACGGCTGATAACAGCAGCAGTTGGGCGAGTCCATGCAACATACATAAGGAGTATTCCTGAGTCCATGCAACATACATAAGGAGTATTCCTGAGTCCATGCAACATACATAAGGAGTATTCCTACTTACCATTTGCAATATTATTTTCCAAGTGTGAAGTTTCTGTGATGCTAGGTAACCTCGGTAACCTGGAATTCTGATTCTTGAGTGGGTACTTACTACTTACTTTTGAAGGGCATTGTTGGCATATTAAAAAATTCTGATGGGTGTTCAAAGATTCCTACTTTCTTTAGAGCTTAGAAAGGAATGAAGAGGAGTAATGTAGTGGACCGTGACCCCCAAGGGGGTGGGAGATATGACAAGGGCACACCACCTTGAGGTCCTTGGTTCCAATTCCCATATCAACTCATACTTACCTATAAAAAAAGATAATGTACTCGACCATTTCATTTGCATGTCATGGCCTGCTGCATAGAGGAAAAATTTCCTTCCTCCCAGCTAGTATTTCTTTGGCTATGCCTAGGTCACTCCTTCAAATGCTTCATGCTTCATGGATGGGCTTTTTTCATACGTATTAGTAAAAACAGAAGTTGGGATTCTGTCCATTTGGCTATCTGGTGTAGCGTTTGGAAGGAGAGGAATCATATGGTGTTCTACCATGCAGAGACAGACTTCAATCGGCTAAAGAGAGAAGTGTATCAGACTCTTCAATTCTGGCAATCTGATGCGGGGCTGTGATCAGGGAATTCATTTCAATATTTTGGATAGTTTGTAGATCTGATTCTTTTGGTCCTGTATACTCTCTGACCTCTGTGTACAACGACGTTTCGCCTGAATTGATACTGTGATTAATGTTATATTTACTTATCAAAAAAAGTTTTCCTCCTATGGGGTTGCACTACTCTGTATCTGTTAGAAATGAAAAGTTAAAGCTTTATTATGTATATCATATTGTAATTTGAAATTCGAATTGGTTTCGGATGGTGGGAACGACCTACCATGCAATTTGAATTGGTTTGTGATGCTTACTTGACGGTGTTTGCATAAAAAATCATGGAT
Source organism: Codonopsis lanceolata (assembly GCA_013146195.2). Lineage (NCBI taxonomy): Eukaryota > Viridiplantae > Streptophyta > Magnoliopsida > Asterales > Campanulaceae > Codonopsis > Codonopsis lanceolata. The sequence continues at coordinate 69,437,840 of CM028380.1, forward strand.
TAGTTTTTTGTTTTTATTTTTCCCCAATAAGTTCCTCATTAACACCTTAGTTGTTAAAGGAATGATGGAATGTGCTGATATTTTATTGAACCTCTCAATGATGATTTTTTGCTTTTCTATTTACCTGTCATACTCCGAGTTGTTCTTTAGGTCTTGTTTTGCCATAATTTTCTAATTACCACCTCATTTGTTTGCGGAATGTGATAGGTAGAACACGTTGGATATTTCTTGAACCTTTTAACCATTACTTTTTGCTGTTACAGTTACCTGTCATACAATGAGTTTATGGGGATCTTCCGCTATTTTTTACTTTTTTGTGCTTGAAATAATGTCCCATTCTGTTGAAAGTTTTCTGATTGGAAATATAATGGTTTTGAAAGAACTGCTTTCTTGTAGGTCATGCAGCACGAAATAATTGATGTTGATGTGGATGAAGATTGTGATGATGTTATGCTAATCAATGGGAAGGTTGACACAAACAAGAAGGGGAAGGTAATTAAAAAATATGCTCAGTGTCATTCTGATGTAAAGTTAAAGTGTGGCTATATGCTAGAATATTAGCTGCCTTTTGAATTTGTTTTTGCCTTTTCTTGTCTGTAATAATTTATTGCCCTTTCACTTGTATTCATACTACCTGCTGCTTTTCTTCCTAGGAGGTTTTGGTCAATGATTCGATAGTAGCTGGCACTGCAGCAAAAAATGGATCAGTGGATGGAATTCAATCTTCGAAGAAGACAAGTGCTCCAGTATCGCAAAATTTTATTAATCTAGATGGTTTCGGTTCCGATATATATAGTAATGATGAAGATGATTATATGGACATGTATATGAATGATTTTGTGTATGATGATGATTATGCAATTTTGCAATCCCATTTTGACAATATTGATCTTCCTACTGGAATCGAGGCTCCCATTCCTTGGTTGCCAGGTCATGCTCAAGCTGACAGCAAGACAGCCATTGGAAGCGGCTGCTCTCCTGCACATTTGCAAAAGTTCTTGGACAACGCAGGGTTTCCTTCTGGTGTAGGTTCTTCTCAGTCTATTTGGGCACCTGGACCTGGTGAACTAAGAAAAAGGTCGACATCCAGTAGCAGTTCGAGTTCACAAATCCCTTTGAAATCAGGCAGCCATGTTCCTAAGGTGGATTCATCTTCATTTCCGTTTTGGTCATCTGCTGAGCCTAACATAAGCAAGAAAATGTCAGCTTTATTGAGTTATTCAAGTAATTTAAGTCCACAAGTAGAAACAGATGCAATGAATGCTCCAGCTGGCTTGAAAACATTGAAATCCTGGCATCAGAGTTCATCTTCCCGTAGTAAAAGGAAGCAGTCTGTTTCAGGAGGTGCAACTTATCATAGTTCTCACGACCAACTGGGTGGTGCGAAGCTGCCTGCTGCTGCTCAGCCATTCACTTTTCCACAGAGTACTATGAAGCAAGTTGGTAATGCTAGTTTTTATTCTGGTTTCCTGCCAGCTGAAACGGTTAATCCTCATGGAGGAGATGCATCCATGTCTATGTGGCAGGGTTACTCTTGGAAACAAATATATATGAATGCTTCATCTCATTCAGGGTTTTATGATCCACTTGATGATGTTCATGGTTTTCCTGAGGAAGATCCATATGCCCCTGAGAGTCACAATTCTGCGAAAAGTCAAAAGAAGGTAACGGATGTCCCGTTTGTATCTCTCTCAAAAGACGATATTCTAGCTAAGTTCCAACTTTTTAAAAAGTTTGATACTGTCGAAGACCATTCAGATCATCACTATACACGCAGTGGCTCATCATCGAAGCAGGCAAGTGTAGTTTCTTAATGTGCCTTCGACATGTTCATTTTCTCTTTCCTCACTTATGACATTTCTATCATTGTTAATTTTGGCAGCCATCCAAGAATTGGGCAAAGAAAATACAGGACGAATGGAGGATCCTTGAGAAAGACTTGCCTGGTTAGTTTCCATAAATTCCATTTTCTGACTCTGGCTACTGTGTTCTTGTTCAAATCCTTTGTGGTGTAGACCTATTGTGGATCTTTTGGAGTAGCAAAGATGCTCATTTGTTTTGTTGGAAATTAGATGTGAAAATTGTTGGTGGAATGTATTCCCAGAAACTGTCTCATACACGTCTACAGCTTAAAGTTTTTGTTCCAATGTCAGCAGCTATTTGCTTGGCTTTCATTATCTTGCATTCCTGAGAATGAGATACTCACTACTGACGTTTCTTTGGGTTATTACTTCCTCAGACACGATATTTGTTAGGGTTTATGAATCAAGGATGGATCTCTTGAGGGCTGTAATTATTGGAGCAGAGGGGACACCGTATCATGATGGCCTCTTCTTCTTTGATGTATTCTTCCCCAGCAGCTACCCCAACATTCCACCGGTATGCGACTCCATGTCTGTTACTCGTGCTACATTTGTTGTCACCTTATAGGTTTCTCATTTACATTTGCCCTTGACAGCAAGTGCACTACCACTCTGGTGGCCTTCGAATCAATCCTAATTTGTACAATTGTGGTAAAGTTTGTTTGAGCCTTCTCAATACTTGGACTGGGGGACAGAAAGAGAAGTGGATTCCGGGCGTATCGACTATGCTCCAAGTTTTGGTCTCTATACAAGGGCTGATTTTAAATGCAAAGCCCTATTTCAATGAGCCTGGATATGCAAAAATGAGCGGCTCTCCTATGGGAGAAAAGAGCGCCCTGGAATATAATGAGAACACTTATCTCTTATCACTGAAAACAATGCTTTACACCATGAGGAGGCCACCAAAGGTAAGGTTGCTGTGATAATTCACATTAGATAATAGAAGGATAACTATTGTATGTGTTTGCATTATAAAGCATATGACGATGATGATGAGAAAATCAGCCCTTGTACATGCAAATAAACTGGGAAAAGGGAAAAAACAGAAGAATTAAAAGGCTTACATGTGAATTTTATGATCTTGCTTCTAGCCGCCAACGTTAACATTTGAACTTGTTGTGGGATGCAGTATTTTGAGGACTTTGTTACTGGACATTTTTGCAAGTGTGCTCATGATATTCTGGTGGCATGTAAAGCCTATATAGATGGTGCTCAAGTGGGATGCCTTGTCAGAGGTGGCGTTCAGGACGTCGATGAGGGTGACAAGAGCTGCTCACAGGGTTTCAAGTACAATGTTGCTGCTAACATCAGCTCACTTGTGAAAGCCTTTGCCAAAGTAGGGGTGAATGACACTGAGAAATTCCTTCCTCTGGCACAAAGGAGTACACAAGCGCCTCTTGTGCCTACACCTAAAACTTATTATCAACCCTGGGGAAAGTAATAATCTTGTTCTACAAGTGTATGCAAGACCAACTATTTTTTTCTTCCCCTTAGATATCAGTTTTTTGACTTTTAGGCCTGACTTGCATTTATGGGAGATATGGTTTGTTTCATAACCATACTACATTTCCTTGCTAATTGCTTCTACAGTAATGTATATAGGTGTAGATATGATTGGCGGGGAATTATACTCTCTAATGTTAATGTTGTCGGGACATTCCGAACCAAATTTTACCCAAAATATGCTTCAGAATAATTGTTCAGTTATATCTATATCTATATGCTAGCTTTGCTTTTGGTGTCAAAAGAAGAATACTCTTTGAATGGTATTCTTTATGAGAAGACATGTAATATACAAGTTGGTTGTTGGTATTGTTGTTTTTACAGACGCTTGTGCGCTTTGGTCATACATATGCCTGGCTGTATTTTGTTTGAAGTAACGGATGGTCATTGGAAGTTGTCTATGAGAGAGTAATTTGATTGTGGGGTTATTTTGAGCCAAATAAGTTCAGGTTTGTTTTTATCAATTTGTCGAATGGTTGGCAGCAGATAATGAGAATGTGAGTAGTTTTCTGGTGGTGACATGTTTACGTACTCTATTACTTTGATATTATAGACTATAGGGGTATACTATTTCATTCATGGGCCTTGCTAATATGACAATTATTATTAATTAATAATTAATGATCAAAAAGCGAAGAGAATTATATTAATGCATAAGTGGTTGTTCCATGACCTTTTCCATCACTTGCTCAAAGCTGTACTTCAATTTATTATTTTCTCTAACTTGGATCTTTGAGTGTGTGGAAAGCAGAAAGATGCACACATTTTTCTCAAACTTGACTTTGGAGTTTGTGGAAATTAAGTGTGCAAGTTTTGGAAAACCAAGACCAAGACCAAGACCAAGTGGTAACAATTTATTGTATTTTTGGTCTTTCTATCTAAAGAATCCATGATTAATAAAGTAAGTTTAATCATTAAAAGATATTTTATCTGATTCGGACAAATATTTTATTATTTTATTTTGAGATATTTCACTTAAAGAGACAATTTTCAAAAATTAAGACAAAAAAATGTTATTTCGTTTTGGTATTTTTCCCAATATTTTAACCCTCACATCACATGTCTCTCTTTGATGAATTTCCTTGAAGGTGCCGGCCGGGTGGGCACGATATATACATAAGCAAGTGGTTGCATTACATATTTACTCCTTGAGTATATTATATTGACTAATGACAAAGAACCAGCATAAAAAATAGAGTGACAAAGTCAATTACCTTCTTTTTCTTCTTGATCATCTTACATGAAGAAAAGTCCATCTAAGGTTGCAACCATGGATTCTCCATCTGCAATCTTTCCTTCAAGCAATTTCTGTCAATTTGAACGATTTCGATATTTCGTCCTCTTCTTGCTCTTTATATTGTCCACTACCACAGTCTCTTCGTCACCTTTTCCGACAATCTCCTACTCTGACCACTGTGCTCATATGGTCCCCGAAGCAGCTCCTACTACTTCTGTATATACTGCCTACCCTTTTCTTGAACCAGAAACAAGTCATTACAGTGGAGGTGAAAGAATTTTTGGCAAGAACAACTCCTATCCAGGTTATTATCACTTTCAGAAGTCTCTCTACTTTGCTGCCACTCACAACATCTTCAATACCAGTATTGATGGCCTTTACAAGATCGAAGCTCACTTGATTTTCCAGACCCCTCATGTTCCCTCGAACTCGACACCAGATAGGCTATTTAGTGATACGCGGTATCATCGCAGGCGGAGGTCTTCATTGGACTTCCTTCTGAATGGGTTCTGGTCAGTTTCTTCAAACAAGCTTTGTATGGTTGGATCCGCTCCTTGGTACTCCAGAGAAGGTAAATTGCTCAATCTTGAAGCTGTCCTTAAGCTTAACTTTTCCAGGAAATTAAACGTGTATACAAGTTTGATTAGTGGAGTCTTAGAGAGCTTGGCCTCTTCTAGTAGCGATCCAAGTTACTTTGAGCCCATCTCCATTGTAGGCTTTCCTAGAGTGACTTCACACAAATACAGCTACTCTTTGGTTTCTGAAGAAGGCTGTTCTGGTGGTAATATTCCACCAAATTCATCACTTAGTTTCAATGATACGAGTATATGTGCAATGTTTTCGAGGCAATACAGTACTTTCATGTTGCAGCATCCAAGCGAGTGCAATTCTTCAAAGAATTGTACTCCTTTTGGTGGCACGACTGGAAATTTCACATCTTTGCTGTCTTTGTATGCAATCCAATGTTCTGAGAGTGAGAAGAAGCTGCGGTATTTAGTTGGGTTTCCAAAAAGTAGGTACTCTAGGTACAGGTCAAGCTTTGACCCCAGCACGGCCTTGATTGGCGAGGGAATATGGGATGGGAAAAACAATCAGCTTTGCATTGTTGTTTGTCGAATTTTGAATCAAGATGATTCTTTGGGGGCTCATCCTGGGGATTGCTCAATCGGGCTGAATGTGAGATACCAGGCAGTTTGGTCCATCAAGAATAGTATCAGCGTTGAAGGAGAGATTTGGAGTAACAAGATTGCAAAGGATGTAGGGTACTTTGAGAGGATTAAGTTTCAGAGTACGGATGATGACAAGGTGACTCTCCCAGGCTTGAAGTATGAATACACAGAGATCGAGAGAGTAACCAAGTCATGCCCTGTGAAGAAGCCTACTAATAAGAAAGGGCAGAGATATCCTGATGGGCTTTCTTATAGTATGAGGTTTGACGTGTCTGTCAAACACTTGAAGCGATATTTGGCTTGGGGCTATGCGGATCCTATTTCTGTGGGGAGTCAGTTGTATGATCAATACACCAGGATCGCGACAGAATGGAGGCATGTAAATGCGACAGCTGAAGATATGGCGCCTGAGGCTGTTCTCCTAGATGATAGGTCGGTGCCTCTAGTAGGCGTAGCCACACGCTATACTGGCCCAATGAATATCAGCTATAAGATAAGTTTCAGGCCAACAATTGGTATCAAATTGGGTACGGGAATTTCATCGTTAAATGCATCTCTTGGCCACTATGGCCTGTTGGTAATTTCTGCTGAAGGGGTATATGACGACAGAACAGGACACCTCTGTATGGTAGGATGTAGAAGGCTGATCTCAAATGATCAGGAACCTTTCGATTGTGAGATTCTTGTGAAAATGCAATTCCCTGCGGAAAGTGGGACGAATACACAAGGTTTGATCACGGGGAGCATTGAAAGCACACGAAACAAGGAAGATTCTCTTTACTTTGAGCGTTTGGACATTACTTCCACTGCGATCACTTGGGATGCAGCAATAAGAACAATATGGAGAATGGATTTAGAGATCATTATGGTATTGATCTCCAACACGCTTGCGTGTGTCTTTGTAGGGCTACAACTTTTACACGTTAAAAAGCAGTTTCATGTGCTTCCTTCGATTTCTGTTTTCATGCTGCTTATTCTTACTTTAAGCCACATGATTCCTCTCGTGTTAAACTTTGAAGCCCTCTTTATGGGACATCGTGATAGGCAAAACGTAATGCTTGGAAGTGGGGGATGGCTTGAAGTAAACGAGGTGTTTGTAAGGGTAGTAACCATGGTGGCATTCGTCTTGGAGTTCCGTCTCTTTCAACTGGCATGGACTGCAAAATTCATCGATGGAAATGAAAAGGGTGCTTGGATTGCAGAGATAAAAACTCTATTGGTGTGTCTGCCCTTGTATATCATTGGAGGATCAGTTGCCTTGCTTGTCAACTGGAAGAGCAATAACTATCACTCCATGAAACAACTTTCTTCTGTTGCTGTCAACCAAAAACATTCACTTTGGGGAGATTTAAGGTCATATGCTGGATTAGTCCTTGACGGTTTCCTCCTCCCACAGATCTTGCTCAACATATTCCAGAGCTCGAAAGGGTGTTCTCTACGTCCTTTGTTCTATGTAGGGACCACGTTTGTTCGCTCGTTACCTCATGCATATGATCTTTATAGAGGTCACAACTACACTAGCCACCAGTTTGATAGGCTTTATATATATGCAAATCCGAGGGCGGATTTTTACTCTCCTTTTTGGGACGTCGTCATTCCTTGTGGTGGTATAGTGTTTGTGGCAATCGTTGCCTTCCAGCAGCATTTTGGGGGTCGTTTCTTTCTTCCTCGGAGACTAAGGGAGTTGGAAGAATACGAGATGGTACCTGTTTTTAGCAGTTAACATTAGATATTAGAATCACGGTTTTATGTTTTATTGTTGTAGGCTTCTGTGAGTATTTCTTTGTTTTGAGTAGCTAGGAAATAAGAAAAAATTGGGTAATGCTTGCGCCACTCTCATTTTGCACCAAAAAATTGGTACTTTATGATGTGGCACACTCTCATTAGCTAGAGTGTTGGGACCCATAAAATGTCCAACCAATAAGAGTATGCCACATCATAGAGTACCCATATTTTGGTGCAAAATAAGAGTAGCCCTAGCATTGCCCGAAAATTTTTTAAGTTTCCTCAGATAAGTTTATAGTGAGTTTAGCATCTCTTTGCCTCTTGGAAGTATGTTCCGGATACATTCATGCTTTGCTCTAATGAAAATAGTTTCCTTGAAAGAGTAATGAATAGCCGATGGAAATGGTCGGGAATATATTTGGAGGTGGACTTTTTAAATAAAATATCTCAAAATAGAATTGCTGGCTTTCGTAGGTCTGTCTGGTAAACCTGTATGTTTGATTGACCATTCGTGGACTTGTCTGTTTCCAAAAGGGATTGATCATATTCGTAGTCAAATAAAGATGCAACGGGCAATTAGGTTGTATCACTTTTGGCTCATTCTGGACTCTTGTTTGATAGTGGTTGACCGTGGAAGAAACAAGACTTTTGGTTCAGTTTGGTAAATTTAATTGATTTTATTTTAAACATTAGTATGTTATCTATTTTTCTTTGAAGCTCATTTATATGTAGAACCCACGCTCACAATTAAAGTAGCAAGGAAAGCATGGGTATAATAGTAAAAATAAGAAAAAAATAAAAAAAGTGATTTTTTTTTTAAAAAAAAAAGCGGACGAAAAAAAGAATGATGAACTCTTTTTCAAGAAGTCATGAAGAAAAGAAGTATATTTTAACCCTCAAATCTCTCTTATTAGTTTCCTCGATGGAGAAGCACAAATATATATATATATAGTACTTTTGTTCGTGTCAATGGTACGGCGCCAATTTGAAATTTTATCAATAAATAAAACAGATATTATAGAAATGAACTACTAAAAATATTATTTTCTTAAAAAAAAATTGACTTTCAAACAGGGTCTCTTTAACCGGAACGGATGAATTAATTAATAATTTGTATACGAAATTGTGGGTCTGACAAAACGGGCCGGACAAAAATTAAATTGCTTAAGTTAATTATGATAACAGTTAAAAAGAAAAAATAAATATTTCAAATTACAAAACTTACGTTCTTTTGTTGTTTTTTTTAAATTTGTATACGAAATTACGGGTCGGAAAAAAATTAAATTGATTAAGTTAATTACGATAACAATTAAAAAGAAAAAAAATACAAATACAAATACAAATTTTCGCAATCATAAAACTGTAAAACTGTAAAATATTAACTGTAAAATCGTAATATCTCAATAAAAGAGTAACTAATTTTTGCAAATAACTGTAAAACCGTAAAATATTAACTGTAAAATATTAAATGTAAAATAATAACTGTAAACCGTAATATCTCAATAATTTTCGCAGTAATAAAATAGGGATGAAAAAAAAACGTGATAAAAATGGTTGAGATTGTGAGATTAAACGTGATAGAGAGACATTCTTTATATTTCATATATATCAATATTACATTGAAATGAATGCCCGTACATAGTTTTTCGTTTGAAAATTTGACATTCATCAACTTTTAAAAACTACAATGAAAATTCTTTTTTAAAAAATTGAGAAACATTATTTGGAAATTGGTGTTGCAAAATAATTTTTTATTCAATAGTCGTAGAATCTTGGTAAAATAGTAAATTGATTAATTTGTATACTAAATTGCGGGTTGGAAAAAACAGGCCGGACAAAAAGATTATGAAAACAGTTAAAAAGAAAAAAAAACAAATATTTCAATTAATTTGTATACGAAATTACGGATCGAAAAAAATTTAAATTAATTAAGTTAATTACGATAACATGAAACTGTAAAACTGTAAAACCGTAAAACAGTAAACCGTCATTCGCACATGTGAGAGTTGAGGGAAATAAGGGCCGTTGGATCACCTTAAAACAGTAAATCATAACCCTTTTTTATCCCAAGTCAATTGTAAACGTGTCACACTGAGCTGTATTATATATATATATATATATATATATATATATATATATATATATATATAGACACACATATCTTATACTCCATTTGTTTTATATAAAACTATTTTATTTTTGAATCTTTCACTCTTATTTTTCTTATATATCTGTAAACTATTAAAAGTTTAAGGAGTAGGTTTCTATAAGACAGTCTTATCTTAATTTGTAAGACGTACCTATCCATGTTAAATGGGTCAAGATTCAGTAATCTCAGTGCAACCCTTCGATAGTGTCACCCCTCACGTGTATATATGAAGAGTGTTACTTTTTAGTATTAAAAATATCACTTTCCGTATAAAATGTGTCAGTCTGTGTTTTTAATAAAAAACATCATTTTTTTCCTATTTAAACGATGTTATTTTTTAGTCTTAATTGTGTCACTTTTCTACTATCTATTAACTACTATCTACTATCTATTATCTATTATCTACTATCTACTATCTACTATCTACTATCTACTATCTACTACTATTATAAAAGTTTAGGTTGTTTCTTACAACTTAATGTATGGACAAAATTAACCATGCACCTAATAAACATTCACAATAGAATTAAGGTTATACAAGTAAAATTTGTCATAAGTAGAAAATACTATTATATAAGTCTAGGTTGTTTCTTACCACTTAATGTATGGACAAAATTAATCATGCACCTAATAAACATTCACAATAGAATTAAGGTTACACAAGTAAAATTTGTCACAAGTAGAAAATAATGTATAGAAATAAATAACCCTAGATTTAATAAACTATTCACCATTAATTATTGCTAAACAAATAAATTTGCATGGGCTAATCAATTCTTTGAAGGATGAAATTGAATTTGGTCATCAACTTATACCTAACTTTAAATTAGATCCTATCTTTTTAAATTATATTCATTTTGTCTCATATGTTGATTTTTTTAATTTTTTATTTCATATTCTCTCTTCGTGTCATTACCATCACAAATGTCATACAATATTTTTGAATATCACGAAAATACACCTACTCAGTTAAGAGAAAAAATAATATGATTTACCCTTTTAAATTTGTTTAATATTTGTTACGATAAAATTTTGACTACGACAAGCAACGTTAAAAGACTATCATATTGGTCCATAAGTTATAGATCTTACTAATAAATCTCTATTTAGTTAACTAAATAACTTTTGTAATGACCATATTCCTCTTTCTATATAAGTGTAAGTGTTTTCTTATGTACAAATTAGTGTATATGCAAGAATAAAGATAATCAACCTTAAATCTTATTTTAAAAAAATAAAATGTATAGACAAAACTAACCATGCACCTAATAAACATCCACAATAGAATTAATGTTAAACAAGTAAAATTTGTCATACGTAGAAAATAATATATAGACATAAATAACCCTAAATTTAATAAACTATTTACCATTAATTATTGCTAAACAAATAAATTTGCATGGACTAATCAATTCTTTGAAGGATGAAAATGAATTTGGTCCCTCAACTTAAACCTAACTTTAAATTAGATCATACATTTTTTAATTATATTCATTTTGTCTCATATGTTGATTTTTTTTTTGTCATATTCTCTCTTCGTGTCATTACCATTACAAATGTCATACAATATATTTGAATATCACAAAAATACACTTACTCAGTTAAGAGAAAAAAATAATATGATTTACTATTTTAAATTTGTTTAACATTTGCTAAGGTAAAATTTTGACTACGACAAGCAACGTTAAAAGACTATCATATTGGTCCCTCACTTATTGATCTTACTAACAAATCTCTATTCAGTTAACTAAATAACTTTTGTTATGACCATATTTCTCTTTCTATATAAAAGTGTGAGTGTTTTCTTACATACAAATTAGTATATAGACAACAATAAAGATAACCAACTTTAAATCTTGCTTAAAAATAATAAGAAATTTTTTAGGTAATCAATCATAGATTTTGATGTAATGTTTCTAAAATACTTAAAATTTGTTCTGGTGAAATTTAGGTAGACATTACTAGAGGTGTATGATTTTTTAAAAAACTATTGTTATAGATTTGTTGGTGAGTCTCGATCGAGATATTAAACAAATCGGTGGCGAGTTTACTAATTATCAGTGAACAAACCAAGAGAAATAAGTTTTTTTTTTAAGAGCTATTGTTTAAGATGATGAAGAAAACTATGGAAAACGTATTTTATGAATATGTGCATTTTGTCGAAGAAGAAAGCAAAAATTTACAGTTTCTCCCTTTAGTATTTGAATGCTACAAGTAACTATAGAGACTAACATATTGGTACCTAACAAATACCTCCAATCAATTAATTAGGATTTTCAATATCCTTTAAATATTGAAATTTTCGAATAAACCTTCAAATGTTGAGAAATGTATAGAACATGTTATCCTACACATAACGTTAAAGTAAGTTTGTTGTCTACAGTTATTTCATTTTGTAATATATATATATATATATAAACGTTGAAGTGAGTATGTTGTCTTCAAATTAACCACTACTAATAATATTTACACATTCTTCTGTTTTCCTTTGTATGATTTATTACCATATCTAATATATTACATAAATTACAGAGCTGGGAGAGAGAGAAAGAAGAAGTTTGAGAGATAGATAAAAGATGAATTATTTTTTCTTAGAAACAACAACAATTGCGAGAGTGGGTAATAAGTATATTAACCTTACATCTTGAGATTATGTTTTCAATATATTTCAAAATTGTTATGATGAAATTGCTGCATATATTACTAAAGTTATATGTATTTATTTAACTATAATAACATATCTGTTAGTGCGTATAGGGATACTTAGGAAATCATTGACGTGTTTAGTGATTATCAGTGAACAAATTAAAAAGAAATGAGTTACAAAAAGAAGCTATACTTTCAAGATGATGACGGAAAAAATGAAAAATACAGTATTTGTTGGAGAAGATAGCTAAAGTTTACAGTTTATTGCATTGAATATTTTGACTATTACAAGTAGGCAAGTAGCCTTAAAATGAACATATTGATACCTAACAAACCACTCATCAGTTTACTAAACAATTGTTGTTAGGATTTTCACCATCTTTTCCTTGCAGAAATTTTTGAATAGATCCTCATATATTAAGAAATGTACAAAACCCATAGATACATATTAATGTTAAAGTAAGTATATTATCTTTGATTATTTTATTTCTTAATATGAATATATAACTTTTTAAAAATAAATAGAAAATGTACTATTAATCAGTTATCTTCAAATTAACCATATTATGAATATTTATATTTTTCGAAGTAAGGTTACTTAATTTGAAAATGAGATTTCAATTTTGTTTTAAGTTTGTATAAAAAAATAAATATAATGAATGAAATTTCTTTAATTATTAGATTTTGAAAGCTTTAATTCTATTTATCCTCCTACTAGGTACGATAATACACTATTAAAAAAAAGGAGGGTCTATTTTCACTACAATTTTTACTTATCAAATACTTTACTATTTATTGCATCAATAAAACACATGTTTGGACAAAATTACCCCTTAATTATTTGCCTTTGTTAAGTTATCTAACAATGTTGCCTGGATAATTTTCTAAGTAAAAAGATATCAAATAATATTTGGTTATCGTCTACATAAACAACATAATTATTTATTTTTTTATTTTTCCTAAATGTTATATCCATAAAATTTGTGACTAGAGTCACGTTACATAATAACAAATTAATATCAAAAAAAATATTTTTTATCAACCGAATATTAAGAAAACGTGGGATCATTATTTACTAAAATTTAAAAAATAAGAATTAGATGAATTACATGTTATAATAGTAAAAAATATATCCAATAGTAAAATCATATTTTGATACCATACAGTAAAGCTTTGTACATTTTGCATACCATAACAATTGATTCTAAATATTAACTATGAATAGATTAACCGAATATCAATTCAGTACCAACCATATTATTATTATTGAATTTATGTTAATACAAAATAATGTTTAAATCAAATTAATATTTTATTATATTAACGAAGTATCACATAATCTCTTCGTTTTTAAATAATTTTCTTCTTTTTTTTTCTGCTCTAAAATAATTGTCTTCTTTCATAACGTTCCTTTTAAAAAAACACTTTTACCACTTTACTCTTACTTTTTATACATATTTCAATTATAACCACATACACAAGGGCATTAAAGAAAAAAAATACACATTACACCAATATTTACAATGCAATCAATTACTTTTTCTTAACGGTGTGTCTGATTAAAAGAGACAATAATTTAGAAACAAAGGGAGTATAATTTAGAAATAACAAATATATTGCCCAACTTCAAATAACAAGTAATTAATTAATAAACATTTTTGTCCAAGCCTACATAAGTTAAAAGTAATAACTAATAATGTGATAGATAAGTTAAAAATGTAGTGGAAATAACATTTCACTAAAAAATCATTAACAACATGTGCAACATGCGTGCACTTGACTAGTTGTATTAAAGTTAAGACTGCTACCTCAAACAAGTTGATTTGGATTTCATACTTTAGTGTTCCCATCTAATTTCCGAATTGATGATAACAATATTATACTTCTCCACCACAAATTTTATACGCTTTTTAATTTTTTTTTAAAAAATATTCAATTAAAGAAATGCAAATAGAGTAAAAACAGATGCTGGTAACAAATATTTTTGTTGTTCCCAATTTGTAGGATTTAATGACATGTCTGTGTATTGATTTACAACAAAGAGTTGTTTTTCTGCTTTGACATATTATATACAGACTGACACTGAACTACTCATTTTTGTTTCCTTAGATTGGGCTAAGTTGTTCACTAGAGACATTATGCGGACAAGGATTTGGAGCACAACTATATGGAATGTTGGGAATTTATTTAGAGTCATCCTATTCCATTTCCATCTTCTTCTCCATCCTCATTACCATTCTCTGACTATTTACTGAACCTATTCTCATCTTACTTCACCAAGATCCCAACATTTCAAAAATGGATGCTCTCTACATTAAGTATCTTATACCGGGACTATTTTCTCATGGCTTGATGAATTGCTTATTGAGGTTTCTTCAAACACAGTCCGTTGTAATCCCATTAGTTATCTGCTCAGTACTGCCATTGATCTTTCTGTGGGTTCCCCGGGATGCGCCCGTGTCCCGTGCGCCCTTGGATAGGGGTGCGCGTACGTGCGGAAGCGGGACACCACGCTTTCCATTCCACCCTCCCTTGTTTAGGGGAATACGAAATTAAAAATACGGAAAGGGTGCTGTCTAAATAGCGCGTTGAATACGCCTCGGTAACTTTAGTGAATTTTTGGTCCATTATGGGAGCTATGGGTTTTTTATATCAAGTTATCCCTTTTTTAGGGGATACAAGAATATATGAATACATCACCCTTTCATTCACATCATCCCTTGTGTAGGGGAAAATGAAAAGTGCGAGAAAGGATGTTGCGGGCCCCACTACAAACTTTATGAAAATTGTCTTATGGCCTATTTCGGATCACGATGAGTGCTTTGGGTTTTCTATATCAAGCTATCCCTTTTTTAGGGGATACCAGGACATATGAATACATCACCCTTTCATTCTCATTCTCTTTTTTAGGGGAAAACGGAAAAGTGCAAGAAAGGAATGTCGCGATGCCCTATTGTGATCCAAAATGTTTTGATAGAGTCGCCATCTTTATTTTAAGGAAGAAATAAAGAAAAACCAAAAGTAAAACCAAAAGTAAAACCAGAGATTGTAAAATCGGGTTCGGAGGCTAAGTTACGAGTTGGGAAGGTGCTAGCCACCCAACTCGCCATTTCGGTCTCAAAAACAGTTTTTGGCTAAAGTATGCTTTTTGTTATATTTATCTAGCAAATAAATAAAGCATTAAAAGACAGGAAATAAAAATAAATACATCCATGTTTACATTATTTACGGGCTTGCAGTCGCCTCTTTACAATAATTACAAATATGCTTAAAAATATTTGGCTATGATAATGACTCTTTTTAGTGCTATTTTCTAAATAAATCCGGGCAGCACAACTGCTTATATTTTTACATTGGGCCGGATGAAAAGTAGCACTTTTTACAAATAAAACTTTAAAGCTTACCTTCTAGTGGGTTAGGGTGTGCTCGCTCTGTCCTTCAGGGAGAGAGAGTCTTTTTTTGATGAAGTGGTGTGGAGATTCGGGCAGAATAACTGCTTCCGAAAGTTGCTTTTGGCCTCGGGATGAGGGCGGAGCAACTGATTGAGAGTGTTTGATTGATTTGATTGAGGGAGGCGGAAATCGGGCAGAACAACTGCTTGCTTCTTGCGGATTTGGTCGTTTTACTCGGGCATAGCAACTGCTTTGTCCGAGATTTTTGGACCGGGGGAATAGGGTGGAAACCTAGCTGGGGGCTAAGGCTCACTTTGACCGGTTGGATTTGAGTTTGAAGGAGATTTGACAGGGTTTCGAGGTTTTATAGGAGATGGCGCTCACTATCTCTCGATCGCTCGCTATTCTCACGGCGTAATAACAACGTAGAATGTTTGGGCGTATTTTCAGTGTGTTTTCTGTGTCTCTGAGAATGAACCCCGAAGCCTCTATTTATAGGCTGAGAAAGGGACACCGAAGGAATTTCTTTTTCTTCTTTGTGCTTCATTTCCTTGTACAAAACGCCGGAGGATTTGCACTTTACGCGAACTGTAGCTGTCTTGTAGCAAGTCTGGGATCCCTGTAGCTTAAAGCTGGCGCCACCCTAAGGTAAACAGGGCGCCGAGCCCACTTTGAGTGTGGGGGGCGCCTGGTTTGATTCTTTGGTCTTCTTTTGGCGCTTTGGCCACCTGCATTTCACTGTTTTGCACATCCTGCTTTGTCTTTTGCATCTTTGAACCCTGTAACTTGACATTGGTTAAGTTTTAACAGGTCTTGATATTTCATGTCATGTTACATACCAGGGGTACGAAATTGGGGTGTCTACAGAGCCCCTCAACGATGGAGTCTATGGGTAACCCGCGGCTTACTGAGTAGACGAACATCGTTGATAAGAAATAGACTCTCCAATTTCACGCATTTATAACGGGGGAGAGATGCAACAGGTAGCAGTTATAATGCAGCAGTTTATAATGCATACCAAACCTCCATATCCTAGACATATTTAGTCGGTTATAGCAGGTTATCGTTGTTTTTAAGCAGGTATGCAATAAAATGCTCTGATGGTCGGACCTACTAAAATAGGCTGCCTATGTATCCCTTAATAAAAGGAATCAGACCAAACGTAGTTCGGCCTCAAGCAATCAAACAACAACCAGGTGGGATGGATGGTGCGTTTTACCCAGCATAGGCAAAACTGGTGGGACTTCGAATGCGTTTTCCCTAGCATAGGGAAACCGATGGAGCTTCTTTTTTTTTAAACGCGCTTTCCCCAGCATAGGGAAAGCGATGGAACCTTTTTTTTAAACAGGCTTTCCCCAGCATAGGAAAAGCGATGGAACCCCTTTTTTTAAAAAAAACATGCTTTCCCCAGCATAGGGAAAGCGATGGAGCTTTTGAAAATGGGCTTTCCCCAGCATAGGGAAAGCGGTGGAGCTTTTGAAAATGGGCTTTCCCCAGCACAGGGAAAGCGGTGGAGCCTTTTGAAAATGGGCTTTTCCCAGCATAAGGAAAGCGGTTGAGCTTTTGAAAATGGGCTTTCCCCAGCATAGGGAAAGCGGTGGAGCTTTTGAAAATGGGCTTTCCCCAGCATAGGGAAAGCGGGGGAGCTTTTGAAAATGGGCTTTCCCCAGCACAGGGAAAGCGGTGGAGCTTTTTGAAAATGGGTTTTCCCCATCATAGGGAAAGCGGTGGAGCTTTTTTAAAACATGTTTTCCCCAGCATAGGGAAAGCGATGGAGCTTTTGAAAATGGGCTTTCCCCAGCATAAGGAAAACGATGGAGCTTTTGAAAATGGACTTTCCCCAGCATAGGGAAAGCGGTGGAGTTTTTTGAAAATGGGCTTTCCCCAGCATAGGGAAAGCGATAGAGGTTTTGAAAATGGGCTTTCCCCAGCATAGGGAAAGTGATGAAACTCTTTTGAAAATAGGCTTTCCCCAGCATAGGGAAAGCGGTGGAGCCTTTTGAAAATGGGCTTTCCCTAGCATAGGAAAAGCAATAGAGCTTTTTTTTAAAAAAAAAATGCACTTATCCCAGCATAGGAGAAGCGATGAGAGATTTTTTAAATGTGCTTATCCCAGCATAGGAGAAGCGATGGGAGATTTTTCTTTTTAAAAAGCGCTTATCCCAAATAGGAGAAGCAATGAGAGATTTTTAAAATATGCTTATCCCAGCATAGGAGAAGCGATGAGAGATTTTTCTTTTTAAAAAGCGCTTATCCCAGCATAGGAGAAGCGATGAGAGATTTTTCTTTTGTTAAAAATCTCTTATCCCATCATAGGAGAAGCGATGAGAGATTTTTAAAATGTACTTATCCCAGCATAGGAGAAGCGATGAGAGATTTTTCTTTTTAAAAAGCGCTTATCCCAGCATAGGAGAAGCGGTGAGAGATTTTTTAAAATGTGCTTATCCCAGCATAGGAGAAGCGATGAGAGATTTTTCTTTTTTTAAAAGCGCTTATCCCAACATAGGAGAAGCGATGAGAGATTTTTCTTTTTTAAAAAGCGCTTATCCCAGCATAGGAGAAGCGATGAGAGATTTTTCTTTTTAAAAAAGCGCTTATCCCAGCATAGGAGAAGCGATGAGACATTTTTCTTTTTAAAAAAGCGCTTATCCCAACATAGGAGAAGCGATGAGAGATTTTTCTTTTTTAAAAAGTGCTTATCCCAACATAGTAGAAACGATGAGAGATTTTTCTTTTTTAAAAAGCGCTTATCCCAGCATAGGAGAAGTGATGAGAAATTTTTAAAATGTGTTTATCCCAGCATAGAAGAAGCGATGAGAGATTTTTATTTTTTTAAAAAGCGCTTATCCCAGCATAGGAGAAGCGATGGGAGATTTTTTTAAATGTGCTTATCCCAGCATAGGAGAAGCGATAAGATATTTTTAAAATGTGCTTATCCCAGCATATGAGAAATTTTTAAAATGTGCTTATCCCAGCATAGGAGAAGCGATGATGATGAAGCGTTGTGGCAGAATGTTGTCGATGATTGGCTTGTGTAGCTTTTGATGATGCTGCTGAGGATCTTTGGGAGGTGGTTCTTGGCGAGACGCTGGAAGAACATTTATACCTCTTTTTTTCAAGGGCCGATGCGGCAGAAGACCTGCTAAGATGTAGTAAAAGGATGCAAACAAAAGATGCAAGCATGCGAATGAAACTTTCTTTTTCTTTAAAAAAATGACTTTTGAATGTGCATGTGTGTCATCCGTTTCTTAAACATGTTAAGACAAGATAAGCCAAGGTGATGGAAATGTAATATAAGAGCTTGAGATATGGCTTCTGGTTGGCTTTAAAGGGTTATGACCATAGGAATTGATGGTGATATTTGAAATGGAGGTGAGTGAAGTTTAGGGTTGCTTTTCAGTCTTTTGACTAGTGCATCATTCAAAAAAAGGAATTCAATCAAAAGATCAGTAAATCCTACTAATCGATGCCTCGGAGTGGCCACTTTTTTTTTGCTTTAACTTTTGCCTAGGTCGCCCTTTTGGGTTTTCGACCTAGCGAGCTTTTACCTCATAGGGAGCCGGTCTTTTAATGCATGCGAAGATAAGCCGCTCGTTTTTTTTTTAAGGATCACATCTTTGTAGCTTCTTCGTTTCTTCAGGTGAGATGGAAAGGACAGTTGTTTCTAGAGATCATGAACTTTTATGTATCCAATGAGTTTGGCGGGAGAAGCCCCAGGATGAATTTAATCAACCAAATTTTGCAAGATGGGATAGAAAGCCCCTAGTATACTCAATCAGTGCATTTTTATGGATATAAATGACCTCAGAAGGAAGTGGATGGAGCGAAAGCCCCTTGCTTTTTTTTTTTTTTTTTTCCAAGAGAAAAGCATAGGATATGAGGATGACTCTACTAAACAAGAGAGATGGAATTCAGAGTTCACCTTATTGTCGAGTATCACCAGGTTGGTGGGTTATGGACCCTGCTTAGTAATTATCTTTTGATATTTTTATGTGTTTTAGCAAGGAGTTCATCTTTGACTCAGATCACGTTATAACGGATTGAAGCAGAGTTGTTGATTGCAACTGGTTCAAGGTGTACTGTTTAACCTTTTTGAAGATGGATTGGTTTTTGAGGTTAGAAGATCTCTTCACAGAAAAGTGATCAATAAATTGATCGTTGGTTGACATTTCAGGCTGTGGATTCTGTATAGATAATTGGTTTTTTGGGTTTTAAGTACGGTAGGCTTTTTTTTTTTTGGCTCTAACTTTGGGTATGGCTTTGGCTTTGGGTATAGCATAGCTGGCCCTTCTTTTTTTTCTCCGATCCACATCTTAAAGGTGTGTGTATTGATTTTCCCGAGAAGCCCCAAATTAGTCTTGGGTAAGAGGGAGAGATGGACAAATGATGGATTGGCTCCAGAGAGATTTTTTTATTATTCTTTTCTCTTTTCTTTCCCTTTTTTTTTTCTTTTTTCTTGATTTTTTTTTCGGAGCATCATCATAGCAGTTAAGGAGTGTCATCTCTCTTTTTGGGCAAAAGGGATAATCATTCTTGGTGGATATAAAAGGTGATATAGCCCCTAGTTTTGGGAAGCTGGATTATGGGGATAGTCGTTTGGCTGGGGATTTTTGGAACGTCTTAATTTTAGTAAGGAATTTCAGCACATGGTGGGCATTTAAAAGAGTTTCAAACTTTTAGAGGGGTTTTGGTGTTTATAGTGGGAGGCCTCAGCATGTTACTAACAGCTCAACCGCAAAGTGTCGAAGGTGATTCTGATCAAGACGACTTGTCTGCTTTGGATTTCACGTGTTCTTAATAGTTTGCGGGTCCATATCTTCTTGATGACTCATCATCAACTCGTGTAGATTTATCATGTTTTTCATGAGTCGACTCGTCATTTTCATTTTTTTTAATAACAAATATTTCGGCGATACGTGGTGCTCAAAAATCAAGAAGAAGACTCGACAAGCTAATATAGGAGAAGCAAGAATTTTATCAAACTTGAATACAGATAAAATACCTTTGGAAAGCTCAATTTGAGGACTTGATTGTACTTTTGAAATAACGGAGATCAAATAGAATCGTGAGCATACTCTTGCAAGGATGTGCTGTAGGTATCAATATGAGCAAAAGAGACACCCCTGAGGTTTGAAAGCCCCTAGTCCTGAATTGTTGTGTATGATCCTTGAGTTGCTTGGCTTTTCTGGATTTTCTGGATTTTCCGGCTTTCCAGACTTTTCTGCTTTCTTGGCTTTCCCGATTTTCCTTTCTTCCTTGGCTCCCTATCGGTCTCTCTTTTTTTTATTTCATTTTTTTATTATTTTGTTTTTGTTCTTCTTTTTTTTTTTTTTTTTTTTGAAGTGGTAGCCCCTGACATCTCGAAGTAGGACTTACTAATTTTTTTTTTGAAATTGAGAATGAATGATGCACTAGTCGACTAGTGATGCATTTATGAAAGATTAAGAGGGAATAAGAATTCGGAGGTGACAAATGAGAATAATGGTAAGAGGATTTCCTGTCTTTTCATCTTTTTGGAAACAAAAGAAAACACATAGAAAAACCTTTCTTTTCTTTCTTTTTTTCTTTGAAGAGTAAATCAAAGCATTTGACCGAACCCGAAGGCGGCCTACGTACCTCATTTCGAGGCTCAGGTCATCGTAGTTCAACTCTATCAGAGAAATTTTCATTTTGCTAATCTTTTTTTTTTCAATTTGAAAGAATATAGATTTTTTTTAACACTCTTTTTTTATTTCTGAAAACGATTTTTTTTTAATTTCGCGATCTTTGAAATGAGATGTGATGATTAAGTACCTCTGGACAATCTTTTCAGGAGAATAAATGGTAATAGTCAAACTTTTTATTTTTCAGCCCCTGCAAAATTGTTAGTGGTACCAAAGAAAAAACAACAAAGATCCCAATATTTATGAAAACTGACGTTGTGTTGAAAAAAAGTTGTTTCCTGGAGATTTTTTTATTTATTTTTGATGTAGGCAGTATCGCGTTCAATTATCTCGACCGTTTGGACTAGGCGCGCGGAAAAAGGGCATAACTTTCGACGCGGGTGGAGTTATGGGGCCCGCCGCATATCAAAACGAAGCTCTTGAAAAGAGGAACAATATTATCAAGTGAAACTCGGTTTTGAGCATTTTTAAGGCCAATAAAAGTCGTTTAGATAGTGTTATGGGTCACTGAAGTTTTTTTTTTAGTTTTGTTTTTTTTCAGATATAAAACAGAAAATAAAACAAATATGGCATGTTTTGCTGTTATTTGTAGATTTCCTCGGCTTTTTAGTTTGAGCGCGAGCAAGTAGCCAATCACATTAAGAAATAGAAAGAAAAGTGGGGAATCTATCTATTCCTATTAATTACAAATTTGTCCTAATCCCCAAAATAAAATAAAATGATGAAATGAAATATACATATTGCACGCAATAAAAATAAAGCGCGCATAAATAAAATATAAAGCAGAAATAAAGCAATAAATAATAATAAATCCACAGTCCTTTCGTTATGCTGCCCGGAAATTTATTGCATATATATATTTGAATTTTTTTTTGAAAAATATATATTTTAAAATATACATGTAACAGTGACTGGAACGAAACTGCTGCAAGATGGAGGATCATATCCACAAATATATACACGGATGTATAAGAACGCAATATTCAAATGCTTAAAGAAATATAACAAGCATACTTTAGTCAAAAACAAAAGGATTTTTTTTTTTTGGTTACTGAGTCTAGCCCTCCATTTTTATTTACAATAAAAACGATCTCCCCAGCAGAGTCGCCACTGTGGGTTCCCCGGGATGTACCCGTGCCCGCGTGCCCTTAGATATGGGTGCACGTACGTGCGGAAGCGGGACACCACGCTTTCCATTCCACCCTCCCTTGTTTAGGGGAGGACGAAATTAAAAATACGAAAAGGGTGTTGTCTAAATAGCGCGTTGAATACGCCTCGGTAACTTTAGTGAATTTTTGGTCCGTTATGGGAGCTATGAGTTTTCTATATCAAGTTATCCCTTTTTTAGGGGATACTAGAATATATGAATACATCACCCTTTCATTCACATCATCCCTTGTGTAGGGGAAAATGGAAAGTGCAAGAAAGGATGTTGCGGGCCCCACTACAGACTTTATGAAAATTGTCTTATGGCCTATTTCGGATCACGATGAGTGCTTTGAGTTTTCTATATCAATTTATCTCTTTTTTAGGGGATACCAGGACATAAGAATACATCACCCTTTCATTCTCATTCTCTCCTTTTTAGGGGAAAACGGAAAAGTGCAAGAAAGGAATGTTGCGATGCCCCACTGTGATCCAAAATGTTTTGATAGAGTCGCCATCTTTATTTTAAGGAAGAAATAAAGAAAAATCAAAAGTAAAACTAGAGATTGCAAAAACGGGTTCGGAGGCTAAGTTACGAATTGGGAAGGTGCTAGGCACCCAACTCGTCCTTTCGGTCTCAAAAACAGTTTTTGGCTAAAGTATGTTTTTTGTTATATTTATCTAGCAAATAAATAAAGCATTAAAAGACAGGAAATAAAAACAAATACATCCATGTTTATATTATTTACGGACTTGCAGCCGCCTCTTTACAATAATTACAAATATACTTAAAAATATTTGACCATAATAATGGTTCTTTTTAGTGATATTTTCTAAATAAATCCGGGCAGCACAACTGCTTATATTTTTACATTGGGCCGGATGAAAAGTAGCACTTTTTACAAATAAAACTTTAAAGCTTACCTTCTAGCGGGTTAGGGTGTGTTCGCTCTGTCCTTCAGGGAGGGGGATTCTTTTTTTGATGAAGTGGTGTGGAGATTCGGGCAGAATAACTGATTCCGAAAGTTGCTTTTGGCCTCGGGATGAGGGCGGAGAAACTAATTGAGAGTGTTTGATTGATTTGATTGAGGGAAGCGGAAATCGGGCAGAGCAACTGCTTGCTTCTAGCGGATTTGGTCTTTTTACTCGAGCAGAGCAACTGTTTTTTCCAAGATTTTTGGACCGGGGGAATAGGGTGGAAACCTAGCTGGGGGGCTAAGGTTCACTTTGACCGGTGGATTTGAGTTTGAAGGAGATTTGACAGGGTTTCGAGGTTTTATAGGAGAGGGCGTTCACTATTCTCACGGCGTAATAACAACGCAGAGAGTTTGGGCGTATTTTCAGTCTGTTTTTTGTGTCTCTGAGAGTGAACCCCAAAGCCTCTATTTATAGGCTGAGAAAGGGACACCGAAGGAATTTCTTTTTCTTCTTCGTGCTTCATTTCCTTGTACAGAACGCCGGAGGATTTGCACTTTATGCGAACTGTAGTTGTCCTGTAGCAAGTTTGGGATCCCTGTAGCTTAAAGCTGGCGCCACCCTAAGGTAAACTGGGCGCCGAGCCAACTTTGAGTGTGGGGGGCGTCTGGTTTGATTCTTTGGTCTTCTTTTGGAGCTTTGGCCCCCTGCATTTCACTGTTTTTGCACATCCTGCTTTGTCTTTTGCATCTTTGAACCCTGTAACTTGACATTGGTTAGGTTTTAACAGGTCTTGATATTTCATGTCATGTTACATACCAGGGGTACGAAATTGGGGTGTCTACACTTTCACATTGCCCTTACTTACATTTTTGTACACTGGACATCTTTCGGTTTCGTGGGAGCCCCATTGGCAACTTCAATTTTGTTTTCGATTTCTTTCTTCATGTTGACCTTATATGTACTTTACAGTAAGAAATTTAAGGAGACGTGGCAAGGATTCTCTTTGAAGTCGTTAAATAATGTTCTTACAAACTTAAAGCTCGCTCTCCCCTCCGCAACTATGGTGTGGTCAGTAATCTGTATCTACCACTCATTATGTTTTAAGAGACTTGACGCCCTTGATTTAATTCTATTATTGGAAATATGTTTACTAGTTTGGAGGTTTGGGCTTTTGAGGTGATGGTGTTGCTAGCCGGTCTAATGCCAAACTCAAAAATAACAACTCCTTTGATGGCAATGTGGTAAGATATATTTCTTTCTTTATAGTTTTATCCCCTTTTGTAACGCTCCAGTGGTATTTGTTGGTGCTTAAAACACATACGGGCAAGATTACCCGGTCAAACAAGTAATAAAGTGAATAAGTAGAGTGTCGAACCCACGAGGAAGCAATTTGGTTGTTTTTTATGAATACCAAGCACGTTGCAATTTTAATTATATTTAGACGATCAATTTTTGCGTGAATTAACTAATTAATTAAGCTAAAACAAGAAATTAAATAAAGTAATATTAAAATGAAGTTGACTTTAATGAGAGAGGATCTAGGATTTTGACTTTCAATTGGATCGTTGTGATTTAATAAGGGATTGCTATTAAAACTATTCTATTTTTTTGGAAGTCAGGGATTCAAAAATCACCGTTAAGGGCTGTCGCTTCGTATAACAGTGCTAATTAAAAGAATAAAATCACGGGCTTTCGCTACGTATGAAGTTATCCAATTAATCACTTCCAAACACAAAACCCCCATTGACTATCTTAAGGAGAGTTTGTAACATTGACTAACCCAACCAAAAGACAACTATGTTGTATTTTCCAAAATTATCAAGTCACTTTCATGCACTAAACAATTTTTAAAATCATGTAATGGGTGATCAAATCAATACAATCATTAAGAGCACAACATAATACCCAAAACTTAGTGAATAGAATTAATAGCAAAATCCCAAATTAAAATCACAATATCCAAGCCAATATATATCAAAACCCTAGGCGATTAATTTAGTTCATAATGCTAAGAAAGTAAATCAAATCTTCAATAAAAGATATTGTCATTAAATAAAAATAGAGAGTAAAGAGTACAATACTTTTCAATTGAGGAAGTGATGAAATCCTAGCCTTGGCTTGAGCAGCAATGGAAGAACAATGGAGAGAAGGAGGAAAATGGAAATGGAAAATAAAAATGCGGCTGCTGCTTTGTGTTTATTGCTGTGTTGCTGCTCCCAGTTCCCCGTTCCTTCTTTTTGTTCCAGCCTTTTGTTTCTTCCTCCTATCCCCCAAATTAGATCCCACACCAAAAACTTTCAAAATTTGTTAGGGCATTCATCCAACCAAGGAGGGGCAATTTAGGAAGAACAATGGAGGTTTGGGGGCAAAAAGGGGAAGGAAATGAGAGTTGGGTCACGGCTGGAAAAGGGCATATGGGCTGGATGGGCCGCGGGCTGACCCGATCCAGGAAAGAAGACGCGGGTCAGGCTTGGAGGAGGCTGGGTGACATGGCTGGCTGTGAGGGCGACAACATATTAATGAGCAGATTTGTTAATTGCTCCGGCCTCCCGTCTGCTTCTGGAATGAGATGGCGAGGTCCTTCCCCCTCCAGGCTTTGCAGATTAGTCTGTCATTAGCTTGGTTAGCCTCCGTTAGACCTGCTGTGCTTTGAAATACTTGACGAACTTTAACGGCAAGTATCGAAACTTAACATTGATGCCCGAAATTGCCTCGATTTGCACGTATTAAGCTATAGAACCTCGAATATCTTTGAGATACCTACATGAAACACAAAATACATAAAAATAGTATCTCAAATGCAATTAATCATCAGCCAAAGCTCAAAATCATCAATAAAATTCCGAAAAAAAAATGAAAATAAAAGGAAAAATACAAGCTTATCAACACCCCCAAACTTAAGCTTTGATCCTCCCGAGCAAAGAGATATATGGATTATGGTGAAGCTCGAGAACAAAGATGGAATGAAGAAGGCACTCAATCAAGATCCCACATGCATTACCATCAAAGAAATCAAACTCAAGATTATAGAAATGCATAACCAAGGTATGATGTGATTTGAATGCTAGCAAACTTTCCTCAAACACTTACTAAAAAAACATGAAGCACAAGCCCATGACTAAATAGCATCACTCTAGCTAGGATTGAACGTTCAATAAGATACCAAGCATGAGCCATCAAATCGAAAGAGATATACTTCACAAGGCAATAACTCATGGTATGACAATATCAATAGGACTTTTGCAAAGCTTGTAATTTTAGGTCAAGGTTGAGCTACAAATGAAGGGAAGGGTATCAAGACAAGAGAGCACAAGTGAAGCCTTCAAAATCACACTCAAGTCTATCTTCATGAAACAATATACTCCATCATAACTCACCATTTTTTTTCAACAACCCCCAAACTTAGCTTTTTTTTTTAATACATATCAAGAACTTGGGGTTGAGAGTATATCAAACTACCACAAATGATTTTTCATCCCACAATTCCCCCTTTTCAATGACTTAAAAGCACAAGTGGTTCATAATTTTTGGGCTACCCTTTACTTTTGATTCTTTTTTTTTTCTTTACACAAGGGCCTTTTTTTACAAGATAAACAACCCCCAACTCATCAACCAAGATTAAAACCACACTACACCAATACATGAAGAACAACACTTCCAAGAAGCTCACATTCCCTCCAAGACATAAATTTAGGAATTCATTTCACAAAGTGCTCTCTCAAAGGGTTGAATAAAGTGTATAGGCTCATGAGATAAGTCAATGTGGGTGATATAAATGAAGGCGAATGGGGGTCATTGTTTGCTCTTGCACATACCATTCTTTCATCAAGGCTTAAATGGGACACTAGGGATTTAATGTGAACATGGGTAGGTCGATATGGCACAAACAAGTCAAACATGGCCTATATCATGCTATTGTCATACTCACAAGCCGATCTATTCATCAATCTCAAGATCATCTAACGGCATCAAAACTCACAACAAGATACTCATAACACATTCACAACCAAAGCTAGAGCAAAGCATAAAAGTTCATCAAGAAATCCACATATGGGCTCAATTTAACATGAATGAGGGAAAGCTAGCACAAAAATCACAAAATATCCTCAAGTATGCATATAATAATCTCAAGACCGAATCCAAGAAAATAATGCACATACAACTCAATGAGTGCCAAAGTGATGAGATGAATGATCAAAGAATAATTAATGGGGTCTAACTAGCTTGAAATTTTCTAAAAATTTTCAAAATTTTCCCAAAAATCGAGGGCAAAAATAAGACTAACCCTACCCCCAAACATAGAACCGGACATTGCCCTCAATGTTCATGAGCATACTAAGGTAGGGCATCAATCACTACTTCCCATGAAAAACAAATAAAAAGAAAAATATTTTTGTGAGGGGACACTATATACACCTCCCTATAAACCCACAAACTCGGGAGGGCTTCGAAAAGCGACACATGCATATAAATACAAAAGCTATAAAAACAAATAATTGAAAAAAGAGGGAAGAGAAAACTGATACAAATAGTTCTAATTTAAAGTCTAAATTTAGCTTGACTTCTTCTCCCGCATTGGCCTATGGAGGATCATGGAGAAGCACTCGAACCTTCACTTGAGCGCTACCGTTTGGAGAAGCTTTCTTGACACCATTTTCAAACCTTGCTTCCATCATTGGTGCCTCAATTTTGATTTTTTTCCATTTAATCACATTTGATGGTAGTTGTGCCACATCCAAAGATGACTTTTTGACTTTCTTTCTTCTCGAAGGAATCACGTACCTCCTCTTCTTTTCATCACACTTTTTTAACTTCTCCGACTTGATCACCACCTTCTCACAAACTTGCTCAACCTGGCTCTTAGGAATATTATCATGAGATCCATCTCCTTTCAATTGTTGAACCACCTCCAATCTTGCACAATCTTCCAATTTATCCGAGTACTTGATGGGCTTGAAGACATTAAATGTGACTTGTTGATCATACACCCTCATTGTAAGCTCTCCCTTCGCCACATCAATTAAAGCTCTACCGGTAGCCAAGAAGGGTCTTCCAAGAATGATTGGAATCTCACTATCCTCTTCCATGTCAAGCACCAAGAAATCCGCCGGAAGAATTAGTTTGTCAACCTTCACAAGAACATTCTCAACCACTCCCTTATGGTATGCTAGTGACATATCCGCCAATTGTAGAGTGACGGAAGTAGGTATAGCTTCACCCAAACCAAGTTTTTTGGAAAACCGACAAGGGCATGAGATTAATGCTAGCCCCCAAATCACATAATGCTTTGCCCGAAAAAATTTCTCCAATAGTGCAAGGAATCACAAAGCTACCCGGATCTTTTAGTTTTGGAGGAGGCTTTTGTTGTAGCACGGCACTACATTCCTCCGTCAAAGGTATAGTCTCATAATCCTCAAGTCTTCTTTTCTTGGAGAGGATATCTTTCACAAATCGGGCATAAGAAGACATTTG
Organism: Codonopsis lanceolata; assembly: GCA_013146195.2. Classification (NCBI taxonomy): domain Eukaryota; kingdom Viridiplantae; phylum Streptophyta; class Magnoliopsida; order Asterales; family Campanulaceae; genus Codonopsis; species Codonopsis lanceolata. The sequence goes on from CM028380.1 coordinate 69,466,722, forward strand.
CTCCAAAGCATCGGCAAAAGGAATGTTGATGTGAAGATTTTTGAAAATTTCAAGGAACTTGAGAAATTGGTTGTCATCCTTTGCCTTTTGGAGCCTTTGCGGAAATGGAGGTGGAGGATACACTTTCTCCTTGACCAGAGGTGGGGGAATTGGCTCAATCTTCTCTTTGAATTTTTCTTGCACTTGCTAACTATTTTGTTCATCCACCTTCTCTTTTTCTTTTCCGCCTTGTAGCTCCTTCCCACTTCTAAGAGTAATAGACATACATTGTTCTTTCCCTTTGGGATTTTGCTCGGTGGTGCTTGAAAGTTTTCCTTGGGGTCTAGAATTGATGGAAGATGCAAGTTGACCCATTTTGATTTCAAGGTTTCTCACGGAAGATTGGGTGCTAAGGATTATGGCTTGTTGGTCATGGATGATTTTTAGGAGGTCTTCCACGGGTATCTCTTTCTTGGGTGGTGGTTGAGTTGGTTGGGGTTGATTTGGAAATGGTGGTTGGGATAGATGATGTGGTTGGTGTTGGTGAGGTTGGTTAGAGAATCCGGGAAGAGTATTGGAAGCTTGATTTTGAGTGGAGGAAGAGGGTTGGTTTTGGTTGTTGTTGCTTCAAGAGAAGTTAGGATGATTTCGCCAACCCGGATTATATGCGTTTGAATAAGGGTTGTTTTGGTTCCAGTTGAAGTTGGAAACAAATTGGATTGATTCCATTTTCAAGTGGCAAATATTCGATGTGTGAGGACCTCCGCAAAGCTCACATACTACTTTTTATGGAAGAAGAGTAGCTTGTAAAACCTTGGTAAGCTCCACTACTTGAGCGGTCAAGCGAGCAACTTCGGTTGAGGATTCACGAACCATGGATACACCTCTTTGAGCTCCTCTTTCACTTCCCCAAAAATGATTGTTTGAGGCCATCTTCTCCAACAAAGCATACCCATCATCAACATTCTTTGTCATAAATGCTCCGCCCGCGGCCGCATCAATTGTGGTTCTTGTTGATGGAAGCAAACCATTATAGAATGTTTGCACTATCAACCACCAAGGCAATCCATGATGTGAGCACTTCCTCAACATATCTTTGTATCTCTCCCAAGCTTCATACAAGGTCTCACCATCAAGTTGAAGAAAATAAGTGATGGCATTCCTCAATTGGACCGTCTTTGCCGGAGGGTAGTATTTCTCCAAGAAAGCTTGCCTAAGATCACCCCAATTTGTGATAGATCCCGGAGTCACCGAGTTCAACCACACTTTCGCTTTATCCCGAAGAGAGAAAGGAAACAAGCGAAGGCGTATGGCTTCACTCGACACTCCATTCATCTTGAAAGTGTCACAAATCTCTATGAAGTTCATGATATGATCATGGGCATCCTCGGTCACCAATCCCCCAAATTGGATGTTCCTTTGGATTAGAGAGATGAGAGATGGCTTGATTTCAAAGTTGTTGGCGACCACGGGAGGTCTCACAATTCCCGGTAGATAATCGTTCATGAAGGGAATAGTGAAGTCATGGAGTGGCCTTTCTTGCTCAATAGGATTCTCCCTATTCGCCCTTTCATTTACCCCTTGAGCTTCTCCTCGGGGATTATTTTCGGCACCCGCTTCCGCCATAGTTCTTTGCACTCTACAACGAAGTCGGATAGTTCTTTCAATTTCTGGATCAATCGGCAACAATCAAACTTTTGCCGATCGGGTGTGTCACATACACCTACACACAAGCTCAAAAAACTACACCAAAAGATCAAGTGCAATAGCCCAAGTAACAATAATAATTAAAAACAAGAAAATAAAAGTGTCTAAATTACAATCTCAAATGCAACTATTATGATATCTTAAAACAACACCGTGCTTCCCCGGCAACGGCGCCAAAAACTTGTTGGTGCTAAAAACGTATACGGGCAAGATTACCCGGTCAAACAAGTAATAAAGTGAATAAGTAGAGTGTCGAACCCACGAGGAAGCAATTTGGTTGTTTTTGATGAATACCAAGCACGTTGCAATTTTAATTATATTTTGACGATCGATTTTTGGGTGAATTAACTAATTAATTAAGCTAAAACAAGAAATTAAATAAAGCAATATTAAAATGAAGTTGACTTTAATGAGAGAGGATCTAGGATTTTGACTTTCAATTGGCTCTTCCGTTGTGATTTAATAAGGGATTGCTATTAAAACTATCCTATTTTTTTGGAAGTCGGGGATTCAAAGATCACCGTTAAGGGTTGTCGCTTCATATAACGGTGCTAATTAAAAGTATAAAATCACGGGCTTTCGCTACGTATGAAGTTATCCAATTAATCGCTTCCAAACACAAAACCCCAATTGACTATCTTAAGGAGAGTTTGTAACATTGACAAACCCAACCAAAAGACAACTATGTTCTATTTTCCAAAATTATCAAGTCACTTTCATGCACTAAACAATTTTTTTTTAATCATGTAATGGGTGATCAAATCAATACAAGCATTAAGAGCACAACATAATACCAAAAACTTAGTGAATAGAATTAATAGAAAAATCCCAAATTAAAATCACAATATCCAAGCCAATATATATCAAAACTCTAGGCGATTAATTTAGTTCATAAAGCTGGGAAAGTAAATCAAATCTTCAATAAAAGATATTGTCATTAAATAAAAATAGAGAGTAAAGAGTACAATACTTTTCAATTGAGGAAGTGATGAAATCCTAGCCTTGGCTTGAGCAACAATGGAGAGAAGGAGGAAAATGGAAATGGAAAATAAAAATGCGGCTGCTGCTTTGTGTTTCTTGTTGTGTTGCTGCTCCCAGTTCCCCGTTCCTTCTTTTTGTTCCAGTCTTTTGTTTCTTCCTCCTATCCCCCAAATTAGATCCCCCACCAAAAATTTCAAAATTTGCTAGGGCATTCATCCAACCAAGGAAGGGCAATTTAGGAAGAACAATGGAGGTTTGGGGGAAAAAAGGGGAAGGAAAGGAGAGTTGGGTCACGGATGGAATAGGGTAGATGGGTTGGATGGGCCACGGGCTGACCCGATCCAGGAAAGAAGACGCGGGTCAGGCTTGGAGGAGGCTGGGCGACGTGGCTGGCTGTGAGGGCGCCAACACATTAATGAACAAATTTTTTAATTGCTCCGACCTCCCTTCTACTTCTGGAATGAGCTGGCGAGGTCCTTCCCCCTCCAGGCTTTGCAGATTAGTCCGTCGTTAGCTTGGTTAGCCTCCGTTAGGCCTGCTGTGCTTTGAAATACTTGACAGACTTTAACGGCAAGTATCAAAACTTAACATTGACGCCCGGAATTGCCTCGATTTGCACGTATTGAGCTATAGAACCTCGAATATCTCTGAGATACCTACATGAAACACAAAATACATAAAAATAATATCTCAAATGCAATTAATCATCAACCAAAGCTCAAAATCATCAATAAAATTCCGAAAATAATGAAAATAAAAGGAAAATTGCAAGCTTATCAGTATTTATATGGTCTTTGTCTCAACACAAATATAGAAACATTTGCATACATGGTTGTATATGGTCTTAGTGCTGCTGTAAGGTTAGCTGAATTAGATTTTTGTCACAAGTTTTTTTTTTAATTTCCTTTAGACCAATTGTTTGGTTTTATCATTTTTGCTTTTAGATTTTAATGTTTAAATCAAATTAAAATTTTATTATTTTAACGAAGTATCTTATAATCCCTTCGTTTTTAAATAATTTTCTTCCTTTTTTTTTTCAGTTCTAAAATAATTGTCTTCTTTCATAACGTTCCTTTTAAAAAACACGTTTACCACTTTACTCTTATTTTTTCTACCTACTTCAATTATAACCACATACACAAGGACATTAAAGAAAAAAAATCACACATTACACCAATATTTAAAATACAATCAATTATTTTTTCTTAACGGTGTGTCTGATCAAAAGAGACAATAATTTAGAAACAAATGGAGTATAATTTAGAAATAACAAATATATTGCTCAACTTCAAATAACAAGTAATTAATTAATAAGCAGTTTTGTCCAAGCCAACATAAGTTAAAAGTAATAACTAATAATGTGGTAAGTTAAAAATGTAGTGGAAATAACATTTCACTAAAAAATCATTTACAACATGTGTAACATGCGTGCAACGCGCGTGCACTTGACTAGTTGTATTAAAGTTAAGACTGCTACCTCAAACAACTTGATTTGGATTGCATACTTTAGTGTTCCCATCTAATTTCCGAATTGATGATAACAATATTATACATCTCCACCACAAATTTTAGACGCTTTTTAAATTTTTTTTTAAAAATATTCAGATGAAAGAAATGCAAATACAGTAAAAACAGATGCTGGTAACGAATATTTTTGTTGTTCCCAATTTGTAGGACTTAATGACATGTCTGTGTATTGATTTATAACAAAGAGTTGTTTTTCTGCTTTGACAGATTATATATGACACTAAACTACTCATTTTTGTTGCCTTAGATTGGGCTAAGTTGTTCACTAGAGACATTATGCAGACAAGGATTTGGAGCACAACTATATGGAATGTTGGGAATTGATTTACAGTCATCCTGCTCCATTTACATCTTCTTCTCCATCCTCATTACCATTCTCTGCTATTTACTGAACCCATTCTCATCTTATTTCACCAAGATCCCAACATTTCAAAAATGGTTGCTCTCTACATTAAGTATCTTATACCGGGATTATTTTCTCATGTCTTGATGAATTTCTTATTGAGGTTTCTTCAAACATAGTACGTTGTAATCCCACTAGTTGTCTGCTCAGTACTGCCATTGATCTTTCAAATTGCCCTTATTTGGTTCACTGGACATCTCTGGGTTTCGTGGGAGCCCCATTGGCAACTTCAATTTCGTTTTCAATTTCTTTCTTCATGTTGACCATATATGTGCTTTACTGTAAGAAATTTAAGGAGATGTGGCAAGGATTCTCTTTGAAGTCGTTAAATAATGCTCTTACAAACTTGAAGCTCGCTCTCCCCTCCGCAGCTATGGTGTGGTCAGTAATCAATATCTACCACTCATTATGTTTTAAGAGACTTGACTCCCTTGATTTAATTCTATTATTGGAAATATGTTTACTAGTTTGGAGGTCTGGGCGTTTGAGGTGATGGTGTTGCTAGCCGGTCTGATGCCAAACTCAAAAATAACAACTCATTTTATGGCAATGTGGTAAGATATATTTATTTCTTTATAGTTTTATCCCCTCTTTGTAACGCTCCAATGGTATTTATATGGTCTTTGTCTCGGCACAAATACAGAAACATCTGCATACATGGTTGTATATGGTCTTAGTGCTGCTGTAAGGTTAGATGAATTAGATTTTTGTCACAAGCTTTTTTTTTATTTTTAAAATTTCCTTTAGACCAATTGTTTGGTTTTATCATTTTTGCTTTTAGATTTTGGATAATGGGGTTGGTTATATATATAATAACAACACAAGGGTATCGAATGAGTTGGGAGCAGGCAATCCTGGTAAAGCTAAGGATGCAATGGCAGTCACTCTTAAGCTTTCTATCCTTGGCGGTCTTTTTGTTGTATTAGCTTTAGGCTTTGGCAATGATATATGGGCTGGCTTTTTCAGTGACAACTCTATTATTATAAAGAAATTTGCTTCCGTGACACCACTACTAATGATCGGATGCTTAGTAGATACGGTTCAAGGAGTCTTGTCAAGTTTTGAAATTCGGTATTTTTCAAAGTTAGTACAATATATAATAATAATCCAGAAAGTGAGATTCAGATGATTGTGAGATGATGTAGGGGTGGCAAGAGGATGTGGTTGGCAGCATGTGGTTGTGTACATTAGCTTAGCAACGTATTATCTTCTTGCCTTGCTTATTGCGGTTGTCCTTGCTTTCAAAATCAAGCTTTATGTTAAGGTAAAACCTAAATTTTTTGTATTGTTTAGGTTAGAAAACTTGCTTGTATTCTTCTGATAGCTTGTGTTTGTGGATATATACAGGGGTTGTACATTGGCTTAATCTTCGGTCTCTGCTGTCAGACGGCCTCTCTATTGTTGCTTACCTATCTCAAAAAAATGGAAAAGAGTAGAGCTTTCTAGAAATAACAATGTAGAAAAGCAGGCTGTTGTATAAGCCAAGAAGAGAGATGCAAAATTTGAGTCAAATAACAAGAGACTATTTCTACTTTTAACTTTTATTCATTAAGAGTAATTGTACTATTATTTTTTTGTTTGTCATTTCATCCATGCACTTAAAATTTGTAGTCATATTAGTCGCTTTTCCGCTTCAATCAAATAAATAGTCGCTTGGCTAATATAGTTGAAATGTTAAAAGAATATAATAAAAATATGAAAGAAATAATAAAAATGAATACCATATAAATAATAAATTACCAACAATAATTCTAGGGTTTTTTCCTTTGGCATTAAATGCATCACAACCTCCATTTGATCTGCTACAGTTATATTGTGAAATTAACACGAAGAAAGAACAGAAACTGAACTCACACAAGAACACAAGTTCGGCCAAAACAGCCTAACGCCATCCCATCACCAGACAAGGTGACTAATTGCTTCTGCTAGGCGCTTATTTCCGACTTTTTTTGGGCGAATTCCTCGAATGGTCCTTGAACTTTTTGTCATTTTTGCAATTGGTCACTGTACTGAAATTCGAAAAAATCAAATCCTTGTACTATGACATTAAACACAATTGGTCCTTCCGTCCAATTTCGTCAAAATTTTGTCGTTAAATACGTACACGTGCCTCTCATGTGTTTTTGCCTAGGGATAAAATAGTCAATTTCTATAAACTAGTACTTTAAAAAGTGTTACTTTATATTATAAATGAAAACCGTCACTTTTTGGGGTAAAACGGTGAAAGTATCACTTTATATAACATTGAAAGTGTCACGTTTTAATATTAAATGTGTCATTTTTAGTTTTAAAGTGTCACTTTTTAGTTTTAAAGTGTCACTTTTTAGTATTCAAAGTGTTACTTTGTATTTTAATGAAAATTATAATAAATATCCCTTTATAGTATCACTTTTGACATTAAAATGTGTCACGTTTGACTTTAAATATGTCACTTAGCATTTTGTTAAAGTCCGTTAGAATCCATCAAGCATCCCAAGGCAAATGAGACTAACAAAGGATGAAACCGTAAGGCGTGCGAAGAAGAAAAATTTCAGCGACAAACCTTGAAAGTGTACGAGCACCGGAGCAAAATGAGAAACTTCTTATTAATGCACTGGCTAGTGGCTAGCTTACCGAGCTTACACGTGGATGATAGAGCTGTCAAAACGGGTTGGACCTTTGGGCTAGCTCGCTTTACCACCTAAAAAAATGGGTTGGGTTGGAAAAATATGAACCCACTAGGAGGTGGGTCAAACGAGTTGAGGCGGGGTGGGTTAGCCCGCCAAATACTAAATGCAAATAATACAAGTCACAAGTTTGAAATTATGACTTTAAATCATTTTTAGCTCAAAATGTGAGATTATTTTTTATATCTTAATAATTAGTAAATGATTTTGAATACGTTAAAAGTGACACTTACAACAACAACAAATGTCAAAATAAGGTTGATTAACCGCAATATTTACGAGAAAAATGCTATAATAACATACAAAAAGAGTAATAATAAAATGAATTTTTTTCTTTTTTTTTCATTTTATACGATTAATATTACAGAGAGTTGTTAAAAACGTTATTTAGAATCTAATTGTAAAAAATATAATTTTTTTAATGAATTGTGAGATTTTTTGTGTTATTCATTATTATTTATTTATTTTATTAATTGTAAGAAAAGTTGGTGGGTTGACCCGCCTAACCCATAACCCATGATGGGTTGGGCTGGGTTGGCTCGCCCCGCCAACCCACCTTGACAGCTCTAGTAGCGAGTCACACTCAATAAAAACTCATTCCGTGGATAAAGGGGTCAACCCACCTTGACAGTTCTAGTTGCGAGCCTCACTCAATAAAAACTCATTTTGTGGATAAGGAAATTCAAACACGGGACCTCTAGCAAGTTTAGAGATTCCGCTTTGGACCATCTCGGTTATATTGTTTTTGTGCATTTTAGTAACATGTTTTTTTATTTATTATAACTCGCGAATTCCTAAATGGAGCCCCGTCTTACCGATATGTCTTACCAAATTCCATCCTACACAAGTTTTTACCAATTTTAAGTATGAACTAGGAACTGAGGGATTATATAGTAGGATTAAATAAAATGTTGTTCCATGAATTTGTCACTGAAGGTTTATATCTCAATATATACCAATCAAGTTCGTTATCTAAGAGTAATCGTGAGTTACCTTGTGCGAACTCGAACTTTGAGCGAAGCGGAAGACCTTCTGCTTGAGCTACGATCTTCGTATGTTACGATCAAAGATCCTGCAAGTCTCTCTCGTCAGATTGATATCACATAGAACGGATATCAATTCTGGTTCACACTGCAAATCCAAGCCTCTTGATGGTTAGGCTAAAGGGAGTATTTGGTGAGATAGAATATAGTGATGTATGTATGTATATATATACACACACACTGACACACACATACATTATATACATTAATTATTTACAACATATATAAGTTTTTTTATTTACATTATTATTATATTATTTAATAATAATATTACTATTTACATTGCATGCATATATTAATGGGCAAGACAAATAAATTTGTACTTACCTCTTGTAGTGTGAATGTCTAACCCGGTATATGTGCCTAGGCTTAGCCCACTAGGCGCTTGAAGATTCTGATTGTGCTTCTCCTTTCCTTCCAATAAAGGAAGTCTTTTTTTTCTGTTGTGTTGTGTGTTGTGTTGGATCGGCTTGTCGGGGGGCAAGATTGGATCTTCAGATGGCTCGTTTCGGGGTGAGGAGGCTTCAGAAGGCGTGTGAGTGTTGTGATGTGTGTTGTGTGAATGCAGAGTGTTTGATCAGTAATTTGTATATGTCGATTGTGGGGTTGTGGGGGTGTGTTGTGTATTCGATGGTGAGAAATGAGGGAGCCGAAGCCTCCTATTTATAGGGGAAAGACGGTCGATTAAATGATGACGTCTTTACATTTCAGTGCATGGCGTGCCAGGTGGAGGCCTGGAATGAAGACATCGCAAAGAGGCACGAAGGCGGCTGAGGAAACGACATCGTTTGGCGTGCTTGGAGAGAAAGAAGGGCATGGAGCGGCTCCAAGGTGTGGGGAGCGGCACCATAGAGCTGGGAGCGACTCCATGTGTGTTCGTTACGACCAATTTGATTTTCAGTCCCTTGTTGTTTGTTTTGTTTGTGTATTTAACGTCTGTTAAATCCAGTTACCTAAAACTCTAACGGAAAGTAACGTTTGTTAGTCCAATTGTTTTATAAATTATATTTTGTAATTGTTGTAGGACATTATATCGTAGGGGTACGAAATCGGGGTGTCTACAGAGCCCCTCACCGACAGAGTTTGCTAGTGAACGCGAATTCACAAGCAGACTAACGTCATTGATAAGATATAGACTCCTGATTTCGAGACATGCATCATAAGAAAGATGTTGTTTTTATATGTGTTGTGAGTTGTAGAATGTGTGTAATGCAAGTCGGAGCATGGTGGAATTTCTCCTCCTCTCCTCCTACTTTTCTTTTTCTTTTCTTTTCTTTTCTTTTGTTTTTGTTTTTGTTTTTGTTTTTGTTTTTGTTTTTGTTTTTGTTTTTGTTTTTGTTTTTGTTTTTGTTTTTGTTTTTGTTTTTGTTTTTGTTTTTGTTTTTGTTTTTGTTTTTGTTTTTGTTTTTGTTTTTGTTTTTGTTTTATTTTTGTTGTTTTTGTGAATTGAAAGACATTATCAAATGGAATTTAAAGAGTAATCGACATAAATTTAAAGGTAATCGACAAGAAATTTAAAGGGTAGTCGACATAAATTAAAATGTGGTAATCGAGAGGAATTAAAATTTGGTAATCGACAGGAATGTAAATGTGGTAATCGACAGAAATGTAAAATGTGGTAATCGAAAGAAATGTAAATGTGGTAATCGACAGCAATTAAAAATGTGGGTGTATGTGAAGAGGCAAATGTATGTGTATATATGATGCGATGCATATATATGTGATGGTCGGACCTATCGAAATAGACTGTCTACGTATCCTCATTACAAGAATCAGACCAATTGTAGCTTGTTTGTTTGTCGTATCAAGTTGTGTCACTTAGATGGTCTATGATTATAGAAAAGTCTATATTTCTAGGGTTAGACCTAGTAAACATGATGTTGCAATGTCTATGTTCCTAGTGGTAGACCTAGTAAACATAATGTTGGAATGTCTATGTTCCTAGGAGTGGACCTAGTAAACACGATATGAAAAAGTCTATGTTCCTAGGAGTGGACCGAGTAAGCATGATGTTGGAATGTCTATGTTCCTAGGGGTGAACCTAGTAAGCACAATGTTTGAATGCCTATGTTCCTAGGAGTGGACCTAGTAAACACGATGAGGGAAAGTCTATATTCTTAGGAGTGGACCTAGTAAACACGATGTTGGAATGTCTACGTTCCTAAGGGTGAACCTAGTAAACACGATGGTGAAGCCATGTATTTGATGAAACATGTGTATGGAAAATATGTGTGGAGAAGCATATGCATAGGAGACATGTATTTGTATATGGAAAGATATGTATATGGAAAGCATGAATGTATGAGAGCATGTATATATGTGGCCAAATATGTATATGAAAAATATGCGTGTATGAAAGCATGTATGTGTATGGCAAAATATGCATATGAAAAGTATGTGTGTATGAAAACATGTATGTGTATGAAGAGTATGTATGCATGTGTATATTAAAGTATTTATGTATGACAAAAATTATGCATTTATATCATGATGTGGTGAGTGAAAATTATGTGCGAGATGCAAGCAAATATTTAAAATGCAATGCAAGCAATCTATGGTTGTTATTGTTAACTGCCTGTCTGTTTTTTTCTAATGCAGGTATAAATCCATGGCTGACTCATTTATTTTTGCCACACGTCTCAAAATATACACTGGTGGATAAATTCCATCCGTAGGCACGAAAGGCAACACTTTCATGAAGCGTATGGGTTTCGTTGTATCTTTGGCTGGAGAGAGTTACATATCAATTGGGAAATGCTCCAAGTAGCTTCCCGCTTTTGTTCAAAAAACTCCCATTTGTTCAATTTTTCCATGAACGAAATGTCTCCCACCTATCAAGAATTTTGTGCTATGACTGCTACGGGGACAAAAATTGATGTTGTTGTTCCCTCCACAACTCACACTCCATTTATGGCTGTCAGGGAAATGTTTGGGTTTGATCCAATTGGGATCAATGGACTGATCCATGGGGATCTACTGGATTTCAGGAAAATCGAGTGTATCTGAGGCAGCGAAGAGCGGCCTTATTTATGTGTATCATAGGAAGGTTTTTCCTAGTGGATCCTTCTGGGACTGTTGATGTTCAGGCAGTTGATATGGTTTTACAAGCTCGGTCGGGGCTGTCGGGTAAATATCATTCCAATTATTTTGGCCGCTACTCTGGAGGGCCTTGATGCTTACTCGTCTGGCGGCGACCACTTCCCATCTGGGAGTTTGATGTTATTCCATATGTGGCTCGAAGAGCATTTAAACTAGATCCATCCATCCGGTTTTGTCTCATGGATGTTATGATCCTTCTAGTTATGGGGCCAGGGGCACTTATGAAAATATATTCCAAACTGAGCGGCACTGGGTTGAGCATTTTCCTCATGCCAACTCTTTGGATATCATCTCAGTAATCACCCATTGGCAAATCGAGCGATTCCATATGTATACAAGTGTATATGTACAAGTCATCTCGGCTGGTCTTCGCAAGACGACTTTCTATCTGTCCGTATAGGATCCTACGGTAATTTGGTAAAAGGCAGGTTGTACCACACCGGGATCATCCCCTAATGGCACTGCAAGGATATGAAGGTGATATTCTAGAGTTAATCCGCGATCTGTGGGGTCTGAGCGAATCTAGGCGTGCCACTGACTATGTGTTCTCGGAAAACATACTATTGTCTTGTGTCTATCTTGACTGGGATGTAGTGATGATGGAAGAGTATTCTCGTATAATTAGTCTTACTTTTTGGGTCATGTTGGAGCGTCGATTCATAAATGGGTTGGACACGCGTCTGTTAGAAATTGGTGAAGATCCGGGGAGCTCGGGTCCTCCTGTTCCCGTAGGATCACGTCGGCCATCCCGACGTTTTCAGGAAGGGTATGGTGATACTGGTGCTGGTCCCAGTAATACAGGGAGACTTAGTAATGTTACATGGTGAAGTAATGTGGCCAGACTAAATGATGGCGCGGGACCTAGTAATGTTGTCGGACCTGATAACGGATATGTTGGGAGCAATGAAGGTAGCTCGGTGTCTCCTTCTGAGGGTGATGCAGAAGCATCGAGGGTTCCTCAGAGGAGTGTTTGGTCTTGACTGAGGTGTTGGTGACAAATGGGCATTTGGTCATCAGGGATGTTAATGAATACCCCGGGGGGTGTATGGGTTAAGTGTTTTGGGGATGTTAATGACTACCCCTAGTGTTCTTAACATGTACTCAATGGTTGCCTGTGATGGACCTTGTATTATATTTATATTTTTATATTTTTATGTAGTGGTTTTTCTTCTCATTGGTCAAATATACCATGTTGTAATGTTGTAGCACCTGTAATATATCTATGTTGTGAAGGAGAAGCCTTTTGTGTATGAAAGACTGCACCATATGTTTGTTTGAAGATTCCAATCTCAAACTTTTGCAGCGATATTGCAAATATTTCAGTGGTGAAGGAGAAGCCTTCTAAGTGTGTTAGATCGCACCCTTACGTTGCCTACGTTCATCATTGCGAGGCTCAGGTCTACATAGTTCTTGCCCTTTTGGGGACCTGTTTGCTGAAGACACATTCTGTCAAAAATGTTCTGTCGAAGACTGTATGCTATAAAATGTGTGTTTGTAGACTGTATGTTGTATGTTGTAGACTGTACGTTGTATATTGTTTGTTGTATGTTGGAGACTATGCAGGAGACTTTTCTCTCATCTTTTCTCCTGGTTTTTTGATTTTTTGTGTGCTTTAACTTTTGCATGGGTCGCCCTTTCGGGTTTTAGACCTACCGAGCCCTTATGTCTCCTTATTTTATTTTATTTTGGTTTGCTCTAACTTTTGCCTTGGCCGCCCTTTCGGGTTCAACCTAGCAAGCTGAAGAGAGAGATAAAGTGTCTGAGCCATTATAGCATGCTATATTAGTACTACCCTTGCTTATGCATAGTATCGTTTGAGTTTATCCATGTTGAAGGGTTGAACTAGATCTTCCCCATCTTGGCTTCTAAGGAATATTGCGCTTCGTAACTGTACACTAGGTAGGGACCCATCAATGGATATTTCCATTTTCCCCTCCTGTCGATGTAGCTTGGGGTTTTTTCTCGAAGTACAAGATCACCCTCTTAAATGTTTCAGCCTTTGACCTTTTTGTTAAATGCTCAGGCGATTATTCTCTGATACGCTCGAGTATGTTCTAAAGCCAGTAGTCGGCGTTCATCTAGGAGATCCAATTCATCATGTCGTTGTCTGAGCCAATTAATTTCGGATATGTCTGCTTCCATCATTACTCTTAATGAAGGAATTTCAATCGGCAATACGGCTTCCATGCCGTAGGCTAGGGAATACGGTGTAGCCCCAGTAGGTGTATGAATCGATGCGCCATATCCTCAAAGAGCTAATGGTAATTTATCAAGCCAGTCTTTTCCGGTTTCAACCATTTTTCTGATAATGTTTTTGAGTGTTTTGTTGGTTGCTTTGACTACCTCATTGGCTTGTGGTCGGTAAGGTGAAGACTTGTGTCATTGTACCTTGAATTCATCTAGCAAGCGATTAACATCTCTTTCAAAGTGTGTACCATTGTCGGAGATTATCTCAAACGGTACCCCATATCTGTTATGATGTTGGTTTTGATGATCTGTGCCACTTTCTTGGCGTTCAATATTCTGTAGGAAGTTGCTTCTACCCATTTTGTGAAGTAGTCGATGGCCACTAAAACATATTCATGGCTATTTGATCCTTTGGGGTGGACTTGTCATATGACGTCGATTCCCCAGGTTGAAAATGGCCAATGAGAGATAGAATTATAGAGTATATGAGGAGGCACATGCTGTAGGTTGGCGAAAAACTGGCACTTGTCACAATGGCGTACCCACCGAATGCAATCGCTTTCGAGCGTACTCCAGTAGTATCCTTGTCTGATCGCTTTCTTAGAAAGCATATTTCTGCTCATGTGTGGTCCACAAGTTCCACCATGTAACTTGTAAGACCCCGAACCTTCGTGTATTTGACTTTCTCGTGTTGCATGCTTTGTTGTTAATGTGTCGAGTGTTTATCTTAACATGATAGCACCTAAATAAGTCTCATTGGAGTCTTAGTACCTTGCATATAAGATTGACAATGTTCACCTTAGTTGTTGTATGCTTGGTTGAGAGTTTAGAAGCATTGTTGCTTCGTTTGAGCCTTAGGGTTTCTCGGGATTGCCTTCGTTGCTTGTATTGTTTGTGATTTAAACTTGCGAGAAGTTCATTTAAGTTCTAAACCAAGTGTACTAGTATTTCTCATGCTTGCACAATCAATGTTCATAGATTTGTTGCATTTGGAAATAAGATGACCAACATATCACTTCACAGATTCAGTCCTGTTTTTGGGCGAACTTCGGGAAAATTCTGGTACCAATCTACTACAGAGAATTTTCTAAAACTTTAGTATGTTTTACCTACATATGTTAAGATACTCCCTGTAAAATATGGTATTTTTCCAAGGTGTATAAGTACCTCATTTAGGTCTTGACTTACGGCTGTGCCAGAATTCTGTTTTCAGGAAATCAGCTTCTGTACTTGAACTTGTAGTAGCCATATTTTGATGAATATAAGTCCAAATTGAGTAATGTAAAAGGCTAAACTATAGTTTAAAGAGTCTAGTTTCATAAAAATCAATAATCACCTCATTTGGATGTGTGAGCTATTTATGGTCGATTTTACAAGATTGACTGTCTGTTTTCCAGATTCTGGTTTGTGACATTTTTTGAGTGTTTTGGCTATTGACCCTTGCACCCTTGCCCTTGGCCGACCAAAGTGAGTCAAAGCCCTCTTTGTTGACTCTCCTACAACCCTTCTTGGCCCTTAGATCATTGCTTATCAAAGGCTAGCATGCCTTGGCCAATTAGAAGTCTCTTAAAGCCCTTCACTTGGATTAGGGACTTCTTGGGAAGTATATAAACACAAGTTCAGCCTCTACAACCATTTTTGATCAACATAACCAGAGAACTTCAAAGACTTAGCTCAAATTTCGTCCATGGAGGTCACACCAACTTGAGAGACCATTTCCCGGAGATTCGGTGGTCCGATCGTCGAACCGAGACCGCCAAATCGAAGCCCTCGATCTTCTCTACAACAATCCTTGCTCTAATCAACCTTTCCTCTATTAATCTTAAGACTAAGGTACGTTGAGAAATCCCTGAAATTTTCATGTTCAATAAAATGACATGACCCCTTCATTATAGTTGCTCTAGTGATGATTATGAACATCTTTTGTGAAGACAAATCCTCCAATTCAACCTTTGAAACATGTGTAGGATTTTATGAATTCTCTATGAAGTTGTGATTTTGACATTTTATAAAGCATGAATGTTGTTTATAATGAGCTTAGGAATAACTCTTGTGAAGGAATATGTTTCAATTCAAGGTTTAACAAAATCTCCGATTCTAGGGTTTGAAACTCGGGATTGTGTTTAAGACTAGTTTAAGATCATGAACGGCCTAGTTATCGAGTTCTAAATGAAAGGAGAACTTAGGAAAGGGCAATGTAATGCATATATTATCAATGCTCTATTTGGTTGAATTTTAGTAAAACTCACCGGAGTTGAGATTAGGGAGTTATTGAACAATACCGACTCCACATTCAATCCCTACGATGTTTGTAGTGCGTTAGACTAATATATTAGCCTACGTGACTTTGGGATGGATTGAAGGGCATGTTTGATATGAGTGATTATAAGACTCAATCGAGTTCTTATGTGGTTTATGTGATTGTGTGAAGCAAATGCACAATTGAGAGCATGTTGTAGAATGATGTATCTACTTGACAGGTTGAATTCGCTCTTGTCGAATTCCTACTTGATTCTTTAATGAGTAAAAACACCTACTTGTTGAATAATGAATTTGAGGACTATTCTATGAGAAGATTTGGATTGGGGCTTTCTTAGTACTCTATACATGGAGTCTACTTGTATAAGTCGCTAGGATGACCATGTTGTTATCTATGACTCACCGGTATAGTTTGACCTTACGGGTTATTACCGCTCTAGTGTTGCTTAAGTCTTTGACTACCATCGACTTTTGTGTTATTGAATGAGTTACTACTCTAGGAAGAGTTTAGTAAATGGCTTCATGATCCGAGACTAACGGAGTAGTCTTGGATAGTACTTAATGGACTGATGGTTAAGTTGTGACTCTTGTTGAATTTCATAGGTGAATGTGGAATACTGTGTATATTTTATATTATGACTAAATGCATGATTTCCTACCTTGTCAAGAATTGATTCTTCTATGTGTTTCTATGATATGACTTATGAGCATATTGAATGTATTTGCCTTCGTGTCTGATATGTTCTACAGTTAATGAATTGTGGTGAACTTGGATTCTACTATTAAGTGGAATTATGAATCAAAATTGAACTAAGCTTGATTTCACAATAATCAACTTGGGCTTCCCTTATATAATTGACTTGGGACTTGAACTAAGATTCCTAAATGGAATGAGAACCTTGCTATGCCTCAACGAGAACATAGAAAAGAGTCTTGGAACACATATAGTGTTCAAACTCTATTTGGTTGGAATTGTAGTAAAGACTCAACGGAGTCGAGTTAAGGAACAATTGAACCTTACGAGGATCGTGGTGAGATCCTATGATAATTATATTCCATTTGACTAGATTACTAGCTTTTGGGACTTGAATCGAAGAGAGTGAACAAACTTGGCACTTATGATTTAGAGACTCAAATGAGTTCCTATTGTGGTTTTGTGATTTATGTAACAATGTGCATAATCGTATGAGTTTAGTATGTCATTATATCTACTTGAGAATTAGCAAGTAAACATCTACTTGTGCATTGCATATAAGTCCAGCTGGCATTACTTGAGTTTTCATGATGATGGTGGGACGATGCATTGCCTTCACGAATTATGGGATTCGTGATTGTAATGTATCGCCGCATCGGATTCGGTTTCACACACACCTCCACCGCTAGCTACTGGGGAAGTAGCCCCTTTGTCGTAACCAATTGAGCACATTGGCTAGTGCTATTTTCCGAGTAGAGAACTCGCACCGAGAAGAGAGCTCGGTACTTTGATACCGAACACGGGTATCATTGGCACGATATGATTAACAGTTGTGATTGCAGGAGCAATACGACGACAGTGATTTGGTATCTTCTCTATCCCTTATGTGGCTTCCTATGTGCACTTATGTGATAACAAAGTGTTAGTTGAACATGAGATCTTATTGACCATGTTTGTATTGGCTAATGATATATGAGAGATTTGATATATATATATAGATATATGCATACTTGTATATGAGATATATATGAAAGACTTGATGTGCATATATATAGATATGCACACTTATGCATGATGATTTTATGGGAGATTTGATATGTGTATTTAGAGATATACATACTGATATAGGTGTATATATATAAACATGCACCCTTACACGTGGTAACAGTGTGAATAGCTTGATTCGTATATATAATGATATGTATACTTGCATATGATGTTTTGTGGGAACTACCTTCTAATTCATTTGATTTGTGTCCGAACAGGAATTACACCTGGTTCATTTGGACGGTTTAGTAAGTAAGAAGGAGTGGATATCTTGTGGAGTATCGAAACGATACGACGCCTTTCACGGTTTTTCTCGTCATTTATAAATGACACTATGGTTATGTTTATGTTACATAATTATATGTTGTATATATATTGTGGTAGCGCATCGGGTCATTATGACTCATCCCGTACTTGTTTTTAGTTGCAGTAACTGATCGCTGCACTAAGGTCGAGTAGATCGTGACTGTAGCAGGGCGCAGCTGGTCGATAGATCGAGGTTAGACCGTGTGGTTCGTGTTTGTAGCAGCCGACTTTCCCGAGTAGCAACTTGTGGAGTCTTGTTCCTTTTTAGCATTGTCATTGATTTAATGTACTTTGCTATTCTTGTGAGATCGACATTTTGTAAAGTTAATTAGACTTTACAGTTGGGTAGAATACTTGAGTATTTGTGTTGGGTTTTCTTGGGCCGACGTGTTGTGTCGTGCCTTGTTTGTGGTTTTAGTATTTATTTCAGTTGTCTCCTGCACGCAAGAGTTTTGGGGAATTTCCTTATTCTAGTTTTTATAGTTGTTGGTTGACCCCGTATGCTTTAGCCGTTGGGTAATTGTTATATCAGTTGGTTCTCTGTTGAAACGCCGAGTGCCGATGGTTTGATTAGCGTCTGCATTGTTGCGGCACGCGAGTTTTGTTTTTCCTCCTTTGAGAGATAATGTCTCTCTTGGTTTCATTGTCGTTGGTTTCGAGCTTCATAGCTTGGGACTTCTTTCCTATATTGCTTTCGCTGATTCGATTTTTGAAATACCGTATTTTAGTGCGGTGTTATGTTCATGTTTAGAGCGAGTTTGCTCGACTGTTTGACTAGCACTACTGTTTAACAAGTGCTTGTCCTCTTCTTAAGTTAGTTCCAGCGGCACGACCTTGGGATTTCGTGTTGGAATCCGGGTCGGGTCGTCACATAACTGATCCACAACTCTTTCTGCTTTTGTTTGGTCTATACACAAAAGGTTTAGACCCTGGTAATGTCTTTTGTAAAGGCTGTCTCCGCTGATGACAAACTGCGCAGCCCATTGTCTGCAAATCTATTTCTGTCTCGTGGCAGATAGTGAAATGATATGTCATCAAACCCGTTGGTCCCGAAATAGTCTTAATCTAGGTTAGAAGGGGGGGGGGTTGAATAGCCTACTTTCGTTTTTATAAAAAACTTTTCGAAAAGATTTCTTAAAGAGATTTTACTAGAAGTGTTAATGCAGCGGAAAACTAAAGAGGTTCTGAACAGACTGGTAAGCTGCTCTAGTAGCACATATTCAATAGTGAACTAAGATAAGTAGCAGCAGTTAATAGAAAGATAAAAATAGATCAGACAGTACACAAAATTTAGAAGTGGTTCGTACTGTGAATAGTACTACGTCCACTACCAAAGTGGTTAGCTTTGGATTTTAAAAGGTGCACTTGTTTATCCACTAGGTTTATAAGTAAGATCTCTAATGGATCGTGTACAAAATGAGTTTTCAACCAAGTGTATAATGGTGAGAGAAACAATCAATGATTAATTGTTCTCACACGCACAAGTGCTAAAGTAAAAAGCTTTTAAAAGCAAACTAGATGAAGCTGAAACGGAGTAAAGACTGGCAGATCTGCAGCTTCAGGAAGTTTGGTGAAGTGTTAGTTCTTGTCCTTTTAATCTCTTGAATGCTTGAGTGTTGAAGATGAAGCTTGAATGTTTAATGCACAAGAGTTATGTTTTCAGATCTTCAAAACTTGAATAAATACCAGAGAGATCTTTTGGACCGTTGGACTGAGGCAGAGGGGATAATGTCCAACGCTCTATTGCATTGAATGCAATTCGACGCTTTGGGGGATGTATGCGGCACAGTCATCAGAGATGCAGTGTTTGCAGAGAAGACATTCCTGAATAGAGTAAGGTTTCAGGTTACAGGCGTTGCAGCTGTGAAAGTCTTCTTAGCCAAAAGAGGTAATGTCTTCAGACTTTATGTTTCAGGAGACAGACTGGACAGTTGTCAGTATGTAGTTGACTTCTTTGGAGTGAAGTCCGATGAAGATATTTTGACTAGATATTTCAAGAAATATCTAAATTAGACGTTATGTGACATAATTCCATGTTTTGGCTAGTCTTGATTTTCCGCACTAGAGCAGACTTTCAAGTTTGCTGTTCTTCCAAGACTGCTGTTGAAGCATGCTTATCCGCGCCTAACTAACACTAAACAGTTCTAAACAACCTTGATTCTAAGACAGTTGCCACACTAATCGGTACGCAGACCTATTAGTCATTGTACAATAGAATCAGAAGATGACTCAACAAAATCTAGAACCTATGAGGGTCAACAAAACCGTTGGGCCAGAGTGGTCAGACAGGTATGATATAGCTATAGGCGGGGGGTCTTGGGTTTTCCATTTCCCTTCGAATTGATTTATGATTAGAGTTGAGTCACTAAAAACTTCCAACTTTTTCGCCCTTCTTTGAAGGGCTTTTTCTAGACCAGTGATACATGCCTCATATTCTATGGTGTTGTTAGAGCATTCAAACTCTAATCTGATGGCTAAGTGTGTATGAAAGTCTATTGGATCAATGAGCAGTATCCCTATGCCGAACCCTCGTTTGTTGGCAGCCCTATCAAAGAATAGTTGCCACTTTGTGTTATGATCTGTAATCTCAACAATGCCTTCATCTGGAAAGTCTGATTCCTCGGCATTTTTTGTTTCTAGTGGCAAATCTTCTAGGTGGTCTGTAATTATGCTCCCCTCGATAGACTTAAGGGTAGCATATGTGATATCAAATTCATTGAGTAGGAAGGACCATTTGGCGAACCTGCTGGATAGTGATGGTTTCCCAAAGATGTATTTATTGGGTCCATTCGGGAGATAACTTTGACCAGTCGAGAAAATTGACACAAATTCAAACCTTTCCATTCGGTTTCGGTAATGTAATAATCTTTGATAACTAGATTGGGTTTTCAACTACCCGGGTAAACTTGACATGTAGCTGTTTCATGATCTCTTCTTTTACTGGGAGAGACCATTCATGTTTGATTCTACATAGTTTCTGTTTTACTGGCTTAACATCAGGGTTTGTCCTAATTCTATATTCAACCATGGTTGGATCCAATCCAAGCATGTCTTCATAGGATCATGGAAACACATCTATAAACTCTGTCAGCAAATTGATCAAAGATGTTTTGTCATGCCCTTGCAGATAACTACCTATTCGGACTTTTCTGATCTCATTGTTTAGCCCTAGATTTATGACAGACAAGTCTTCTTCTGTTGCTGTTGATCTATGCTTTCCCTGTCGCTTAACCAACTGGGCGAGCTCGATTAAATATTTTTGTATGCCTTTTGTGGTGCACTTTGTTAAGTAATTCATCATTAATTGGTTAATTATGTTTTTATCATGTTAAGTTAATTCATCATTTAACAGATTGGCAACCAAAGAGTACATGCAAACACTGAGACTTTCATTAAAAGGGGAGATTACATAGTTGGCTATTTCATAAAGGTCTTCGGGGGTAAGATCCTTGATATTGATATCGGGAAGCAGGCTGGTAGGTGACCAGTCCGTGGCATAAGGGATATAAGGGTGTATGGTGTATCCAAAACGATCAATCAGGTTCGCAGTAGTCAAGAGAGGCCCAGTAATGGTGTACCAATTCTGCATTGGTCGATCTATGATAGCCATAAACTCCGTTGGTGGTTCGATATATTCGGTGCTTCCGTAGATCATTCCCAAGAAGCTATCTCCTATGAAGTCTTTACCAAGCAATGCCAAAGCATAATTATCTTGATCTATGGCTCAATTACTTTCAACTGTCACTGTTCTATGTGCAGGGTCACGAGGTTCAAGGACTATATCAAGCCCCTAGCTACTTTCCCTTTTCCATACATTATTGTTCATGCTTATGACCATACCCTCTTCAATAATATCTTGAATGGCATTTTTAAGTTTGAAGCATGTGTTAGTAGCATATCTAATGCATTGGTGATACTCGCAATACTGGAAGTAATTCCAATTGGCAGGTAGACGATTCAGGGGTCTATAATTCTTGAGTGGCTCGAGCTTTCCCTGTGCTACCAATGTTTGAAAAACCGTAGATCTTGGTGCAAGCAAGGTGTCATAATGCCTATGTTGCCATTTCTCTCCTGTAGTGCTTGATTTAGATTTATCACCACCACCATCCTGTTTGGTTGTTGACAGCTCTGTACTAGTGCTTGGATTTTTTAATTTCTTAGCCTTGAGCCCTTGATCAGACTGACATTGTGTGGAAGGCAGGTTGATTTCCAGACTTTCTTGTTTTGTTTGAGTATTGTGCGGAGAGACCATGATGGCTATCCCTTCTTGTGTTTCACTCGCCACCTGCGGGGCGAGGTTTGTTGGATTTCCTCGTGACTCGTTAGTTTTTTCATTCTTTCCTTTTGAGTGGGATATAGTAATTGGCTTGAACTTAGCACTATCGTCATGTCCGAGTGTTGACTGTTTTGTATGGTTATCTGGGACCTTCAATTTTCCAGTCTTGTGCTTCTTATCAGGCTGACATTGTGCAAGAGATGAACTAATTTATGAAGGTTTGTGTCTCTCTTGAGTAATGCATGGAGGAAGCTCATTAGTTACCTCTATTTGTCTTTCACACGCCACATGTTGTACCAACTGTTCTCGTGGTCTTTTGGCTTTTTAGTGACGGATGATTTTTGGTGAAGTGTTTGGGAATGAAGTTTTTTGTAGTGTGGGATTGTTAATGTTTGAAGGAGGGTTGGTGTTTTGGGATTGAGTGTCGGTGCTCACCATGTTGGTGTTTAAAACAAGGTTGGTGTTTGGCAGACTGTGGTTTGGGGAAAGAGTTTTGTGGCTTGCAAAGGGAGGATGATTATCAATTGAGTTTTGTGACTCTTAAAATTTCAAATGAAGTTGGTCAAAGATTTCTGTCAAGCCCCTGAGAAAGTCCATATTATTTGATTCATCATATTTCCCAAACGGGTATCCAACTTATGTTCCAGCCATTTTTGAAATGTTGGATCTGGAGTGTATTCGGGAGTTTCTGTGTTCGTACCAATAACATCATGTTTGTCTTTGGCAACCATTTTACCCAAATATGTTTGTGATAAACTGATCTCGATATTCAAATTCAACTATGAACTGTTTGAACTGTCTGAACTGTCTTATGTGTTCAAACTTAAATCTGTATTGTTTGAACTGAATCATGTATTCAAACACAAATATGTACTGTATCTGAGCCTAACTCTCTTATCAAACGACCAAAACTGTCTTTTCCCTTCTAGGTACGGGCCAGGTTTTTGGGAAAAATGGGTCGAAGAAGTTATGGCTCAAAGGCTTGGGGTTGAAAGGCACATTATGCATTTTTTATTAAATGGACAATTTTTTATTTTTTATTTTTATTTTTGTCTTAGAGTTGGTCGAACAAGCATAGCTTTGTTTTCACTCTCTTTATTAGGTCATGAAACAGTGGATTATTTTTCCAGAGTATAAGATCTTTGTATTTCACATGCCTTTCAACTTCCCAAGATCGGACAAATCATGGGCTAAGGGTCTATACTCTTTCAGGGATCCACCATCCTAATCGTTCTAATGAGATACCATCAATTTTATTGATCAGACTCAGTGTATTTAAATCAAGGATATATCTTCTTATCACTGAGATTGGTCATTAACTTTGGGGTATAAAAACCGAGCGGTCACTGAAGTGTCCTAGAAGATATACATGCAATTTAGCGTGGCTGATGCAGGGGGTAGGCTGGCTTTGATGTTAGGTAGAATATTCCTACGTGAGTGCACGTGTGTGACAGTGTGAGTCAGCTAGGAAAGCTGGAAACTTTTTACAATAATATAAAACAGTAAAGATGTCTATCTTTCTATTTGTGCGGATTTTCTCGGTTGATTAACTTGAATCCCATAAGGGACATAGCGATCGCGCGAGACGACCATTCCAACAATAAATAGAAAGAAAAGTGAGAAAACGATCTATTCCTATTTATTACATGTTTGTCCTAATCTCCGAAATAAAATTGACAGAATAAAATAATATTTACATGAAAGACATTTCACCAACAGAAATGTAAATTACAAATATTGGTTGCCAATGCAAGCAGAGATAATCACAGAGCATGTACATGCATTGTATTGTATTAACAAATCAATTAATATTTTCAACATATATATATATATATATATATACATACTAAACTATCAGTAAAAGCATGTCAAGCGTGTAAAAATAAATTTATCAACTCGAAAGAAATTGAGTCTAGCCCTTATTTGTTTTTTTAAACAATGTCCCCAGAGAATCGCCAATGTGGAATGCACTCGGTCTCGTTATGGACTCTAAATGTGTATGTACAGAGTCGCCACCTCTATTTTAAGGTTAAATTAAAAAAACCAATTAATCCAGAAAATGTGTAGGTCCGGAGACTAGGTTACGAGTTGGGAATTAGTTAAGCACCCAACTCATCCTTTCGGTCTCGTTTTGGGGTTTAAAATAAATTAACATGCTTTTATAGCCTGAAAGTGTATTTTATACATGTATATTGAAAATAACATTACTTTGTGTTTAATGTTATTTGAGCATAGTAATGGCTATGTATGTTTATGTATATATATATATATATATATATATATATATATATATATATACACATATATATATATACACACATATATATATATATATATATACACATATATATATATACACACACACACACATATATATATATACACACACACACACATTATATACATTAATTATTTACAACATATATAAGTATTTTATTTACATCATTATTATATTATTTAATAATAGTATTACTATTTACATTACATGCATATATTAACGAGGCAAGACAAATAAATTTGTACTTACCTTTGTAGTGTGAATGTCTGACCCGATATATACGCGAGGTGGTCTCCTGTAAGACGGTCTTACGGATCCTTATCCGTAAGACGGAGCCCCATTTAAAAATTCGCGAGTAATAATAAATAAATAATATGTTATTAATTAAAATTCACAAAAGGCCATTAGGTCATGTGGTTTACCGAAAAAGCTGAAGGTTTAATAGTTAGTACCATTTCTATGGTTCAAAACTTCTTCGCTTTGTAATTAAGTTTTATTACCATAAATGTGTTGTTTTGCTCCGATGTCCCTGCACTTTCAAGGTTTGCCACCGTAATTCTTATGTTTTCCACGCCATACAGTTTAATCATTTGTCAGCCCCGTTAGCATCAATTGCCTTGAGATACTTGACAAATCTTAATGGACTTTAACAAAATGCTAAATGACACGTTTAAAGCCAAACGTGACACATTGAAATGAATTAAGAGTGTCACTTTTTAGTAATAAGAGTGTTACTTTTTAGTATTAAGAGTGTCACTTTTTAGTAATAAGAGTGTCACTTTTTAGTATTATAAGAGTGTCATTTTTTAGTATTAAATGTGTCACTATTAATATTACGAGTGTCACTTTTTAGTATTAAGAGTGTCACTTTTTAGTATTAAATTTGTCACTTTTTAGTATTAAGAGTGTCACTTTTTAGTATTAAGAGTGTCACTTTTTAGTAATAAGAGTGTCACTATTTAGTAATAAGAGTGTCACTTTTTAATAATAAGAGTGTCACTTTTTAGTATTATAAGAGTGTCACTTTTTAGTATTAAGAGTGTCACTTTTTAGTAATAAGAGTGTCACTTTTTAGTAATAAGAGTGTCACTTTTTAGTATTAAGAGGATCACTTTTTAGTATTATAAGAGTGTCACTTTTTAGTATTAAGAGTGTCACTTTTTAGTATTAAATGTGTCACTATTTAGTATTAAGATTGTCACTTTTTAATAATAAATATGTCACATTTTTGTATTATTAGTGTTATTTTGTATTTTAATAAGAATTATAATAAATTTTTATTTATAATGTCACATTTAATATTAAATGTGTCACTTTTTAGAATTAATAGTGTCACTTTTTAGTATTAAGAGTGTTACTTTTTAGTATTATAAGAGTGTCACTTTTTAGTATTAAATGTGTTATTTTTTTAGTATTAAGAGTGTTACTTTGTATTTTAATAAAAATTATAATAAATTTTCATTTCTAATGTAATCTTTTCTATTTACTAAAATAGAAAATAAAGGAAATGAGCATAAAACATAATATGATAGCTGGGGAGGAGTGTCGAACCCATAACCATTTCGGCCAAGCCTTTAAAGTTCAACAAGGACCAACTCGACTGGCCCATTTTCTGTCTTTTAATGAAAGGTTTAGTTATTAACCCGTAAATTTCAAAATGGGGTTCCGTCTTATGGATTTAGGATCCGTAAGACCGTCCTACACAAGTTTTTGCCTATATACGCCTAGGTTTAGCCCACTAGGCGCTCGAAAATTATGATTGTGCTTCCCCTTTCCTTTCGAGAAAGGAAGTCTTTTTTTGTTGTTGTTTGTTGTGTGATCGGCTTGTTGAGAGTAAAGACCGGATCTTTGGATGGCTCGCTTCATGGCAAGGAGACTTTCTTCTTCTTCGGCAGAGGTGGCTTCGGAGGGCGTGTGAGTGTTGTGATGTGTGTTGTGTGAATGCGAAGTGTTTGATCGGTAATTTATATGTGTCGATTGTGGGGTTGCGGGGGTGTGCTATGTATTCGATGGTGAGAAATGAGGGAGCTGAAGCCTCTTATTTATAGGAGAAATACAGTCAATTAAATGACGGCGTCTTTACATTTCAATGCATGACGCGTCAGGTGGAGGCCTGGGACTAAGACAACACAAAGAGGCACAAGGCGGCTGAGGAAACGTTGGCGTGCCTGAAGAGAAAGGAGGGCATGAAGCGGTTCCAAGGTGTGGGGAGCGGGACCATGCGGCTGGGAGCGGTTCCATGTGTGTTTGTTACGGCCAATTTGATTTTCAGTAAGGGCCCTTGTTATTTGTTTTGTTTGTGTATTTTATGCCCGTTAAGTCCAATTACCTGAAACTCTAACGGAAAGTAACGCTTGTTTGTCTAATTGTTTTATAAATTATATGGTATAATTGTTGTAGGATATTATATCGTAGGGGTATGAAATTGAGGTATCTACAATGGGGTGGTTGGTTTGGGAGAGAGAAATAAATGGTAAGAGAGAAATTCAAGTGAGAGAGAGAGAGAGTCAAAGTCAGTTTGGGGGGGGGGGGTTCTTCGTAGCCTTTAACGCAAGATGTGGTCTCCTGTAAGACGATTTTATGGATCCTTATCCGTAAGACGAATCTATCTAGGTTAAATAGGGCAAGATTCATAAATCTCAATCAACCCCTTAGTTTTTAAAAATTACAGCGGCACCCCTCATGTTTATGTATGTAGAGTGTCACTTTTTACTATTAACAGTATCACTTTGTAGTATAAAATGTGTCACTTTTGGCCTTAGAAGTGTCGCTTTGTATTTTTAATGAACATTATAAATTTTTTTTCGTAAAAAGTGTTACTATTTAGGCTTAAATGTGTCACTTTTAGTCTTATTATTATTTTTTTTAATTTTTTTTTCCATCTAAGGGGGGCATGGGAAGGGATCGAACCTGAGACCTCACACTTTGTGAAGCCCCATATCTACCACTGGGCCACCCCTTAGGGGCACTCACTTTTAATCTTAAATATGTCACTTTTTAGCATTAAATGTGTTACTTTTGACCCTACAAGTGTCATTTTACCTTATAAATAAAAATCGTCGTTATTGACCTTAAAAGTATCACTTTTTAGCATTGAAAGTGTCACGTTTTAGTATTAAATGTGTTACTTTTGGCAGTCAACGTTAGTTTTAAAGTGACACTTTTTAGTATTAAATTATAAATTATAAATGTCACTTTTTAGTATTAAGAGTGCTACTTTGTATTTTAATAAGAATTATAATAAATTTCCCTTTATAGTGTCACTTTTAACCTTAAAATGTGTCACTTTTGTCTTTTCAATGTGTCACGTTTGATTTTAAATGTGTCATTTAGCATTTCGTTAAAGTCTGTTAGTGTCCGTCAAGTATCCCAAGGTTAACGATGACTAAAGGAGCTGATAAAGAATTAAACTATAAGGCGTGAGAAACATAAGAATTTTGGCGACAAACCTTGAAAGTGCAAGGGCACCGGAGCAAAATGAGAAACTTCACATTAATGTGCAAAACAGGTAAATTCCGTGACTTGGGAGATTCAAACCTATGAGGCCATGACCTTCCACCAAACCTTAACTGCAACCGCTAAACCATCTTGGCTGACCTTAACTGCAACCGCTAAACCATCTTGGTTGACTTTCTTTTGTGATTTTTAGTAACATGTTATTTATTTATTATGATATGCGAATTTCTAAATGAGACTCTGTCTTTCAAATTTAGGATCCGTAATACCGTCCTACACAAGTGTTTGCCTTGACGCAAATGAAGGAGGGTGGACATGACACGAGTTATTATTAATGTTTTTACATCATTGAATGGGTTAGTTTTTACTATTTCACATAAAGAATATGCATAAATTTCTTGATGGTTGAGGGAGGGTAGTTGTTAGAAATAAATGTTATGGGATTAAATGAGTTTAAATGTTCAATAGTGCTAGGTTTACCACTAATTCTACCACTATTGTTACCACTAAGCCTTTGTGAAGGGCAATGTTGTCTTTCACTAAAACACATTTTGTCTTCACTAAGGCTTAGTGGCAACAATAGTTGTAGAGATAGTGGTAAACATAACATTATTGTTAAATGTTAGAGGTGTTACTTTAAAGAATTAAATAATTATTTGGTCCCTGAACTATCCCAATATTATGTGTTTGGCCCCTGTACTTTTTTTGAAATGTATTTGGTCCCTCAATTAGATTTTGTTGGTCAATTCACCCTTCCTACCATTACCATTACTAAAAAAATGTAACATTGGCTAACTTTTTAAAATGTCCAAACTATAGAAAGTTAATGTGTCTTAGGGGAAATTTAACTTTCTAATTTTCATGGAAGTTGCAGAAAAAATGACAACCCACTGAGTCCATTATTACCCATCATCTGTTTAAAATCATTATACTCAAATCACTAAAAGCATAAACTCGGATCACTAATACATGAAGATTTGCAAGTTCCCAACAATTGAACCGGAAAAGCAAGAATTGCAAATGGGCAACAACTTTTTAGTTAGTGATTTCACGACTTTCAGCAATTCACTCAGCATGATAACCATAGCTGAATTCTCACAAAAACACTAATAAACCAGAGCATACTTATGAACATATTTTCAGCAAAATTCCAATAACCATATTTCCAATTTCAACAACTAATATAAAAGGTTGAAGCAATCTTACTTGAAATTTTGCAAGGGAATTCCGACATTCAAGCCTTAACTGTGATGTGCATCTGATGAGGGAGGAAGAGATACAGACTGACCTGATGGAAAAAAAAAGGTGAAACCGGTCGTAAGATTGAGGTTGTTGTTGACGCCAGGTGAAAGAGAAGCAAGTGATCAGGCTGGAAGCTGCTTCGCTGGAATCGGGGTGAGCAAGACGGAGAAGATTTGGGGAAGCCGATTGGGCTGTGGAAGTAGATGGGTGAGAGGTCAAAGGTGGGTCTGTAATGGGGGCGAACTGGTAGGGCGAGTTTGAAGACGTGGCCGACTGTGAAGATCGCGCCCTTGATGGGGCTCGTTGCTTAGCTGGGACAGACATATGAGAATAATTGGAAGGGGGACGAACTGGGTTGCAGGCGAAGGTGAAGAATATGATGGGCTTGGTGATTTGCCGGAGAAGGAGGAGATGATTGGACTGCTTGAGGCCGGAATCGCCGGGTCTGTTTGAACAGAGGAGAAAAACCCAAGCAATAGTTTTGAGGGAATTAATCTTTTTGAATTTCAATTCTTAGGTTGAAGATAACTCATTTTTTAATTAAAAAAAGACAAATTAACTTCTTATAGTTTGGACATTTTGAAAAGTTAGTCAATTTTAATTTTTTTAGTAACTGTAACGGTAGGAAGGGGAAATTGACCAAAAAAATCAAATTGGGGACCAAACACATTTTAAAAAAAGTACAATGACCAAACGCATAGTATTGAGATAGTTCAGGGACCAAATAATTATTTAATCTACTTTAAAATGTAAAATGAAGGCTTAAATCACAATTTGGTCACCCTACTTTCCCACTTTTTGCAATATGGTTACTGTACAATTATTTTTTTCAATTTAATCATTGTACTTGGTTTGGACAATCAATAAGGTCACTCAAGCCATTTCCGTCAGTTATCTTGGATGGAAATAGTTAAAAAGACTAAAATACCCTATAAACATAGGGTGACCAATTTGCAATTTTAAACCACAACTGAAGCTCAAACCACACGTTCCACTTCTAATTAAAAACGCTTCCTATAAAAAATCCACACAATTCATCAATGGCAGAGGTTTCTTCCTTTCACCTCCACGAAGAAGACGACGGGGAAATGTTTTGGTTTCCCTTGACTCCGTTCCTTATTGGTCTCACAACTTCGATGGTTAACACTTCAGATCTCAAATACCCCCCTTCCGGTTCCCGAATTTCATATATTCATCAACATTCTCCCAATCGATCCTGTTCTCAGGGTGTTCACCGACGACATTTCTGACACCGATTCGATCATCCCAAACCTGGATTTGTTTGACCGCGGGAGCCAGGTAAATCAGCTCCATCTCTCTCTCTCACTCTCCCCATCTCCCCCTCTCGCTCTCTCTCTCTAAAACACACACAAATTCACTCTTGACCCAAAAATTGGAAAACCCCTTTGAATTCGTACGGGGACTCATTAAGCTGATAACTGAGCTAACCATCGACGATTACGCTATTTCCAATTTGGCCGTCAAACAACAACCACCGAAAGTTTCAGAAGTCAAAAATGTCAACTCAGTTGAGGAAGACGAAGGAGAAGACGAAGACTTGCAGAAGCTTCTAGTACCAAATGTCATCAATCTCCTTTCTGCACCTCCCTCCGCCGTTGAATGCAATTTCCTCACCTTTTTTGCTCCAGATTTTATGAAACTAGGGCACGATCATTATGTTCATCGACATGCCAATGGTTTGTGTGTCATTGGATTGGCGTCAAGTCATAGTGGTAGGTGCTGTGTAAAAGAGTTTTTATTGGAAGCCAATGAAAGATTGACCAAGCTGCTTGGATTACTTAATTCATTGGCAGATAGAGAAGGATACATTGCAATTATAATGCCAAGAAAATTTGATGTTGTGGTTCTGTTTAAATATTTAGAAAGGGAGAAATAAAATACTGGAGGGAAAAAGAAAAATATTAATTATAAAGGGTATTTTTGGGTTTTTCTAAATGTTTAAAGATTTTCATCCAAAAAATTGAATGAAGTGATGAATGTGTTATATGTTGCAAAGTACAATGATTAAATTGAAAAAAAAAATTATAGAGTAACCATATTGCAAAAAGTAGAAAAGTAGGGTGATCAAATTACGATTTAAGCCTAAAATGAACTAATGGCCACCTCATTCTGAGTTATGCTTTAAAATTTGCCAAACATGCTCTAAACTTCGTCGGAACCCTAGGCACTCGATTTGGAGACAAACGATTGACTCCCCAACTTCCTAATAGTCAAAGGTAAAATCTTATACTGTACTTGAAAAACTCTTCGCGGCTATAATCTCACCACTCAAACTGTTCTACATACAGATTCATGGAAGTCGACGGCTTCGTGTACCAAACCCTATGTCCTCTCTCACCCTCCGCCACCGCAACTACCGCCACAGCCTCCGAGCAGCCGCCGCTGCCGTCCTCACCAAGTGACTCGGAACCCTACCTTGTATTCCGTAACCAAATTTCACTATCCTCAATAATTCCTCCTCCTACAGAGACCGCCGCAGTGGACTACATTTCTTTGGACGTTAGTGCCGACGGCGAGGTCCAGAGAGAAGTTTTGAAACCGATCAATCGGTCTCCAGCTGCGACTCCTTTTTCTAAGCAGGAGGCGAAGAGAAGTCTAGAGGGAAATTGGTTTCGGTCCAATTGTCGGTTTAAGAGCCCAATGCTTCAGCTTCATAAAGGTGTCAATTCTAGTTTTTAGCTTCTTAATACACACGCGCGCGCACACACACACTCACTATATATATTTACTAGATTTTTGTACCCTTGCCATAGGCACAGTAAACTCATCCATAGTGGAGCGGTTATTTGTAAAAAGTTATATGTAACTGACCCATGACAGTTTGATTTTAGCTGGAATCAATCCCATCGCCAGATACCCTCAGTTAGCTTTATTGTGAGATTATATATTAATGTTAAAGTAATGTTTAATAAGGGGTGATTGTTCATGAGAAAAAAGGTGCGATTTCTCATAATATTAATTATAAGGGTGGCTTTGTAATATTGAGTTAAAAGTGGATAACTAACACATGTGAATGTATGGGTGAATCATAACCGTTAAATTTTTAAAGATAATTTAATCTTAACCGCTAAATAGCTTTAGCCAATTGCACTTGTGTGAGTATGAGCTCTATTGGACATTAGATATATATATATATATATATATATATATATATATATATATATAAGGAACTTGGTAGCTAGTGTACATGGAAATTTGGCAGCTCTTTTGCTTGTATTTTGATTAATTGTGATTTTAGATAACAGTGATGTACATAATTGTTTTTGTACTATTAGTTTTGTTTTTACCATGCGAGAAACGTATTGGGTTTTGGAGTAGGGTGTCAATATCTATCTGAAAGCATATTTGACATGGTCACTCAATGCGATAAGGCATTGTTTTCCTTGTCATAAAAAAGAAAAAAAGAGATAAGGCATTGTTTTCCTTTAGTTAGGTTCTAACGGATAAGTTGGGGTTTTGCTATATGAAGCAACTGAATTGCATGTGGGGTATTAGCTGCTTGTGCTATGACAATCTGGAAGTAAACTTTATCCATCAAATATAAAGCGTTGCCATGTCTTTTTATGTGTGAACCATGTATGTTGCAGAGATATTGGACTTCTGTGACTTTCTCTCTCCCACTCCTGAAGAGGAAGTGTCGCGCAATGCAGCTGTGGAAGGTGTTTTTGATGTTATAAAGTACATTTGGCCTAACTGCAAGGTATTTATGTTAAATAGAAATAAATTTGCCTTGTATTTTGTAGCCGTTGATATAGTAAGTTTCTAGATATGATGTGTATTATTAGTAGAAGTTGGGAAAGGGCAAGGTTAAGTAGTTACTATTTCTTTGCAGGTTGAAATTTTTGGATCATTCAAGACGGGGCTTTACCTTCCAAGTAGCGATATCGATGTAAGCTCTTGTGTTCGCCTTATTTTTACTGTCATTATTTCAGAAAATGTTATGAAAGGGCTAGACCTGGAGGTGGACATACATCAATCTGATATGCTGCCAGCCCTGTTCGCCGAGCACCCAAGTCCCACCCATTTTGAATCTGACCTGCAATAAAATTGTTGTTAATCAATAACCCCATTACCATCTAGAGTTTATTGATTCATTTACTGATACAGTACTATAAATTCTATGTGTTACTTGTGCGTGGAAGAAATACTACTCTAGTTTGTGACTGACTGATTTATCTATTAGATGGAGATTGGGAGCCAGTCACTATGATTTTCCAATCCTTATTAATTGATTCTCGAGTATGGAGAAGAGAACCATTTTTTTGTTATGTTGTGATGGAATCTTGAATTTAGTTGTTGGGCTGAACTGTAGGTTGTGATTCTGGGTTCAGATATCAGAACTCCTCAAATGGGCTTGCATGCTCTTTCTAGAGCCCTGTCTCAGAGAGGCATTGCAAAAAAGATACAGGTATTCCTTGTTTGATAAATGTTTGACCTGTATCATGACTTTGCATCTGATTTATATGTGTACTTAGTTTTATATATTATGTGTCGTGTCAGGTGATTGCTAAGGCACGTGTTCCAATCATTAAGTTTGTGGAGAAGAGAAGTGGTGTTTCATTTGATATAAGGTTTGACCATCCAAATCTTGCATTTATGTGGGAACTGACCTGTCCTAAATAAAATTATATTTTATAGGGGAAAAGTATTCTTTATGCTCATGTTAACTTCCTCTCTTTTTTTCTTAGATATCTTCCTTTTTACAATTATATCTTGTGGATTTGTTGCTAATGTTTAGTGATGATAATAACTCATTTATGTATTCCTTGTTACAAGTCTCTTGGGGTAGTTTGACTTTGTATACTCATTTTTGGTGCTGTTTTGATATATATATCTTCTTCGCTTAAAAAAATAGTAAATTCTTGACAAGGGGGGTCTCTACTAACATAAAGGGGGGAAGTCTATTTGGCCGACAGCCCTTTTGTGTGTGTGTTTTGGGCCATCTTGGGGGGGGGGGAAGAAATAGTGGTCACTCTTTTGTAGACTTTGTCAATAGCATTTCTTTAGATTAATCCCTTTTGTCTATTTCTAGTGTACAAGGACGCGTCACCTGATTTGACGCCTTTTGGTATATATTACTTTATCAAAAAAAAGTACATATATAAGGGAAATCTTATAGATGTTGATTATTTGATGATGATATAATGTGGACCATCGTATACCTGTGTACGAAATGATCCTTGCGGACATGGGTGTGGGATGTTTCAGACTCTTGAAAGAGTTATTCGGACACTCCAGCTCATGATTTTCAGTCAAGTCCATGAAGTTTCTAAATATTCAGCTACTAAACTGTCAACAATTCTTAAATAGGCGCCAAAATTGTAACATATTCCACCAATTTCCGTATCATATCCATCATATATACTTAAAAATATATGTTGGATATGGACCAAAAGCTGCTGAGTTTATACAGTTGGGAGATTGGGAGCCAGCCACTATGGTTTGATTGTTCATTATCTCCGGTTTTACTCTTCTGGTTGTGTATACCAGTTGGGAGATTGGGAGCCAGTCACTATGATTTTATTGTTCATTATCTCCTGTTTTACTCTTCTGATTGTGTATACCAGTTGAGCTCATCAGGGTGATGAAGCGTCCAGTATTCCCCAAGAGATGGGTCTCATGTTTATTGTGCTTTGCTGCTTTATATATAATAAATTGTCGCTCATAGAACTTATAGTTGTTGGATTTTGCGTCATTTAGTTCTCTCAGTTATTTTTTATTTTTAGTATCATTAACATTATTTTCTACAGAATACATGAAACATATACGAGTACACTGATAAGTGATAGGTTCAACATCCCTGCCTTCAGTGCCTTGGTTACCATTTAGTTTTGTTCAGTTCTGTTTGGGAAGATCATTTTCTTGTTCCATTTGCTTTGATTTTCATTGGTCTCGTTAACATGGTATTAGTAACGATTAATAGTTTGAGAATTGCTATATATTCAAACCTGATCTCGTGGTTACAGTTTTGACGTACAAAATGGGCCAAAAGCTGCTGAATATATACAGGTTTGTTCTGATCTCACATTCCACCAAGAAATCATAAACTTCATAAATTGCTAATATGAAATCATTATACGGAATCTCTCTTTCTGGTATAATCTTCTTTTTCCTTTTTTCCCTCGTTGTCCTTGAATCTAACAGCGTATGTGTTTGAATATACAATTCTATTTTCAGGATGCAATGTCTCGATTGCCACCTTTGAGGCCATTGTGTCTGATTTTGAAAGTCTTTTTACAGCAAAGGGAGTTAAATGAGGTGTGCAGTTCATCATTTGTTATTTGATCTCTCTCTCTCTCTCTCTCTCTTTCTCTCTCTGCTGATTTATGTGCCCTTTAAACTTTGCAGGTATATTCGGGTGGAATTGGGTCCTATGCGCTCCTTACCATGCTCATAGCGTTGTTGCGGGTACAATATGATTATTAAGAAACTCCCTAATACTTCCAACTTCTTTAAGATTTATCCTCTAGAAATGTTTATGTGCTTCATGAGAAGTCCCTTCGTATCCATGTTAGTCAACCTTCATCTCGCTGACACGCAGCAGCAACAACTGTTATGTACAATGATCTGTACATGCAGGGAATTGCTGTGTTCCCTGTTTAAAACTTAAACAGAATGTCCAGTTCACATTAAGTCCTTTGCATTCAATTAACCTGGAATTTCTGTTCTCTTATAGATGCTCCACTTTGTTAATATCTGCACCAAGCCAATTGTGTTTATGGCAAAGATCTGACTCTCCTTCTGACTTCAATGGCTGGTGTAAAACAAAAAAATTACTTATAAAAAATAAAGTTTGGCATGTTCGGCATAAAAAAATTACAGATGGGTGATCACTAGGTGTCCTTTGCTGGCAAAACAAGAAATGAAGATGGATGTGCATAATGGTGCAAGCTTGGGATTAATCAATGTATACCTGCAAACTTGTGGGTCGTGGTTTTTCTAGTTGTTCCAGCATTAGCTTATTAAGTCGTTAATGCGCAAAATAGGTCTAGGTTGGTCTCCTTGAAGATTTTTCATGATGGTGACGAGGTTGGAAGAAGAAAATAGTCATTCTGTGATGGTACTTGGTTATCCGGAGGTCTTATAATTAGATGTAAAAGACTTGTTCCAATTGTTCAGGGTCTTCTTTATATAGTTTCTATGGTGATTGTTCCAAAGAAGTTTTGCGTTTTTTCTACTACCTCCGGTCCTAAAAGAGCCTGTTTGACCTGGCATCAAACAGATTAAGAAAAGATTATTGACTCTATTATAAATATTAAGATTGTTTGGATTTTCCTAGGATACCCATGTTTGAGTGGGCCCATCAATTAATGTGGAATCAAACAGATTAAGAAAAGATTATTGACTATTATAAATATTAAGATTGTATGTATTTTCCTAGGATACCCATGTTTGAGTGGGCCCATCAATTAAAGTGGAATCAAATCAAGGGTAAGATGGTAAAGTTAGCTTCCAAAAAAAGAAAGATTAGAAAGTGAACACTTTTTTGGACTAGTTTTTAGTGAAGATGGACTAGTTTTTAGGAACAGAGGGAGTACTTTTTTTTTTTTTTGGAACGGAGGGAGTACTTATTATGCAGGTGTTACTTTTAGCAACTTTTGTCAGTAAATGTGCTGCCATTCTTCTTTTATCAACGTTAATTGTAGTTTTTGTTGGGATCCTCTTCACTGATTGTTTCTTTACAATGCTTTATCAGAACTCCCGGGATTGTCATGCTTCTCAAGAACATAATCTTGGAGTACTCCTGGTACGATTTCCTTGCTGTCCCTCCACCTTTCGCTGTTTAAATGATAGCTTGTGATTATTTATCTTTGTTTTTTACTTCTTCGTTTCTTTTGCATGATTTATCTATGGGATAAGTATGCAAAGACTGAAATCTTTGGCTACATTTATTTTGTAGCAGTGTTCCTTTGAAATGGTTGAAAAGCATCTTGTAATGTCATTCAATATACATTTATTTATGATGAGAACATGTGAACATTACTGTGACTTCATATTTTTACTTGATTTGTGTTGAAAGTGGTAGGATTTCTTGGACTCTGGATTGTTTGATATTTGATAATGGTTTGATGTGTAAAAATTTAAAGTTTGTAAAGTAGAAGTACTCATATGTAGTCTATGTCTTTTGTTGGTCTAGACAGCTGGATACAAACTTCTAGCTTGGTGTGAAATATACTAATATGTGGCCACATACACAAATATATAATATCTAGGCCGTTCACTTTTAATCCAATGGTGAGGTTACAAGGACTTAAATGAAACCTCTATAAATGTTCTTTTTATTATTTTAGCATCATAAAAAAGGATATCAAAGAAGATATTTAGGAAACTATGAAAATGGAGTTAAGTTTCTTGACTGAAATTTTGAAATAAATAATTTTCTTGGATTCAAACCATCCTTATATTTTTATTATCACTTTTAAATATGGAATAATGTGAAGTAGTTGTTAAGCCCTTATATTTTAATTAAAATGATTCAGTATATTTATTTTAAAAACTGTGCATATTGGTTTAGGTAGAAGAGATGAAAACAATTTACTAATTTAGTGTACCGTGGCTAGATTTTGGATCTGCAAAACTAATTATCACAGTTTGAAAGTCTTGGACTTTCATAGTGTGCTAATATATAAAATTTGGGGGCTTCTTCGTGGTTGTTGATGTATTGCCTTTTGGAATAGGTTAACTTTTTTGATATATACGGACGCAAGTTGAACACTACTGACGTTGGTGTATCTTGCAACGATGAAGGAACCTTCTTTTCTAAGAGCAGTAAAGGGTACCAACCTCCAAATTGTGATTTTTTTTCTTTTCTTGCTTGCGTCGTCATTGTTACTCAGTTTGTCATATAGTTCAACATTTATATTGATTCTTCTTCTTTTTCTTACTTTTAAGGTTTAATATAAAAGGAAGACCAGTGCTGATCTCCATCCAGGATCCACAGGTTAGCTTCTAAGCTTTGGTTTGTTGTTTTGTAATTTAAAGGGACTGCTGCACATCCTCGTGCGTGATCACATTGACATTCTTAATTGCTGTTATTAGGGTTTTTGACATTTTACTTTTCCAATACTTTTGTTAATGCAAGTGGGTGCTGCTTTGACTTGATTGTTAGCTATGGGCCTATGCCTCTAAAGCTTGTCTGCAATACCCAGCTGTGTGGGTTAATGGGAATCCTAGCTGGCTCTGCCTGCACTTTGTACAGTTAGTTTTGTTATATAAGACATGGTATACTGATGGATTAAAGTCGGAAGTCATTTGGTAGTCCATGTTTTGTTTTTGGTGAATCTGGGGCATGTAAAGTTAAGGTAGTAGCAAGGGTTATCTTGTTTTGACGTGGTTTTTTGTTTTGTTTTGCTAGGCACCGGAGAATGACATTGGGAAGAACTCATTCAACTATTTCCAGGTTGGTGCCAGTAATTTCACTTATCTATGCAGTTGTTAAAATGTGAACTATTAAAACATTAACAGTACTCAACTGCTGTATCAAGTAATGAATATGATGTTTGTTATTTGGTTCATACGTAGAATATAGTATGTGTCAATGAAATATAGCGAGTGCAATAGTGCATAGGTCTGACGATCCATTGTAGAATTTTACATGTGTCTTGTAGGGTTTCTGGATTGGTTTATATGGTTTGAATAGATTGCCCCGTTTTAAGCTTCCACTAATTTTTTGTGTTAACTAGGTTTGAAATAGGGGAAATTGTACATTTGTACCCAAGTTCACTTTGCAAAGTTTTCAATGTTTTTACTCCATATATATATATATATTTTTTTTTTTGATAAGTAAATAAATATATATATATATATATATATATATTATTTATTTATCAAAAAAAAAAAAATATATATATATTACCCAAAAAGGCACTTTCATAAAAGTGTTCCTAAGATGCCACTCGCTCTCATCGAAACAGTTTGAATCATGAGCTTCGCCTTCAATCCAGTGCGACATCGCCGTCTCCCTCCTCCTTAATTCCATTTCTTCATCTTCATCTAAAAACATAACCTATATAGCAAGAGAGAACAAACCCATGAAGAATAAGCAGTAGAATAGTAATATTGTATCGAGCCATTACTAAGAAAAGAGGGGCTTTCAATTCTAGGCCGAAGAGGTTATAGGGCTTTATCTTTCCATGGGAGGGCAATCTTCTAGTAGTCTCAGTGCCCAATCCAATTGCAGTTGCAGAATTATGGTAATCCTAGCCTGCGGTTGGAGTTTTAAAGATTGTAGAGAGAATTATGAATTCACGATAGTTGCCGACCAATTCTTTTGGTTCACCCGCTGTCTGGTCTCTTGGTCAGGTTTGAACTATGGAATCAATTGAGTAAGGAGGATGCATTGAAGGTAGAGCACTAGGGTTCTCACTATTCGCATTCGCACCTCAACTCGTTTGGACTTTTAATAAAGCCAATTGTTTTGAAATTGTTAATGATGATGCACGAATTTTTAGATGCATCAATTTGGAATCGCGATGCACAAATCCGATGCATCGCGGTGCACAAATTCGATGCATCGCGATGCACAAATAATGCATCAAAATCCCAGTCAACATAATGAATGTCGTCAGGGCCAATGCTCTTGAATCGATAACAAGGAATCAAAATTAGTGTCTTCTCGTTTTTTCTCTTCAATTCCTAATGAAGTATATGATCTTGACCTATCATTTCTTCAATGTTGCCTCAACCACAATCCTCTGTTCGTCCCAATCCCCGGTCGAGAATGTCCTCACCACTTCAGCATCACCATCGCCAATTCTACCCCATTGCGAATTGCTTCCGCTGCCGATTCCGACCATCATGCACCGCTCTATGTCTAACATTGTTTCACCTGCTTATTGGCAAGTGATTAAAACCATAGCCTCGCCTGCAAGTGTTTGTTTGGATTCTTCCATTTGAGGGAAGAGCCCCAATTTTGAGGTTATTCTTCAAATCAGAAATTACGCTCATCATCAAGGTTTGATTTCTTCAATTCAAATTCAATGAGAAACAGAAAGTGAATAGATTGGAAGAGATGACCAAAGAGATTAGTCACTGGTGTAGGGAAGCCATGCGTCAATTTGAACAATTTGATGAAGAAAATGATGCCCCGCGATTCAAACTCATGTATCGTGATTTAAAATTGTGCATCGTGATGCGGAGTTATTGACTGTTAAGGCGTCTTGGTTCATTAAGGGTATACTCGTCATTTCATCCGAAAAGTGTCTTACCGGTTAAAAAAAAGTATCATGACTTTTAACGGTTGAAAATTATATGGAGGGGACCAGCCCGTTTTTCACCCTATTAATACCCATTTTACCCCATGGTAAATTAATAGGTGCGAAGAACTATGACAAAAAAGATCTTTTGGGCCACCTTACTTTTTCAAAATATTCGTATAGGTCACCTTACTTTTTCAAAATCTTCGTATTGAACATCCATTTTATTAAAAAAAAGGGAACGGAAAGTTAAACACATGATTTGTATTTGATAATTTTATCACAAATATTAAGAAAGTAAGTGTGGGTTATAATTTAATAGTTGTTCACGGTACGGTTAAGCTTAGGAAATTTAGTAAGATATTTTAAACTAAAACGCATACTTGTTTTCGTAATATTTGTGGTAAAATGGATGTTGCTCAATACAAAGATTTTGAAAAAGTAGGTGGCCTATGCGAATTTTTTTGAAAAGTAGGATGACCCGAAAGATGTTTTTTTGCCTTAGTTCACATTGATTAGTTGATAAAATGGGTATTTCAACCCACGTAACAGTAAAAATTAACGGAAGCTCAAAAATGGGGCAATTGTTGATGAAATTATAGTTCGATCGTTTAACCAAATAATTTATGAGTTTTGTGGCCCGAAAGGCTTTTTCCCTTTTTGAAAATAATATAGAGGGATTGGTGGACTAGATGGAAGATCATCTTTTTCGTACAATGTTTCAATGGTGGCCGAGACACATCTATTTTCTAGTCATTCTTTTGTGGATTTTGTGAATTTAGGATCGAGTAGCCTTTTTGTTACGTCTAGTGTACACATGATGTGTCACCTTTTTTGACGCCCATTTATATACTTATATTTTAAAAAAAATCCTTTTGTTACTTTAGCTCAGTTGGTGAAGTGCTGGCCGTCAAATATGAGAACACTCTTTGAATTATGGAAGTAATTATATTTTGTTTGTGTCAATCCTCCAAAGTCATAACACACCATGATGGCAGGATGAAAATTACCTGCTTGTTTCTATCAAGTTTAAAAAGAGAAAAGGATAAAGGAATTTGTTTCTGTTATTGCGACATTGGGTATCGTGAACCTGAATTTGTTACTTGATGTTAGGAGTTCACCTGTTGGCGAGAGTTTTAAGTGATGCTCATGGGCCCCTGTTTATTTTGACACAAGAACTTTTTGGAAATATGATATAGTGATATTTTAAAATATTTCTGTTCTTTTGTGTGCGAAAACTACGACTCATGTACTTTGATGATTGTCGAGTAATTAATGTTCGAGTATTGCACTGCTGCTTTCTAGATTTTTTTTGTGAAAGTGGAAATTATTTTTCCTGAATTTTTTTACACCTTAACAAACAGAGCAATAAATGCGTGAACTTTGATATATATATAGTTCCTGGTTTTGACCGCTGCAGATTAAATCTGCTTTTGCAATGGCTTTCTCAACACTGACAAATGAGACAATCATCTTGGGTTTAGGTCCCAACAAGAGCATCCTCGGGACCATAATAAGACCAGATGCAGTATTGTTGGAGCGAAAAGGAGGGTCTAATGGGGAGGTGAGATTTGCTTCTTTGCTCCCCGGAGCAGGGGAGCCCTTGCCGCAAGATGGAGATCAGCAGGGGTTCTATTGTAATTGGCAGTTAGGTAATGAAGAAGAAGAACCACTGCCCCGAAATGAAATTGTTGAGGATGGTAGTGCACAGTCCTCTGGGAAGAAGCGGAAGAAGGCTAAGGAGAAGAAGGCTGTGAAGAAAAAGAAAGGAAACAAGGATGATAAAAATGAAGAAAGTGGCTCACAGAAAGATAAGAGTGTGAAGAAGAAACGTTGGAGAAATAGCAACGGTGGTTGCACTTGATGGAATCGTGTCTTTGTGATATACAGTGTTGCTCCATCCATCTGTTGACCCAACATGATTCTGTTCAGTCGAAATTGTTTGCTGGTTAACTTGGCAGATCACAAGCTGAATAGATTGTCAATCCTGACAAAGTATGGTTGGTGGGTTGGGTTTTCATTGTTTGAGAGATTCTTGGCAGTACTTTGCACCCGAAAAGGGAATACTACTATTGTCGCTGGCTCTCTGCTAAATCACTCTTTGCTGGGTGTTATCTCGGGGGCCTATTGCTTGGGTTTTAAGAGGCCTGGCTAACTTTTGCAAGATTGCATTGCAGTAGGGTTAGGACGCCCTCGAGGCCGAGCAGTTGAATATAACTTGGTTTGATTACTTATATTTTAGTTATTGATCCTGGAGTGTATAGATGAGATAATAATCCCTTTTGGGGGTGTTTTAAGGTTATCTGTTATCCTCTTGGGTCTAGAGTCCATTATTTTATTTTTGGATGGTTCACTTAAAAAATTCACTCTTAAATGATATATATATATACCTATAATCTCTATAATCATTCAATTTTACCTTCCATGAGCGTTATAATTATCTTGGTTGTGCTTAAGATTTTTGTAATTATGACTGATCAATGTCACTAAGTATATATATTTTTAAATTATCAAGTGTTTGAATAATGATGAAGGGTTAGGGGGACAATTTAGGGGTGTAGAAGTCGCCCCTGCCCCTAATGGCAATTTTTGACAGCTAAACTTGTAAGTTGGCAACAGCATTGCTATTTACGTAAAAAGCAAAAAGTCAAATTTGTTTGAAAGCTCGTTTTCGTTGTGAAAAAATTGAGTGCAAGTTTGACCCTACAAAATTAGAGCCTTGGAGGTGACATTCATCGCACTATAGCAGTATATACGGTGGTAGTGGTCCTTGTGGCCTGTGGGTGAGGTTTTAGTGTGATAAATGAGACTCTTGTTTATCCATAAATTAAAAAATAATAAACAGATTTTGGTAGTAGATGAATTTTATAAACAGAATACTTTAACGTAATACCAAAATCTTTACATCGTAATATTATTTAAAAGGTAAAATTATTTTACTATATCTCTTTACATTTAAATTATACTACCCCCTCTCTCTGTCTTCTTCACTTCATATAATTTTGATTACGTGTCGTTGTTGATTCGCTTTTGATTCGGTTTATTTTTTCTTTTCAATTACGAACAAAAAATCGTTAATTTGCATTTTTTTTCGATTTTGAACAAAACATCCGTTACATACTTGCGGATGTTTTATAAAACATCATACACTAACGGATGTTTTGTCAAACATCCGCTAGCACGTAGCGGATGTTTTATAAAATATCCGCAAGTGTATATAACAAATAAGTATTTATTAAATATTAAAAGGGATAATTAGATTATTTTATGTATTAAATATTATTACGTTTAGGGATTTGAGTGTTAATTCTAATGTCACTCTTTTATAAAAGATTCTTGTCATGACTCGTGTGTAGGGAACGTGGGAAGGGCTTTTGATTATATTT
Organism: Codonopsis lanceolata; assembly: GCA_013146195.2. Lineage (NCBI taxonomy): Eukaryota > Viridiplantae > Streptophyta > Magnoliopsida > Asterales > Campanulaceae > Codonopsis > Codonopsis lanceolata. The sequence continues at coordinate 69,510,474 of CM028380.1, forward strand.
GCCCCAAGAGTGAAAACGGTAAATATAACTCTAGTAAATATTAATATAACTATTAAATATTAAAAAAGTTATACTTCCTCCGTTTCTTTTCATTGTTAGGCTATTCTAAAAATTATTTATTTATTATTATTTTTCAAATAGTTATCTTTATTACTATTTTAAATCTTGATTTGTTTGTTACTTTAATTGATTGGGCCCATTATGAGTATTATGATAAAATATAAGGATAAATTCTGACCGGTTCCTTTTTCAACATTTGTAATCCCTCCAGTACCTTGTTTTTAATTTCAATCGAAAAATGTTAGTTTTCGAAATATTGTTCTAAAATTGTTACATCGCGGTTCAAAAATAATTTTCGTAGCGTGACTCAAAAATTGTTTCATCACGGTTCAAAAATAATTTTATCACCTTACAAAAATAATGACCTACGTTGTGCGTCTACGATTCATTAAGAGTATCGTAGTTATTTTACCACAAAAAAGTGACTTTTTCTGGTTAATAAAAGAGAGAAGGTACTTTAGCGATTAGAAATTTCAAAAAGTGGATCGGCCCGCAATTTCTCCTAAAATATACTATATCCTAATATTTACAAGAGTACATTATTTTTTCTTCATCTGAATAACGGGTTAAACAAGACACTCTTTTAAGTTTTGAGAACAAATGAAGTATTTTTTTAAGCTTAAATCGCAATTTGATCATTCTACTTTCAAACTTTTTTCGTTAAGCTCATTGTAATATTTTTTCCCTCAATTTAGTGATTATACTTGGTCAATCAAGCCAATAAGGTCACTGGGGATCGATCATTTTTGTCATGGAAATATTTGAAATAATCAAAATGCCCTTACTAATGTTAAGGGTTTTCAATTTAAAATATTAATAGTTAAAGGGTCAAACTAAAACAATCAAAAAATCAAAAAATCAATATTCAATTTATATTTTCATTAATTTATTCAAGCATAACCCATCTTCTCCCTCCTTGTTCTCCACTGCCACCATCAACAAGCAATTCGTCTCCTCCTCGTCCTCCTCTTTCCCCACCATTTCGAAATGAGATCCATAATAGGCAAACGTGGATGCATAATTTTTGTTTTAGATTTCGTTTTAGATATGAGTTTGATCTTCAGATCAGCAATCTAATTTTTGTTTGAGTTTCACTATTTATATTTTAAATCTAGGTTTGAAATCAAAAGTATGATGATCAAATTGTGATTTAAGCCTTTTTTTATACAAAGTATTCACATGCTCAAATAAGGCCTCGTCTGGTGTAGCGTTTTGAAAACACAGTTTTTTCTAAACACAGTGTTTTTAAAATGTAGCATTTTCAAAACGTAATTTTTTTCTTGTAAACATGTTTGGAAAACTATTTCAAAACACTATTTTTATAAACAAAATAGTTATAAACGCAACATATTTTTAAAATGCTCTAAATTGGAGCGTTTTAAAACGCTACACATTTTTAAAATACTGTGTTTTAAAACGTTGCATTGAAATACTTTTAAAGAGAGAATACTGTCTTTTTTTTATCAGCGTTTTGGTCAAAACGCTCCACCAAACAAGCACTAAATTGTGGAATGTATCACGTCTCATGTTTTAAACCTCACCAAAGATCTTTGTTGGTTTGGAGCTTACACCGGAGCCTATCAATGATAAAATAGTAAACATAATATCTTCAAAATAATAATAATTAGAAAGTAGATATTTTTTGGGATGGACATAAACAGTTTTTAGCAATCTAGAAATTAATTTTTTTATTTGAAAATGATAAAGCTTTTATATAGTACCTTGAAATTTGCTGTAAATAAAATAGATTGATAAAGCATTGTTTGAAAGGGGAGAGGAGAGGTTGCTGAACCTGTGTGGATCACCACCACTGAGGTGAAAGAGAACGAAGATTGTTGAGATTGAGAACAAGAAGAGAGAGTTGCGGGAGTGTCCCGAGGAGAGAAATTTTGTTATATTATAAGTTACTTCCTCCGCGCTAAAATTATTATTTGGGTTGACTTGAGCACGATTTAAAATATATATTTGACGAAATTATTAATATTAAAATATCATGTGGTTTTTTTAAAGCCTATGAATATGTGGTAGAAAATTAAAGAAAAAAAAATGATTAAAGTAATATCATAAAAAGGAAACTTTCAAGAAAGACAATTATTTTAAAATAAACAAAAAAAGATGATAAGATAATAATTTCGGAATGAAAGAAATATTACATATGAAAGATAACAATCGACTTCAAGTCTTCACCCACTAAAACTAAACAACAAAAGTAAATGGGCTAACATGCTAAAGTATTAACAATCAACAAACTAGACCAAATTCCCATTTTTCACCCCACGGCCATGACAATCTTTAGAAAGTTAACATTTACGTTTGTATCAGGGGTGATATTTGGTAAAATGAAACTACTAATTGTAAATATTTAAAAGTGAGGGGGTTTTATTAAAAAAAAATGAAACACTCTCACCTCTCTATAGGGATCATGTTCTCCGACCCTCCCCCACTTATCAATTATCATACGCCGTAATCCTCCCCCATCTATCCTCCGCGACCCGAACCCTCTCTCCTGCCCACTCCTCCCCCTTTCGCACGTCCCTCTTCGCATTCTTCGCAACCTGGGTCTGCAAATGACCATGCACAGGGCCCGCATCGGTTGCCTTTAGTGATTGATCCAATATGAGGGTTTCCGCATCAAGTTATCCCTTGCATCATCGCCTCTTTCATTCTCAATGCAAGGATGTTTGAATTTTATAAAAATAGCCTTATGGCCTATTTCGAATCACTATGAGCTTAGAGTTTCCCCGCATCAAGTTATCCTTGTTTGGGATACCAGATATGTGAATACATCACTATTCTCATTTTCCTTTTTTAGGGGAAAAGTTTGCGAGATCCAAAATGTTTTAGAGTCGCCATCTTTATTTTAAGGCAAAAATAAAGCACAAACGGGTTCGGAGGCTAAGTCACAAAGGTGCTAGGCACCCAACTCGCCTTTCGCCTCAAAAGTGGTTAAAATATGCTTATTGTTATATTTATTTAGTAAATAAACAAAGCATTAAAAGACGGGTTTTTCTTACAATAATTACAAATATATTTAAAATATTTATTATAACGGCTCTTACATAATATTTTCTAAAATGGCTTATAATTGCTACATTTTTAAATAACAACTCGCCTTAAAGGCTATTACCTTTTAGAGAGTGTGCATCTTTTGTTGTTGTTGTGATTTGGGCGTAATGACCGCTTTTGTGGTGGTTTTGGCTCGCTTCAGACGCTTATTTGTGGTGTTTGACCTTTTAAATCTCTTTCCATGATTTTTGACAGGGAAGTTGGAAACCTAGCTAAGGCTCACTTAATATTTTATGTTTGGAGGAGTTTTGGCACGGTTTTGAGGTTTTGGATAGATCACTCACTATCTCACTTCGCTCTCTATTCTTTCAACGTAACGAGAACGCGGAAAGCTTTGCGAAAAAAAATGTGTCCTGAAGGTCGACCCCGAAGGCTCTATTTATAGCCTGGGATGAGGATTTATCGAGGATTAAAATTTCTCCCTTCACCCTTCATCGCATTGTACAGAACGCTGGAAAAAGTGTACATTACGCAAACTGTAGCAGTTCTGCAGCAACCTGGAGAGCACTGTGGATCAAACCTGGCGCCACCCATATTCAATCTTGGCGCCACTCCCACTTCATCCATGGGTGGCGCCAACTTTGGCAAAGTTCTTTCTTTTTTGACACTTTAAACCCTGCATTCTACTGTTTTGCGCATCCTGCTTTGTCCTTTTGCATTTTCAACCCTGTAACTTGACATTGTTAATGTTTTAACATGTCTTGATATTTTATGTCATGCTACATATCAGAGGTACGAAATTGGGGTGCCTACACTCCCTTGTCATCGTTTCTTCTACCTGTGATCAATTCTCAACAAACCCAAATTTGACTCTCTCGTCCCTTTTTGTCCGTCTCAATAAACCCATTCGCGCCGTTAATCCACTCCCCCAACCAATAAGAAACAATTAGAATATGAAAGGGAGGAATATCAAAAGACAACATGTATATATAATTGTGTATATTATCTCTCTCTCTCTCGGATCATCTCCTGGCCTGTCTCCGTTCTCCAATTTCTCCACCTACTTTCGTCTCTTAATCTCTTCCCCCAACTTTCTCAAGCTCCACTTCTCCTCTGCCGCGGACGACAACACCACCAGCCGCTATGAAATGAGGGCCCTTTCCTTCTATTTCCCTATCCATTTATTGCCTTCAGGACGAAGGAAGGAGGTTCTCCTTCTGAACCTCAATTCTTCGATCCATCAACATGTGGAATCCTAATTGTCTATCTTCATGTAGGAAGATGAGGGGATCACCCATTAATTCGGTAATGGAAGGATGATCTCATCAATCTATTTTATTTCTTTTTATGGGTTTTTAAGATTGACAAGTCAAAAATGTTGATGATTGTCCAACATTTTCCTATGAGTTTTCAATTTTTGAACACATTTTCAGATGATATGTAAATATTTTCAATTTATTTCATTAAATGTTTAAATTTACATTTAGTTATATTTCTTTATTAGTTAAATGGGGAGAGGGAGAATTTTTTAAAATCGATTTGTTAACAATTTTCATTTATAATATAATATATATTTCATAGATTTGCAAATTACCATAATACCCTGCAACCTTTGTCTACATGACTAAAATAGTCCTTGACATGTACATATTAACCTTTGTCAGATACTATTAGTAGAACAAATCTTAGCTCGTGATGCACTATGTTATTAAGTGGATGTAATTTGGCCCACAACTACCCTTCTATTAAATTATTGTTTGATTTTCTTTTTTTGGTCTTATTCTAAAATAATTATTTTGTTCTACAATATTTTGATCTTTTTAGTAACATCAAACCAATATTTATAAGAACTGACCCCGTTCCCATGAGTTCATGTGAAAAAAATTATTAACTTCTGGGTAAACTCAAATGGGAAAATATGAAGTTAATAATTCTTTGAGAGTTGACTCATAGGAACGACTCGGTATAGCGCGACTCTATTTGTAATGGAGTAAATTGTTTTTTTAATGGTTGTTTGTGAGCGAGGGAGTATTGCATTATACTTCAACAAATGTATCTCTATCTCATCGGTTAATTGTTAGTTTCAGAGTTGTCGGCTCAGTCATGAACCCAAAGTCGATCTGTATTTCGTCAGGTTCTTTATCGGAATCATCCTCATCATCTTCGAGCTCCACCAAAGTATGGTTATTGCACGGCTTAGCCGCGGTTGCTCTGGCGGTGGGAGCTCATGCCTCCCACCTTTATTATCTCCGCAGATCCGGTAAGTTTCGAACTCGAGTTGTCGGTATAATTCCTGCCCGCTTCGCTTCCACTCGTTTTCAGGGTAAACCCCTGGTTCACATCCTCGGCAAGCCCATGATCCAGGTACACGCACTACTCTCGTACATGCATACATACCAATTGCTTTTGTGGCTCATGTTTCTGTTTCCCGTTTTGAATTTGAAGTTGGATTTCTTTTTACTCAATGAATTTTCCACATTCCGGTTGCTGACCGTGTTTGATGATGCTTTACAGAGAACTTGGGAGAGAACAAAGCTAGCAACAACATTGGATCATGTTGGTATGTGTCTCTTCAACTCAATGTTAGAAGCTTTTGTTCTGATGCAAGTGCGTTATGATAAACATAATTCTCAGTCAACATCGTGATTCCCGAAGAGTCTACATCAAGCTCTCAACAGTCTCTCTTCAGTCAAGACTTAGCTCTTCGCATCCTTATATTCATTGGACCAAAGTCCTTGTATCCTGTATATATAGCTGTGTAAATCTGTTGTATAGAGTTGTCTTGGGCATTATAATACATTAGCATGGTATCAGAGCTCTAAGGCTCACGCCATGACTGGAACACCTATTTCCCCCACAACCCCTTCAACATCCAACCTATCCCAATCCATCCCAAGTAACAATGGGTACACCCTACCAGTCTTCTTTAACCCACAATCTCTCATGGCAAACTGCTTGCTGACCTCAGAAAATTACCTCAATTGGTCAGCTCAGTTTCTTGCCATTCTTCGCACGTTCTCACTAGAACATGTTCTTTTCGATAACAACCCACCTAAAGAAAAACTGGAGGATGATGTCACTGCAAACCCTGCCTACCTAAAATGGTTGGAGGCTACCAGCCTCGTGGTGGCATGGATACGGTCCTCCGTGAGAGCACCAATACAGCCCCATTTAGCCTATGTCAAAATAGCCCCCATTGCTTGGGACCTTATCTCAAAAAAAATTGGAGCTACATCTGCAGCCCATGTTCGTTCTCTACGCCAAAAGCTTCACGATCTCAAACATGACCCAACCACCTCCATCACAAACTACCTCCTACGAGCTACTACACTGTCAAACTCTTTAGCCACTGCCGGGATCATAATCTCCGACGAGGATCTCATTGAACAAACACTCCATGGTCTAGGAGCAGACTACAAAGAGTTTCTTACATCATATAATCAAAATCCAGCACCTACCTTTGATGATTTCTCCGACCGCCTCTTGTACGAGGAAAATCTCCAAACCCGATTCTCCTCTCTAAACCTCCACTCAAGCACTGCTCTTGTCGCAAATAAAAATAACACCACTCCAGTACCACACCAATCTGATTCCAATCAATACCCACACCAAAACCATAGCTCTAACAACTATCGTGGCAGATGTAGAGGCAACTTCCGTGGTCGTGGACGCTCGAATAGAGGCAACTTCCGTGGTCGTGGACGCTCGAATAGAGAACGAGGAATACTCCAGTCTCCACCTTACCAACCACCGGCAAATCCCTCACATATGAACCAGAATCAGACTTGTCAAATCTGCCATCGTCACGACCACACATCAGATATTTGTTACAATCGCAACAACGCAGCCTACACAGCCACTTACTCTCCGCAGCACAATCCCAATTGGTGCCTTGACTCCGGAACAACACATCACATTACATCTAATCCTTTAACTCTTCAGCAAGTACATCCTTACTCACAAACACCAATATCTCATGTTGGGTCCTCTAATTTCTCCTCCGGTAACAACATTTTCAAGTTCAAAAATATTCTATGTGTTCCCAATGCTCATAAATTTCTTCTTTCCATTCGCCGTTTTTCATATGATAATCACTGTTTCTTTGAAATTGACGCGTTTGGCTTTCGTGTTAAGGACCTCCACCCCAAGAAGACCCTTCTTTCTGGGCATAGTTCCGGCGGTTCTTTACCATCTCGCATTTGATTCGTCAACTCCTCATAGTCCTCTTTCCCTTGTTGGAGAACGCACGAACCAAGATGTTTGGCATTCTCGGCTAGGACACCCATCATCACAGATTCTTCACATCCTCCACAAGAAGTTCAATTTACCCATTCAAGGCTGACTCAGTCCAAACAAATTTTGCCAAACATGTCCATTAGGCAAGGCATGCAAATTGCCTTTTGTAACTTGCTCTTTTAATTCAAAAGAACCTCTTTCCTTATTGCATTTGGACATTTGGGGTCCTTCCCCTGTTACATCTTTGAATAACTTTCGTTATTATCTTTCCATTGTCGATGACTTTTCTCGATATACTTGGCTCTTTCCTCTCACTCGTAAATCTGATGTCCTTAATGTGTTTCAAACTTTTAAGCTCCAAATTGAAAATCTTCTGTCTCGACGCATTGAGGCAATTCATACAATTAAAGTTGTGCAAACAGATGGCGGTGGTGAGTTCACTAGCCATGTATTTCGAAAATTCCTCTTTCAGCATGGCATTCAACATCATATCACGTGCCCCCACACACCACAACAGAATGGTGTCGTTGAGCGAAAACACCGACACATCGAAGAAATGGGTCTATGTCTCCTTGCTCAAGCAAATGTCCCTATGCTTTTTTGGTTAGAGGCCTTCTCCACCGCAGTCTTCCTGATAAATCGATTACCAATGAAACAGTTGAACTATATTTCTCCCTTCGAAAAACTCTTTCGACGGAATCCAGATTATAAGTTTCTCAAGACTTTCGGTTGCTCTTGTTTTCCCTACATTGTCCCATACAACAAGCACAAACTGCAATCTAAGTCAGTACATTGTGTGTTCCTTGGTTATGATACTCATCGCAAAGGTTATTGTTGCTACGATAAAACAACGGGAAAAGTTTATATTTCTCGTCATGTGCTTTTTGATGAATTTTCTTTTCCATTTGCAAATAACAGGCTTGCTCGCAACAATAATCAGTCCACAACGATCTCATCTCCTTCATGCTCGACACCAACAAATGCTCCTCCAACAGCCCCTGCACATCCTCCAGCTCCTACAGGCCCTCAAACACAACCAACACATCAAGCTCTCAACAATTCACCCATATTCATCCCTTACAACTCACCACCCATATGCCCACCAACCACCCGCTCTCCTTCTGTTTCCAACAAATCAAGCCATGTCACACCACACAACCATACTGATCAATTCACCTCACCATCAGCCCCCCCTTTGGACCAATCAGATCGGCCCACTCACAACCTAGTCACACCAATACCCTTTGTGAACCCTGAAATTCTCTCTCCTGATTCTACATCGCCTCTAAAGTACAAAAGCCTTAACCAGTTAGTCTACGGCTCTTCGCGCCATCCACTGCCAAGTGCCCACTCTACGGTCGTGTCCAAGTCTCCAGACTTTGAACCCTCTACTTACAAACAAGCATCACAACTTGATCAATCGCAAACTGCTATGGAAGAAGAGTTCTCTGCATTACAGAAAAATCACACATGGACACTTGTCCCTCCATCTCCTTCCATGAACATCGTTGGATGCCGCTGGGTCTATTGTCTTAAACGAAAAGCAGATGGTTCTATCGATTGTCACAAAGCTCGACTCGTCGCCAAGGGCTTCAATCAACAAGAAGGCCTCAATTATGATGAAACATTTAGTCCTGTGGTAAAATCTGCGACTATTCGTACAGTCCTCTCCATTGCTCACTCCCGAGGCTGTCCAATCAAACAGCTTGATGTTCGAAATGCCCTCCTAAACGGTTTTTTGTCGAAGAAGTTTACATGGCCCAAGCCCCCGGTTTCGTTGATCCTAATAAACCCACACATGTATGTAAATTACATCGAGCCTTGTATGGCTTAAAGCAATCTCCTAGGGCTTGGTTCCATCGCCTCTTCGAGTTCTTAACTCAACATGGTTTCTTCAATAGTCGCACAGACGGCTCCTTATTTATCCGCCACACCAATTCCTCCACCTTAGTCATTCTAGCATATGTGGACGATTTAATCGTTGCTGGCTCATGTCCATCAAGTGTCTCAACATTCATTGATCAGTTATGTGCTACCTTCGATAGCCGTCAGCTTAGCGACTTGGGTTTTTTCCTAGGTATTGAAACAACTCGAACCGACACTCACTAGCATCTCCGACAGTCTCGCTATGCTTTGGATCTCCTTACTCGATTCAATATGCAGGATTGTAAGCCATGTGCCTCTCCCATAGCTCCACACACTCGCCTGTCTCTCCACTCGGGTGATCCTCTTCCAAAACCCACTCTATACCGGAGCATGATTGGCGGCCTCCAATATCTAACATTGACCTGCCCCGATATCGCCTTTGCTGTCAACCAAATTTGCGAGTTTATGCATCAACCTCGGTCCACCCATCTTCAAGCAGCAAAACGTATTCTCTGCTATGTCAAAGGCTCCTTTACCAAAGGATTAATCTTCAAAAATCATCAGATCTTTCTATTTGGGCATACTCTGATGCAGACTAGGTTGGGGACGCGGATGATCGCCGATCAACCACTGGCTCATACATCTTCATTGGTTCCAATTTAGTCTCATGGTCAGCAAAGAAACAAACCACTGTTTCTCGCTCCAATAGCGAAGCGGAATACCGAGCCCTTGCCACCACAGCAGCAGAAGTTCGCTGGTTCGCCTATCTATTCCGCGAACTAAACATTCCACTTCATCAACCTCCATCCCTGTTTTGTGACAATCTCTCTGCCCATCAAATGGCTCGAAATCCGGTTTTCCATGCTCAAACACGACACATCGAGATTGACTATCACTTTGTTTGGGAGCTCGTTCAATGAAACTCCCTTAAGTTGGCTTATGTCTCCACTAATGATCAGCTTGCCGATGTATTCACTAAAGGTCTTGGTAATGTACGGTTCAACCATCTTTGCTCCAAGCTACGCCTTCGTTCACCTCCATCTAGCTTGAGGGAGGGTGATAAACATAATTCTCAGTCAACATCGTGATTCCCGAAGAGTCTACATCAAGCTCTCAACAGTCTCTCTTCAGTCAAGACTTAGCTCTTCGCATCCTTATATTCATTGGACCAAAGTCCTTGTATCCTGTATATATAGCTGTGTAAATCTGTTGTATAGAGTTGTCTTGGGCATTATAATACATTTACACGTTATAGACAGTGAATCGTCCTTAAATAAATACAGTCATTTAGATCTTAAGAACACAATTTACTTGTTGTAACTGGAAGTTGATAGATTTAAAAGCTCTATACATGTAGAAATGCATTTAGCATCCATGACAATCATAAGATTGCTGCTGGTGACAGCTAATTCTCTACCCGAGCCAGTTTGGGACCTGCATTATAGATTAATGGTCGTAAACTTTTGGTTGTTATTTTGTGTAATGCTTCCTGTTGTGCGCTCGCAAGCATAACACGTTGACCTTAAGACTTGGTTAGTTATTACCACATTGGTCAAATTGGCTACATTGTGGTAGTGCATTGGGAATTCTTAATATTTTTGGTTTCCTGGTGGGTAATAATGATGGGTTTGGATTGGATCATACTCACAGCATAATAAAGTGGATGAGTAAACCTAGACATTTATTAATGATCAACGTAACTTGATTTTAGAATGAAGAGTCTATTTTAGCTCCTCTTGCAGAAACGGAGGATGTGGGGGGTTACTGAAGCCCTCACTCCTTCCCTTGTAGGACTTGCTGGATTGAATGGCTTCCAGACCATCTATTTGATCATTTTCCCTGTTCAGTTTTGTGAGGATAAAAGGCACAATTTTCATATATATATATATATATATATATGATTAAGGATATATGGGAAGTGCTAGATGTTTTAATGAACGGCTTTATTGGGCTTAATCTTCTTTGTGGCGTGCCAAAAAATATTGCACTTCCGGCCATTGTTTAGCATCTCTTGGCTTGTGAGGAGCTGAGGACTATGATCAAAGCTACTCCTCTAGATGGCTACTTTTTCTTCAGATCACCGTGAACTCTTTGAGTTTCTTTTCTCAATGAGTGACATGCGAAATATTAAAAGCAATATATGATGATATTAACTATTCTTTTTTTTTTTTATAGTTAAGTGTTACTCCTTGTTGGTATGGGGATTGGAACCAAGGACCTCAAGGTCTTTACCTGAGTGCCCTTGCCATCTCTCCACCTCTTGGGGTCAATTATTCTTAAAACATAAACAGAAGTCTAGTGAGAACCAATGGAAACAACGGATAGATACAGGTTTATGGTGGCAATGTTGAATAGTATTAAGAGATTTTCACAACCTAAAGTTGAAAATTGACTGCCAAATTAATCTCAACAAAAGCGCTTACAATTCCAATGGCAGGACTCCATGTTTTAGTTGTTTTGCACAATACCTTAGTCTGCTGCCTGTATCTTTTACATGTATAAGCCTAAATTATTGGATTAGTAGTATATTTAGATTGTGTATTATCCACTTTCCTTCTATAATAACTGAGGAATCATTGTTGTACTCCAGATAGTTGAATTGGTGGACATTAGTCTCACTTTCCAATATTGCTCCTTTTCTCCATGAACAATGCCTCTGGTAAAGTGAGGAATAATTTTTTTGTCTTTCTCTTTAGTTCCGATGAAATAATAGCATCTTTTGGACGGGAGAAATTTATTATTTCATATTATTATGCCCAAGAATGAAAGTAGAGAATTTCAAAAACCTCAAAAAACACTTCTGACTCAGAGTTTGTACACTATTTGTTTATTAGTAGCTAATATGGTCCTTCCTGGTAGTTGTGGCAACGGATGATGAAAAAATTGCTGAATGCTGTCGAAAGTTTGGTGCTGATGTGATAATGACTTCTGAATCTTGCAGAAATGGTATGAATGATCAATCTTCATTCAGCTATCTTTGAACCTTCTAGTGGACCAGTTCATAGTGTATTTCCTCTGGTGCTATTGCAGGTACAGAGCGTTGTAATGAAGCACTTCAAAAGCTTGAGAAGAAGTATGATATAGTTGTCAATATTCAGGGAGATGAGCCCCTTATTGAACCTGAAATAATCGATGGGATTGTCAAAGCACTACAGGTTATTATTTACTTCACGATCACACACTGCCTAATATATTATGATATTGCCTTTTCTGTTTAGGGGGTGACTTTTAGTTCACTATAAAATGACAGGCGAGATTCTCAAAAGCAGTGTAGTTATGTGCTGATATATTAGCTGTTATATATTTCATATGGCTGGCACTTTCTTCCTTCTTGAAGTTGATATATAGTCTTCTAAGCAAAGATAAATTAGAGATGAAAGTTAAATTGGTTGTAGAACTACCGAGCATCTGTAACTTCTTAATAAGAGAGGTCTAATGTCTCTTCTGTAAACTGAAAGTAAAGTGAATCTTAAAGTATCCAGATACCTGAAGTCCTCAGTGATATGGCAGTCGATACTTTATGTACGTTAATACCTTTCACATACTTGAATAAAAAACTTGAAAAGTTCTTTTTGATGGCTGTTCTCTGGGAATGTATCACCCAACAAACAGTGAGAGGGGGAGGTTGCTGACTGCTCTGTGCAGAATCAGAAGGCATGTTACGCTTCTTTGTGTTAGCTACAGCTATCATAGATATAACCTTGTTTCTTACATTTTCAGCTCTGGATGACTTTGATTTGTCACTTCCATCTTTTAATTTTTCTTTCTTAAATGGTACTCCCTTCGTTCCGGACAAAGAGCCCACTATTCCATTTTGAGATGTTTCACTTAAAGAGTCCACTTTTAAAAATTAAGGCATAAAAATGTCATTTTATTACTAATGAACTACTAAAATTGTCATTTTCTTAAAAAGTTTGACTTTCAAACGGGGACTCTTTACCCGGAACGGAAGGAGTATTTGGTTAATAAACACAAGTTCCTGAAAGAGTTCTTTGCGCCCCTGATTTCACACCGTCTATATGATGAACTGCATATTGATCCTCCAATTTTGGTACCGTCACTATTTGTCACTGATATCCTGTTTGAAAATCTTAGCCATCTCACTTTAATGCTCTTCTTAACCACTCGGTGCATATGTAATCCTATCTTTTTCTTGACCCATAAATATTTGTTGAGTGCTACAATATGTAATTTTGTTGAGAATAGTTAACTTATCAATGCTTTGACCCAGCATAACTTCTAGCTTGAGAAGAGATGACCTTGAATACATGTTAAGTGTGAAGGTGAATTTTCATGGTCGGTTGATCAGCTGACACTGGATGATTAAATGACCTTGAATATATGTTAAATTGCAAATTATGAAGGTGGCCGAAGATCGTGCTGTCTTATTCGAGCAGTTAAGCTCGGTATTATACAATTAATCAGATCTGCAAACAAGCAAAATTTAGTAGGATATGATAGTTTGCATCTTTTAGATAGTAAAGAATGGTACAAGAGCTTTATAGAGAAGGAACAGCCCTGAATAAGGTCATACTTTTATTATTATTATTGTTAATTTTATTTTCCTTCATTGGATCATATTTCTTGGCAGGAGCATATAATATCCCATTCAACTTTGATTAATCCTGCACCCAGTTAAAAAAACTGAACTATTATGGTTGTACAGGCCAACCCAGATGCAGTGTTTAGCACAGCAGTTACTTCCTTGAAACCTGAAGATGCCTTTGATCCAAATCGTGTAAAATGTGTGGTGGATAATCGAGGTTATGCAATCTACTTCTCTCGAGGACTGATCCCATTTAACAAGTGAGTAATTTTTGCAGTTTTATATCTTGTTCCCTTGCCATGTTTTATTTGTTATAGCAGAACTTAATTAGTTTTGTCTATTTGCTGAATACAATACAGGTCAGGGAAAGTTAATCCTCAATTCCCATATATGCTTCATCTTGGTATACAGGTAGTGTAACATACTAATATATTTCAATGTGATTTTTGTTGATATGTCATTTAGTTTATTTGTTACATGATGATTCTGATACATGGGAAGAGCTATGACACAAAGTTTCTCGAAATATATCCGGAGCTGCCACCTACTCCACTGCAATTAGAAGAAGATCTGGAACAACTAAAAGTCCTTGAGAATGGATATAAGATGAAGGTACAATTAATAGCTTGTCATTTTTCTTACATTCAAAATAGGATCAAGTTTATATTGTAATATTGTTGTTGTATAAACAAATTATAAGAAGGGAGGGGGATATTTTGAAAAGAATAGGCATGGGTGTTGGGAAATGCTGCATAAAAATCAACTTACTTTGATGTTGCAGGTAATAAAAGTTGATCATGATGTTCATGGTGTTGACATCCCAGAAGATGTTGAAAAGATAGAAAGTTACATGCGGGAGAGGAACTTGGCTTAGTTTGGAGAAGAGTGTAAAATATGATGTGGAGGGAAATTTTGATGAAAATATATATGCTGTATATATGATTGTATTTATTGTTGTTGGTCCTTGTCTTGTTTCATTGGGTGACGAATGCTTCTTTTTTTGAGTTAAATTCGGGGTGAGGGTGAGGGTGATGACGATATATGGTGCTCTTAAGTCGTAATTTGTAAAGTAGTAAAATGAGATGGTTGCTTTACTTGGAGATGAAAGAGAATGATAGTGAGAATTGAGATAATGTGCCAATGCCAAGCAAAATTGGTTTGCATTCTGTTTGACTGATAATGAAAATCCCTCACCTCAGTCCAAGTGTGGTAGGCAGTTCATAATACTAAAAGAAATGAAAAGAAAAGAAAAGGGCAGGAAGTGGATGGAATATTAAAATTGAACTTGTGTCCGAGCAATCGTATTTCCCTTTCCCCCTGTAGCCTGTAGGTAGGGCAGAGAGAGTGTTGTGTTTTGAAAACGGATCAACCAGGTCCAGAAGTGACCAAATGGACCTCTGTCTTGAAAAGAAGGAAAGAGAGGCCAGAGTCGATGGACAAGTAGACGAATCCTCCCGGCGTGTGAGTCACGAACGATCCAAAACTCTTCCCCACCACGCACTGCCACGCCGGCCCGTACAACTTGTCAAACTCCTGTTTCAGGCAACGGGCGAGGAGGGTGAGGTTAGGGCGGCGTGAGGGACAAGCATCAAGGATTGATCTGGTGTGCCTGAGAGCACGTTCTTGCATGGTAGCCGGCATGTCCGCTGATCTCAACCGTATGTTGAGGCTGATGGCAATTGCCGCCAGCTTCAGTTGTTCAGGTGCTGGTGCTATTCCATATTTGTGAACAACGTGGTTATTATCATAATCTGGTCGTATTACTGATCTCCCCTGCGGCTGCCCCACCCGTAATTGCTTCTCCTTCCCATATTCTCCATTCTTCTCCATATATAAGAACTAAGAAGACTATACAGAGATGGATATGAAATTATTCAACAACTCTCTAATTATGTAGAGTATGTATGTATTTCGTGGGAGAGACAGAGAGAGAGAAAAAGAGGGTGGAGTGGTTGGAACTTAGAACCGGACAAGGGTGGGAAGGTTTGAATTTTGACTGGCCGTACTCTTTATTGAACTGAGCTTACCAAATTGGTGGTCCCACGGGCCAGGTTAGAGAATTTTCATTTTGTTTCTTCTACTGATTACGGTCAGCACTGAGAATGTTATTAAACTATGTTTGACTATATAATTATAGTACATAGCTACTGCCTCATTGTTTGTAAGACCAAACATAACTTTTTTTTTTATTTTTAAAGCTCATATTTATTATTATTATTATTATTTTCCCCCCTAAAAGGATATGGAAAGGGATCGAATCTGAGACATCACATTTTGTGAAGCTCATGTTTACTACTGGGCCACCCCTGGGTAAGACCAAACATAACTCTCCCACTGATCAATCCATTAATACACAACGTTGGTTGCTCGAGAGGAATCTATATATTTCTTAATTTTTTACCTTGTTTCATATACTCCTCTCTCCTAAAACTATTGTTCTCTTTTTCTTTTCTGTTTATCCCCTCAAAAAGGGGTCAAATGTCATGCACATGATAACTTAATAGGAAAAATGTCGGAGAAACTGGAGGTTAGTCTATTTTTCAAAGTTTTCAATCGTTTCAATCTCGTGTTTTTTAAAAAACATAAAAAACACTTTTGGGGCAAAAAATACTATGATATTCTTAATGAGCCTGCGTACGCTACGAAAATGCATCGCAATGCATCGATTTTGCATCACGATAAATCAATAATGAGTCTAAGGCGCAATGAATCGATTTTTGCACCGCGATGAATCAAGCTAAATAGAATCAATTTTAATTATAAAATCCAATTTTTACAATGCGATACATAAATTTTAATTACCTAATCTAAATTGCATCGTGCTGCACTAACTTATATGTACTGCGATAAATTAATTTTTACACCGCGATAAATAAAATATTATCTTATCCAAGTGTGCACTGCGATACAAATCATAAAGAACCAGACCACGTCCTCCACTTTTTTCTTCCATCTCCTCGGTCGTAAGTCTTATTTTTCCTCTTCCTCTTCTGCCTTCGTCCTACTCAAGAATCATTCAATCCAATACATATCCATTACAGTTTCGTACTTAATAAATAAATAAAAAACGTTAGTTGCCCAACAATGGTGATTTTTGAATCCAATGTGTTTGTCGAAGCTGTTGAAGGAGACTGACATTTTCGAAATAATATTTTGAAAAATAGTCTTTTACGATTGAAAAAAAAAATCAGGGTACGCGAGGACTCCAAAACGATCCAAAATTAGGTAGGCCGTAAATATAATTATGGGCAAATTTCAAGTGGGTACAATTTTGAAAACATGTTTTCATATAGGACCATTAATTTTTTGCACATTTCATAAAACTACAAATTGCTTGTCCAAATGACAAAAATGTCATTAATGAAGACAAAAGTGATCCGGCATTTTATATGACCAAAATTAATACAAAAACTCTGATGCCAAGCCTTGACATCAGGATGATTAATTCAAAAACTCTGATGACAAGCCTTGGCATCAGGATAAATTTCACAACATTATTCAGGATCAAAATTAATTCAAAAACTCTGATGCCAAGCCTTGGCATCAGGATGAATTTCACATTATTTTACAGGACCAAAATTAATTAAAAATGCTGATGCCAACCGTTGTTGCTGATGCCAAAAATGATGATGCCAAAAAACCAATCCAAAAAACCAATCTGATGCCAAAAAACTTCAGATTTCATCGGCATCGATGACACGTCATAAACCGGCGAAACATGAACACACTCCGGAGAACTAACTTCTCTTTCCGGCGAACAATCACCACATTTTTCAGCCATGCGACGACTACTCATTTCTCTCTCTTCTTACCTTTCTTCTTCGACTGCTCTCTGGCAAGCGCGTGCTTCTCAAACGCCTCAATAGCTTGATGAATGAGCTCACGGTTGGGCGAAGAATCCCATTTGAACCAGTACCAAGTGTAGCATTCAAAGCAATCGCAATCGAACAACGGCGGCTTGTGATGGGTAATCATTTGCTTATCGTTTCTCCGCTTTTCCTTGCTGCCAAACAAAGGATTCGGGTCCATCAACGATTCAGCATGGCTCGCTGAGACAGAAATGGCTCGCTGGAATCCTCAATCCCTCGGATTTTCGAGGATTCTAGTGCTTCAAGTTATGTGAAATCAACTCTAGGCAGGGAGAGGAGATCATCTACTAATTTGACTGGCAATTTTTTCGAAACCCTGGTTTCTTCAAGCGTTTAAGCCTTCGATGCTGGACTGGAGACTCGGTAGAGGCGAGAATGATTGATAATCATCATCGCTTTCCATAGATGTTGTGATGTGTTAAGAATTAGGGTTCGATTGGTCACTTTGGGCGTAAGGAGGAGTAGAGGGTAGTTATGTACTTTTTCTTTAAATTGTACCTAAAAGATATGTCCAAAAAATAGGTGAATTCATTTAAAAACATGTTTTAAAATATGTATCAGCTTATAATTTTTTCTATAATTATCTCAACAAGCCCAAACAAGACGGACCCAATCCAAAACAACAAACGTGTCCAAATAGAAATGCAGACCAGGTGGAGAGTGCGAGTGCCTGCTGTGCAGCTGTGCTGGCTGCTATAGCTTCAAAAAGGATAATCCGAAATCCAAATTACTTCTGTCTTCTCAACCAATCCCAATCGTTTATCTCTAACTAAAAAACAAACAAACTCCAGCCATCCACATAACCCCCTCTTCTCTCTCTAGTTTCTACTTGCTCTTTCCATTTCTGCTAAAAATAAATAAAAAACAGAAACCTCTCGGATCTCCGCTACACTTAGAGCCCTTTCTTGTGTTTTCTCTCCCTCCGCCGTTTGTGTTTGCACGGTTTCATTCTCCAATGGCGGTTGTGCTCGAAACTCTTGCTGTTCCTCGCGCCGCCGTTTTTCCCACCGCTTCCTTGGCTCCGATCGCGTGTTCTTCCGTTTCGGCGATTTCTGGACGCCGTAAATCTGTTTCGTTACCGGAGTTTCGTGGCTTGAAGATCCAGTCCGCTAAATCTACCCGATCGGTATATTCGACCTCCAGACACCAATGCCGCGGAGGACGTATCGTTTGCGAGGCTCAGGGAACTGCCGTTGAAGGTTTAAATCTCTTACTTTAATATACGTTGTTGTTGTATGTGTACATATTTGTGATTTAGATCAATTGTTTGAGCTTTGACTTCGATTTGTGAACTAATTACCGTGTATGGTTAATTAGCTTTGGTACTGATGTTAAACAACATCTTCTTCATATGTGCTTTCCTAGCTGTGGTTAGATTTATGGTTAGTCACCACATGCTAGATTGTTCATATCTAGTTTGCCAGTTTGGGCTCAGTGTTAATCCAAGTAAGAATTTGGTGAGGACTTTGAAATTTTTTGGTGCGCCAAGGCATGGTTTATGGAACATCTGTTTCACTCCGTGTGACTTTGAGGTTAAGATTATCTCGGCTGTACGCTCATTTTTGGAGTCTTAATGTCATATTGAGCTTCTGAAAATAACATGCGCCTGCTAGTGAACTCTAAAATGCCTGTATTTGTATCGGTGTTCACCTAGCGCTGATTATATAGTAGTTGCAGTTGAGGTGTGAAGGATATATCTAAACATATATCACACAAGTTCGATATCAAACAGTAATCATGAGTTACCTTATGCGAACTTGAACTTTGAGCGAAGCGGAAGACTTTCTACCTGAGCTACGATCTTCGTATGTCACGATCAACAAACATGCAAGTCTCTCTCGTTGGATTGATATCACGGAGTACGGATATCAATACTGGTTCACACCGCAAATCTAAGCCTCTTGATGGTTAGGCTAGAGGGAGTATTTTAGTGAGATAGAATTTGGAGAGAGAGAGAGGGGGCGGCACTTTGTTGAAGGCGTGTTCTTCAATTAGTTGGTCTTAAGGTTTTATCCCTTTAGTTGATCTATTTATATTATTACCAAGAAATCATATTTCTTGTAGGTTAAGTCAATCGGAAACTAATTAACCAATAATAATAATATAAATATATTTCATGTGGGTGAAAGTAATTAATCGGGCCACAAGCCCAATTACTAACAAGGTGTATTCAATCATTGCCATTTGCAAGTTGTGAGGTTAATAGATAAAGATTTATAGAGTGATGATTTAGGTAAGTGCATTTACAGTAAACCTTCTATACTGTCATTTTTAGAACTGGATGTTGCAGTTAATTTTATCCCACACCTAACTATGCAAATCATAAAGAAAGTTCTGGCTTCCTGATGTTAGGACTTCCTATCCATTTTGAGTTGTAAGTTTTCATTGTTAGTGTACTTTTTTTAACCGAGGTATTACTAGAATAACTTTGTTATGAAACTCTACATGATGTGGTTTGTTTCTATTTATTGTCCAAGGCTGGACTTGGCTGCGGTTTATCTAATGCATACTCCTATTTTTATTTTGTCTGCAATTAGAATGTCTATTTTTTGTTATTTTAACTATACAATGTTTTTGGCTCTGCAATTAGCATGTATTTGTATGATCTATTAAATAAACATCTCATTAAATCGTTGCATGCCCCCCTCCAAAACTGCAGTGGCAGATGTCACTGATAAAACTTGGCAATCACTTGTTCTCGAATCTGATGTACCGGTCATGGTTGAGTTTTGGGCTCCATGGTGTGGGCCTTGTCGCATGATCACCCCTGTTATCGATGAACTGGCAAAGCAATATCAAGGGAAGCTCATTTCCTACAAGTTAAACACCGATGAGTGTCCTACAATTGCAAGCCAATATGGAATAAGAAGCATCCCAACGGTCATGATTTTCAAAGGGGGAGAGAAAAAAGATGCAGTAATTGGTGCAGTTCCCAAATCCACACTAGAGACCTCCATAGAAAAATACTTGTAAAGGTGCCAAAGAGTACATAGTAGTTTTGTGCCCTTGTTTAGCTGTTATTTTCTATTTTAGCGTATGATGTCACAGTTCCGAAACTCTGATGCCTTAATAAACTCAAGACGCCCTGTATAGTTGGATTATGATGTAATTCCTGTTTAATTATTTTGTCGTATGTTAACCAAGTTACTCATCTCTCTGTCTCCGATCCCTCAAATAATTTTTTTAACCAAAAAAATAATAATGAAAAAAAGGGAATGAAAGGGAAGATAGAGGAACGAAACTCTTCACGATAGACGAGGACACACAGGCGTACAAGTGATGGAAGAAATTTTGAAATCCCAAACGGGAGGTGGTACGGTGAACTGAACTCCAACGAAGGAATGTCTTTTTAAGACGAAAACACCTAAAAAAAAAAAAACATTTTACATTAAACCTAGATTACCCTTGTCATATAATGAACCATCATCAGTCATCACCATGGTAATGAATTCTCGCCATTCTCGCCATTACAACTTCTATCTTTCTTCCATCAAGTTTATAGTCATACATCCCAATACACCCAGTCTTATGCCCAGGTAAAAGAGATAGATTGTATTAGGTAGACTGCCACTCAACATAAAACTTTGTCAAATCATTCAAGCAAAATAAATTATAAATTACAGTATATAGTAAAAGAAACAACAAAATATAATCTTAAAACATTTCGCAATGCTAAATTCTTTTTAAAGTGTTAAATGTCGTTTTACAAAGAAGTTTCTCTACAATGAAAAAATATTCTACACGACCACCAATTTCTAAGATATTCCCCTATTATCAAAATTTGATTATGTTTTTGGGTGAAATTCAAGTATAAGTTTTTAACCGCTTAATTCTTATATATATATTTTAAATCGGACAAATGTATTTTTGGAACAAAAAAACTACGATAACATTAATAAACCAAATACGCGTTACAACACACTTACCTAGTGTGTAATGATGGATTAATTTATGCACCGCGATTCTTTAATTATAATTTTCTGATCCAATTTTACGCCGCAATGTATCAATTTATGTACCGTTATGCATAAATTTAATACCTGATCCAATTTTTGCTTCGCGATGCAACAAGTTAAACAACCAATTAATACATCGCACTACAAATTATAAAGAATCAAATTTTCATGTCCCTTCTTTCCTGAACACAATTAACAAATGATTTCAAATTGATGCATCTTTTCTACATCAAAATCCAAATCGATGCATCATGATTGACAAATGATGCAACATGATTCAAACTTGATGCATTCAGATTGAAAAATGGTGTCCAACAACGAACAAATTTCTATTTAGATATTTTATCGGACATTTTACATGCATAGAAACACCACATAAACTGAATATATTTTGAATCAAATATACAAACATAATGATGAAGAAGAAGATGAAAAAGTGGAGGACGAGGAGAAGAAACCACAAAAGTATTGAAAGAACGCGAGACCACGGATTCTCGATATGAGTCAATGTGTATACCAATGTTGCACTGATTGTTGCAACAATGGCAGTCACAATGAAAACAACAACTAATAGCAAAAACAGTAGCAGCGGAAGATTGTATAGAAATTCAGTTTCTAACAGATTTTTGAAGACAAATTTTAATCAAAAAACAATCTACAAGTTTAATACTTGTAGATCAAGCCTCAAGGCTACACAAAATTTACTAAAATCAATAACGTTTTACAATGAATAACTTAGCAAAAATTCTCACAAGATATAATATCTTAGAGAACCAAAAATCTCACATAAAACACTAAACCAAACGTGGGAAGAAAGACAAAAGAAAAACAACTTCCTGATGACAGAAACAGGAAGCACACAAGATCAGTTCTTTAATGGCTTGAAGAAGCTGTTGGTGTTGCACCAACTGAGACTTCAAAACAGCTTCTATGCATATGGATGAACTGCCTTTCAACTCCAGGAAGATAGCTCACAGTTTATATGATTTTTCCTATTCTCTTTCTCCAGATGTTCCTTCTCCTTCTTTCACAAATACCTTAGGGACAAAACCAATACCTGACCTGGATGTATTACCAGAATTCAGCAAATCATCAACCTTTTGTTTGCTAGAATTCCACTTGGTCATGGTTTCTTTTGCTTGAGTAAGCTGCTCCTTCAACTTCTCAATCTCCACATCCTTTCTGCTTAGCAAACTCTCCAGCCTTACAATGCATTCTTTTTGATCCTCATTTGCCTTTTTTAACAGTTCATTTGCTTTCCCAAGTAGTGTAACTTGGTGAGCTCTCTTCTCCCAATCCTTGTCCTTGTACCCTTCCAAAGCATGTCGACTCGTGTCTCCATCATCTTCGCAATTGTGGAATTAAAACAGAAGAAACCGAAACCGCTTCTGTTTACGCTCAATATATCTCCCAATGTTGCTCCTGATGTTGCAGCATCGGGTGACACATTGGCTGAAACTTCTGCATTTTCAGAATCAGAATCATAAACAGCATTCAAGTCAAACTGAGTGGTGAGCATTCTTAGTTTAGAAGAACGAACACTGGCAGGTCCTTCACATAAAGTCTGAAGGGCCTCCCACACATCTTTGGCAGATTCATAATTTGCTATTACCCTAAAAGTATTTGCATCCAAGGCCTTATAAATAGCAGACAAGGCTTTCGAGTTAAAAGAAGCAGTGTTCCTATCATCATTGGTCCACTTCTTTGGTGATCTTGACATCACCATCCGAATCTACAATTTTGGGAGGACTCCAACCATTTAAAACAGCAAGCCACGCTCTTTCATCAATGGATTTGATGAAGATGCGCATCTTGACTTTCCAAATAGAATAATTGGCATTTGTAAGAGTAGGAGGGCGAACCACGTTCTCATACTGAGAATCCATCACGACTTTAAACAAAATCGACTCTTAGTGATATCAAGAGAAGGCTCTGAAACCAGTAAATATGCACATGATCAGACAGAACCTGCATATTCTGAAAGTTCAGCCAATGTGATTCACAATGTGTCACCCAATGTTGCAACATCGGCAGACACATTGGACATAAACTTGGCGATTCGAGAATCGAGTCTGAAACTTTCGAAATCAGTCCTGTACATTCAGAAAATCAGTCCAATTTGAATGGTTGCAGCCATGACATTCCTAGCCGTATTCAGAAAAACCATCCAATCTCTCAAGTGATAGGTGATATTCATGATGGCATATACACAAGGAGAAGAGGTAAGGTTGATTCTCAATAATTAGCATGTTTATCAAAATATTTTTGAGAGAAGCCTTAAATCTTTTATGGATGCTCCAAATGATCAAAGGTTATGGACTTCACTTTGATGTGTTAACCTTGTATTTTGATAACACCTATGCATTTTTCTTAGCACAATAATCCAGTTCATCATTCTCGTACAAAACACAATGATATAAGACACCACTTTTTTAGAGACTTGGTTAAATATGGAAATTGTTTGCTTTGTACATGTTGGGATTGAAAATCTTCTTGCTGATATATTTGCCAAGTGTCTTATTTTTGAGAGATTTTTCAATCTTTGGAAATCTCTTGTGTTTTGTGTGTCATATGATTTTACACTTAGTTAATTATTAAAAAAAAAAAATTAGGCATGATTGCATTTTGTCTTTAGAGGGTACTCTAGATCAATTGACTCACATGTATGTGTCTCTTGTGGTTGCTTGGGAATTTCATTCAAAATCAGTTGTGATTTTTGTTATGATTCTCTCTCTCCCAGTTCTTGAGTATGTTTGAAGTCCACAAAGGAAAGAGCTACCTTTTAAATTTTTGGGATGCTGCAATTTGTCAAAGTACTATGGAGCTTAGGCTTTCATGGGTTGATCTTGAGAAAATTGACTCTCCTTAATTGAAAAAGTGTGAAAGCTACCTAACGGAAAAGAGCTACCTATGAACAAGGTTGTGGCACCTTTCTTTTGGGACTATGAATCTTCGGATTTCATGGGTTGATCAAAATGCAAAATTGCTTCCCTTGGTAAATAGTGTGAAAGGTTCCAAGTGGCATGTTTTTATAGTTTGAAATAAAGTAGAGCTATATTTCTAGGGAAATAAAGTACCTATGGATTTTGTTGTTAAAAAAATTATGATCTTGGGAGAGAAATTTGGTTGAGAAAAAAAAAAAGAGAGCAAAATTGAAAATAAAATCACAATTTTGGCGAATGCATCTCCCAATGCAGCAACATTAGGAACTACATCTTTTGATCTGGTCTTTTATCACTTGTGTGTGATTGCTTTTTTTTATTTCTTTTGCCTAGCTTTTAGTTATCATGTTTTTAGGCATAAAATTTTAGGACATGCATTGTTGGTATGGCTATTAGCTTGGTGAAATTTTGTCCTAAACTCAAACTGTGCAAATCAATTTCCAAAAATCTCCATGTTGAAAAATATTTAGTGGATGTCTAATTTTTGTGGGAAACTAAGAGGTTTTGAATCTGGATATGATGTGCTCAGTTATTGCTAAGGGGTGTGATCAAATCTTGGTGAACACTTGCTTGTGTTTTTCAAAATCTTGGATTTTTGAGAGTTCCAAAAATATTGTTTATCCCTCTTCCTTTTCCGGTCAAATAGGGGGAGAGAGATCAAGTGTTTCTGGTGATGATGATGATTTTGTATGCATGAGAGTGCATGATTTGTGCTTAGTAATGGTTTCTGTTTTTGTACATTGCACAAATTCAGGGGGAGATGTGATTTTCTAACCAATGCAGGTTGATGATTTGATTGGTGTTGAATAAACACTTCTCTCTATCTGGCAGACCGGCAACCATTTTTTCTTCCTTTCTTTTTTTCTTCTCTCTTTCTCTCCGGTAGACCGACTCTCCTCATTTTTTCATCCTCCAATCTCTTTCCTCCTAGATTTAACCCTTTAATTTATCCCATCTCTTATCTCACCGAATATCCACAAAATCAAACCTCGTTTCTTTCTACCTCCCTATCTACCTCACAATTACCACTCTTCATTCCTTCTCCAGTTCGCTCCCCTTCTTTATCCGGTCATCGCATGTCATAAAACCAAAGCTACAAAAATAAATTAAGGTCGGCAAGGTTTTGCGTAGACACCGACATGGCCGATTAGGCGGGGACTAAGAAAGTTGCGGCGGTGGAGAGGTGTCTAGCGCCTAGGCATAATTAGGCGGGAGTTTTAGAACACTGCTCAATATACATTTATTTTCAAAAATAAATATATCGTTTTAAAACATAAATATTTATAGAACAAATATAATATGTCCAAAAAATAATTTATATATATATTTTAATTTTATCTTTGAAAAATATATTTTTACCAATATTTATGACCACATACTCAAGGACATTAAAGGAAATCATACATTTCACCAATATTTATAATACAGTCAATTACTTTTTCATAAATGGTATGTCGAGTCAAAGTAGACAATATTTTGAAAACAGATGGAGTATATCTTTTTAGAACATAAAAATTATTAAATGTATTATAAATATTGACGTAATTTGTGGTTTCCTTTAATACACTTAAACGTATGTTTATAATTAAAATATTTAGAAAAAATAAGGGTAAAGTGGTAAAAATATTTTCCTAAAAAATAAAGATTTGAAAGAAGACAATTATTTTGGAACAAATAAAAAAAGAAAGGAGAATAATTATTTGAAAATGGAGGGAGTACTATGTCTAGCAAATATGTTATACATTTTTAATCTAAAAAAAAAAGGAAATAACAACTTGGCAAGTGATAAACCGGTTCAAGAACATAGAGTTTTTGTAGGCATGGAGTGATGAGATGGATCACTCCATTCGTTATAAAGCTTTATAACTAATTTTAAAGCTTTACAAAAGAGCCATTGGAGTTGCTATGAGCTTACGAAATTGGTGGTCCCACGGGCGTTAGAGTTTGTTTTTTTGTTTTTGTTTTTTTTTTGTAACAAAAAGACTACAATATATTTAATGAGTCGAAGGCGTGCTACAGAGATAATTTATTCAATACATCACGCTACTATATTATTCTTGCATTGCAATGTATCGATTTAACTTACATAATCTATCACATTGCACCAATTTTATCCACTGTGATGCATCAATTTAAATTACCAAATCCAATTTTAGTATCGTGATGCATCGATTTAAATTACCTAATCTATCGCATCATGCTGCACCAATTTTATGCACCGTGATGCATCAATTTAATCAACCAATCATGTTTCGTTGCGTAACAATGATGATTTTTGAATCTAAAGTGTTGGTGTAGCTCTTGAAGGGGACGATCCGAACAATT
>CM028380.1:69542279-69691142 GCA_013146195.2 Codonopsis lanceolata
ACTACTAGGAGAACTTCGATACGGAATGACATTAAAAATCAAACTACAAAGGACAAGGAGCTTCTTTCAATCAAATCCTAACACAAATCGAAACTTCGATTAAATACACTTTTAGACAATAAAATAATCAATGACTCTCAAGACGCTCAAAGCTCTCAGGGTTCCAATCAAATACAAGAATTAGAAGGAAAAATAAACTTGCTAGAAAGAAAAATAAACTTGCTAGAAGAAGCACAACAAAACAATAACAAACTTTTAAAAATCGTGATAGAAAAACTAGGATAAATGACTACAATAACGGATCAAATAACCCAAATAAAGAAACTAGTTCAAGATCTAGAAGATATTGAGAAAAGACTAAATAAAAAACTCGAAAACATAGAGGAAAGAGTCCATAAATCAGAAAATGAAATAAAAGGCTACATTGAAATATCAGTCGCTAAAATCATAAAGGAAAAGCGAAAAAATGCAACGAGGAATTACTCAGAGCAATTGAGAAAAAGAAAGATTAAGGGAATCTAATAAACAAAAATAGACAAAGACTCATCCAGAAGAGGATGATGACAAATCAATAATAAAATCTAAAGAAAAACTAAAAATAAAAAGAAACCCTTTTGTCTTTGGTAACTATAGATACCAAGCGTAAAATGAATACCAATACCTTAAAAATAAATAAAGGATTTGAAAAATTTACAATCCAAGAAGAAAAAATCTTTAAAATAACAATTTGAATCATCGAAGAAGACACATCGTCTTCCTCGAGAATCAATCGAAGGCCAAATAGAAGACTTTTTATGAACAACCAAGAAAAAGTAAAACAAGAAATGAAGGATGTGATTGGACGCAAGAAGAAAGGAAAAATAAAAGGGAAAGAAGACAAAATGGACAAAGATCCAAGAAACCCGACCATAAAAATAATGTAGAAGATTTAGAAGATATAGGGATCAAGGCGGGATCAAGATAGGTTCTGAAAAAGGTCAGCCCACAAGGATATACGAGTCTCAGAAAACATAAAAGATCACTACAATTGGCACAATTCAGTAAAACAATCTAAAAATTTCCAAAAGAAACAAAGGCCTCCAAATTCAAGAAGACAGATAAAGAAGTAATCATCAACTAAGGACAAATTCTATGAAAACAATCTAAAAATTTCCAAAGAAACAAAGGCCCTACTATGCTTGAAGATAAAGGAGATTGACGAAATAGAAGGGATGGATCATACATGCCTCTTCTGGCAAAACAAAGAAGAAGGAATGGCCCATCTACATCAAACGTTCGGAAGATATTCCACTAACCATGTAGTGGCGGACCGGATGAAGAAAAGTGGACCTCACCACTAGAAAAGGAACCATCAAAGAAGACAAAGAAGAAAGAACAACGGCTTCCCCAAAAGCCATCAAATAATTCAAGAAAGATGCTCTACTAACCATGTAGTGGCAGACAGACGAAGATAAGTGGACCTCACCACTAGAAAAAAGGAACTATCCAATTTTCCTAGCCGTGTATTAGGAATCTTACTTTGTTGAATAATGTACAATGTAATAATGTAAAATATCTTGTTTCCATAGTACAACTCATCAATAGTCTCTTAAAAATCTCCGAAGATACAAAGGTAAAGCCACAAGGTATATGAAAACATCACTACAATTGGCACCGTGGATCCAATTCAAGAAGACAGTAAAGAAGTAATCATCAACCTAAGGACAAAATTCTATGAAAACAATCTAAAAATTTCCAAAGAAACAAAGGCCCTACTATGCTTGAAGATAAAGGAGATTGACGAAATAGAAGGGATGGATCATACATGCCTCTTCTGCGCAAAAGAAAACAAAGAAGACGACCACAATGGCCCATCTACATCAAGCAAGATATTCCACTAACCATGTAGTGGCGACAGATGAAGAAAAGTGGACCTCACCACTAGAAAAGGAACCATCAAAGAAGACAAAGAAGAAAGAACAACGGCTTCCCAAAAGCCATCAAATAATTCGAAAGATGCTTCACTAACCATGTAGTGGCGCAGCAGATAAGTGGACCTCACCACTAGAAAAAAGGAACTATCCAATTTTCCTAGCCGTGTATTAGGAATCTTACTTTTGTTGAATAATGTACAATGTAATAATGTAAAATATACTGTTACATTTCTCCATCTATATAAGGAGAAACATTATAATTAAAGAAGACACCCCGTTTTGATTATATCATTATATTCTTCACTTCTTTCCACTCAACTCCACTCACACTCACACAATCACGTAAAATATACTCCACTCAATCACCCACTCACTCATACTCCGCACAATCTGGTATCAGAGCCCAGAAGAATAGTAAGAAAATAGTAAGATCATCATCAAAGGAAGAAAGATCATCATCAAAGGAAGAACAACTCTGGAATTCCTGAAGCAAGCAGAAGTGTACCGGCAGGAGGCCACTAAAGCACTGTAAGTCAGTCATTGATTATTTTATTGTCTAAAAGTGTATTTAACTGAGTTTCGATTTGTGTTAGGATTTGATTGAAAGACTGTTCCTTGTCCTTTGTAGTTTGATTTTTAATGTCATTCCGTATCAGAAGTTCTCCTAGTAGTGCATTTATGTTGTTAGTAGCTGCTCCAATATTTTCGACGTTTTGACCAATTGATCCTTCGGAATAGTAATTATATAGATATTTTCGTAGTTCGGTTCTTGGTTCTTGTCTATCGATATGCTTATAATCGTGACGATCGAAATAATAGTTCGGTTCTTGGTTCTTGTCTATCGATATGCTTATAATCGTGACGATCGAAATAATATGGTAGACCAAATTTATTTATTTATTTATTTATTTATTTATTTTTTAACTTGCTATAATCGAATGGTTTCTTGTCTTTATTCATCATTGTATTCGATGGCTTTTAATATTCTTCGTACGTTATTATTTAATTGATCTATATTTCTGTTTAAATTGGAATCAATTTGTATACTTCGCCGGGGTGGCAGAGTATCTTGTAATATTGGTATTGTATCTATTAAATTTAGGAGGTTTTCTTCTTCTATGGTTTCATCATCATTTGGTACAGATATTCTATGAGGGTTATAGCGTTCTGATAATGTTGTAAGCATTCGTTTATGGTTATTTTCAATATTTTCGTAGTTTGTGTATTTTGTTTTTGGTAGTTCCTTTACCGTGATGTCTTTAAATAGGGCGTTACTTTCTATCTTTTCATGTTTATTGAGTGTATCAAGGCCCTGTTTGATTACTAATTGTTATTCCTACAACATATTTTATGTTTATAGGTGCGTTTCCATTATTCATCAGATCCTTTCTAGCGTAGTAATATTCTATTGTCATTATATCGAATAAGTTTCTGTCATTTAATGATACAGAATATCTTGGATATATTGTAAAAGCTAATTTTTTATAGCTTAAGTTTCCTGTTATTTTTCCTAGTATTGAATCTTCATAGTTTGTTAATCTTTTATCTCTTACTACTAAGGCAATTGGTGAATCGATTCCCTCTCTATGCATGCTTTCAACTATTATTTCTATTCCACCGATATATAAGTACTTCATTTTTTGTTTGTCTCTAATGTTCATTTTATCAAATATATCGTTGAAATCTTGTCTATTAAGTGTTTTTAAATCACTTATGTGTTTATTATTTATTTCTACAGCTTTTTCCTGTGTTACGATGGAGTAGTAGGTTCTTCGTTCTTGTAACCTTAGTTGGTTGGATAGTTTTGTAAATATTCCTGCTTTATAGGTTAAGTCTTTCTTGTTAAAAGTAGTCTTAATAATTTCTTCGTATTTCTTTTGATTAAAGACTATATTGAGGTTGTATCCAAAATTATTATCTTCCTGTTGGATGGATAAGAGTTCCTTTTCTTCCTCGTTGTTGATTATTTCTTTGTTTTTGGAATTTTCTGGTTCCATGGTTTATTTATTGGTTAAATAATTTCTTAATGTAGTGTATTGTTTTTTCTTTTTCGAATAATCTTTCTTCGAGTTTTATTAGTCGTTCAACATGTGTTTTGTAATCGTTTTTGTCTTTTTCTAATACAATATTTCCTTCATGACTAAATAATATTGACTCTTTTTCTTCTATTCTATCCTTTAGTGTTTCTATTTCCTCTTTTAAGAGTGTGAATTCTTTCCATGTAATTTCTTGTGAGATGGCCATATCTAAATGTATTTTATTTGTCCAGCTATTGTATTTCTGTTAGTCATTTGATTTGTATATTTTATTCTTAATTTACAAACTTCTCTATAAACTATATTGTAATAGTCTATGTTCTGGACTTGTTCTAATATTTTGTATCTAAGTTGTAGTCCTAAATAAATCTGATCCATTTCTAAATCTAAAATTTCTAGGTCAGCTTTTATTTGGAAAAAGCCTCAAAACAAAAGAAAATTCTATAAAAAGGCCGATTCACCACCTTGCCCTAAAGGTAAAGGAAAGAACTGTCGTTGTTGGCTGTGCAACGAAGAAGGACACTACGCAAACGAATGTCCTGTACGAAAAAATAAGAACCACATTAACACCAAATATAGGAACAAAATTAACTACTTAGAAGAATTAAAAATCATGCAATATTATCCCATAGAAGAATTCTTCTCAGAAAATGAAGAAGAAATATACTACATAGATGAACAAACAGAATCCGAAATGAGACGTAAAAGAAACTACAAGTAAATCAGAATCGAAAGACACATCTGAATCAGAAATTAACTAACTATCTAAAAGTTTAACATGAAGGAAGAATATAATCTAACAAATCCCAATAGTATATATATAAAGGTTGGAATTAAACTTAAAGGATTTCGAGAGTTTCACGTACATGCATTTATAGATACAGGAGCATCGATGTGCATAGCCACCAAACATATATTCCCTGAAAAACTTTGGATCATATCTGAAGGAAAACCTTTAATCGCCAAAATAGCAAACGGAGAAAAAATCGTGATTGATAAACAAATTGAAAAACAAGAAATCACCATACAAGGAATGAAATTTATCATAGACAAAATATATCAACTAGAATCAGGCATTGACCTTATATTAGGAAATGATTTCCTATTAAAATATTCACCATTTATCCAAACCGATGATAAAATAGTACTCACCAAGGAACTGTCTCTAATACACATCCCAAAGGTAACCCAGGCCTTGAAAGTAGGAAACCCTGATTTCCTTATTAATTTTAAGAAGTCCAAAACTCCTATAATAGAAAATATTACATATATACATAACGAAGAAGAAATTATAAATACGCTATTCTACAAATGCCAAGAAGAAGAAGAAATAGCAGACATCTTCGAACAGATTTGTTCTGATAATCCTCAAGACAAAATAATTAAAAGAAAGAAATTTAACGCTATAATAGAATTAAAAAATCCCGAAGACACTATAGACCTACCACCAAGAAGGGTAAATCAAGAAGATACTCAAATATTTAAACTTGAAATCGAAAAATTACTACAACTAGGAATAATTGAACAATCAAAGGGGAGACATAGTTCTCCAGCTTTTTACGTCACTAAGAAAGGGACTACTGATAAAAGATTAGTCATCGACTATAGAGAAGTAAACTTAAAAACCAAAATGGACGCCTATAAAATCCCAAATAAAGAAGACTTATTATCTTATATTGGAGGAAATAAATATTTTTCCTGCATCGATTGTAAATCAGGATTTTGGCAAATAACACTGCATATTACATCCAAAGAATTAACAGCATTTAGTTGTCCACAAGGCTTGTACCAATGGAATGTTCTCCCATTTGGTCTAAAGCAAGCTCCAGGTATATTTCAAAGATACATGGATGAAACATTTAAACCATATACTAAGTTCTGTTGTGTTTATGTCGACGATATATTAATATACTCAAAAGATTTAGACCAACACTACAAAGATGTAAAGTTTATTCTACAACTCGCCGAACGAGACGGGATTATCTTATCAAAGAAAAAATCAGTGTTCATTAAAACCGAAATTGACTATTTAGGATTGACCATTAAAGACGGAAAACACACCCTTCAACCACATGTTTTGAACAAAATTTCTGAATTTCCCAGTAAAATGGAAGATAAAAAACAACTTCAAAGATTTTTAGGAATACTCACTTATTCGGAAGGATACATTAAAAACCTTGCACAAATTCGAAAACCCCTTCAAGCAATGCTTAAGGAGGATTTTAAGTGGGATTGGAAGGAATACAATACCACTTATGTGGATCAAATAAAAATAAAGATCTTAAAGAATATTCCCGAGTTATATTTCCCTATGGAAAATGATATTATGATTCTTGAAACAGACGCATCTAACCATTCTTGGGCAGGATGTCTAAAGGCCTATACCGGGAATCGAACCTTTGAAGACCTAAAATCATCAGGTAAAATTGATAACAAAGATGAACAACTTTGCAAATACTTATTTGGAACTTTTTCCGGAGCAGCTCTAAATTATCATTCCAATGAAAAAGAATTACTTGCAGTTTTAAAAACAATCAGAAAATTAGAGATTTATATTATCCAAAAACCCTTTTTAATAAGAACGGATAATAACAATCTCACATATTTCAAAAATATGAAAATCGACAAAAGAGGTCAGATGCGCTTCTAGATGGATCCGATGGCAACTAGATTTTAATTATTATCAATATGAAATTCAACATATTAAAGGAGAATTAAATTCTTTACCAGACGCTCTCACACGCGAATGGTCACCCAAATAAAAGATCGTCTCATTGACCCAAGTATATTACACTTGTGGTACGCCTCTCAAAAGGCTAAAAGACTTTGACCACCATGATCTAAAGGGCGAGCACTTACTTCTCAGAAGTCTAGGGGTTGAGTGGATAGCGAGCTGGGGGCCAAGTGTTTAGCAAGCAAGTGTACAGCGAGCATGCTTACCATGCTCGGTTATTCAATAACGGCCGTCCTGGACGTGGACGGTTACCTCCGAGAAACTAGCTTCCACATTCAGGATGCGACCATTAAGTTGGACGTGGCAGTTAATGTGTCCGCCTTACACACTCCAGCATTGAATGGGAAGTTATTCAGCTCCTCACGAAGGCTATAAAAACCCCTCGAATCAAAGGAGGGAGGTATGTGATTTTCTAACCAATGCTAAACTCTGTCAAATTACTTACTCAATTGAGTGATTACTGATTCATACGCCAGAGTACATTTGCAGGATAAGCCCCTGCCTAGTTTACAGTTGGTTTTTGCTCTACAGGATTGGGCCTTGAAGGTTTTGGATAGAATTGACAGCCAGATATCCAATTTGTTAAGCCTAGTGTGTCCAAGGACTATTTTGGACGCATCAGTTGGTTCCGTTGCCGGGAACGAAATTTTGGCTAGTACAGATTCATTCTTCGACGACTTTACGAGTTTCAGATATGGCGGCGTGTTAATGGTGGTAATCAGTTGGAGGAGGTACACACAGCCACACCTAGCATGAACCTTCCGGTTGATAATAACCCACCACCTCCACCTCCTCATGACGCTCGACATCAGCTTAATCAACGACGGGGCCTGGATTCTTTAGCCCGGAGTGCCGTCACTGTCGTTGGTTTGGCCAACGAGTTTCAGGAGGAGGCTTTGCGCCAGAGGGCGATATATTTGGGGCAAATGTATCAATTGAATCAATAGTTAATCACTATGGGCAAGCCTTCC
Organism: Codonopsis lanceolata; assembly: GCA_013146195.2. Taxonomy (NCBI): domain Eukaryota; kingdom Viridiplantae; phylum Streptophyta; class Magnoliopsida; order Asterales; family Campanulaceae; genus Codonopsis; species Codonopsis lanceolata. Next base: position 69,549,934 of record CM028380.1, read on the forward strand.
CTGCCTATTGAATTGGAGCCCCTTCCGGGTATGCCCACGCCTAGTCAAGCGGCCAGTGTATCCAAGTCGGGGATGAATCCCCAACGCCCGGTTCAGGTTCCTTCGTAGCCTCATGAGCGAGAATCCAACAAGGGGCGGGCCAGTCACAGGGTTGTCCCGAGTGTACATTCTCGAATGGGCCCTCGGGTAGGAGAAGATTCGGCTCAGTTTCACCACCGTCGAAGATCACCTTCTCCACGAAGGTCGCATCCTCGTTGCCCCCGTTCACCGTCCTCGCGAAGGTCATTTGCTCCCAGGCATCACACTCCATCTCCTGGGAGGTCGCATGCTCGTCGTCTACGGACACCTTCGCCTGGATGATCGCAGGCTTATAGACATAAGTCACCGTCACACCACTCCAGAGGCCGACATGAGTTGCTTTAGCATAATGCTCAGAAAAGTGGCGGAGTAGCTCGGAACAAGTGCGTCAGATTGCAGATGTAGTCCAGGCACAAGTGGCGCAGGCCGTGGGCATAACTCAAGCTATGGGAGCTATGGGACCCCCACAGTCCCTTCTTGTGCTCGGGGTGCAGCCACAACCCATGGGTGGTTTACCTACAACCAATAATATGCAAGAGTTCGAGGACTTGAAATGCCATATGGAAGCATGGGAGCAGGGCAAAGCCCTGGACGGAAACTTTTTGGGCACTTCAGCTAGTCCCCTGGCTCCCTGGATTGAGAATGCACCTCCGGCTCAAGGTCTCATCTTCCCCAACATTAAGGAGTATACAGGGAAGACCAAGGCAAGAGATTGGTTGATGTCCTTTGAGTCACAGATCGGCCTGGTGACCTCGGATGAGGCGTTAAAGATCCGAGCTTTTGTGGGCTCGTTACAGGGAAAAACATTGACTTGGATGGGAGCTCTTCCTCGCACGTCTATTAACAATTGGGTTGATTTGCGGGCAAAGTTCTTGGCCGATTTTTAGACTTCGGGGGCCATTGCGAAGACAATGGCGGATTTATCTAAGGTGAAGCAGGGAGCCCATGAGTCGACTTCAAGCTATTTGGAGCGGTTCACGAAGATGTTCGAGCAAGTCCCTGGTCTTTTCGAGCAGGAGGTTACCTTGTGTTTTGAGATGGGCTTGCTTGAGGGAGAAGGAGGCCTGAGGTCGGAGCTGAGTATGAGGAAGCCGAAAACGCAGGTAGAGATGTTAATGAGGGCTCAAAAGTGGTGTGCGGGGAAGACCGCGAAGAAGGAAAAAAAGAAGCAAAGCACAGAGGTCGGTGGTACTGGGAACAATGCCAAGAATAGCGGCCAGGCTGCAGGGGGTGGATATAACAGAAGCAAATCGCGATATGACCGTCAAAGGGAGCTTCTTCAGGAAAGTGATCTCACCCCGCTTAATACATTACGGGAGGATATAATGTATGAGGTCAGAGATGAGCTTCCCTGGGCACCGCGCATGAATCTCGAGACAGCAGAGTCCAGGGATCATTCTAAAAGGTGTGCATATCACGACGATTATGGGCATACAACAGAGGAGTGTTGGCCGTTGAAAAAGTCCATACCGAAATTGATAAATGAAGGCCGGTTGGATCGATTTAAAAGAGATGTGAATAACAGGGGGAATGCCCCCCGCAGAGATGCACTTCCAATCCGGGGGGTAATAAATGTGATCATGGATGAGGAACCTACACTCACCTAGCTCGACAAGCAGATTTACTCCCTGTCGAAAGTGCTGGACTGCCCGACCATTTTGCAGGCAGGAAAAGAGTCCATACAGTTTACTCGTAGCGAGTTGGCGAGTAACATGGCTGGGGAGAAGTCTTTGATCGTTTAAGCTCTAGTGGATGACTGGGTTGTGTACAGGATTTTGGCGGACACAGGAGCGTGCAGGGATGTGATGTACTACTCTTGTTTCCAGGGTCAGGAGTTGAGGGATGAATGCTTTAAACCATATGCAAGAACTCTGTAGGGCTTCACCAATCATAAGGTGCCAGATAAAGGCACAATCGAGCTTGAAGTTTTTATTGGTGAAGGCAGTCGCACCAGGGCGGAGAGGGTTACCTTATGGTGATAGATCTGAAATCTCCCTATAACATCATTTTAGGGGTGCCAAGAATGACTAAGTTTCAGATGGTCGCCTCTATTCCCCACCAGCGAGCAAAGTTTTACACAGATCAAGGGATGGGGGTCTTGAAAAGTCAGTCGCGAGCAGTGCTGGAGTACATTCGAGATAGCCAAAGGAAGAAGTAGAAGCTGACTCTTGAGGATGGCGAGCAAAAGGTCACTATGAGTAGCAAAGAAAAGTCTCACGTAACAGTGGGACCTTTGTCGATTACTACGATCGGCGAGAGTTCGACACAGGGCGAGCAGCATTTGCCTGGGTATAGCACTTGTCCTTTGCCGACGATGGGGTCAAGGGGGCAACTCGAGCAAGCTACGAATATGGAACTGGATCTGCTTGATAGGGCAGAAACTCAGGCTGAAGAAAAGGAAAAGGTGGAATGTGATACACTCCAGATGCGGGATGAGCCTGAGTTTACAGCCCAGGAAATTGTTATCAACTTTGCTTATCCCGAGCAGAAGATAAAGATTGGCAGGGCACTGTTGGTTGAAGCTTGGGCTAGTCTGATTAGGAAACTCTAGAATAGCTTGAATGTGTTCGCTTGGTGGCCAGAAGATATGCAAGGGGTTAGCGAGGACGTGGCAGTCCACTGCCTCAGCGTGGATCCAGCTTTTAGGCCAATTCAACAGCGACTTAGAGTATACTCCATGGAAAAGGACAAGGCGATCAAGGAGGAGGTTGAGAAGATGCTTAGCACAGATATCATAGAGGAAATTCACAATCCGACTTGGCTGGCCAATGTGGTCATGGTAAAAAAGTCAAACAGAAAGTGGAGAATGTGTGTGGATTTCACTGTTTGCGTTGGTTGCAAAGTGAGGGGTGGTCCCAATCTATTATAAAGATTGATTCTAAAGGTATCATTGAATCCACAAATGGAGTTAGTAGGCTTCCTTGGAGGTGTACTTATTTATTGCGTTCCATCTCGGCTATTATTCAGGATTTGGGGATTGCTATTCATCATACCTTTCGGGAAGCTAACTCGGTAGCAGATGCTCTAGCCAATTATGGTTGTGATCAACGTGATGATGCCTTCTTCGACTATTTCTTTTCTCTGCCGGCCATGATCCGTGGTCTCATTAACCTTGATAAATCTGAGACTCCTTATGTCCGCGTCGCTTAGTTGTTCTGTTTTATTTTTTATATCTATGTATTTATTTTTCAAGGTTAGGCCCCTTTATCCTCCCATTTATAAGGGCCAGGCTGGTTGTCCCCTTCAAGTTTGTTATTTTTTTCATAATTAATAAAATCTAGCAGGGTACCGCCCCTGTTTCTGAAAAAATAATAATAATAAAGTGTGTGGATTTCACTGATCTTAATAAAGCTTGCCCGAAAGATTGTTATCCTCTTCCTCGCATCGACAAGTTGATAGATGCCATAGCGGGCTTCGAGTTCTTGAGCTTTATCGATGCATATTCGAGATACCACCAGGTGAAGATGAATGAGAAGGATAAACCATTGACTGCATTTCGAGCAGCGGGGGGCCTCTATTGCTACAAGATGATGTCTTTTGGCCTGAAGAATGCAGGAGCTACTTATCAGCGAATGGTGAACAAGGTCTTCAGCTCGCAAATTGGCAGGAATGTTGAAGCCTACATTGACGATATGGTCGTGAAATCCAAAGGACGCGACCACACCATCGACCTGGATGAAACATTCGACAACCTCAAGAAGAATAACATGAAGCTCAATCCGAGCAAGTGTGTGTTCGGCGTGAAGGTGGGCAAGTTTCTGGGGTTCATATGGTGAACGAGAGAGGGATTGAGGCCAATCCTGAAAAAATCAAAGCGTTGATCACAATGAAGCATCCCCGGTGCATCAAGGATGTCCAATAGCTTAATGGCAGGGTTATCGCTCTTGGTCGTTTCATTTCCAAGTCGGCAGAAAGGTGCTTGCCTTTTTTCAAGGTGCTTCGGGGGAATAAAGGGTTTGAGTAGACGATAGAGTGTCATGAGGCTTTCAAGCAACTGGTGGAGTATCTGGGGCAGCCTCCATTATTAAGTAGCCCGGTCATGGGTGAAAATTTGTTTGTGTACCTTGCGGCCACAGAGCAAGTTGTGGCCGCTTTCTAGTTAGGGAAGAATTTAATCTTCAAAAGCATGTTTATTATGTTTTCAAGGCCCTCACAGTAGTGGAAGGGCATTAATTTTAATGCATAAAAGTTGTCTTATTCGTATGTTGTTGCTGCTCGGAAACTTCAAGCTTATTTTTCTACACATCCAATTATTGTATACACAGACACACCTCTTAGGAAAATTCTGCATAAGCCGGATTCTTCTGATCGTTTGCTCACCTGGTCAATTAAGTTGGCCGAGTTTCAGATTGATTACCAGCTTAGACGAGCTATTAAGGCACATGCTTTGGCAGATTTCGTGGCTAAGACTAGTTTCAAGGATTCAGGCGAGGAGGAAATTTCCCCTCAGACTACAACGAATGTCCCTGTTCAACGGCTTCATCTAGATTACTGCTGAGAGTACATGTGGATGGTTCAACTAGTAAACTTGGAAGCGGGGCAGGTCTTTTATTGGTCCCGTCCGAGCAGGATGTGGAATTTGAGAAGGTTTTACATTTCAAATTCCCAACGTCTAACAACCAAGCAGAGTATAAGGCTTTGATCGCGGGACTTGAACTCGTGCAAGATGTAGGAGTGCGCGAGGTCGTGATCTATTATGATTTACAGTTGGTAGTCAATCAGGTCAAGGGTGATTATGATGTTCACCATTGATCGATGTATTTTATACGTCGATTTCCTATACTTTTATGACTTAAATTGAGCGATTCCACGAGGCTTTTGGCTACTGATGTGTGTTTTTCAGTGATTTTGTGAGTTTTAGGGTTTTAGGTGAAAGTATATAAATTATAAGGCTTTTTGGTGAAAATTCTGAGAAGGGGCCAGAGTGTAAAATTGAAGAAGATACGAAGATGACCAGGCTGGGCACCTTGCGGTCGCAAGGTGCAACCTACCTTGCCTCCGCAAGGTAGGCAAAAACTTAAGAAAACAAAGCACGGATAAATCAAGGACCTTGCGGACGCAAGGTGCCTTATACCTTGCGACTGCAAGGCAGTCAGAACACGAAAATTTCGGGTTTTCACTCCAGGCCAAGAGATCTAATTGCCCTACAACTCCATGGTATAAATAGAGGCCGGTAGCCAAGGCATTAGGACGGCTAGAAAACAGTTTTCTATAGCTTTAGAATAGATTTTAGGCTGTATAACATAATTAGTTGTTGTAATTACAAGTGTTGAAGATCGATTCATGTATTCAATCATCTCCATGTGCTGTTCATCTTCAAGGATGAACTAATCTACCATTAATGTAGGAGGTGGGAGGTAACTTGTATCGAATCTATGCTTTAATCTATATTTTTATTCATTCAATTTTTGTTGACTGTGGTGTCTATCTATCCCTCTATTATTTCACTTTGAACAAATGAATGTAATCGTGAATAATAAAGGCCTAGAGGTGCGGATAACTGCATGATCAATGTGCATATGTCGTACACTGGCTCACCATCACAATAAATTGAACCTATCGATGCACGAGAGTGATAAGTTAGGGTCAGGTTCCATATATGACCTAAGTGACAGTTAGATCATATGTTCTTGTGCCTAGGATATAGAATGGATGGATTATTTGAAGATAGAGACTGAACGGTAATTCAACAGGCTATATCTATATTTTGTGAACGAATCCAAGAGATTGAATGATAATTTATTAAAATAAGCATAGAGGAGATACAAGTGAAACCCGAATCCTAGATTTCCATCCACCATAAGATCTTCATAAATTGTAATTGCTGCTAATTAGTTAAACAAGAATAATAATAATTAGTTTAGAATAGAATTAATATAAAAACCCCCTTAGATTAATAAATTGCTATCAATAAATCGTGCTATCTGTGATCTTCTTGTCTCTGTGGTTCAACCCTTGCTTCCCAAAACCTATTCTCCAATAGTCTTGTCCACTTGCAAGGAAAATAATTAAAATAAGACATCGATCAACCATCCAGTTCTAGTTCGATATTACGTGATGGTGAAGGAAATTCTGAAGGATTTCGATTATTGGGAGTTGGTCAGAATTGGTCGCGAGGATAACTTGCGTGCGGATTATTTTTCAAAGATGGCTGAAGAAGAAATTCAATTTTTGCATCCCGGGGTCATGATCGAATACTTGGAAATACCGGCGATAGAGAAAGAGGCAATCAGGGATATTGAGCCTACAACGAAATGCTGGATTGATGACTTAAATGAATACATCGAGCAAGGAGTTTTGCCTGAGGATAAGTCGGAAGCACGAACCATTCAGAAGCGAGCATGTCGGTATATTATTCTGGATAAAGTCCTCTATAGGTGGTCATATACCAGGCCTCTGCTCAGATGTGTGCGGTCAGAGATGACCGAGGGTGTACTTGGGGAAATTCATGAAGGAAAATGTGGAGGGCACCCGGGCCAACGATCATTGGCAGAGAAGGTGTTGGCTGTAGGTTTCTATTGGATTACTTTGAGGCGAGATGCAAACACGCATGTTCGACGGTGTGACAAATGTCAGCGTTACACTGACTTGCCTCAGTTACATTCTACCGAGTAGACTCCAGTGGTGGCATCATGGCCGTTTGATATGTGGGGAATTGATTTGATTGGCCTTTTCCCGTTAGCTCGCTCGAAGTATAAATACGTGGTGGTCACTGTGGATTACTTCACGAAGTGGGTAGAAGCTAAGCCTTTGGCAACTATAAGTGAGGTCAATGTGATCGACTTTGTACATGAGCATATCTGGTGTCGTTTTGGTGTACCCCGGCTATAGTTCCCGATCATGGGACTTAGTTTTTGAAGAAATTTACAAAGGCATGTGAGCAGATACGTGTGAAACACTGGCAGTCTTCTGTGGCATACCCTCAAGGCAATGGGCAGGCTGAGGCAGCTAACAAACAGGTTTTGCATGCCCTCAAAAGAAGTCTTGACGATAAAGTAGGGAGATGGGTGGATGAGCTGCCATCAGCCTTGTGGGCGGTCAGAACATCGCTCAGAGGGCCCACAGGTGAAACGACTTTCTCTCTTGCTTATGGGTCTGAGGCCATAACGTCGGTGGAAATGTACTTACCAAATCACAGAATGTCTCATTATGATACATAATACAATACTGTAGCTCGGGCAGCCGATCTTGATTTGCTGGAAGAAAAGCGTTTGGAATATAAAATGATAATGGCCAATTATAAACAGCGAATAAAGGCCCACCACGATAAGAGAGTTCGTGGTTGGTCATTTGCTGTGGGTGATTAGGTTCTCCGAAAAATTGAGGCAATAGGCCACCGAGCAGAATGGGGAAAACTTTCTCCTAATTAGGAGGGTCCTTTCCAAGTTGTCAGAGTAGTCAATGAGGGGACCTACATGTTGCGAACAGAGGAAGGCAGCAAGTTGAAACATCCATGACACGCAGATTATTTGAAGAGATACTACTGTTGATGAGTAGTGTACAAACTGTTTTGTTTTTTTTTCTATTTGATTGTAAGTTGGGAGGAAATATATGGGTTTGTTTTGGGCCTCATTTCCTTTATCTCAACTGATGCGGTTAATATTACCTCGATTATGCTTTTAAATGCACATGGATTTTTTCCTGCTCGATTTAAAAGTTGGTGTTCGAGTGGTGTGTAATTGTTATCTCGATTATTCTCTTTTCCCCTTCAAAAAAGTTTGTTAGTGGAAAAGGGTTAGTGTTCGAGCTTGCTCTCTCAGTGTTGCTCTTGTCAAGCAGATTTGTTTTTTGCTCGACGGAGGGGGTAGATGTTCGAGAGTTATACATTTTTCTTTTCGTCGAGCTCGATGTGTGCTTGCTTGACTGAAAAGATGGGTGTTTGAAAATGTTGAACATTATTGAGCAATCACATGCATTGGTATTGAAAGCGCAAAAATGTCAATATTACATGCCAAGAGATATTTTAAATTGTTTTGCAGAAAATGTTAGGAACACAACTGTCATGGCGCGCTGGTCGAGAAAAAGGTCTAGTGGTCTGAGGGAATATCTAGTGGAGTGATTTGGCAAGCGTTTGCTGTGTCTTCATTTGTGCTCTCTTCGATCACGACCATATCTCCACTATCTCCGGCTGCATGGGCGGCAAGGGTCGCGGCTTCTTGGTTTTGGCCACCCAAATCTGGGTCATCAAATCTGTCACCGTAGTCTTAGCAGTTTCGGGAGGTGCCCACATAGCCAACCCTTTTTAAGAGTCAGATTGAGCCTGGAAAGTCAGCTCGTCTTTGGTGTAGGGCACCAGGACATGTCCTGGGCAAGCAGATGCGTAGAAGGGAGCATTAGTACCCTATGTTGTGAGCACGTCGGGAGAAATGTCCATCCCGCTACAAGCGACTTGCCTCAGGATGTGGTCCACCCCTTGGAGTTAAAAGGGGTATGCTTCCACCTCGACGCAAGCATTGAGATCTTCAGGTTGTTTGTACTCGGCGATTATGGATCACCTTTGTTTCTCATTGGGTTGGCTCAGCTCCTCCCTCAGCTTCTTCTCTTTCTCGGCTGCTTCAATCTTAGTTTGCTCCAGTTCGCTCACCGCGGCTCGGAGTTCCTTCCTTACTGCCCCAATCTTATTGTCATCAGTATCCTCAGATTTTTTTGGAGAAGTTAAGTGAGCCTCCAGAGTTTTCTTCTCCTCTTCAAGCTTTGAAAGCTCTGTCACTTTCATAGTTATGGCCTTTTCGCTCTGCTTGAGCTCAACCCGGAGAGTGTTGATTTGTTATTCAAGGTTGTTTTTCTCCGCGGTCAGCGAGCTGGAGGACTTAAGATTGTCAAGAAGCCGCTCGTATAACAACTCAGTTTTGGTGGCCACCTGAAAATAAAAGGGCCAGGTCAAAAACAAAACATGTAGGGTTTATTCAGACAACAAGGGAGTAAGTTACCTCAGCCATGCACATCCCGATCTCACCTACCAGGACCGAGCTAGAGTGTTCGACACTTCTTTTTCGAATGCCGGCATGACGAAGCCTCTTCACCATGCCCAGCCCGACCGTGGCTGCATGCCCTCCGCATCTGTTTGTATTAATGTTGGCCAAGTCCGGAACGTTGGCCAACTCTGCAATTATGTTGGCAGCAAGCTCCCGGGTCTCAAGCATTTGAAAATTTTCTCTATGCCATGAAGGTGTTTGGGAACCAGACATCTCAACCTGATCGTTTTTTTCTGTCCTCGATCTGGTTCTAATGTCAGTTGGGAGTACAGGGGCTAGACGCTTGGTTGACGGTGTTTCAGTGGCAGGAGTGGTCGATGTAGTAGCATTAGAAGTGGTGATAGCAAGGGTAGTGGGGTCTGAAGCGGCAGTGGGGACGGGAGTGGCAGCCTGGCCAAGCTCGTTTCGTCCTCGGCTTGCTCCACGGCTCATGTTTGTAGCAGGAACATTGGGGAGAGGAGCATGCACTTGGGTGGCTAGCTGGGTGTTCCTCGTTGTCGAACCCCTCTTCATGGCTTGAAGAAATCTATTAGAGTCATCTAGCTGCCTCATGTCTGCAAGAAAATTTACGGAGTTATAACAATTTAAGTTCAAGTAGAGTAAGGTGCGGGCATAGAAAAGTTAATGCGGACCATTCAGTGAAAAAACAGGGGTGCAGTTAGTCCCAGCTAGCTCGTAGTCCGGGCATTCACTGGGGAACTTCCTTCCGTGACAGCTGCCCCAATAGGGATGGGGATCTCTGGCATCAATGGCGACTCTGGGTTTTATTCCCTCTACAGGCTAGTTCAGGACACCAGCTAGATGGAGCAGGGATGGATCAGATGTAAGGGCTACCCAGTCTTGCCCATTTCTCCCTTCCTTGACACCGAGTAGATTTTTGAATGCTTTGGCTATCAGGGGTTCTCCTGCTCGGAAGGCATTCTTGTCATATTTGGCAACCTCCAAGTCTTCCAAGTAGGGGGCAAAGGGCCATCTGACTCGAGATTCGACGAGCTGGGCTTTCCCATCCCAGGCATCAACTTTATTAGGCCCTTCGGTGAGGAGTTTGAAATAATTGGGGTTGGACCGGCCAGTAATATGGCCGCTCTTCTTATCTAAGGAAAACAGAAAGAATTTCCTAAACAACCTCATATCAGGCTCGAACCCGAGTAGCTGGCAAGCTACGGTGTATGCGACCAGGAATCTCACAGTTGTGAAGGTCAAGTCGCAGGGAAGGGCGTTGTTCAAGAGCAGGAATTCGGCGAAAAATGGGTCCAGGGGAAGTTTGAGGCCGAAAAGGAAAAAGTTGAAGTAAAAGACCATACGGTTTCCTTGAAAGTTGTGCCCATCCTTTTCGATGTCTAGGTCGAAGGCCTTCACTCGATAATCTTTGGGGTCTATACTAAGTGAGTAGAACCAGGTAGATACGTCTTCTTCACAGGTTAAGTCATCCCATTTAATTTGGGCAGGCGCGTTGGTCGCGATTTGGTTGCCCTTAAGAACGTCCAACCTTTTCTTTTTGGCTCGTGGGGTGCTTGTGCTTGGGGGGTCATTTCCAAATCGTCTACTCTCTTTGAAGGTGGTTTGTTCAGGCTCCATCAGTTCGTTCTCTAGTTCATGTGGGGCTCCAAGAATTTCTTCCATGCCAACTTCAGGTTCTTTAGGGTTTGTTGGGGCCTCCTCCAGCTCGGTTTCTTCAGAACCGAGGGACTCGGTTTCGAAGCTTTCTTCAGTTTCGGTTGAGGCTCCATGGTCGTAGCTACGTCCCTCGATCTCTGAGTGAGTTTCGTCGCTGGAAGACATCCTACAGGAATCGAGGAATACATTAGTCCTGCTCAAGAAAGCAAGCAAGAGCGGACACACAAAACCCCCCCGATTAGGGTTCGTCCCAAGATCAGTGATCAGGGCACCAATGGAGTATTCCTCGATTCCCATTTACGGGTCTTATATGTGTAGTACGTGAAGAGGGTCAGTCCCATGGTGTTCGAGAAGGGAACAAATCATGGCATATAATGAAGACTGATAAAATTAAAATCTAAGGAAAAAGGCAAGAAATTGGGTGTCAGACGCCCGAGTTTACGTCAGATTGGTTTTTCAGATCGTAACAAAATCATCATCATGTACCCAGCCAGTATCATCGAACCCTAAAATTAGGGTTCTAGCATCAAAAATGAAAGGGGACTGAGATTTCAATCTGTAACATAAGGATATAAGTTGAGAAATACCTGGGGATTGAGGATGGACACGAGTGGTTTCTTTGAAAATCTAGATTTCACGTATGAAGTTTCTTCGCTTCAGCTGTGTAGAGAGAAAGATAGAGAATAGCTTGAAAGTTCTTCAAATGCAGGAAAATGTTTAAGGAATGAGGGATTCTGTTTTTATACCCTGAGAAGCCGTCATAGGGCGGGACTCGAAACAACCAAGGCCATCATCATGGCACAGGGAACGAGGAGCCGCATTAAATGACGCCTCAGGGGATGGGGCACGTGAGGATAATGGGCGGCAAAAGGCGGCTCGTCCTTTTAGTGTCAATCGTACCATTGGCTGGCATTCACTTATGACCCCTGGCCTCGGTGCAACCACTTATGAATGTTGAAAATGAATCAAGTCTTATAAACGACCAGATTCTCGAAAAGTTTCAAGATACTTCTCCTCGCTCCGAGCATAGATACTCGACCAGACAAGGAGCAGGGGGCTACTGAACTACCTGGCCTAATAGGCCCAGACATCGGTCACGTGCCTAACACACCTCCTTTAGTCACAAGTAAAACACATGCACTCCACACAATCCAGGTCAAAGTCATGAGCGGGCAGCGGCCAGACTTTGACCACCATGATCTAAAAGGCGAGCACTTACTTCTCAGAAGTCTGGGGGCTGAGTGGATAGCGAGCTGGGGGCCAAGTGTTTAGCAGGAAAGTGTACAGCGAGTAGGCTTACCATGCTCGGTTATTCAATAACGGTCGTCCTGGACGTGGGCAATTACTTCCGAGAAACTAGCTTCCACATTCAGGATGCGAATATTAAGTTGGACGTGACAGTTAATGTGCCGCCTTACACGCTCCGGCATTGAATGAGAAGTTATTCAACTCCCCACGAAGGCTATAAAAACCCCTCGAATCAAAGGAGGGAGGTATGTGATTTTCTAACCAATGCTAAACTCTGTCAAATTACTTACTCAATTGAGTGATTACTGATTCATACGCCAGAGTGCATTTGTAGGGTAAGCCTCTGCCTAGTTCACATTTGGTGTTTGCTCTACAGGATTGAGCCTTGAAGGTTTTGGATAGAATTGAAAGGCATATATCCAATTCATTAAGCCCAGTGTGTCCAAGGACTATTTTGGACGCATCACAAATGTAAGACACTAAAAAGACTAAAATACAAACATTAAAATGACTTAAATAAACAACTAAATAGACTTATGGAAATACAACTAATTTAATAGTATCTACTATACAATAGAGCTTAGTGGGATAAAAAACGGCTGAGATTGATTATTTTTACTTATATCAAACGGCTGTAATTTATTCCGCCTGGCACATGTGTCCCCCTGAATCAGGACTGTCAAGAAGATTCCTAATCTAATCTAAACTATTTTTATCTCATATATAAATCTCATCTAAACTGTTTTTATCTCAACATAATCTAACCGTTTCTTATTCACGTTTTTCTTCCTAAATCTCATCTAAATTGTTTTTATCTTAACCTAATCTAACTGTTTCCTATTCACGTTTTTCTTCCTACGTTTTTATTTCAATCGGCTTTCTTCTATCATTTTCAGGCTTAGTTTTTTTTTTTGGTTCTCTTTTTAAACTTTGTACTCCTTCTTTCTTCTTTTTTCCTTCATGTAAAATGGGCTATTAAATCTATTTGATGAAATGGTTATATTCTAGTTTTATATATATTATTTATTATATTGATTTATTTGAATACTAACACCGTCCTATACTGACATCGTCCCATACTGGCGCCGTGCCATAGGCACGGGCACAGAATCTAGTAAATAACTAATAACTAACCCTATAGATAAAAAATAATTAAATTAATCTGATGTTGCATTTAATCCAAAACACAAAACTGATAATATTAATAAAAACTAAAATACAAAACTATTAATAAACAAAAAAAAAAAAAAAAAAAAAGAAGAGGAGACGCAATGGCTGGTCTTCTATTTGTAGCAGCGTTCAGAGCTTCCTTTGGAGAAGGGAATAGTCCATTTTCTCTTCAAATTGAAGTAATAAAGATATTCCTTGAAGATGTTCTAAGGCCTCATTGTGTATCGAATTCTAGAATCATAGTCTTTTACCCTAACAATGTCTACATGCATGGCATTTAAGCTTATTTATGGACAATCTCCAACCTATGTTTTCTTTAAGGGGTAAGAAAATTATCAGCCTAGTCATTGTATATCAGAACATAGTCTAAACAAGCTTATTTTATACGTCATGTTTAGCTCAAATTACATCTCGTTGTTTATATTTATTTATTTATTTCAAAATCATAAATATGTAATCCGTAGTAATTAAAAAATCAAATACCTCAAACAGATTTAGTAAACTCAAAGAAAGATGACAAAAACTTAGGTGAGACAGTCTTATGGATATTTTTTATAAAACATATCTTCTTTATCAGACCCACCGTGTGTTGGTGGGTTAAGTTATGAAAGAATGGAGTTTCATTTTACGAATTAAAATCCGTAAAACGATCTTACAAAAGATCTACTCGAGGAGGAGTGTTGGGGAAAACAAAGGGAACTTACGGTTAAGGTGCAACCCGGTAAAATAAATTGTTTTGGGGTTTATCATAATTTTATCTTTGGGAGCAACCTAGTACAATCTTCTTCTTTTTTTTTTTTTTTTGCCCAACACAACCCCCCCCCCCCCAAATGACTATCTTGTTGGTTTTTAACCATGTTGATGCCTTTTTTTAAAATCAACTTAGGTCTCGTCTAGTGCAGCGTTTTAAATATACAGCTTTTTCTAAGCACAATATTTTTAAAACGTAATTTTTTTCTTGTAAACACATTTGGAAAACTATTTCAAAACATTATTTTTATAAACAAAATAATTGTAAACGCAACACATTTTTAAAACGCTACAAATTGGAGCGTTTTAAAACGCTGCATTGAAACACTTTTAAAGAAGAAACACTGTATTTTTTACCAGCGTTTTGGTCAAAATGTTCCACCAAACAAGCATTTAATCAACTATATAAATTGTGTAAAACAAAAAAAAACTAAACAATTTTTTTTAATTCAATCCAACATATTTTTTTTATAAATTATATAAAAGGAAAAAAACTTTTTTTCAAATACACTAGTGTCGCCTACGGGACAACACTAGTGTATTTGATCTACAAGGTATATCTACACCCGCGACTCTTTCTCCCTACCCACCCATTCTTGATCCACCGCCGCCACCACCTCCTCATACCACCCACTCCCCAAATCCGTCACCAAAGCCCTAATCCACTACGCCTCCACCTCCAACAGCTCCGATGACATATCCCACACCGACATTAAACAAATCTCTGACATCCTCAGACAATGTTCCCCTCTTTGTAATTTCCTCATCTTCGACTTAACCCCCGAAGCCCTCCTCTAGAAAGCACTAAACCACAACGGTCGTACGGTCTTCATAGACGAAAACCGATACCACGTCGCCTACTTTGAAGAAAAATACCCAGAAATCGAAGCTTATGACGTTCAATACACCACCAAAATCAGCGAGTTGAAGGACTTGATAGCCTCCGTGAAGGAACAGTCGCGCAACGAGTGCCGACCGGTACAGAATCTTCTACTTTCGGACTGTAAGATCTAAAAATTGCAGGAGAAACCCAATTTTGCCCTCGTCCTAGATATGGTGTTCTCCAATTTTCCAGATATGGGTTACACTAGATTCAAAAATCAAAATGTCAAAAGAAACCCAATTGTCTAGCTCTCCCTCAACTCGAGTGATTTGTACATGATGTCCAAATTTTTTTTGAATCTGGGATTTTTTTTCTGAAGAAGATGAAGACGAGGGCTAATTAGGTATTTAACATAAGTAACGTCCAAACTTAATGCCCATCCAAAAATTGGGTTAACATGCAAGATAAGTCTAGTACAGTGGCCGCACTGAAAATTTTAAAGTCTCAGTGGCCTAATTGCAATTTTTGGAAAAGTACAGTGGCCCAAAGGTGTGTTTTGCCTTAAGAAAAAACAATTGACTTGATTATTTATATTGTTTTAATGTGCAGTTTCCTTTAAAATCATGTGTATGTGGTCCATAATTAAAGTAGAGTGAAAATGATAAAGTTGTAAAAATAATGTTCTAAATAGATAAGTTTTAAATTGAATAATTATTTTAGGAGGAACAAAAAAAAAAAGGATGATAATTTGGGAATGAAGGAGTTTTTTTTTTTTAGCATAGTAATTGCGGTGGTTGGGTTGGGACTTGGAAGGAGAAGGTGGGCCAAGTTTGAGTTTCGCCGACACTAATCTTGGAGAGTTCCTACAGTTGGCAATGCTAATGTTTGAAATGATTTGTTTCACAAGAGTTAAGTGACATGTCAATTTGTGTTTTTCAACTAAAAAACAGTTAAAGGCAAGTTGTTAAGACTACCCACAATGGTGATCCAACCCAACCCAACCCTCAAATAAAATATTAATTTCTCACTTTCATATACACAACTCCCAATTTTATATAATTTATACTCCTATCAGTGACCCAACCCAACCTTTTAATAAAATATTTATTTTTCTTTACTCCAACTTATTGTTGGAAAACTATTATTTCTATTGTTTGTGTTTAAATATAATAATTTGTTGTTAGTATGTTATTTCTTATTTTGATGTTAATTCATTTTATTTTTTTATTTTTAATTTGTTAATGTATTAGTAATAATATTTCTAAAATTACATGTACAATTATTAAAAATAATTAGCCATACAATTATAAATTCAAAATTTACTTGACAACAAAATGAAAATAAAATAGATAAAATAAAATCAAAAATAAATTTAAAAAGTTACAAATACAACACTTGAATTTTAAATTACGCATACATAATATGCAAACTACATATTCAATTATTAGTGCCGAATTTCTCCCATATGTGCTCAATCAAATCATTTTGAACAGCGCTATGAGCCTCTCTGTTGCGAAGTTGATCTCTATTAATCATATAAGTCGACAAACTTGTAATGTGTGCCGTAGAGTATTGAGGAAGTTCGGCATCTCCTTCTGAAGGTACATCCATCAAAAATTCTGTGGGATCATAATAGTTTTGGTATGTGTCTCGTTCAGTCTCTACAATCATATTATGAATGATGATACAAGCCATCATAATTTTTCGCATCAAAACCTTGTCCCAAACAAGACATGGACGTCGAATAAATGCGAAGCGAGCTTGTAGAACTCCAAAGGCTCGCTCTACATCTTTTCTAACAACCACTTGGTGTTGAGCGAACAACTTATGCTTTCGAATCATAGGACTTCTAATTGACTTGACAAATGCAGCCCAAGAAGGATAAATGCCATCAATGAGATAATATGCCCTATTATTTTGGCGACCATTCACGATGTAGCTGACCTTTGGTGCTCGACCTTCTAAAATATCACTAAAAACTGGAGATCGATGGAGAACATTAATATCATTGCAAGAGCTTGGTGTTCCAAAGAATGCATGCCATATCCATAAATCATATGATGCAACAGCTTCCAAAATGATTGTTGGCTTTCCACTTCTCCCTGCGTATTGCCTAGCCCAAGCAGTAGGACAATTTTTCCATTCCCAATGCATGCAGTCAATGTTACCAATCATGCCAGGAAAACCACGTTGTTCCCCAACATATAATAGTCTTTCCAAATCTTGTTTATTAGGCTGTCTAAGGTATGTGTCACCAAAGCAAGAAATGACACCTTCTACGAAATGGATGATAGCATCTCTTGTTACTGTTGCACTCATTCGTAAGTATTCATCATCAACAACATTTGCTGATATCCCATAAGCCAACACCCTCATGGCTCCAGTACATTTTTGCAATGGTGAAAAAGCTTTTCTACCTGTGCAATCATTTCCCTGTTGAAAATATGTATCGTTGATAGTAACATCATCCACTATACGAAGAAAAAACGATTTCTACATGCGAAATCTACGTCGTCGGAAGAGCTCCGGAGAATACGTTGGATTACAAACAAAATAGTCTTTCATCAAACGTTCCTTACCAATCTCGCGTTCCCTATCAATATACCTTCTTTTGACTGTAGAATTTTGAGCTCCTACAATCAAATTAGGATTGTTTAGAAGCATATCCTCTATGATGCTATCAATTTGATGATTTTGTTCATGAACTCGTTCTTCCCATTCATCAAGAGTGTTGGAATCAGAAACATCAGAACTTGAGTCTGATTCTACTGAAGAGTGAGAGTTGGCAGACATTTTTCTGAAGTGAAATGGTAAAATATGGTAAACAGAAGTAATACTATGGAAAAATATTGTGGATTTTGTGTGAGTTTATTTTGTAGGTTTGAGACATATGTATGGGGTTTGTAGTGATCTTTTCTTGGTGTGTGTGCATTGTTTGCAGAGACAAGTGATCCAATGCATGTGATGTTTTTATGTTTGCATGTGTGTGTGCAGTGTTTGCAGAGAGAAAGAATCCAATGCATACATATGAGATGTTTGGATGTGATATTTTCAACAAATGAATAGTATTTGCAGTGAGAAAGACAATGGCATGTGATTGACATCATTACGGATCCAATGCATGTGATGTTTTTATGTTTGCATGTGTATGTGCAGTGTTTGCAGAGAGAAAGAATCCAATGCATACATGTGAGATGTTTGCATGTGATATTTTCAACAAATGAATAGTATTTGTAGTGAGAAAGACAATGACATGTGATTGAGATCATTACGGATCCAATGCATGTGATATTTTCAATAAATGAATAGTATTTGCAGAGAGAAAGACAATGACATAAACATCTCACAACTACATTAATTTTATTTGAGGAAAACACATCTCACATCACACATAATTTAAGTTTGCCCAAACACAATGACAATTTAAACATTAATTCAAGTTTGCCTAAACACAATGACAATTAGTCGGCGTTTCATTTCTTCGTATTCTGGAGATAGTTTATCTTTCGCCAATAATGTGTTCAACATTCTTTTTTCCATCTTCAAGGAATTCATTTGTAGCTTTTGGCGCTCCAATTCGAGTTTCTCAGCAATTAACTCATATTCATTGGATTTGGTGAGTCTCAATGCACGAAGTTCTGCAGGAACTTCAGATTCAGATTGTGTTGCCTTACCTTTTCCTTTCTTTTTTGACTTATCTCTACCAGTTGGACGAGAAATAGTCGAACCTTCAGTAGTTGGAGTTTCTGAATTAGAAGGATGATACTGCCCATCTTCAGAAGTCCTTGATCTTTTCGTGCTGCCACCACTTTCTTGATCATCGTTCACATCATCTTCAAGACGAGACCATCTTGCATCATGATGAAACGTTACAACCCACCTTGGATTTTTACTCATAACAACATTGTAAACAATCAAGTTTTGAAATTTTCCGCCAACCGCTTCATAAATTGTATGAGCTTCCATTTCAACATCTTTCTGGCTCATTCCACTTCTTTTCCTACAATTTGCTTCTTCCAGAGCACCAACCCACTTGCCTACATTTTCATTAAGTCGTTTAAAACAACCTTTCATTGATTCGATATTTCTTGGATTGAGCTCGTCTGGATTTTTTTGCTTGAGTTTTGTGATACAATTTGTGCACACGTGACCACATCACAACCTTTTTTTGGTTTTTTCCGCATACACTATCTTCACTAACAAAGATATAAGCTGATATAAGAGCTACATCTTCTTTCACAGGCCAACTTACATTCTTTGCTCCTTTCTGATTTTGGTTTGGGTGTTGAACATTCCCAAACAAATTGCGAGAGACATTTTCTCTGGTGGGAAGTTCTTCAGAGGTAGGATTTTGAGTGAGGTTTGGAGAAAATTGAGAACTTTGATAATGTTGAGAATTTTGTTCACCTTCTGAGTTTCGAAAATTTTGTGAGTGGAAGTAAGATCCAAAGTTTGGATAATTTTCGGAACCTTGATAATAGTTGGGGTGATTTGGATCCATCACTTAAAATGAAGAAATAGAAATGAGATAGAGAATATGTCGAGAAAAAGAGAGTTGTAGGTTGTTTGTAAAAATGTATCAATATTAGGCTCTATTTATAGATTTAAAAAATTATGAATTTTGATATATTTTTTATTGTATTATTTTATATAATTATATAAAATATACTAGTTTTAAAAATATATTTATATAAACACATGCCACCCAATGAAAGTGTGACATGTGTACAAAATCAAAACAATTTATCCAACCATGACTTGGGTTGGCTAGCCGCCCAAGCCACCAAATTTCCATGACTTTCTTCTTTTTTTTTTATGAAATTGTTTTGTCTCATCTGGTGCCCCCACAACGGAAGTCACCGTTGTGGGTTAAGTGGATCATCGCTGATGGTGAGTAGGGATAGTAATTAGACGTTAATGGATAATAGTCTAACTTAAAGCTATCCATTGACATTTAATTACTATCCTAATAGTGAGGGCGAGGGTCCACTAAAAAAGCTTTTGATTTTTAACAAGTAAGGATCCTTGTTAAGTCCTAAAACTCAAAATGATGGTTAGACCACCGACTATACTTCAAAAATAAATATGATGAATATAACGGTAATGGATAGGATTTAATTTAGTCACACTCCTATTACTATATGCTTTTGATGTCATCTCAACACCACCACACACACACACCAACCCAAATTAATAGTGAAATTGCTACTTTATTAACTTGATTAAATTGTCCAACCATTGTAAAACGATTTTTTATTAGGATATGAAAATAATATAAAAATAAAAATTAGGAGGTCCCTTTCGAATATTAAGTAAATTGTAAAGAGTATGGAGTAGTCATGATCTAGTTGTCTTACGCGAGATGTCCATACCATATTGCATTGAGTCATTGACACTAATCTCACTTTGCAACATAAGCATGTAGCTGACATAGTATGAAACATTTCACTAGATACAAGATAGATCACTCTATACAAAAACTTACCGATAGTTACATATTAGTTTCACTTTTGGCTCAAAAATAAAGAGTTGTTGTGAGTGTCTAAAAAGTATCAAAAAAATTTACATCAAATAAGGTGTCACATGATATGACTGTTAGACCCGACGGGGTCTAATCCATGTTTTATGACGTACGGGTTTAACTTAGAATAAACTAGCTATTGATTACGAACCTTAATTAATTATATTAGTCAAATAACATTATGGGCTTATATAATTTAGTCATCTAATATACTTAAAGTATATTAAATCTTAATAGGCCCAATAAATCTTTACACCTTGATGGACGGTGGGAGAGTGATTACACTTTAGCGTTTGGTTCCATCTCCTATCTATTTAAAGTCTTTTGGGGATTAGAGTTTCTAACGTTCTTTTACCCTACAGTTGTCTCCACAAAATACATATGTTCCATTGCATATGAAATAGATAAAGGGGTGAAAACCAAAATCCTCTTGAATTGAAGACTCTCGTTCCGCATTACAGTTAATCGGATTCAATTATTTCGTACTAATGGCGTCAATTGGTTTCGGTATGTCTTCAATTTACGTTCATTATGCTTATGTGAAAAGCATGATCCTGTTCTTGATTATGTGTACAAGTCTTATGTAAATAAATGTTCTAACATTATGGTATCAGAACCATGCTAATTTTACATAATCATAATACAAAATAAGATTACAGATTACGAAACAAATATAAGCATAACTCATCATGAAAAAAACATGAATAATCATATACTTAAACACGAAGCAATGAATCATAAAACAATAATAGAGCAGAAATAAACTAACAGTGACAACTGATGACATCATCACTGTCAACTGTTTGGTGACCATTGGCTGTTGGTGGCTCTAGTTTATTGTTTTATTGACCAGTGATGTCATCATTCATGTTTTTATATTGTCTGGGTTCAATTCATGGGTTTTTATGTTCTATTTCACCCATATATGTTTTAAAAACCGTCATGCTCATAATCCCATGCGTTCAATATGTTCCATTCTTGTTTGTGGACCAATTATATCGCATTATGATATGATTAATTCTTACGATATATTAATACTAGTTTAATTACAAGCATAGTAAATCTTAGGGTTCTTTTGTGTGCTTTAACTGGTATTTGTGATTCTTGTTTGTTTAAAAATTGGACAGCCCAACGGAAGTTCATTTTCGGACAAATTAAGCTAACGCTAAAATCACCTCATGAGATATTCATTAATTTAAAATATAAATCGGCCCAATGGAAGAGTCGTGTTTTTTAGTTATTGGATAGAATGAAACGAAAATACAAAGTTGCATGACTTGAATTATTTTTGCTCAACGGTGATGTAATTTTTAAGTGGCTTCAACTTTTCATGATTTTCCTAATGATTTAAAGAGAGATCACTTGTATGTTGATAGTCGGCCCAACGGAAGGCTATTGATGGTACCTTAGATTTCTGAATAAAAAGGTTTTTGTGTATTTTACCTTTTTATAGATAAACTGCTTATTTTCAGTTTATTTGAACATTAATGATTTGTTATTGTATTTTGTGGATTTCTCTTAAGGTCGTAATTTGGATGATTGTTTTTGTTTTCCTTTAGCATTTAATCATGCAGCTACTATTACGAGTTGTCTTTCCTCTATTGAATCCTTGAGTGGTACGAACTTTGTCTCATGGAAAGAGCAGATTGACATTATTCTTGGAGTTTCTGATTTGGATTATGCCTTACGTGTGAATGCCCCTCCACCAATTACGACTGAAAGCATTGCTGAGGCTAAAGCTGCTTCAGAGGCATGGGAGCGTTCCAATCGCATATCCCTATTGATTATGAAAGGTTCCATTAGCACCGCTATTCACAGAGCAATTCTTGATTCTAATAATGCTGAGGAGTATCTTGCTCATATCGAAGAATAATTTATGGGTTCTTCAAAGGCACTAGCTACAACTCTTATCACAAAAATGGTCACGCTTAAATACGATGGTGTGAGTGATGTACGTGAGCACATTATGAAGATGAGTGACATCGCTGCTCAACTTAAAGCAATGGATATGGAAATCTCTGAAGGTTTTCTCACTCATTTCATTATGACTTCTCTTCCGGCGCAGTTTGACCAATTTAAGGTCAACTATAATTCGCTGAAAGTGAAATGGAAGATGAGTGAGCTAATGAGCATGTGTGCTCAATAAGAAGCAAGACTTAAATCCGAGAGATTGAAAGTTCCCATATCATTACATCTGGACCATCTAAAGGAAAAGGAAAGACTTATGCCAAAAGTAACAAGAAATGGGACAAGAGTATTTCTACCACTAAAACAGAACAAGGCAAACTCTTCTACTGCAAAAGGTCTTGGCAACATCAAGTATCGCTTTTGTAGAGAGAAAGGGCATATGAGGAGGGATTGCCCTAAGTTTCGTGAGTGGCTCGAGAAGAAAGGTAGTTCACCAATTAATGTTTGCTATGAATATTTTACGATTAATGTTCCTTTAAACACATGGTAGATTGATACTGGTACAACCGTGCATGTTACTAATTCATAGCAGTGATTCCTTTTCGTGAAGAAACTAAATAAAGGAGATCGACACGAAATAGTAGGAAATGGAGAGAAAGCTCAAGTTGAAGCTGTTGGAACTCTCTGTTTAGTCTTGGAGAGCGGTTTCAATTTGGATTTAGTTAATACTGTTTATGTTCCCAGTATGACTAGAAACCTTATTTCTGTTTCTAAACTTGACGCTTAAGGTTTTTCCTTTAAGTTTGAGAATAAAGGCTTCTCTGTTTCTTTTTACTCTGAAGTTGTCAGTTCTGGTTTGTTAGAGGGAAACCTCTACAAATTATGTTTAGATCCTTCGTTCTCTGAATCGTTAAAATTGATGAATGTGAATAATATAGTTGTTCCAACTGGTATTAAGAGAAAACTAAAGGATGACAATTCCTCTAGATTGTGGCATGAACGTTTAGGCCATATATCTAGGAGAAGAATGGGGCGACTCATAAAGGAAGGAGTTCTTCATCCTTTAGATTTCTCAGATTTTGGCACATGTGTTGAATGCATTAAAGGAAAATTTGTAAAAGGTATTAAACGTGGAGCTACCCAGAGTACTGGACTTTTAAAAATTATTCACACTGATATTTGTGGACCTTTTACTACTTCGGGTATTGGTGGACATAAGTACTACATTACCTTTATTGACGACTTCTCACGATATGGTTATGTCTACCTCATTCATGATAAATCTGAGGCCCTAGATGTATTTAAGGTCTACAAAGCTGAGGTTGAAAATCAACTTGACCTTAAAATTAAAATTGTAAGATCCGATATAGGAGGAGAATATTATGGAAAATTCTTTGATTTGGGTCAACACCCTGGACCTTTTGCCTTGTTTTTGAAAGAAAATGGTATCATTGGTGAATATGCAATGCCAAGTACACCCCGACAAAATGGTATTGCAGAAAGACGTAATCGTACCCTCATGGACATGGTACGAAGTATGATATGTCATTCTACTCTACTCGAGTCTCTATGGGTTAAGGCTCTCAAAACAGCTGTGTATATACTCAATAGAGTTCCTAGTAAGTCCGTGCCTAAAACGCCTTATGAATTATGGACACAAAGGAAACCTAGTTTGTTTTATTTGCATGTATGGGGCTGTCATGCAGAGGCTAAAATTTTCAACCCGCATATTAAGAAACTTAATCCTAAAACCATAAGTTGTTACTTTATAAGCTACCCTGAACGATCAAAGGGTTTTCGTTTTTACGATCCATCTCATGCCACTAGAATTGTTGAAACAAGGTATGTAGAATTTTTAGAAACTGTTGGTTATAGTGGGAGTACACCAAGAAAAATAAATATAGAGGAAATTCAAGAACATGTTTCTATTCTCGTTCCTCAAAATGTTGTAGCACCAGTACCTTCTGATGAGGATCAAATCTTAGATCCTATTGAGAATATTGATGCACCTGAGATTGTAACTAATGTTGAACCCCATATTAATGAGCCTAATGAACCTCTTGCTAATGAACAACTTCCTCGAAGGTCAGAGAGGGCTAGAAAACCAACCAGATCTGATGATTTTGTATACCTTGATGAGGTTGACTATGATCTTGGCATTCGAAATGATCCTAAGTTCTTCCAAGAAGCCCTTAAAAGTGACCATTCAACTCAGTGGATTATGCCATGAATGATGAGTTAGAATCAATGAAGAAAAATGATGTATGGGATCTCGTTGAGTTGCCTGAAGGAGCCAAAGCTGTAGGCTGTAGATGGGTCTATAAAACTAAGCTTGACTCTAAAGGCAATGTTGAACAATATAAAGCTAGACTGGTTGCTAAAGGGTTCACTCAAAGGGAAGGCATATATTATTTTGAAACTTTTTCACCGGTGTCGAAAAATGATTCTTTTCGTATAGTCATGGCCCTGTAGCTCATTACGATTTAGAGTTACATCATATGGATGTTAAAACTGCATTCCTTCATGGTGACTTGTTTCCTAAAGTCTTTATGAGACAACCTCAAGGTTTTGAGGTTGAGGGCAAGGAACACATGGTATGTGAGTTAAAGAAATCCATTTATGGTCTAAAACAAGCCTCAAGACAATGGTACTTGAAATTTCATGATGTGATTAGTAAATTCGGATTTATTGAGAATGTTGTGGATCAATGTATATACCTAAAGGTTAGTGGGAGCAAATTTATCATCCTAGTCCTATATGTTGATGATATTTTGCTTGCAAGTAGTGATAAAGACATGTACATGAGACCAAATCTTTTCTTTCAAAGAATTTTGATATGAAAGATCTTGGTGAAGCCTCTTACGTCTTAGGCATTGACATTCACCGTGATAGATCTCGGGGTATTTTGGGCTTATCTCAAAAATCTTATATTGATAAAGTACTCAAAAAGTTCAACATACACACTTGTTCTCCAAGTGTTGCCCCTGTTGTTAAGGGTGAAAATTCAGTCTCCTTCAATGTCCTAGGAACCAACTTGAGCTTGATGCAATGGAGCACATTCCCTATGCTTCTGCAGTTGTGGGTATAATGTATGCTCAAGTTTGTACTCGCCCAGATTTAGCGTACGCAACTGGTATGCTTGGACGTTATCAGATAAACCCAGGAATGGGTCACTGGAAAGCAACCAAGAAAGTAATGCGCTACTTATAAGGTACCAAAGACATTATGCTTACCTACAGAAAAACAGATAGCCTTGAAGTTATTGGCTATTCTGATTCTGAATATGCTGGATGCAACGATACCAAGAAATCCATGCCAGGTTACATATTCAAGCTTGCTGGAGGACCAGTTTCATGGAAGAATGTCAAGCAATCATTAGCGGCTTCTTCCACTATGGAGGCAGAGTTCATAGCATGCTATGAGGCTACTTGTCACGGTGTTTGGTTAAAGAATTTCATTACAGGACTTAGAGTGGTTGATACCATATCTAGACCACTTTTGATATATTGTGCTAATCAAGCTGTTGTTTTCTTTGCCAAGAACAACAAGTCAAGCGATGCTACAAAACACATCGATATCAAGAATCTTGTTGTGAGGGAAAGAGTCCATGATTAAGTAGTATCTATTCAGCACATTAGTACATCCACTATGCTAGCGGATCCCATGACGAAAGGCTTACCACCTAATCTTTTTCGAAAACATGTTGCTAGCATGGGTTTGGTTGAAAGTTTTTCCCTTTAGATAATGGGTTACTGCTATAAAACTATTTTGTAAATGATCACTTTATGTTTTCTTGATTTTGGACATCATGACTAACGGTTAGTTACTTCTTGTTTAAAGTGCACATTTGAGATTTATGAAACTAACTCTAAAGTTGAACCTCATGAACATGGTTGTATCGTTATTTTTATGAAATCATTAGATATTTGTTCATGCTATTAAGGTATTTGACTGTCATGTTTTATTAAGATATTTTGATTATAACCGAAGGATGGGTGTGTGACAATAATGGACGCATATACTGCTTTCGATTTGATTATAGTATTTTGTAGAATATGACCTAACTTAAGAGATGATAGTTTGTTCTTATTAAACCAAACTTATGAGGTTATTCTAAGTATAACCTTGGTCAAGTGGGAGAATGTTAGACCCGACGGGGTCTAGCCCATGTTTTGTGACCTACGGGTTTAACTTAGAATAAACTAACTATTGGTTACGAACCTTAATTAATTATATTAGCCAAATAACATTATGAGCTTATATAATTTAGTCATCTAATATACTTAAAGTATATTAAATTTTAATAGGCCCAATAAATCTCTACACCTTGATGGACGGTGGGAGATTGATCACACTTTAGAGTTTGGTTCCACCTCCTATCTATTCAAAGTCTTTTGGGGATTAGGGTTTCTAACGTTCTTTTACCCTACAGTTGTCTCCACAAAATACATACGTTCCATTGCATGTGAAATAGATAAAGGGGTGAAAACCAAAATCCACTTGAATTGAAGACTCTCGTTCTGCATTACAGTTAATCGAATTCAATTACTTCGTACTAATGGCGTCAATTGGTTCCGGTAAGTCTTCAATTTACGTTCATTATGCTTATGTGAAAAACATGATATTGTTCTTGATTATGTGTACAAGTCTTATGTAAATAAATGTTCTAACAATGACAGTTATGTAAGTAATTTTAGCATTATGATTTACCAAACTAAATTCCATGTCAATTATGTTACAACTATAAGAAAAAATATTTAGTAATCTTAGAAGTTAGAATACATGTCATCTGTTGACGCGAATACACTAAACTAATAACATTGACACATTTTTTACCCCTTTTTTTAAACCTTTGAGAAAGGTATCTAATTCTAAATCGTTATTTTGGTGATCTCATATTGATTGTACTTGTACATCATCCTATTAACTGACGATGATTGTGTTTAATTTTAGCATTATGATGGTGTTTTACGACCACTAGTTATATTTCTCAAAACTATATCAAATTAATCATCGTCCGTCGTCTGATAAGTGATCACCTTCGACGACTTTCTCACCATTGTCTATACAATCAGAGTATTAGGAATAGAATAGGCTTGCTGATGTCCATAAAATTAAAGATAGTAATGAATGTTACACGTGTCTCAAATCTTCTTAAAAGTTCTTTCCTAAAATTTT
Source organism: Codonopsis lanceolata (assembly GCA_013146195.2). Taxonomy (NCBI): domain Eukaryota; kingdom Viridiplantae; phylum Streptophyta; class Magnoliopsida; order Asterales; family Campanulaceae; genus Codonopsis; species Codonopsis lanceolata. The sequence goes on from CM028380.1 coordinate 69,577,202, forward strand.
GTAACAAAATCTTCTTAAAAGTTTCAAAAAAATGTTAAGTACCTCATGTGCCTCCCATGCATTTATGTAAGGGCTAAACTGAAATTTTACACACAAAAGCTATATCACAACTTGCAATCGTGTCCCTGGTGATTGGAAAAATTCTACAAGGCCTTTTGCCCCAAATTAATTCACATATGGACATGTAATTGTTTGATAACTGAGCTCAAACCCAGTCAATCAGGGTCGTGTTTATCTAGGGGCATTATCCTTTATAATATCATTTTCCTATGGTACCGTTTGACAATCATAATTAAGATCGAATATGATTAATAAGTCGAATTGATATTTGGTAAGCAATAGCCAATAGGTGCTATGGACTAATAACACGAGTTAGTCAAATAAAGTTATTATATCATCGTTAATTACACAAAGGGAAAAGGTGATATTATTAGCCCCCTCACTAACATAATTTGAAACTAACAAAATTGTAATCTCGAAACTACCTCCGATATACAAGTGAGGATTAATAACGAGTGCGCTAATAGTATTGGGATTAATAATAATTTTTATTCTTAGCCGACTAGCAAACAAGCTTTGTAGCTTGAATTTTCCTATACTTCAAAATCAACTCCATTCTCTCCCTTTCCTTCTATGGTTTGTAACTCTAAATAAGGGGTATAGATCTCCAGCTACGAACCCAACGGACTTTGAAAATACTTTGACAAACATGAAAATGCACATTGAAAAAAAAAATGACACATTTTAATAAAAGTACAAAAATGACACATTTTAATGTTAAAAGTGACACTATTAAGGAAAATTTATTATAATTCTCATTAAAATACAAAGAAGTAACACGCTTAATACTAAAAAGTGACACATTTAATACTTAAAAGTGATACTCTTAATACTAAAAAGTGACACATTTAATACTAAAAAGTGACACTCTTAATACTAAAAAGTGACACATTTAATACTAAAAAAATATCATTTTAAAACTAACGTTGACTGTCAAAAGTGACATATTTAATACTAAAATGTGACATTTTCAATGCTAAAATAACACTAACGACGATTATTTATAAGGCAAAATGACACTTGTAAAAGTAATACATTTAATTCTAAAAAGTGAACTTTTAATGTTATAAAATAACACTTTATTCAAACGTATATTTTTATTTAAAAAAATGTGACACTTTTCAAAGTGAAAGTAACACATTTAAGACTAAAAGTGACACATTTAAGCCCAAAAAGTAACATTTTTTTAGGGAAAAAATATAATTTTCATTAAAAATGCAAAGTGATACTTCTAAGGCCAAAAGTGACACATTTTATACTATAAAGTGACACTGTTAATAGTAAAAAGTGACACTCTGCATATATAAACATAAGAGGTGGCGCTGTAATTTTCAAAAACTAAGGAGTTGCATTGAGATTTCTGAATTTTGCCCCATTTAACCTGGATAGATCCGTCTTACGGATAAGGATCCGTAAGACCGTCTTACAGGAAAGCACCTCTATATAAAAAGGGATGTAAATGAATTTAGGGAGGAAGGCGTGTGATCTTTTTTTCCAAACCCTATGGACTCAATGACAAATTGCGATATAGTTTAGGTGCAAGAAATTTCAATTTAGCCCTTACACAAATGAACGTGGGAGGCACATACAACATTTAACGAGATTTTTCTAACAGCATCCATCAAAAAAATTAAAAAACTTTGTTACAAAATTTTCTTAAGGGATTAATGCTGGAAGCGGTCCTAGTCAAAGGACTTATAGTGGCACTAACCCTTTATTCAATTAACAAAATAAATAAATAAATAAATTGTAAGTTTGTAACTAGTTTTTACCTTTTAGGGTAGAGGGAGAGGGAGTATTATTTTTTATAACAAATAAATTTTGAAATTAAACATGGAGTAAGGGTGAAGTGACAGACATGCGTGTCTTCGGTTGAAGATTTTACAGTGTTAGAAGGTTATTAAATGGAAAATCTTAAAAAAGGTATCAAAAGATTAGCATCAAAACAACAAGAAGAGCTTTTTGCAACCGTGTCTAGTTAAAACTCTGTCAAATTTTTTTTTCTTTTGTGTTATAACTAATTCTCACACCGAAATGCCTTTGCATAGAAAGTTCATGCCTTAATCCTTAGCATTTGGATTGTTTTTGACAGGTTGAAACTTGAATTACTAAAGTCCAGATATTCAGCAACCCAATGTATCACTATATTTTGTATACATCAATATTAATGTTACAACACAAGTGGAAATAAATAATGAATGATTATGAAAATTGTAATTGTAAATTTTGAACGTGAACGTTTTAAATTAAATATCTTGAAATAGAATAATTGGTTTTTTTTGAAAGTCGAAGTACTCCTATTAAGTTATTAACTAGGAAAAACTTTCCAAAAAATATAAGGAAACAATTAATTTGGAATGTTATATATATAATACACATAAGAAAAACCTATTTTGGGACGAAGAAATAATAAGTTAGGTCTGAAAAATACACCTTTTAATTTGAAAACAATTTTATATTGAATAGGTTTTTTGTAAAATCTTCTTACGGATCATAGTTCTTAAGACCTAGTCATTCTCTTATAAGTTAACTCGTCAACTCATCAACACGGTGAGTTGGGTAAAAAAATATTTCCTAATTTTTTGTGGTTTATATTTCAAAATACTCTTATTAGCCCTAAACCACAAAAATTTAGGAAATATTTTTTTATTCAACCAACTTGAGCATTGAGTTTATATTTCAACACGCAATTCAACCAGTTGATTCCCTAAAAGCATGAACAATCGTTTGAATCAAACAAACCAAATCAAAGACAACCCGTTAAAAATCAATAAAATAATCAATTTGATACTCATTTGATTTAAAACCAAAAAACTCATACAACTGTAGCACAGAATCCAATACTTTTTCATACCCCAATATCTTTATTTCCATTAATTTTAATTTTTTTTCAAAAAATGGGTAAAAATTTAAAAAAAATCATAGAAATTTTTTCTAATATCCAAATGAAACAAACAAAGTCACTATTTATAAGTAAAAATGTGTACTTTAATTCTGAAAAAAAAAAATTAAAAAAATAATTTTTGGTCAAAAATTAGCCAAGAAAAACAATGTGGAAAATAAATTGGGACCACTAGCAAGCTGCTAGTGGTTGTCGGCCACAACCTCATTTTATTTTATTTTTTAATTTTTGGCTATTACTCGGTGCTGTTTTGTGCCTTTAAAGCCTAAAACGGTGTAGTTTAATAATTCAGATGGTTGGTTTGATTTTTTTAATTTGATTTTGATTTGTAACTTATATTGATCAGAGTACAACTAAATCAAATAAGAATTATATTAGATTTTTTTAGATACTTCGTTGTAAGCTAAGATTTAGTTTGATTCATTTTGATTCACTCTTTAATCATCTGTTGTTTATGCTCTAAGAGTTATATTTTAATGAGGTTGTTTGCTGTAAGACGGTCTTACGAATCCTTATCCATAAGACGGATCTATTCAGGTTAAATGTGGTAAAATTCAAAATCTCAATACAACCCCTTAGTTTTTGAAAATTACAGCGTCACCCCTAATGTTTATATATGCAGAGTGTCACTTTTTACTATTAACAGTGTCACTTTGTAGTATAAAATGTGTTACTTTTGCCCGTAGAAGTTTTACTTTGCATTTTTAATGAAAATTATACTCCCTCCGTCCCTAAATTATCGTCATCCTTTCCATTTTCGTCCGTCCCAAAATAATTGTCTAGTTTGAAACTTACCTTTTTAGAATATCATTTTTACCACTTTACCCTTACTTTTTCACACCACTTTAATTATGAGCCACATGCACATAGGCTTTAAATGAAACTACACATTAAACTAATAAAAATAATCAAGTTAATTGTTTTTTTTAATCCGTGCACCAGGTCAACTAGGACGATAATTTAGGGACGAATGTGTGAGGTTCCCGAGGTGCGACCCACGCGCCCTTGGTTAAGGGTGCGCGTACGTGCGGATGCGGGACATCCACTGCTCTCGTTCTGCCCTCCCTTGTTTAAGGGAAGACGAAATCAAAAGTGCGAGAGGAGTGATGTCTATGTTAGCACGTTGGAATGTGCCTCGGTTGCCTTTAGTGGATTTAGTATCCAATATGAGAACTTATGGTTTCCCGCATCAAGTTATCCCTTTTTTAGGGGATACTAGGATATGAGAATGCATTACCCTTTCATTCCTATTTTCCCTTTTTTAGGGAAAAACAGAAAAGTGCAAAAAAGGATATTGTGACACCCCCACTATGGATTTTATTAAAAATAGCCTTATGGCCCGTTCAGATCGCTATGGGAGCTTTGGGTTTCCCGCATCAAGTTATCCCTTTTTTAGGGGATATCAGGATATGGGAATACATCACCCTTCCATTCCCATTCTCCCTTTTTTAGGGGAGAGCGAAAAAGTGCAAAGAAGGAGTGTTGCGAGGCCCCACTGGATCTGAAAGTTTTAGAATCGACATCTTTATTTTAAGGCAAAATAAAGCAAAACCAAAGAAAAGAAAAATAAACCAGAGAAAAAAGAAAACGGGTTCGGATGCAAAGTTACGAGTTGGGAAGGTGCTAGGCACCCAACTCGTCCTTTCGGTCTCAAAAGTGGTATTTGGCTGAAGTATGCTTATTGTTATATTTATTTAGCAATTAAATAAAGTATTAAAAGACAGGAAATTAAAACAAATACATCCATGGCTACATTATTTACGAACTCGCAGCCATTTCCTTACAATAACTACAGACATATTTAAGAATATTTGGCCATTATAACGGCTCTTTTACATACTACTTCCTATTCTAATACAGGCAGCACAACGGCTTATATTGGCTACATTGTGCCGGATTTAAATAACAACTTTAAATAATAAATAGACAGAAAAGTAAATAAATACAATAAATAACGCCCTTAAAGGCTTTACCTTTTAGAGCGGTGGTGTGCTCGCTCTGTCCTTCAGGGAGAGGGAGTCTTTTTTGTTGTTTGTTGGGTGGTTGTTGTTTTGATTTGGGCAGAGTGACTGCTTATTTCGGAGACTTTTGGCTTGTCAACTCGGGCAGAGTGACAGCTTATTTTGGTAGGTTTTGGCCTTTTTGGTTGGGCGGAATAACGGCTTAGTTTTTTGGTTTTTCGGCTCGTTACTCGGGCAGAATAACGGCTTACTTTGGGATTTTTGGGCCGGGGAAGTGAGGTGGATACCTAACAACTAGGCTAGGGATCACTTATAACCTATAGATATTTATTTTGGCGGAGTTTGGACGGGGTTTGGAGACTTTTAGGGGTTTCCACTCACCTATCTCGCACCTCTCGTACTAATATTTTGACAGAATAACGGAGAGAGTTTCGTTGCGATTTTTATCACGAACACTGAGCCACTGAAATGAGGATCCGGGGTCTCCTATTTATAGTCGAGGAGCAGGGACTCGATGGGAATTTCTGAGTTTCTTCCATCCGCTTCATTGAGTTGTACTCCAAGCTTCAGAATTTGCACCTTCCGTTTACTGAGAGAGAGCTACAGTAGAAATCTTGGTGCGGCCAATTCCTCCCTTGGTGCGGCACCAATAGAAGCATGTGGTGGCACCAAGGGCCTTGGTGCGGCACCCATGGGACTATTTGAGTTTGTTTTTCACACTTTCACCCCTCGCAGTTCACTATTTCGCGCATCCTGCTTTGCCTTTCGCGTTTTTAACTCCTGTAACTTGACATTTGTTAAGTTTTGACAGTTCTTGATATCTTATGTCAGAGTCACATACCGAGTGCGAAATTGGGGTGTCTAGAGCCCCTCAACGATGGAGTCTACGGGTAACCCAAGGCTTACTAAGTAGACGAACATCGTTGATAAACAATAGACTCTCCAATTTCGTTCATTTAAAAACGGGAGAATGCAATTGGTAGCAGTTATAATGCACAGTTTATCATGCTATCCAAACTCCATAACCTAGACATTTTTAGTCGGTTATAAAAGGTTATCGTAGTTTTTAAGCAGATATGAATTTTAAGTGCTCTGATGGTCGGACCTACTAATGTAGGCTGCCTACGTATTCCCTATTAAAGGAAATCAGACCAAACGTAGTTCAGGCCAAAAACCTAAACTACAACCAGATGAGGATGTCATGCTCTTCGGGTCAAGCTCGATCGAGAACACAACAGGAAAAAGATTTTGTGTTTTTCGAAAAAGCTGTATCCAACAGTCGAGAACGGCCGCCGAATACGGTATGAAGATTTGAATGTTTTTTCTGGAACCACATTTCAACCGGTCAAAACCTTGTCGTTGAAACATGTTAAGAAGTGTTCAAAGTTGTGTCTGGTTGGTCGATGCCTTGTTTCCAAACATAACCAGAAAACTTTCAAATTTCCAGAAAACTGCACTCGACCGATAAAAATCCGTCGTCGAGCACGACAAAGAAAACTTTCTTCAAGTATTTTCGAAAATTGTGAAGTGGAAAACATTCTTTTTCCTTTCCCTTTTTCTCGCTCTCTCTGTTTTTTTTTTTTTAAAAAAAATATTCCTCTTTTTTTTTGTTTTTTGAAATATTCATGTTTTTTGTTTTTTTTTTCTTGTGTTTTTATTGTGATGGTCGTGCCTACCGGAATAGGCTGCCTACGTATCCTTATCCAAGGAATCAGACCAAACGTAGTTCACCTTTGCTGGGGATCAAGTGTTGTAATGCAGACAAGTGTTATGCGGAAAGATAGTCGTAATATCCATTACAACCTAGTGAAAACAACGCATATCAAAATGCAAAACCCATTGCATCGCAACACTAAACGCAATATCCATTGCGTTGACACAAAACTGAATGCAATATCCATTGCAGAAAACAGATGCAATATCCATTGCATCGGAACACAAAACGCAATATCCATTCCGTCGACACAAAACTTAATGCAATATCCATTGCATCGCAACACTAAATGTGATATCCATCGCATTACCCGAAAGACGGATGCAATATACATTGCATCGCAACACTGAATGCGATATCCATCGCATTGACACGGAAGACAGATGCAATATCCATTGCATAGCAACGCTGAATGCGATATCCATCGCATTGACACGGAAGACGGATGCAATATCCATTGCATCGCAACGCTGAATGCGATATCCATCGCATTACTCGAAAGACGGATGCAATATCCATTGCATCGTAACGCCGAATGCGATATCCATCGCATTACTCGAAAGACGGATGCAATATCCATTGCATCGCAACGCTGAATGCGATATCCATCGCATTACTCGAAAGACGGATGCAATATCCATTGCATCGCAACGCTGAATGCGATATCCATCGCATTGACACGGAAGGACGGATGCAATATCCATTGCATCGCAACGCTGAATGCGATATCCATCGCATTGACACGAAAGACGGATGCAATATCCATTGCATCGCAACGCTGAATGCCATATTCATCGCAATGACACGGAAGACGGATGCAATATCTATTGCATCGCAACGCTGAATGCGATATCCATCGCATTGACACGAAAGACGGATGCAATATCCATTGCATCGCAACGCTGAATGCGATATCCATCGCATTACTAAAAGAAGGTATGCCGCAATGTATGTTCTGTATATGTAGTCTATCAAGTGTTGTGATGCATGAGATGTCTCATCAGGAACACTGCCTTCGTCGGAGGACAAGACATTTCCCTCTGATCCGGGGTTGTATGCCCCTTAAAAGAAAGTTTTCCAACTTAGCTATTGATGCACAGAAAAGGGGTAAAATACTTACCTTTTCTTACCTTGGCTTTGTATTTGCGACTTCTGCCGCTGCTGCTGCTTTATGCTGCTCTTGCTGCACCTGCTGGGGATTTTTCTTTTGTCGCAATTCTATCTTTTGCTGGAAATTTTTCTTTGTCGCCGCAATTTCCTGGCCTTAGTCAGAATTTCTTCTTTGCTCGCCGATTTTTTCGCCCCATTTGCCGATCTGGCTGGGGATATGGACTTCACTCTTTGTAGCTTTTGATGATGATGTTGAGGATTTTTGAGAGGTGATCCTTGGCGAGATGCTGGCAGAACATTCATAGGCCGATGCGGCTGAAGACCTGATTAAGATGCAGTAGAAAGATGCAAGCACACGAATGAAATCTTCCCTTTCTCTCCCTTTTTTTTCTTTTTCTTTTTTAAAAAAACTTCTGAATGTGCATGTGAGTCATCCGTTTCTTAAACATGTTAAGACAAGATAAGGCAAGGTGATGGAAATGCAATATGAGAGCTTGAGATGTGGTTCCTAGTTGGCTTTGAAGGGTTATGAATATAAGAGCTGACGGTGATATTTGAGACAAAGGTGGGTGAAGTTCAGGGTTGCTTTTCAATCTTTTGACTAGTGCATCATTCAAAAAAAGGAAATCAATCAGGATTAGTGAGCTGTACTAATTGATGCCTTGGAGGGACCACCCTTTTTTTTCTTTTTTTTTTTGTTCGTGCTCTAACTTTTGCTTAGACCGCCCTTTCGGGTTTTCAAACTAGCGAGCTTTTACCTCATAGGAAGCCAATCTTTCGATGCATGCGAGGATGAGCCGTTTATTCTTGAACAATCACGATTTTGTAGCTTCTTTGTTCCTTCCGGCAGAGATGGAAATGATAGCTGCTTCTGGAGATAATGAACCTTTATGTATTCCATGAGTTTGGCGGGAGAAGCCCCAGGATGAATTTGATCAACCAAATTTTGTATGACGGGAATGTTCCTGGAGAAATTAACTAGGGCCAGCCCCTGCATGCACTTGATTTGGAGAGACTTCAGGGAGATAGAAATGAGTATGCTCGTAGAAAGAGGATGACTCTAATGGACAAAAAGAAGAGTCATGATCCAGAGTTTATCGCCAAGTATCATGAGTTTCATGGACCCTAGTTAACATTTATCTTTTGATAATTTCATGTGTCTTTAGCAAGGAGTCATGTCTTGGACCCAGATCACATTATAACCGATTGAAACAGAGCTATAGGTTGCAACTAGGTTGGGGTGTAGTGTTTAAGTGTTTGGGATGGTTTAGCTTTAGGATTTAGGATCTGATTGGCCTCTTCCTCGAAGGTATTTTGGGCCATGGGTTTGGTTATTTTAAGAAAGGCGATCGCAAAGCGATCATTGGTTGGCTTTTTAAGCTGTGAGTTTTGGATGAGAATTTGGTTTCTGGATCTGGGGATATCGGCTTTTGGCTTTGGTTGCGCATCATGAGGTTGTCCAAGAGTGATTGATGTTTTTCTTTTGTTGCGAGAGAAAGATTTTGAGGACATTGCTCAAGAGAGGCTCCCTCTTTTTTTTCTTTTCTTCTCTTTTTTTTCTCCTTTTTTTTTTTGACCTCTCAGAGCAAATTGAGAGAGTGCCTTAAGAGATACTCGTTTTCTCTCTCTTGGGATAAAAGAAGATTGTCATTTTTGGTAGATATATATAAGGGTGGAGCAGTCCCAGTTTTGAGAAGCTGGGTTTTAGAGATGGTTAGGCTTTGGAAATTGGTGGGTTTGTTCAGGCATTTAGGAGGGGTTGGGTGTATGGTTAGGAGTCCCTAGTGTACCGTATAATAGCTTGGCCGCAATGGGTCGAAGGTGATTCTGGTCAAGACGACTTGCCTGCTCTGGATTTCATGTGTTCATAAAAGTTTTCGGGTCCATATCTTCTTGATGACTCATCATCAACTCGTGTAGACTTATCATGTTTTTTCATGAGTTGACTCGTCATCTTCATCCCCCCCTTTTTTTTACAGATATTTGGGCGATATGTGGTGTTCAGAGATCAAGAAGAAGACTCGACAAGCTAATATAGGAAAAGCAAGAAGTTTATCAGGCTTGAATATAGATAAATACTTTTGGAAGGCTCTGTTTGAAGACTTGGCTGGGCTTTCAAAATAATGAAGACCAAATGAGCATACTCTGCAAGGATAAGTTGTAGGTATTAATATGGGCTAAGAAAATACCTCTAGGGTTTGAAAGCCCCTAATCCTGAATTGTTGTGTATGATCCCTGAGTTGCTTGGCTTTTTTGGACTTCTCAGCTTTCCAGACTTTTCTGCTTTCTTGGCTGTCCCAACTTTTCTAGCTTTCTTTTCTTTTCTGGCTCCCTATCGGTCCTTCTTCTCTTTTTTTTTTGTCATCATTTTTCTCTTTTTTTTTTTTTTTTGCTTTTTTTTCTTTTCTTGCTTTTTTCTTTTTTTTTCTTTTTGTTTTTTTTTTTGAGGTGGTAAACCTTGACATCTCAAAGTAGGACTTGCTATTTTTTTTTTTGAATCAAGAATGACCGATACACTTATCAACTGATGATGGCGATTGAAAATAATGGTGAGGGGGGAATTTCCTGTCTTTACATGTTTTGGGAAACAGAAGACAACATATAGAAAAAAGACTTTCTCTCCTCTTTTTTTTAAGACTCCCTTTTTTTTTAGAGAGAACGAAATCTCTTTTTTTTTCTTTGTTTTCTTTTTTTTTTTTTTGATGTAATGATTACGCATTCTCCTGACAGCCTCCCTCTCAAGAGAGTAAATGACAGTAGTCAACTTTTTTAGCCCCGCAAAATTGTTAGTGGTACCAGAAAACAACAAGGGTTCCAAAATTGACACTGTGTTGAAAAGAGTTGTTTCCTGGAGATTTTATTTGACAAAAGAACATTCAAAGGTGCAAAGAGTCTTTGGAGGTGTATATACAAGGGTATTCTAGGGTATTTTCTACTTTTTACTAGAGACAATCATGGGTGTGGCTTTTCAATGATTTGGCCATCAATAAGATCTTGGATGGCACTTCTGAGCTTATAACACTTATCAGTGGGATGGCCACTGCTACGATGATACTCGCAATACTAAGAGTGGTCCCATGTGTCTGATAGCTTTGGTGGAGGTCGGTAGTTTTCCATAGGTTTCAAAACCCCTCAGTGCCATTAAGCCTTGGAAAATCGAGACATTGGGGCATTCAGTTCATCGTAATGCCTTCTTTTTGCTCTAGGGTCCTATGAGGTTCTTGTTGGCATTATCGCTTCCTTCAACAGAGTTGGCGATTTATTCGTCTTATATGACCATGGCACATTACTGTATTTACTAGGTGAAATTCTTTCAACCACGTTGACTTCTTCCGGAGACTCTTCATCTGATTCAGAGTCACAACGTGAAATTGGGGGTGTATGTGCATCAATCTCTAGGGATCCCGTACGTATTTCTTCATTAATACGGACTCCTATCTCCACTATTTCTTTAAAATTGCTATAAGGGAGATACCGCATGCATCCTAGGTAAATGGGCTGGAGGTTTTTGATGAACATTCTGCATGATTCACCGGATCGTCCGTCTGCAGTCCGGGTGACTTTATCCTTCCATCTGGCTGCAAATTTTGCGAATGTTTCATTTTCTTTTTGGGTGCATGCCTCAAGTTCCCTTTTATTTTCGGGTGGTATTGTCTTTGTACCTTTCTAGGAACCCTTCAGCTATTTGGTCCCAAGTTCCCATGGTGCTATCATCCGCTAGCATTAACCATCGCTTAGCGTATTAAGGTAAGGTGAAAATTGGAGGTCATGGCTTCAAACTAGCCCTCTTGATCGCATGCCGAGAGTAAGATTTTAGGTGAGAGATAGGCATCCAAATTCCATCGAATTTTTCTATGTCGGGCATTTTGAAATTTGGGGGTAGTATGGCTGAAGGTTTTAGCGTTAATTCCTTCATAGAAAATTTTTCTTTGTCCAGGGCTTCGAGTATCATACTTTTCAAGTTCTCCATGTCTGTCTCCATTTTGGTGGGAGGGGGAGTTGGATTTTGGTATATGCTGGTAGGACTAGGAAAGGCTGGATTAGTTTCTGGCTGTGGTATTTTATAAGGATTTTGAGGAGGCGTTTGGTAATGGTTCTGGTAAGGATTTTGATTTCGGATAGGATTTGGGTCTTGGACAGGATAAGGATTTTGGGTTGGATATGGATTTTTGGTTGGATATGGATTTTTGGTTGGATAGGGATTTTGGGTAGTGACAATATTTGGTGGGTTGGTGTTTGGCTGAGAAATTGGGTTTGGAGGAACATGGGAGGTTGATGCTTTTTGAGGGACTGCAGGGGAAGAGTTTATCTCACCACTGGATTTCAAACTTTGCACCATGCTAGCTATTTGGCTTATCGTTGCACCCAACTTTTGGTCTAACCATTCTTGCATTGCCGAGTCGGCCCCCCGAAGCCCCCGACTGTACCCATGGCCGCCTACTTTCACCGCCATTCTCGCTAAAATCAGATCTTCTCGAATCGACACGCTCTTTTCTGATCTGAAACTGATATCCTCTGATCTGATTTCTGCACTATTTTCCCGTATCAACCGGCCATTATTATCTCCGCCTTTCCAAATTCGGGCCAGGTTTCTGGGGAAAATAGGGTTTTGAGGTATCAGAAGGCTGGCTGGAGGCTTTCTAGGCTTGGAGTACAACGTGCCTTTTATTAGTATATTTTATTATTATTTATTTTGTTCACTACAATTGACCGGATAAGCACTCGCTTTATTTTGACAGTCTCAGGACTTTACCTGGAACAGTGGATTCTTTCTCCAGAGTATAGGACCAACGTATTCCACCTGCCTTTCGACTCCCCATGACTGGACTGGTCCCAGGCGAAGGGCCTATACTCTTTCCATGATCCACCATTCGAAATGGTCTAGGTCGAGCATCTGAGAATTATAAATCAGCCCCTGTTTGTTATTTATATTTATATATTTTTGTGCGCACTTATTATTATATATATATTGTGAACTTGCGCATTTTTTTTATGATTTTTTTTTTTGACATATGTATATATTTTTTGACAGGGGCTGACTCATAACCCAGAGATGCAAAAACCGGTCGGTCTGTGAAGTGTCCTGAGAATCTATATGCATTCTAACGTTGGTTCATGCAAGGGGTAGGCTGGCCATGGTGTAGGGTAACAGTTCGGAATATTCCTATATGCGTGCACGTGTGTGCGGTATCTAAAAAGCAGTAAAGTCTTTATTTATTTTACAGATATATGAACATAAAAATATAAATAGATATGGCCTGTCTTGCTGTTATGTGTGGATTTTCTCGTTTTTTATTTTTGAGCACAAGCAAGCAAGCACACCATATTAAGAAATAGAAAGAAAAGTGGGGAAGTTATCTATCCCTATCAATTACAAATTTTGGTCCTATGTCCCCAAAATAAAATGACAGAATGAATGCAGATATGTACAAGTGTACAGAATAATAATAAGAAAAAGGAAATGAACTGAAATAAATAATAATACAGAGCCAGAAGTAAAATAAAGCCCCAACTCTTTTGTTGTGCTGCCCGGAATTTTAGTAACATAATATATATATATAAATATTTGACTTTTCGATTTTTTTTGATATTGTTTTTGAAATTTTTTTTATTCTTTTTTTTAATATTCTTAAACACACTTGTAACAGTTATCGGAACGAAACTGCTGCAAGATGGAAGATCATATCCACAAATATAGACATGGATGTATAGGAACACAATATTCAAATGCGTAAATTAATATAACAAGCATACTGCAGCCAGAAACAAATAAAAAACAAAAAAGTTTTATTTTATAAGTCTAGCCCTCCATTTTATTTAAAATAAAACAACTCCCCAGTGGAGTCGCCACTGTGAGGTTCCCGGGGTGCGACCCGCTCCCCGAGCGCCCTTAGTTAGAGGTGCGCGTACGTGCGGATGCGGGACATCCACTGCTCTCGTTCCACCCTCCCTTGTTTAAGGGAAGACGAAATCAAAAGTGCGAGAGGAGTGCTGTCTATGTTAGCACGTTGGAATGTGCCTCGGTTGCCTTTAGTGGATTTTGTATCCAATATGGGAACTTATGGTTTCCCGCATCAAGTTATCCCTTTTTTAGGGGATACCAGGATATGAGAATGTATTACCCTTTCATTCCCATTTTCTCTTTTTTAGGGGAAAACGGAAAAGTGCAAAAAAGGATATTGCGACGCCCCCACTATGGATTTTATTAAAAATAGCCTTATGGCTCGTTCAGATCGCTATGGGAGCTTTGGGTTTCCCGCATCAAGTTATCCCTTTTTTAGGGGATATCAGGATATGGGAATACATCACCCTTCCATTCTCATTCTCCCTTTTTTAGGGGAGAGCGGAAAAGTGCAAAGAAGGAGTGTTGCAATGCCCCAATGGATCTGAAAGTTTTAGAGTCGCCATCTTTATTGTAAGGCAAAATAAAGCAAAACCAAAGAAAAGAAAAATAAACCAGAGAAAAAAGAAAACGGGTTCGGAGGCTAAGTTACGAGTTTGGAAGGTGCTAGGCACCCAACTCGCCCTTTCGGTCTCAAAAGTGGTATTTGGCTGAAGTATGCTTATTGTTATATTTATTTAGCAATTAAATAAAATATTAAAAGACAGGAAATTAAAACAAATACATCCATGGCTACATTATTTACGGACTCGCAGCCATTTCCTTACAATAATTACAGACATATTTAAGAATATTTGGCCATTATAACGGCTCTTTTACATACTACTTCCTATTCTAATCCGGGCAGCACAACGGCTTATATTGGTTACATTGTGCCGGATTTAAATAACAACTTTAAATAATAAATAGACAGAAAAGTAAATAAATACAATAAATAACGCCCTTAAAGGCTTTACCTTTTAGAGCGGTGGTGTGCTCGCTTCGTCGCCCGAGGAGAGGAGTCTTTTTGTTGTTTGTTGGGTGGTTGTTGTTTTGATTTGGCCAGAGTGACTGCTTATTTCGGAGACTTTTGGCTTGTCAACTCGGGCAGGGTGATAGCTTATTTTGGTAGGTTTTGGCCTTTTTGGTTGGGCGGAATAACGACTTAGTTTTTGGTTTTTGTTGTTACTAGTAACGGCTTACTTTGGGATTTTTGGGTCGGGGAAGTGAGGTGGATACCTAACAACTAGGCTAGGGATCACTTATAACCTATAGATATTTATTTTGGCGGAGTTTGGACGGGGTTTGGAGACTTTTAGGGGCTTCCACTCACCTATCTCGCACCTCTCGTACTAATATTTTGACAGAATAACGGAGAGAGTTTCGCTGCGATTTTTATCGCGAACACTGAGCCACTGAAATGAGGAGCCATGGTCTCCTATTTATAGTCGAGGAGCAGGGACTCGGTGGGAATTTCTGAGTTTCTTCCAGCCGCTTCATTGAGTTGTACTCCAAGCTTCAGAATTTGCACCTTCCGTTTCGAGAGAGGCTACAGAAATCTTGGTGCGGCCAATTCCTCCCTTGGTGCGGCACCAATAGAAGCATGTGGTGGCACCAAGGGCTTGGTGCGGCACCCATGGGACTATTTGAGTTTGTTTTTCACACTTTCACCCCTCACAGTTTACTGTTTCGCGTATCCTGCTTTGTCTTTCGCGTTTTTAACTCCTGTAACTTGACATTTGTTAAGTTTTGACAGTTCTTGATATCTTATGTCAGAGTCACATACCAGGGGTACGAAATTGGGGTGTCTACAGAATGAAGTAATTTTTTTCCCTAAAAAGTGTTATTTTTTGGGCTTAAATGTGTCACTTTTAGTCTTAAACATGTTACTTTTACTTTGAAAAATATCTCATTTTTTACTAAATGAAAACTATTACATTTGGCATTAAAATGTTACTTTATAATATTAAAAGTGTCACTTTTTAACATTAAATGTGTTACTTTTGACCTTACAAGTATCATTTTGTCTTACAAATAAAAATCGTCGTTATCGACCTTAAAAGTATCACTTTTTAGTATTAAAAGTATCACTTTTTAGTATTAAAAGTATCACTTTTTAGTATTAAAAGTATCACTTTTAGCAGTCAACGTTAGTTTTGAAGTGACAACTCTAAACCATCTTGACTAACTTACTTTTGTAATTTTTAGTAACTTATTATTTATTTATTATGACCCGTGAATTCATATATAGGACCCCTGCTACACAAGTTTTTGCCTTTTTTATTATATAAAAATCTATAATACAATACAGTTCATAGTCGCACATATGCAATTGATTAAAGCTATTTAGGGGCTAAGATTGATTCCTTTACTAAGATCTCACGGTCATTATCACTCCCCGAGTTCACATGTGTGAAAGGCGATTGAGCAACTACCTCTCTCTCTCTCTCTCTCTCTCCAACTCCCCCCACTATTCACGGTTGGTGGCCGCTAATCCTTTATCCATGAAACTCACATCCATTTTCTTTTCGATATTTTAATTAATTAATCAATTTTATGCAAAAAAAATCGTAAGTTTTGTAATTTGAAATATTTGTTTTTTTCTTTTTAACTTTTATTGTAATTAACTTAATCAATTTATTTTTTGAAACTGAATCTCAATTTAATTTATGTCTAAGTTTTGAATATTTATATTTTAATTTTTTCTTTTTAATTGTTATCGTAATTAACTTAATCAATTTAATTTTTTCGACCTGCACTTCGTAATTTCAACAATAAATTTTTAAAAAAATCGTAAGTTTTGTAATTTGAAATATTTGTTTTTTTTCTTTTTAACTGTTATCATAATTAACTTAGACAAATTATAAATAAATATTAATTCATTTCCATATTATCTGCTTCATTTATTGATAAATTCACAAACTGGCGTCATGTCATCGGCACGGGCAAAAGTACTAGTTAACTATAGTACAGCTTAGTCAATTGACTGAAGCTATTCGACGATTTGGATCGATCCTGGTAGTAAGAATAAGTAAGATCCAATGGTTCTAGGTTAACTACGAATAATCTCTTTACAAACAATCCTCCTCAACTATTTGTTAAATTCAAATAACATCCCTTAACTACCACTTAAAATAATATACCCCTCATTTACGTAGCAAATATATAAAGCCACTACTGTCACAGAGTTCTAGTATACAAACACACTTACACACCAACGGCAGCTGGGAACATTTTACCCTAAACCACAACACCTAGTCACCCACTCACAGTCCCACACTGGCCATTTTATTTCCAACCAATCACGTGCCAAACCCCTCTCACCCTTTCCCTTCCCATTCCCAAACTAACCCCCACATCCATTTCTCTCTCTGAAATTCTCTCTGTCTGTCTCTCTCTCTCTAGAATCGCTGCTGCCCGGATTAGAAAGTGCCACTTTTCCGTCAATTAATCGGTATGGGTTTCTATATCTTTATTTATAATCATTGTCATATTGTTATTTTATTCAAACTTTTCTTCCATTTGTTTATTTGTTTGTGTCTGTTATATGATTTTAGGATTTTTTTTTTCTTTCATTATTCATTCCCCTGGTTTAAGATCCTTGAATTAGATCACATTTGCTTTTTTCCATTTTCGTTTCTCCTGAGTAATGAATTGGATGTGTGTTGCCTTTTGTCTCCATTCTTTGAAATTATTTTAGTATTTTTTTTATCGAATTGTGGGAGATCTCAAACTCCCTGGATTCCTTGTTCTTGCGAGATCAACTGAAATTTATAGAATTAGAAAACTTGAAATTCTCCATTTTCTGATCAAATTAAGAGCTGGGGTGTGGCCCTGTGGGATTGAAATGAATCATGCTAATCTACTCCATGCTCTTTTCCCAATTTTTCTACATTAATCATTCCTTTCCATTTCGATATGAATTTCACAATAGCTGCGGAAACTGGTTGTAGAAGGAGATAAATCTGAGCTTTTGTTCAATCGAACAATTTTGTAACATTTGATGATTGATTATCTTTTAATCAAATCAATAAATCAAGGTTTAAATTTACTAAATGTCCAGGTTATTGAGAATGTATTTTTTGTTCCTTTTATTTAAGCCTAAAATGTTATCTGGAAAATGTAGTTTGTTTGCAGAAAACAAGGCATAATTGATACCCTTAAAGTAAAAGAGTCATTGCAATTTTCAAACAAAAGAGAAAAAACCTAATACATTATTCTTTCTTAAATAGGAGTTCATTCATCTTTTTTGCTTTAGTTGGTTCCAAAGATACTGTACACTTTCTAATCTTTACTTTTTGAAAGTTATCTTTATCATTTTTACGTGTACAGTATCAAATATGTTTTTTTTAAAGAACTGATTGGAGTATATTTTGGGATCTTATTATTTAATCTTTTGGGACTTATAATATTGCCTCTGATGGAAAACCCTAGGAAGATTACTATAGGTTGATTGCTCAAGGTGCTCCTTTTCTTTGTTTGTTAGTAATTTCTTTGACATTGTTGTTCTGTTAGCCTATTAGCCTGACTTGCTTTTGCTTTCTTTGTCTGGAAGCAATGGTGAACCGACAAAGTCTTTGTCTAGAATCATTTTAATAATCTATATTTTCATATAAAGTTATAAACTTCATTCGTTATGAATGATTGTGGATTGTTGGTATAGAGTTCCATCCTCATTCGTAGAATGTATATAGATGCAGTTTCTTAATATGCTTTGAGCATATTTTTTGGACAAGTATTCTGTTGTTTATAGCCTCTTAAAATTTACAATATAGGGTGTAATCTTTGCATCGAAATTGCGATTTTTGAGCAAGATACTTGTTGAAATTTACCTAGAGTGAAGTTTCGAACAAAAATAGTGGCCCCCATTGTTTTATTTCAATTGTATGATAACTTAATAAGAGTTAATATCATTTTTGGTACCCTAACTTTACCTCCTTTTCACTTTTGGTACCCTTTGTACCCAAAGTATCAAATATCATCCTAAACGTTTGTAAGTTTCATTACTCTTCGTACTTTCCGTCACATTTAGACCTGCTGTTCTAGGTTGGAAAGAGTTAGAAACCGGCTACGTCACTTGGTCTTGGTATCAAGCGAGAGAAACCGACTTCAGCCCTTACTTCTTCCCCAATTTCTCATTTTGGAGACGTGTAACGGGAACAAACTCACTTGCTCTCGTCAGTATCTCCAGCAACAAGCAATTTTTCAGCGATGGAGAAGGTAGGGAGGAAAGAGAAGACATGATCTTTTAACTCATTGATTTGGATGGTGAGAGTAGTTGAAGAGGGCTTTTTGAGCCATAAACCTCCAATTTCCTCCAAGTTGTCTCCCCAACATAATGCTGACCCGAAATTGAGTTAGAGCCCTAAATTTTGAAAAACTCGACTTTAATATGCTGGTCTTCGAATTTTGTAAGAACTTTGGCATGGCAGGCTCGATAGCGAAGAGAGCAGAAGAGGAAGACAATGATAGCGCCGGTGAGGATAATAGGGGGTTGTCGTTGGTGGTGAAAATGGAGGGCAAATGTATTGATTCAGTGATTTGGGTTAGCAAATGGGTTGAGACAGAGAGAGAATGAAGAATGGTTGTGGGTCGATAGAGAAAGTGGAGAAATGGAAGGAGTATGAGGATGAAGAAGAAAGGGGAGGGAGGTGTGAGTTGTTGGGTATTAGAGATAGGGGGAATAAAGAAAAATTGGAGGAAGAAAGAGTTGATACTCCAATTTTGAATAATCTATCTTCTTCTTTGTGAGGGGTTGTTATTTCAGTTTCTCTCTCTTTACAATTGACTGGTCAACCAATGGGTTGCCATGAACCCGGCTAGATTGTACCTGAGGATTCTGACAGTTTCTCGCAAGATTTCCAACGCACTAGTGGATTAGAAATGGTGATCGTGGTGGGTTGTGAGGTTAGGTTGTTCGGATTCGAATGGGTGGGGATATGAGTGTTTTCTTTTCTTCATGAAGTAGAAACAGGGGAGGAGGGGTTGAAAGGAGAGGGACGATCACGTGGATGAAGGGGCGAGGGTAGGGGAAGGAGGAGATTTGGAAATACGTAATGATGAGTGAAATTAGGGGAACGATAAATTAGAGGAAGAAGAGAGTTGAATAATATATCTTCTTCCTTGTTTTTGAATGTTGAAAAAGAGGAGCCAATGCCTAATGAGATTATCCGCTTTTGTTGTTTTGGATTGATAGCTTGAACGTTAAAAAAGTTGGGCACCCTTTTCTCATTCTGCCAAACCGGTTCACATTAATATTTGACGGAGAGTTAACGGAAAGTATGTAATGTGATTAAAATAAAAAATATTGAGGATGGATTTTGATTTACACGACACAATGAGTACTAAAAGTGAAAAACAAGTATACTTAGGGTACCAAAAGTGATATTAATCAATTTATTAATTTTGATTGCTTTGACAAATTCTTTTTTGTTTGAAACTATGACTTGAACTTATTTTAACATCCATTTCCAGTTATGTGCATGTGATCTGGGTGTGGCTAATTTTTTTAACCCCATGTTCTTGTGGGCCTTGTTACCTTATCCTAGTTACCTGTTTTTGCTTGTGAAAACTCAAAGTCGGCACCTGCTCCCTAGTATCTTGCACATTTCTAGTAAATAAAATAAAATTTTGCTGGCTGAATAGTGCTATATAAGTCAGGAACCCATCATGGATTCATGGTGCATCTGGATTTTTGTTTTTACTCCACTATTCTATTTTGAGTTAAAGAGTTCACTTTCAAGAATTAAAACATAAAAGTAATATTTTATTATTAGTGAGCTACTAAAAATATTAATTTCTTAAAATAAATTGACTTTCAAACGGAGATTTTTATCCGATACGGAGGGAGTAATTTTCACTTTATTTTTCCTTATCTTTGGTACTCCTTCCGTTCCACCAAAAAAGTCTCTATTTGAAAAGTCTAATTATTAAGGGATATATAGCTAACATTTTTTCTTTTTATAAGTCTAATATTTTATGTTAATTCTCAATTAAAATCTTATTTTTATTGTTATAATTACAAATTAAGTAATAACTAACATTATAATCGGTCATAATTACAAAAATACTTGTGTATATTATAGAGGTGATAATTTTTGCCCATGTCCACTTGTCCGGCCCGACAGCCCACTAAAAATTGGGTATTGACACACTTAAAAATTTTAATGAACACAAAAGACATGCTCTTTTAAGACGGTTGAGTACAATGGGTTAAATGGGCGCCCACTTGGACACCCATGCCAGCTAATATGACAAGTTACTGTTTACAAATTACAAAGAAAAGGGTGGCTTTCGGCTTGGCTGCTAGTAATAGATATGCGTCTATTGTCCGAAGAATGATAATAACAATATTGTTATCAAAGACTCCCAACTCAACTACTACATTATGAATATTCCTTTAAAATACTCCATTTTTAATTACTCTGCTTTACTAACTCTATGTTTCCTTTTTAATTATTTTTTGTGTGTTTTTTTATGTTACTAAATTTTCACTTGTTTTTTTAATCATTTTTCTAATGACATGTCATTATTAATTAAAAAAGAGCATATTTGATCTAAAAGTATAGATATCTAATTAGATTTCATAGATGCATAAACTTTTTTTTGTATTTCTTGTATTTATTTGATAATTGGATGTTGATGAGATATGGGTGCCCAATGTCTATTTAATGCCCGTCTATATATGTCTATATTATTAAATAGGTATTTATTCATCTATCTATTTGAGCCAATTGCCCATATGGGTGTGGCCCATGTCCGCTCATTTGCCATTTTTATGTATAACTAATATGTTAATATCAAATGTGTTGGAAAGTTGAGTGCTATAGTGCCATGCGGTGAAGTCTTTGGGCAGGAAGTAAAAAACGAAAGTTAGAAATAAAGAGTCATCCCACCACGGTCTTTGCACTTTCCTGGATGTTTATCAATTTAGGTCAGTGGTAGGGTAAGCCTTGGTCTCGTGTTCGTTTGGTCAAGTGGTAGGGTAAAGACCGGTCTTGAAATTTTATCAATTTTTATTTGGATCGGAAAGCTTTGCCATTGGCCTACATTTATATTTTATCCACATCCAGCCTGTCCACTGGATGTTTGTGTCTTTTATCCTTATCTGTTACTGAGCTAAATCACTTCCAATTGTCCATCGATGATTGATCGCTTCAGTTGTGTAAGGTGCTTGGCTTGCTCATTGATCTGTATTTCATTTTGTTCTAATATAGTCCACTCTGAAACAGAGCTAATGGCCTTCCAACAGAACTTCCACGAAACTAGTGCAGAATTTGAATCTCATGAAGATGTTTCACTCAAGCAAAAGTGGAAATCCGATCCAGCTCTAACAACAACAGCCTCAGAAAATTCGAGTGGATGCTGCGAGTGCAATATTTGTCTAGACTCGGCGCGAGAACCGGTGGTCACCCTCTGCGGTCACCTCTACTGCTGGCCTTGCATTTACAAATGGCTTCATGTGCAGAACTCGTCGTTTGAGTCCGATAATCAGCCAAAATGCCCCGTCTGTAAAGCCAACATCTCAAACTTATCCTTGGTTCCTCTCTATGGACGGGGAAATTCATCTGAATGCAAGAGGCCCCAAGTGGATCCAGTCATACCCAGCAGACCCTCAGCTCTTGGGACGAGAATTGCAGTTGCTCATCCAAACCAGCAAATATACCCCAACCTTTTGCAGCCGCTGCCACAGGCGTTTCCTCACCAGCAATCTTTGCCTCACCCTTTTGGAAATTACACTTCCTTGGCGACAACAAACTTTGGGGGCACGGGGATGACAAGCTCATCTTTCAGTCCTACGGTTGGAATGTTTGGGGAGATGTTCTGTGCGATGATGTTTAGAAATGCTGATGCAGGGTTGTATGCTTACCCACATGGAGCGTCGTATCAGAATTCATACCCTGCGATTGGGGGGATGGGAAATGGGAGTCCTAGGATGAGAAGGCAAGTAATGCAAGTGGAGAAGTCTCTTAATAGATTAACCATTTTCTTTTTCTGTTGCTTTATGTTGTGCCTTCTGTTGTTCTGAGTCTATGTCTATCTATCAGTTGTTGTGTATAGTTGTATGGGTGGACTTGTGATAGATTAATAGCTATATATTTAAAAAAATAAAAAATTATATATATATATATATATATATATATATATAGTTTGATCGGATCGGAGGATTATGAAGATTATGTTCTTCAATTGTAAATGAGATTTCTATATTATAGTGAAGTACATTTGCTAAATAATGATGTTTGTGTGATCTGACCTTATTTTTTTTCCTTTAATGGAGGATAGGTGTAAACACTCCAACGTGGTCTTTATTGCTTATGTACGTACCATCTAAATCTAAAATATCTTGTAAGGGTAAAATAGGCATGACCTATTTTATCTTGTTTTCACCTTTCTTGATCAAAGAAGGATTTTAAACTAGTCAATGTTTATTTAGGTGTTAGATTTTGTTTAGAATTCTTTTGGTAGATTGATTTGTTTTTGATAGGAAAATCTTTCAAAAGATTTAGACAATACAAATCTGGTAACTAAATCTCTGCAAATAATTTAGTTATTCCTAGTATCATAGTCTTATTAGGAAACATAATCTTGCATGTTTTATTGCTAATCTCTTTCCTAGTAGGAATGTATCTCTTTCTCTTGCCGTGCATCTCTCTTGACGTGTTCTTGTAGGTTTGCTTCCTATATATGTTGAATGCTGGATTTCGAAGGAGACAGACTTTTTACAGAGAAGATAAAAAAGGCCATAATCTGAGAACAATCTGTTGAAGTTCTAGAGCAGTTTTTGAACAGCTTGAGAGAGGAGATCAAAAGCTATAAACTGAGAGCATTCTTGCTGTAATTCTGGTGCAGTTCTTCCATTTAAACAGAAGCAGTTTTGAAGCTTCTGATGATGCAATATCAGCAGCTTCTTTGAACCTTGAAGAACTGGTTTTGTGTGCTTCCTTTTTCTGTCATCAGGAAGTTGGTTTTTGTTCTTTCTTCCCACGTTTGGTTTAGTGGTTTTATGTGGGTTTTTTTGGTTCTCCAAGATACTATATCTTGTAAGAATTTTTGCTAAGTTATTCATTGTAAAACATTATTGATTTTAGTAAATTTTGTGTGGTCTTGAGGCTTGATCTACAAGTATTAAACTTGTAGATTGTTTTTGATTAAAATTTGTCTTCAAAAATCTGTTAGAAACTGAATTTCTATTCAATCTTCCGCTGCTATTGTTTTTGCTACTAGTTGTTGTTTTCATTGTGACTGTCATTGTTGCAACAATCACTGCAACATTGGTACTCACATTGACGCATATCGAGAATCTGTGGTATCATGTTCTTTCATATCTTCTTCAATCCAAAAAGTACATGCAATTGAAATATCTTACATCTCCTTCCAAGAAGTCATTACTTAGAGCATCACCATTGTTTATAAACCACCACCAGGGCCGGGTCGGGTCTTTGAGTTTTGAGAGGCCTATAGCAAAAGAAAAAAAGAAGAAGAAGGGCTCTTTATAAAAATAAAATTATTTAAAGTATTGAGAAAAAAGAAAAGTTAAAAGTTTATAGCAAGAATTGAATCTAAAATCTCTCATAATTTACTATTAAATTAATCAACACGTTATAATTTATATACAGTTCACAGACTAAAATAAATCACAACCTAGGATTTGAACATGTGACCTCTATCCTAAATCAAATGCATCTTAACCATTGGGTGAAACTAATCAATTGCAAACTTTTTTGACACTATAATATATATAATAAATATAAGGTAGTACCCAAACATTTGGGGCCCTAAAAATTAGGGGCCCATGGCGGTATCCCCTCTTACCACCCCCAGGGCCGGCCCTGACCACCACTTCTTAGAGCATGAAAAAATGTGTTAGTGGCCACATCGGAAATAATTTAATCCACCTAGAAGAGATATATTGATTTCACTTCCTAAATAGGAAGTTGTTCCTTGGGGAATGGAGTGTGAGGGGGAGGGGGCGGGTGGTTTGGGGGAGGCGGCCATCAGAGAGAGGAAGAAAGTGGACAGTCCACTTGTGGGGTGTGGGGAGGGGGGGTTTGAAGGGTTTTGTTTTTAGTGGATGATGTTAAATTTAATATTTTTTTTTTGTATAAGAAGTTGTGTAAGAAGATTATACAATGTGAAGATATATTTTAAGTGGATAAGAAGAGAAAAGTGTGTAGGTGACAGTGGGACCCAGTTAAAAAGTTGTATTAAGAAGTTGAACATTGAGGATGCTCTTAGGTACGAAGAGCCTACAATACATTTTCAATTGTGATTTTTTATATATTTTAAATTTCCATATTCATTTGTTAGGCTGCAAAAAATAGAGAGATAGGCATATAGATAATTTATTTATGTGCATTTGGCAGTTGAGATTAAGGCTAGATATAATTAATAAGTCAAGTCGTTTGATGTTTGGTACACAATAGGTAATCGAAACTAATAGTACGAGTTATCCGAATAAAATTATTATCTTCTCACTATTAATACTAGGGTTAGCAATTGAGTGAGTTGTGTCGGGTGAAAACGGATAACAGGTCGTAACTGTTGGAAATATATGAATTCTTCTCCAAGTCTACTTCTCTCATTATCCTCATCTCCAAGTCTGTTGTTCCAGATTATGTTTTTTCCTTTTCCTATCAGCTTTCTTATTAGTTTCCTAGATAGATTAGATCTCCTTGTTATTTTCTACTTCTAGTTTTGCTGTATATATAAGCTACTCTCTTCAATCAATAAAATAGTTTTTGTTTGGTGCTCACACTTTTATGGTATCAGAGCAGGATTAAAAACTCCCACTCAATTATCTTCTTCCTCCTGCAAATCGTTTTTATGGCCTCCACCGCTATTCCCAACGATGCTGATCCAAAGTATCCTCTTGTCGTTGTTACGTTTACACATACCCTCAAGCTCAACACGACGGACTACCTATCATGGAAATTGCAAATTCAAGCAACACTTTTTGGCTACGGGCTGTTCAAATTTCTGGATGGCTCTCATCCTCCGCCATGTTCAACCATAGCTAAAGAATTTTCTTCCGAACCCAATCCAGCTTATACAACATGGGTTCGACAAGATAAGCTTCTAAGCTTCTATTCTATGCTCTTATTCTAACGCGTTGGAACCAACTATTGTGCCCCTTGTTTCTCTTGCTGAAACCTCCAAGCAAGCATGGGATATTATCGCGAATACCTTTGCCAAACAATCCCGAGGCCATATCAAACTCATCAAAGCAAATCTTCGAGCCATTACTAAGGGTTCTCAGACCATTACAGAATACATGAATGCACTCAAGGTATGCTCCGACCAACTTGCTATTCTTGGTGAACCTATCAACAAAGAAGACCTTACAGATCGAGTTCTTGAAGGACTTGACTCCTCCTACCAAGCAGTCATTGATTATGTTCATGCTCGTGACACACCACTTTCCTTCGATGAACTTCATGAAAAATTGTTAAACTGCGAACTAACCATTCTCTCTCAACCCATACTCACCCCTCTTCCCGCTTCCGCCCATGCTACTACCACCTGCTACAACCCCAACAACAACAACCCGCAACCACCCGTCATCTCCAACCCACAAACACCTACATCCTATCGACCTAACCCAACCACAAAATTCAATCCCAATCAACCTCAACGGAACAACCAACCTAAAGGTCCCGGCTACCAAGGAAAGTGCCAATGGTGTTTCACCATCGGTCACTCACTTTCCAACTGCCCAATCTTCCAAAGCAAGTTTCCCCATATCCAACCCCCCACCCGTCCCACATATAACCAACCTCCAGCCCCTCAAGCACACTTTGCAACTGCTAATACCCCATCAAATCCCTCTTCATGGTTACTTGACTCTGGCGCTACACATCATGTCTCTCAGGACCTCTCCAACCTATCTCTTCATCATCCTTATGATGGCACCGAGGAAATTATTATTGGTGACGGTACTAGTGTTCCTATCACTCACACTGGTTCTTTCTCTCTCCCTACTTCCTCTAAACCTTTAATTATGTCCAATATTCTCTGTGCTCCCACCATGTCTCGTAACCTTATTTCTATATCATAACTCTGTTCCGAAAATAATCTTCTAATCGAATTTTCGTCTGATTCTTTTGTTGTGAAGGACCGTCTCACGGGGGCACATCTTACTCAAGGTCCAGTTAGGCACGGTGTCTATGAGCTATCAACAACCGCCTCTATTTTTGCTTACTCGAGTGTCAAATCATCCGTCATTGATTGGCATCACCGTTCAGGCCATCCCTCTTTTCCTATCATTAAAAAAATTAGTTTTAGATTATAAACTAGATGTTCCTCAAGTTAGTCCTTTTAATTGCAACCCTTGTCAGTGTAATAAAAGTCACAAGCTTCCTTTTAATAAATCAAGTTTATTATCTAATTCTCCTCTTGATCTCATATTTAGTTACTTATGGACATCTCCTGTTCACTCTATCGATGGTCACAAATACTATGTCATTTTTGTTGATCATTTCACTAAATACATTTGGTTCTATCCCCTCAAAAATAAATCCGACACAAAAGAAGTTTTTATTCGTTTTAAATCTCTAGTCGAAAAATACTTTGACAAGCCCATTAAAACCATTTACTCTGATAATGGCGGAGAATATGAAGCTTTGTCTAACTTTCTCACCATTAATGGAGTATCTTATCTCACCACTCCGCCACATACACCGGAGCACAATGGTTATGCCGAAAGACGCCACCGACATATCGTTGAAACTGGTCTCTCTCTTCTTGATCACGCTCATTTCCCTATCACCTTCTGGTC
This sequence comes from Codonopsis lanceolata, assembly GCA_013146195.2. Lineage (NCBI taxonomy): Eukaryota > Viridiplantae > Streptophyta > Magnoliopsida > Asterales > Campanulaceae > Codonopsis > Codonopsis lanceolata. The sequence continues at coordinate 69,604,607 of CM028380.1, forward strand.
TTATGCCTTCAACACTGCAACCTACTTAATTAATCGTCTTCCTACACCAACACTGTCTCACGAATCCCCCTTTCAATGTCTTTTTGGTCAGTGTCCTAATTATTCAAAGTTAAGAAACTTTGGTTGTCTATGTTACCCCTGGCTCCGTCCCTACACTTCTCACAAGCTTGACTCAAAATCCACTCCCTGTCTTTTCATTGGTTATTCCAAAACTCAGAGTGCTTACCATTGTTGGGATCCTATCACAAAGAAAATTTACACTTCCCGTCATGTCCGCTTCGTAGACAATGAATATCCTTATCCCCTCCTCACCGACCAAACCAATCTACCTCCTACCCCGAGCCCAGACACTTGGTGCCCCCTTGTTATACCCATTCTTCAGGACCAGCCCACTTCCCCCCCCTCATCCACGGCCTACCCGCAAATCCCTCTCCAAATGCCGGCCAAATTAACCCACTCACAACTTACATCCAGAACAACCCCTAAACCCAAATACTCCCTTACGTGCCTGCCTCCACAGCCTCTACAACGCCCTCCACCTCCTCGTCATCTATTCCCCCCCTCGCCTCCCACTAACCAGGTCAACCCTTCCCCACCTTCTTCTCACCTGCATACCACATCCCACCCCCTCTCTCGTCCCCTCCTCACATATACCCCCTCCTCCTCCTCAACCAGCCCCAGGCATAACCACCTGATCCAAAAATAACATTATCAAACCCAATCCTAAATACATAAACCTTACCTCGGTTCACACCAAACTTCCTGAACCAACCACAGCCTCTCAAGCCTTGAAAGATCCTCAATGACGCCAAGCCATGACCGAAGAAATTACAGCCTTGACTAAACTCGATACTTGGGACTTGGTCCCTCGCAATGTTACTCACAATCTAGTTCAATGCAAGTGGATTTTTCGAACTAAATATAAACCTGATGGTACTATAGATCGCTATCGGGCTCGGTTAGTTGCCAAAGGATTTCAACAACGTCCGGGTATTGATTACACAGATACATTCAGCCCGGTGGTCAAACCTGCCACCATTCGCACCCTTCTTAGTCTTGCTGTTACAAATAACTGGAATCTTCGGCAGCTTGACATAAATAATGCCTTTCTTCATGGTACTCTACACGAGGATGTTTATATGTCTCAACCCCCGGGCTTCATCAGTTCAACTCACCCAAATCATGTGTGCAAGCTTCGCAAAGCTATTTATGGGCTCAAACAAGCACCTCATGCTTGGTACAATGAACTCACCACCTTTCTTCTTAGCACGGGTTTCAAGAGATCCAAGGCTGACAATTCTCTATTCATACTACACATGAACAATGACACTATTTATTTAATTGTTTATGTTGATGATATTATTGTCACAGGCCCTAACGCACATTCTCTTGATACTTTCATTACAAAGTTAGCTGCCAAATTTTCTTTGAAGGATCTTGGTCCACTATCCTACTTTCTCGGTGTAGAAGTCACACCCACTACAGATGGTCTATTCCTCAATCAACAAAAATATATCATTGACCTTCTTGATCGTATGCACATGCTACATGCCAAACCGACTGCAACCCCGATGACAGTGCCCCACGGCTTATCTGCTTTGTCCGTAAGAATCTTGCTTGCTATCTAAGTAGCCTCGTTCTCTTACAAGATAAAACATTGACTGCACTGATATTGTTTTCGCCGTCAACAAATTGTCTCAATTCATGCACGCACCGAGAAGTACTCATTGGACAGCTTTAAAGCGTCTTCTTCGATATTTATGTGGTACCTTGGATCATGGTCTCAACATCCGACATAACTCTCCTCTTCATCTTCATGCATTTTCTGACGCCGACTGGGCAGGAGACAAGGACGATTACTCTTCAACTATGGGTCACGTGGTCTTTCTTGGATGCAATCCTCTCTCCTGGAGTTCCAGAAAACAAAAATATGTTGCTAGATCTTCCACCGAGGCTGAATATAGAGTAGTTGCTTTTACCACAGCAGAAATCTTGTGGCTTCGCAATCTTCTCACTGAACTCGGTGTTCATCTTCAAGAATCTCCAAGCTATATATCAGTGATAATCTCGGTGCACGCATCTTAGTGCAAACCCGTTTTTCATTCACGGATGAAACATCTCGCCTCTAACATACTACTGCTTAGAGCGAGGTTCAACAAGGTACACTCCGGGTGGTTCATGTGCCCACGGGAGATCAACTCGCCGATTTCCTCACCAAGTCACTCTCACGGCCTCGGCTTAATCTTCTAATTTCCAAGATTGGGCTATCCACAAGCCAGCACATCTTGCAGGGGCATGTTGGAAATATATGAATTCTTCTCCAAGTCTACTTCTCTCATTATCCTCGTCTCCAAGTCTGTTGTTCCAGATTATGTTTTTTCCTTTTCCTATCATTCTTAGATAGATTAGATCTCCTTGTTATTTTCTACTTCTAGTTTTGCTGTATATATAAGCTACTCTCTTCAATCAATAAAATAGTTTTTGTTTGGTGCTCACACTTTTAGTAACCCGTTATGATCCAAAATTAAACGCGTCAAAATGGGTCAGTTCGTCATGGGTAGCGGGTCAGGGCGGGTCGTCCCGTTTAGACATGCAGTTTCCATTTTAAAAACCTATATTTATATAATAAAAAAATAACGGGTCGAGATAGGTAATGGGTTCGCCTCGATTTAATCTGATGCAAATCGACCTGTTAGTTTTTTTTGTTAAAATGGGTAACTCGTTTAGACCAAAAAAAAAGAAAAAGGGGTTAGGTTGGTGTGTTATTGGACCGAACAACTGTGTATCACAACTATCCTTGTAAAACCGTCTTACAGATTTTAATTTGTAAGATCGAGTCACACCCGCTCATAACTCAATTCATCAATACACAACTCAATTCATCAATATACGATATATTGAGTAAAAAAGATAGTCTTCCATAAAATTTTCGTGAGATCATTGTACCTATTTTTTTTATTTATATCATCTCGTACTTGATATTGATGTACAAACCGTGCCTACTTCAAAAGGAAAGTGGTACTAGTAGTAGTAGGTGTTATGCTATTGATGTGAGATGGACCACAAAAATTACAAATTGGATGATAAAACGGTGATACGAGAACCGAGAAGATGAATATAAATTTGGATCAAGCAACTCAAATCAAACACTAAATTAAATACTCCCTCCGTCTTTAAATAATTGTATTGGTTGATTTGGCGCATAGTTTAAGAAAAACAATTGAATTGATTATTTATATTGATTTAATGTGTAGTTTTCTTAAAAACTCATATATATGTGGCCTATAATTAAAGTAGTGTGAAAAAGTAAGGATAAAATGGTAAAAGTGATGTTCTAAAAATGTAAGTTTCAAACTGAACAATTATTTTGAGACGGACGAAAAAGGAAAGGATGACGATAATTTAGGGACGGAGAGAGTATAATTTATTAAAAATTAATAAAATAATTTATTTTATATTTATTTGATTCAAAATCAGAAAACACATACAATAATGACACATAATCAAATACTTTTATATATCTTATCATATTTATCTCAATTACTTTATTTTTTAAAAGAAAATGGCTAAAATCTTGACAAAATTATAGAAAATTTTCTAATATTCAAATAAACAAACAAAGTCTTTATTTATAGATAAAAATGTATATTTTAATTAAAGAAAAAAATTTAAAAAAATAATTTTTTATCGAAAATTAGCCAATAAAAGTTATTCTAACCACTAACAACCTGCCATATGTGGAAAGGGAGGGGCAGTAAAGTTTCCACATGCGGGCACAGTTGCTGTCGACCACCTTCTTTTTTTATTTTTAAAATTTTTTTGGCTTTGAAGCGTCATTGTATCATGTTTTTTAAAGGTCAAAACTGTGTACTTTTATGTTATGGTTGATTGTTTTGATTTTTTAAATTTAGTTTTGACTTGTAACCTATATTAATTTAAATCAAATTAAATCAAATAACAATAAAATTAGATTTTATTTTGATACATCATTATAACTTAAAATTTAATTTAATTCGATATTTGATACACAGTAGAATGGTCCAATAATCTTTTTTCGACTAAACGAAAAAAAAAGTGGATGCCGTCAACTAAAATCAACTGAGCCAGGTAATGACGTGTAAATCTCAGATGACATTAATCAAACACAGAGATAAAAACATGTCAATCTGAGCTCCATGTGACCTGCGACACACGTTATTGTGTTAGGAAATCATTAATTTGGTGGGAGGAGGACACATATTGACACATCACCATCTCCATTAATGCATCTTCAATCCAACGTGTCATCTACGACCTCCACTATTGATAAGCTTAAGCTCCGTTTGATTTGTTTGAAAAGGAATGATTTTCGAAAAAAATGATTTTTAGATAATAAATTTCATCAAGTAAAATGCTTTTATTTTCATGTGTTTGGTACACTATATCTTTTTGAAATATAGTGAAAAATGTTTTAGGTATTTGATAAGCACACTAGTAATGTAGCGAAAAACATTAATGCTTACAAATAATTTATATTTTCTCTTGCAAGTTGTAGGCAAAAAGTCCGTTATTTAGTTTTAAGATATTTTATTTAAAAAGTTCATTCTAAAAAATTAAGAGATAAAAATATCATTTTATTATTAATAAATTACTAAAACTATTATTTTAATAAAAAATTAACTTTTAAGCAGGAATTCTTTGTCCGAAACAAACATAATATTTATTTAAAACCATAATTGCTTAAAATTATTAGAATCCTATTGTATTACTTTTTGCACTTTATTTCAAGTAAAATAAAAAGTGAAATACTCATAACATGTTTAGAAAAATATTTATAATTATATTGGACACAATAATAAGTACATAGGATAACTAATTAATACTTCATTTATTTCGGATAAATAGTTCTCATTTGAAAGTTAATTTTTTAAATAAATTTAATTTTTTATTAAACTATTGATACTAATAAAAATTACATATTTTAATAAAATAAACTCGTTAAATAAAATAAGATTAATATATTTTTTGGTCCCTGAACTATCCACGAAATATGCGTTTGATCCCTCTATTTTTTTTCAAAATGTGTTTGGTCATTAAACTCGATTTTTGTTAAGAGATTCCCTCTCACGGAGTTACCGTTAGTTTTGCCGTTATTTTTTTTTGAAATTCCAAATTTACCCTTATGACTTTGGGTTAGTGAAGCCCTTTTTCTAGAGAGCGAAAATTAAGAAAAAACCCAAAACAGGGTCGGTGAGTGTTCTTTATCAGTGAGGGAGGCCATGGATGCCTGTTAAGCTAAATCTTTTTTAGCACTTTCGACGAACACTTCGTCTGCACCCTCAACCCCTTCGTCTCCTTCTCCCTTTAACCTGACTTACAGACCTAATCCATTTCATCAATCATCTCCCAGAATCATTATTCCGAATAATGGGTTTCATTTGAACCCATCTTCTCCATCTGAACACTTCGTCTGCACCCTCAACCCCTTCGTCTCCTTCTCCCTTTAACCCGACTTACAGACCTAATCCATTTCCTCAATCATCTCCCAGAATCGTTATTCCAAATAATGGGTTTCATTTGAACCCATCTTCTCCTTGGTCGGTTTCTGGGTTTTTCGATCACCGGAGCCCTAATAACCACCAGATGATGAGCCCTCGCCTTGCTTCTTATGCCGGTGTAGTTAACAATGGAAGTCCTTCCGCAAATGGGGTTGTTGGGGGCGGTTCCGTTTCCTTCTCTCTTCCTCCGTTTTTCATGGATAGCATTAAGAGTAACGATATCAGTGACGAGTTTTAAAAAAGGAAATAGCAGTTTTAACATTTCCCACCTTCCCCCACAAACCTCAAACGTGCTGCTTGAGCCCTTTTTTTGACCGAAAAGGGTTCGGCACATAGGAAAAACACACACACACACACACACACTCACAAAGGGAAATGGAAATCGACGAGGCAATTAGAGAGAGTGATGATCGGAGGTTGAAAACAAAGTATAACAATGCTATCTATGTAATTCAGAGAGCTCTTTCTCTTTACTCTATTGAAGAGGTTGCCTTTAGCTTCAATGGAGGAAAGGATTCAATCGTTTTATTACACCTGCTTAGGGCAGGGTATTTTTTGCATAAAGTGGGACAATGTCATTCAAATGGGAATCTTCCTGGTCATGAACCCACTTTTCCAATTCGGACGATTTATTTTGAGACCCCTTCTACCTTTGCTGAGATTGACTCATTCACTCATGAAACTGCCTCCACTTATGGTGTGCAAATGGATATCATTCACCTGGATTTCAAATCTGGTTTGGAGGCTCTTCAAAAGGCTGATCGAAGTCGTGATCGGAGATGGAGATGACCGGAGCAGAAGGTGGCCGGAGATGAAGATGGTCGGAACAGGGACTGTAGATGGCGAAATTGGGTAAACCTTGGTCTTGCGAAGATGGGTAAACCATAGATCCAGAAACCTCTAAGCCTTACCCATAAATCCAGAAAACGTTTCTGATTCCCTTTTTCTTTTGTTTCTTTTGGACCACTAACATTACTAAGGGTAAATTTGAAATTTCATAAAAAAAATTGATGACAAAACTAACGGTAACCTTGTGAAGGGGTAATCTCTTAGTAAAATCCTATTTTAAGGACCAAACACATTTCAAAAAAAATACAATCCAAACACTCCTCCGTTTGTCGCGGACATAGAGAGTAATTATGAGTGATGAGACGGGTGGGGCTATTAGAATTAAATGGTTTTCTCGGTTGAGGAGGGTAGGGTAGGGTAGGGGTGCGTGAGAGCCTGAGGGGAAAGATTTATTAATTATTGATTTGATAATATTTGGGGAATCAAATATATATTCATTGAATTTTGGAGAATGACCTGAATGTGGCGGTCACGGTCAGTAACTTTTATTCAAAAATTCCATTTAAAAAAATTTAAGGTATATAAATGTTATTTTTAAAAATTGGTTTCAAATAATTGATGTTTTATCAAATTTTTAATTGAGTTTCATTTATTAAAAAGAAAATAAGTTACAAAAATGAAATTTATGTTTCAAGTAGTTTAAGTTGATATATTTATTATTTAACACCAATTTGTGGTGAATGCGATATCTATCTATCTATTTTATAAAATAGCTCAGGGTCTAACATGTGGCCATGATCGAATTGTACTAAACACAAATGACAGTCTAAATTGATTTGTGAATATGTGAGTCACAAATGAACCCCTTAATTATCAGTTATATTTGAATTACCCCTCTATAATTACATATAAAACCTTCAGTTGTAGGTTTTATTTGAATTACCCCGTCAATTATGGATTTTGTTTATTCCGACCATATTAAATTGATCTCATATCGATACCGTGCCTATGACACAGACACGTATACTAATATATATATATAAGCTAAGTAGTTTAAAAAGACAAAATCCTGCCAAATGTACTTACTAAAAAAAGAAAATCATCTTTGAGTATAATTATAGAGTAGTTAGATGCATTGAAACACAAATCTGATTAATTGATTACACAACTCTCAAAATTTATTGAAAATGTGCAAATATGCACATGTGATAGAAATATCGATTTTCTATGTAGTAGTATTTAATAGGAGTAACTATTGCCCGAAAATATGTAAATACAAATATTTTTTTGTGCATACTTAATTTACTAATAAATTAAAATGAGCAAATAACCTTATAATAAGAAGTTATGAACAAATGTGCTATAAAAAACTTGTTCATTGAATACATGTAATTATGAAATAAAATATAACCACAATTAATTATAAAAAATATGCTATGGAAATTTTCATATATGACTTGTCTGTATTTGAAACATTTGTATCTCTTTCATCGTATTCGAAGTTATAATATCAAAACAAACTTTATTTTTACAAATAACCACAATTAATTATAACTTATTGATAAATTATAGTGAATTTATACGATTAAATCATATTAGGAGATATCAACCACAAATTATAATTTTTTAATAAATCTATAGATTATATAGAGAAGAATATATATTTGAATTCTTATTTATACTACTTAAGATCCTAAATTTTAATAACAAAAAATATCAATTATTAAACTCAAGAAAATTATGAACAAAAAAATAACTTAAACAATTCATAAAATAATGAATTAACATGCTTTTTCAAACGGAAATTCTTTATACATGACGGATGAAGTATTTAATAATAGTCTCTTGGAACCCTTGTAATGCTCTATAGGATCTTGATGTGCGATCACTAAGCACATCACATGCCTATATATTTACTAAGGTCTTATTTGGTGTAACATTTTGAAAATATAGTTTTTTTAAAATGCAGTTTTATTTTTGTAAACATGTTTGGAAAACTATTTCAAAACATTATTTTTTATAAACAGAGTAGTTGTAAATGCAACATATTTTTAAAACGCTCCAAATTAAGGCGTTTTAAAACGCTCCACATTTTTAAAATGTTGCGTTTTAAAACACTCCATTGAAACATTTTTAAAAGAAAACGTTGCATTTTTTACCAGCGTTTTAATTAAAACGCTCTACCAAACAAGCACTAAATCAACTAGTGGCAATGGTATGCATCGTCTACTCGTATTTCTCTTCACTCTTTATAGGATTTTGAGGTCCAATCACATGTCTAAGTGCTTATTAAATCAACTAGTTTTTTAATGCATGCGTTAAACGCACGTCAACTAAATCGTACATAAATAAAATAAGTAGGATCGGTTTATTAACAATTACACATAAATATATCACTCATCGTTATAGATTCTAAAAAATTTCCTCATACTCAACATTTGTTGTTTTACTAGTTGGTTTTTCATCTTCACCGCATATCAATATCTTCAAATCAAAATAATTTGTTACTCTAAAAACTACGACATATAACTGTCCATGGCTAAATACTGGTTTTTTTTTTTTTTCAAAAAGAGACATACGTGCAATTATTGACTTTGACACTTGTTGATTGTCATTGCATATGATACCAACAATGAAAATTGTCTTCTCTGGAACTTGAAAGACAGCCTTACATCAAATAAAGTTAATGAAAATCTTGGGATAAAAACATTTTCTCCAACATTGCTTCCTTTCAAAAAATTGTTTCAACTTTCAACAATGTGATCCCAAGATTTTTAATGATTAGTCTTGTTTCATTGCACAATCTTGCAGCATGGTTAATGTTTATCAATAGTATTACTGGAACATTAATTTTAAGTGTTAATTCATGGTCTGACAACCTTGAACACTTTAAACTATTCAAAAACTCTGTATAATGAATGTTTTCGAATAAATTTGATTTTTTTCCGTCTTGCAAATTGAATCCGAACTCAAATAAGTTCTTTCTTTTGAATGATTACTTTTATTAAATTATATTTGTATTTTTTGAATAAAGAAATTTCTGAGAAGAAAATAAGCTAAAATCAAAATAACGAAATTATTTTTACTGTTAACTATTATTTTTGTTTTGTAAATTATTTTGATTTTAATAACTTTCATTATATTTTTTAGTTTTATTGACTTCATAACTATTATTTTTGTTTTATTTTTAAGAATTAGTTTTTATGAAAAAAATTTGTTCCATAATTTTTATTATTATTTTGCTAACCTCAGTTTAAATTGTTTTGTTTTATTGACTCTATAACTATTATTTTTGTTGCATCAAATCATTTTTATTTTACTAACGTATTTTTGTTTTACATAACTATTTTTAAGAATTTGTTTAAAATTTTTGTTCCGTAAATTATTTTTATAATTTTACTAACCTCATTTTAAATTATTTTTGTTTTATTGAGTCTAGAACTATTATTTTTGTTCCATCAAATATTTCTATTTAACTAATGTATTTTTGTTTTACATAACTATTTTTAAGAATTTGTTTAAAATTTTGTTCCATAAATTATTTTTATTATTTTAGTAACCTCAGTTTAAATTTTTTTTATTTTTATTGACTTTGTAACTTATTATTTTTGTTATATCAAATATTTTTATTGTACTAACATATTTTTGTTTCACATATATATTTTTAAAATTTGTTTTAAACTTTTGTTCCGTAAATTATTTTATTTTACTAACCTCCGCATTAAATTATTTTTTTGTTGATTTTGTAACTTTTATTTTTATAGTGACTTGTTCCATAAATTATTTTTATTTTCCTAACCTCTTATATTTTTGTTTTCTTGACTCTGGAATTATTATTTTTGTTTTAGTTACTATTTTTTATATTCAAAAGAGAAAAATATTTAATCATAATTAAAAGAGAGGAGATGGTGGTGATGAGAGAAAAATAATGAGTAGCCGGAAAAGAGAAAGAGAAATACAAACAAAGAAGATAGAAATGTGAAATAATGAAATGGTAACTAAAAAATTAATAATTGAAAAGTGAGATTTTAGAGGATATATAGATCACTGGCACCGATTCAATATATGAACTTTACACCGACGCTTGATTGGGTTGTGATAATCAGTTAAGACTTGAAGAGTTGATTACCACTACTAAACCATCACATGCCCATGCTTTAATTTCTGTTTGTCTCCCAAAGAAATAAAGCTAGCACGTACCTCTCCGTACACATGGACATCGTGAGTGAACAAACAGTACTTTACATTAAAATTATATTCACCGACTCGAAAACCGCGTCATATAAACTATTCATACGACAATTAATATTCCTATAAATAGAGCATCACTTGTTCCCAGATTTCGGAGAAAATAACAAACTAGTAATTCCTTTTGATGGCTACTAATGTTTACGCTCTTGTCCTCCCTTCTCTTTTGTTTTGGCAACTTGTCTTGTTTGTAGGTGTTGTCTTTCAAGTGATCAACTGTGGTGCTGGTAATTGGCTTAATAGCCATGCAACCTTTTATGGTGCCGATCAAAACCCTACCTCACTCGGTAAGATGCATGAATATTAATTCGCGATTTAAAAATTGCTACTACAGTCTACATATAGTCATATACAATGATTCATGCAACAACTTATAGTAATTGTTGAATTAAGGGGGAGCTTGTGGGTATGATAACACCTTCCATGCTGGTTTTGGAGTGCACACGGCTGCAGTGAGTGGTGCACTCTTCAGAGGTGGAGAGGCATGTGGTGCTTGCTACCAAGTGATGTGCAACTTTAGGACTGATCCAAAGTGGTGTCTACGCCGTGCTATGGTTACCGTCACCGCAACAAACTTCTGCCCTCCCAATAATAACGGAGGCTGGTGTGATCCCCCTCGCCAACACTTTGACCTGTCTACCCCTTCATTCCTTCGCATTGCACGACGAGGAAATGAAGGCATTGTTCCCGTACTCTATCGAAGGTATAATTTGTTATTCCCTAACATTATTTGACAACTAGGGTTCTTATTGGGTGCACATGCACTACTAGCTAGAACCATCTAGTTTTCACCTTTTTTTTTTTTTTTTTTGTTGTAGGTGTTGACGTATAGAGCATATTGACATTATTTGGGTACAATGCATGTGATTTTCAATACCCTAATATTAATATATATATATATATATATATATATATATATATATATATATATATATATATCTTATATTTCTTCGCTTGGTTGCTACACCTTAACAATTGCAAATGAAAGAGGGGACACATTACATATGACTATTAATTATATATATATGCATAAAACTATAAATTAACTATGTAGGTATTTAAATTTGTATTTGAATTCAGGGTGTCATGTAGAAGGAGAGGCGGGGTTCGGTTCACACTGAAAGGACATTCAAACTTTAACATGGTGATGTTTGCTAACGTGGGAGGGAGTGGTGACATTAAGAATGCATGGATTAGGGGCTCTATGACCAGAACATGGGTGCCAATGCACAGAAACTGGGGAGCAAACTGGCAAATCGGCGCCAACCTTCAAAATCAAAGTTTGTCTTTTCGACTCCATTTGGTTGATGGAAGAATCCGGGATTACTTAAACGTTGTTCCTTCGTCGTGGAGATATGGACAGACTTTTTCATCCCGGAGTCAGTCTGGTTAACAAAATTAATCGGGTTTGGAGATGAGATGATTGTTATGATCTTGAACAAGCACTTTTTTTCCTAGTTCAAGGGATTGATTATATTTGATTTCAGGATTAATTATTTTATTTTAACATAAAAAAGAACGCAGTCATCAAGGACATGTAATGTTGATTGTTGGTAGATCGTAAACAAGTGTAATCTCATGATATTTAATTTTTGAGTAGAATAAAGTTTATCAGTTAATTTATATTTTTTCTTTTGAATAAAATAATATTTTGTTTCCTGGACATGTCAAAAAATAATAATTTGGTCATCGGAGTTTAAAACATACTAATATGGTCTCTCAACTCATTTTTTTGTATCAATTTCCCCCTTCACCGTTAACGTTACACTTTCCATTCAATATTATTTCAAATACAAAAAATAATCTTATTTAAAAATTTAATTGTGCTGACTTTTCAAAATATCTAAAATGCAAGGGTTAATGTACTAGTTAAAAGTGAGCCATCTTGGACCTAAATGCACAAGCCCATCATCATCTTCACATCCACAAGGGTGGAGGCTGGTTCAAATTGATAAACAACCCACGTCTGACAATTTCCAAGAACGTCGTCGTACTCGAAATCTCAGGTAATGACAAGTTCCCCCGACCGCCATTCCCCACCACAGACACTCCTCCACCAACACCAACACCAACACTCCCTACCTCCATCTTTGAGGCATCAGGTCCTCCACCCATCTCAATTTCTGGAGGAACCTGAACTCGCTCTGCATAGTGATTGGCAAAAATGAAGCCTGTTTAGGTGAAGGCTCAATAGTCCAGCTCTGCAAACTGCACAAACGGGTATGAGAAGCCCGCGGTACAGTGTTACACGTCAAAGCAGACCATTCAAGCTTTATTAGTAAGTCAAGCTGCTCCAGTGCTCCCTGTAAGTCAGGCCACTCAAGCTTTTTTTTTTTTTTTTAATTCCAAAAAACTATCTTTAAGCACTGTTTTAGGCTTCGATGCCCAATTTTTATACACAGATTTGGAGCAGTGTTCAATTTATTTATTCGACGCCAAATTTGTCCATTTCGATGTCCACCTTTGTTGATATTTGGTGGCATTGTTTAATTTATTCATTATGACGCCAATTTTGTCCATTATGATATCCAACTATGTTGATATTTGGTGGCATATATTGTTTAATTTTATCCAGTTCGATGCCCAACCTTGTTGATATTTGGTGACAATGTTTAATTTTTTCATTCGACACCAATTTTGTCAATTATAAAGCTCAACTATATTGATATTTGGTGGGAGTGTTCAATTGTGTCCATTTCAATACCCATCTTTTCTATTGGGATGCCCGAATTTGGTTAAGAATTTTACAATGCGATGCCTAAAATTAGACAAACTTCAAATGTGTTTTGCGATGCCCATTGTTTTCATTACGATGCCCAAATTTGGGCAGTGACTTTTTGAATTTCGATGTCCAAATTTTGACAGATTTTGTAATGCCCCAAGCCCGAAAGCTCAGTTCGCTATGTGTAGCCCACATACTGGCCCACTGAGCACGCAACACTTTGGGTCACCAGGTCCACCACAAGCCGACTCAAAAGTTCATGGATGATGATGGTGTCCAGAGGTAGTGTGTGGCCACCTTATAAATCGAACACAATTTTCACACCTATCTGATGTGGGATGGGGTATTACAATCTCCCCCACTTAAATCCTTGACGTCCTCATCAAGGTCGAATCATACCCCGGGCCCGGGCGATGCAGGATTCAAGAGGTGGCTCGTACGGGGATCAAAAGGTGGTTCCCACCTTCTGCAGCGTAGCACTTTGGCCCGCACAGTACTTTATTCCCACATTTTCGATCGGGACTCGCTCTGATACCATTTGTAACGACCTGAACCCGAAAGCCCGGTTCGCTATGTGTAGCCCACATACTGACCTCATATATTGATTTATTAGGATTACGGGTAAGGGGAGGAAAATGTTATTTGGCACGTTTGAGTCTTCAACCGTCGTTACTAGAAAGGATCAAGATAGCTCAGAAAGTTGACCCATAGTTAGTTAAGATTTATGAAGGTGTGGAGATGGGAGCTCAGATAAACTTTCGACTTTGAGGGGATGGTATTCTACATTTTGAAAAGAAGATTTGCGTTCCATCTGACCCGGAGTTAAAAAGGGAAGTGTTAGAAGAGGCTCACAATTCAAGGTTTGCAGTACATCCTGGGAGTACAAAGATGTATCGAGACATGAAGGAGACGTTTTGGTGGGAAAATATGAAACGAGAAATTGCAGAATTTGTCTCTAAGTGCTTAATGTGCCAGCAGGTTAAGAGTGAACATCAACAACTTGGTGGAATGTTAGTCACTACTGATTCCTGAATGAAAGTGAGAACATATTACTATGGACTTCGTGGTAGGGCTACCTAGAACGCTAAAGAGGCACAATGTTATTTGGGTTATAGTAGATCGATTGACCAAGTTAGCTCATTTTCTTGCTTTCAAGATTAATGACTTCTTGGAGAAGCTAGCAAAGTTGTACGTCGACGAGATTGTCAGACTGCATGGAGTTCCATTTTCTATAGTTTTAGACCGTGATGTCCGTTTAAGTTCGAAGTTTTGGGGTAGCTTACAGAAGGCATTGGGCACGAAGTTGAGCATGAGTACGACTTTCCATCCCCAGACAGATGGCCAATCAAAACGAACTATACAGACGTTTGAGGATATGCTTAGGGCTTGTACCTTGGATTTACAAGGGAATTGGGATGACCACCTGCCGTTGGTTGAGTTCACGTATAACAATAACTTTAATGCCAGTATTGGTATGACACCGTATGAAGCATTGTATGGAAGGAGATGTAGATCGCCTACGTGTTGGGATAAAGTGGGTGAGAGGCAACTTTTAGGGCCAAAAGTTGTGCAGATTACATCGGATAAAGTACAGTTGATCAAGAAGAGACTCCTTACGGCCCAGAGTAGACAAAAATCGTATGTCGATAAGCGTCGTCGCGAACTTGGGTTTGAAGTGTGAGATCATATGTTTCTCAAACGTTCACCAACGAGAGGAGTTATGAGATTTGACATTAAGGGGAAGCTCAGTCCGAGATTTGTAGGTTCTTTTTGAAATATTGAATCGGCTGGGGGAAGTTTCTTATAGGCTTGCATTATCACCTACGCTTTCGGGAGTCCACAATGTGTTCCATGTATCGATGTTGAGAAGACGTACCATTCCATACGTGAAAGTGCGGTGGACTAATCACACCGATAGAGAGGCTACTTGGGAACTAGAAGAGGATATGCAAGAAAGACATCAAAACCTCTTTGACTGATTAGATACGTCAAGTTTAGGGACTAAACTTCTTTTAAGGGGGGTGAGAGTGTAATACCTCAATAATTTCATCAAAAACATTAATTAGCGTTAATTAATATTATGATTGTTTTGGACCTATATAATTAATATTATAATTGTTTTGTGTTAATCGAATGGTTTTGGACCTATTCAGTAACTAATTAAATTGGGTCGAGCTTGACCCACTTTTGACTAAGATTTTAGTATTAATTCCTAATTAATATTTACTTAATTATTTCGGTCCAGCCAACTTTAAGATTTCATTTATGGTTAAAAAGCCTAGTAGGGTTTTCTCCATATAAATAGTTGGCAGAAGTTGATCGATTAAGATGAAAGAAAAAAAAAACTTTTCGCAGTCGAATAGAGAGAGGGAAGTGAAGGCAACAACTAAAGGATTGAGGAAGAAGCGACTGTGGTTGTAAGTTCAACTATTAGTTCTCTCTTAATTCCTATGTTTGAACGAATATAATATAAAATTAATAGATATGAACAATTTAAAAAGAGTTAAGGTTTGTGTCTGTGTGATATAAAGAATAGGAAGAGGAGAGAAGAACAAGAGAGATTGAGTATATGTCATATTTGCTTTGCTGCACATGTGTCAGTGGGTGTACAAGTATAGTGAGTGTGCAAGTATTGTTATGGAATACTCCTTCCATCCCTAAATTATCGTTTTAGTTGGTCCGGCGCATGAATTAAGAAAAAATTAATTGACTTGATTATTTATATTGGTTTAATGTGTATAGTTTCCTTTAAAACTCATGTGTATGTGGCCCATAATTAAAGTATGGTGAAAAATTAATGGTAAAAGTGATGTTCAAAAAAGGTAAGTTTCAAACTGGACAATTATTTTAGGACGGACGAAAAAGGAAAGGAGAACGATAATTTAGGAACAAAGGAGCAATAAATAAATCTAACACTTTGGGATGGCAGTGAGTATAGTTAGGTTTGTATGTGTGTGTGCTAATGATTGTTAAAGAAAACAAATAAATAAAAGTAAAAATCGGTGGACTACAGTATGTGCCGATCAACTTGGAAATTTAAAAGGATGTAGATATGAATGAATGTAACATTTTAAATAATGGTATTAAACAATATTCCATGAGTAAACATTTTATAAGCAATGATGAATTAATCTGTTTACAAGTTTGTTAGGGTACTTGTCAAGAAAATAATTATGATTTAGTATTAAATTAATTATTAGATTAATATTGGCTAGTAACTTGTGTTACGTTGAAATTTTAGATTCGGGCAATCGAGCTTAGTACGTGTTGATGATTATCGTTGCAAAGCATATCAAAGTAAGAGATTATACATCTTTTAGGTCTCCAATCTTTTATATACCGTTCGTTATGTTTCCATTACTTCCTTAATATCGATGTTTCTTGAAACATACGCCTACTTTAAATAGGCATTTGAATTTGAACTCCGTCGCTTACATTTCATTCGAACTCATGATTTGATTCTCTGCTAATTCTCACATAATTATTGAATTTAATCTAAGATGTCTTTGATATGAAAAATATGATTTTTGGCAATGCCTGATTTTGTAAAAGTATTTGATTACTTGAAATTCTACCATGATCACTAAGTTGAGTTTATGACACTATGAATTATGATGCTTGTGAACGCCACATGGCCAGTGACGTGGTTATCCAGATATACCAATGATCTATGAATTATGATTTATGAACTATAAACTATGATTTATGAATTACTTATGTGATCATGGAATTCTGTGAGGAATCTGTTGTCATCAGCTGGTATGGGACGGTTGATGATAATTGGCTACTCGAGTCTACTTGTTGTATTGTTATCTTTCACTTGGAATCCTAAGTATATATCTGTGAGTAGTCTGTTGCCTTCAATTGGTATGGGACGGTTGATGATAGTGGGCTACTCGAGTCAATCGTTGAATACTTATCTTTCTTTGGAATTCCGATCTTCTGTTTAACATTTGAAAACTGCTTCCGCTTATCGATTTTGAACAATGGATTTTGAACACTTGGTTCATCTCTGATCTGTTTTGGGTCAACTCCTCCTTAGTAACCGAAAAGGTTGTATATGATCTTACTGAGCATTGTTTGCTCACCTTTTCATACTCTTTTTTGTTAGGTAATGAGTAAGATTTATTAAAGGATTTCGGCTCGGGTAGACCAAGATGGCAGTTCCGAGAATTTTAAATCTTGTTCTTTCTTATTGAATCACTTGATATTACTTTGATTAAATTATTGACTCATGTTAAGTATCAGATTGTTTTTGTATTGAATTTGTAAGGGTAAAATATGCATGACCTATTTTATTTTTGTTTCTCCTTTCTTGGAAATTATGTTTAGACAAGTTTTGACATTTTTGGAAACAAAATCTTCATAAAGATTTGTTGGTTTCTTGGACCTAAATTTTAGGAGTTGTTTTTTGTAACAAAATCTATGACAAATCCTTCTAATAACCGTGTCCTTGAATCCTCTTTAATATGGTAAGAAAATCTAGTACCTAAGGTTATAAATTTTATTTCCAATTCTAATTCTTGCCATTTTTAGAGATGGATTCCTTCTTTGTTTGTAGGTTTCCTCCTCATTATAAATAGAAGACATGGGCAACGGCTGAAGGTGTGCATTGAGAGAGGGAGCAGAAAATTCAAAAGCAGAAAAATACAGTTCCTTAAGCAGTTCTGTTGATTCTTATGTTAAATTTATATCTGATCAGTACATTACATTAGTTTTATACTTTAGTGGCTAATCGGGATCGATTAGTGTGGCAACTGTGTATAGAACTTTGCCTTGTATAGTTTTTGTAGGACTTTTTCAGAATGAAGACCCTTCTCGCCTTCACCTAAGACTTGCTCAAAGCCTAAGATCGGTAGACCTCGTGTCCGCTTGATGCTTCTACGTGTCCTCTCCAGAAAGTTAGGATTAATTCAAACTTATTTCCATATATTATTTGAATTAATCCAAGTCATTCGACATGTCAAGCGGTAGAAAGCAACTTTCAGCGAGAATACTTTTCGTCTGTGTGCATCGCCCTACTTCGCTACATCTTTCCGACATCAAATCGCCCACCTTTTGAAGATCTCGAAATGATTATCGCTCTAGATATCCGTGAAGACGAAAATCCTTGATCGATTGCCCCATGCATTTAATGCATTTATGAATAGATCTGTTGAAGTCTTCGTCCTCTCCAACGGATTCTTTTGAGATGCACCTGCTATAAATACTGCCATTGAAGACTGGAACATAGAGACAACTATACAGAATCAATCGAACACTTAAAGAATTGCTCTGAATCTACACAACTCCAAGTCTTTCAGGTCAGTGCATTCAATAGATCCTTAACAGATCTAGAAGTCCTTGTCAACAACAAGAAGCTGCTCTTCAACACTTATTGCTTTATTCTTCTTGTTGTTAACTTCCATTAACTATACTTCTGCACGAATTAAATATCTTGTTTTTACAGATATTTAATTCCCTAGACCCAAACACAAGTCAATATTTTGTACACGATCCATTAGGGATATTCTTTGTAATTGATCTAAGTGGAAAACATAGTGCACAATTTAAATCCAAGGTTGACTGCCTTGGTGGTGGACGTAGCACTCATTATAGTGTGAACCATCCTAAAATACTTGTGTTATTTCCTACTGTCTGTCTATTTATTTGAACTGCTTAGTTTCATTGTTTATATTATCCATTTCAGCAGAACTTAAGTAATCTGTAAAAGGTCTACCGGTAGTCCTTATCGGCAGACCTGGAACAATTTTCTTGAAGGTCTTCCACTACTTGATTCTTTTCATATATTACAAGTAACTTTCAAGGAACTTACTTAAAAGTTTTAAAGTGTTAATAAGCTATTCAACCCCTCCCCCTTCTAGCTTATTATTGTGTTCATTGGGACCCACAAGTTCCAGTTTCCAAACATTATGCAGAAGTTTTGATTGTAGCTTCGGATGTTACTACATTGGAAGCTACATCGAGAGCTGGTGATGTTTGTCTTCCTTGTTGATTTTAGGAAGTTGTTTGTTTCTTCCCACGTTTTCTCTATTTGTTTTTATGTGGGATTTTGCTCTCCAAGACTTGTTGTCTTGTGAGAGTATTTTGTTTTGTGATTTCATATTCTTTTTGTAAAACAAATCATTTTCTTTAGTGAAATCTTTTTGGCCATGAGGCTAGATCTACAAGTATAAGCTTGTAGATTGTTTGGTAAAACTTTGAGATTTATTTTACTGCTTTATTATCAAGTCTTCCGCTGATTCTCTTTCTGACTATTATGACTTCTATTGTAGCTTCATCAGAAGCTACATTGGAAATTGCATTGGTTGCTTTGAATCCTAGCTACTATTGTTCTAACAGAATTTACTTTGGGTTTATCTTGACTTTAGTCAATGATGTTTAATGATTATTTATTATGAGATTGAGAACATTTATGATTTGAGTTATGATTGTTAGTGACGTGGTCAAATTGTGGGACTACGGTGTTGGTACCGAGTATGAGGCGTTATAGATTTCAATTGTGCATTTTGATGCCCAATGTTTTTTCATTCCGATGCCCAGATTGGGCAGTAACTTTTTGAATTTCAATACCGAAATTTTGACACATTTCAATTATGCATTTCGATACTATGTTTTCATTCCAATTCCCAAATTGGCCAGTGGCTTTTTGAATTTTGATATCCAATTTTTGACATATTTCAATTGTACATTGTGATGCCCAATATTTTCATTCCGATACCTAAATTTGGACAGTGGTTTTGTCCACGCTTTGTGTCACGTTTGTTGTTCATTAAAGGTATCTTTGTTATTTTATCACCAAAAGTATACTTTAACGGTTGAAAACAAATATAAGAGACTTTTCCAGTTATAATATCATCACAGGGACCTGCCCGGTTATCACCCTTTTTTATTCCCCCTTTCCCACCCGGCAATAGCATTTTGTCTAACTACATCTTCACCTCTTCATTTTATACCTTGTTTTTTTCATCCTCCCCCAGGCCCAATCTAACTCCATCCCTTTTTTTCTATATCATCGACAAAATACATTTAACGATCTAAACCCAAGAGCTCAATTCGCTACGTGTCTCCCACGCACTCGCTCACTTAAGCACGCAACACCTTGGAACACCAGACCTACAACAAGCCGACCCAAAAGTTCATGGATGGTGTTGGTGATTAGTAGTAGTGTATAATCACCATATAAAACACATTTAAGTCTCACATCTACCCGATGTGAGATTGAGGCGTATTACAATACCAAACGAGAACTTATTCATTTCTATGATTATATCCTATTTTTATTATCATTAAATAACTCATTAGATTGAGTCTGTGTGAGAAAGATCTCAAGAAGAAAATGACAAGGGAGATTATGATCACTGATGGAGAATTTCGGGTGGTTGGATTGAAGAGCATTGCAATTGTGTGTCAGATGTGAAGGAGGAAAAGGGAACGAGGAAAGAGATGGACGAAAATACCCATGAATAAGAGATAACCCTGGACAAAATTGGACGGACGGAGGATTCATGGCTTTCCAAATATAAATTTAATAATATAATAAATAAATAACATTTAAATAATGATAAATAGTATTCAAATTGTAATAAATAATAATATTTAATAATGAATATTGATATAATTTCAAATTTAATAATATTATAAACAAATAATATCAAATTAATAAATATTATTCAAATTATAAGAAATAAATAATATTTTAATAATAACTATTAATATAGTTTCGAATTTAAATAATTTATCAAATATCAAATTTAAATAATCTTTGACAATCCTAGGAGCATGGACATCAGTTTGATACAATCAAGCCACAAATCAAACACAATTTATTAGAAATTAATTTGATTAAAACCAAATAACTTTTTAAAATTGGCACATATCCCGACACTTTTACATAACCCACAAAAACTTTATTTTCAAAATTAGTTTGATGTTAGAATGAGACAAACCAAGTCTCTATTTATGGATGAAAATGAGTACTCTTATTTTATAAAAAATAAAAAAAATTTTTGGACACCAAAAAATGCCAAAAAACAGATAAAAATAAAAAAAGTAGTGGATGATTTGGTTTGATTTGAGTATCATAATTTGTTACTCAAATAAACCAAATCAGATTTAATTTGGGTTTGACTTGGGTTGATACTCCATTGGTAGGCATGATTTGACTATGATTTTGATTTGATACACCATTGTACTTGGTGTATGTATTAAACTCAATACCTGCGTTCCTGCTTAATTGGCTTGATTTTGTCGTAAGAAAAGTAGTTTCTACATTCTTGGTTAACTCTTAGGGTGGTGCTACTAAACTTATTATTTTGCCACAAATGATTCAGTAAATTCTGATATGCCATTATGCCTTTTGATTTTTCATTTATGAATTTGGTGACCTTGATATCTGTCAAGACGTTTAATTTGTGATTTCTCTACTGGTTAAGGAAGTGGATGAGTGGCAGACCTTTGTATCCATTATCTACTGATGGCTTGTGCCAAAGCTTGGCATTTGAATATGCTGAATTTGGACATGAATGATTATGAAATTGAGAGAGAATCTTGTTCCATTATTTCTGTATATGTAACATGACATGAAATATCAAAACATATTAAATCTTAACCAATGTCAAGTTACAGGGTTTAAAGATGCAAAAGACAAAGCACGATGCGTAAAACAGCGAAATGTAGGGGGGCAAAGTGCCAAAAAAGAGCCAAGAATTAGAACCAGACGCCACCCACACTCAAAGTGGGCTCGGCGCCCAGTTTGTATGTAGTCAGCGCCAACTTCCTCAAATGTGCTTTTACGGCATGAGAATTAGTATAATTTCTCAAGCGCACGGTACAAGCTGATGAAGCACAAATCCAACTATAAATAGCAGTGTCCGGCTTCGCTTTCAGGACAATTCACAAATGTCTTTTCAGCCCGAGAAAACTCTGCGTCGTTGTTACGCTGAGAGAAAGTGATCGTGAGTGATAGTGAGTGCCCCTCGTATAAAGCCTCGAAACTCTACCAAATCTCCTCCAAACGCAAAACCAACCGGTCAAAGTGATCCTTAGCCCCCCAGCTAGATATTCACCATATTTCCTCGGTCCAAAAACCTTAAAAATAGCAGTTGCTCTGCCCGAGTAAAAAGGTCAAATTCGCTAGAAACAAGCAATTGTTTTTCCGCCCGGCCAAACAAAAAAAAAGCAAGCAGTTGCTCCACCCGTTTTACGATGCCTAGAAGCAACCTTCGGAAGTAGTTGCTCCGCCCGTTTTACGATGCCTAGAAGCAACCTTCTAGCGATCACCCTACCCGAAGCGGCGAAAGCAACAAAAAAGACTCTATCTCTCTCTCTCTCTCGAGAAGGACAGAGCAAGCACACCACGCTCTAAAAGGTGAGCCTTTAAGAGCGTTTATTTAAAAAAGTTATTTTCCATCCGGCCAAATGTAAAAATATAAGTCGTTGTGCTGCCCGGATTTATTTAGAAAATAGCATTAAAAAGAGCCATTATTATGGTAAAATATTTTTAAATGTATTTGTAAATTATTGGAAAGAAGTGATTGCAAGTCCGTAAATAATGTAGACATGGATGTATTTGTAGGTAGTTAATGATTTATTTATTTGCTAGATAAATATAACAAAAAGCTTACTTTAGCCAAAAGCTGTTTTTTGAGACCGAAAGAGCGAGTTGGGTGCCTAGCACCTTCCCAACTCATAACTTAGCCTCCGAACCCGTTTTTGCAATCTCTGGTTTTATTTTTTGTTTTTCTTTATTTCTTCCTTAAAATAAAGATGACAACTCTATTAAAACATTTTGGATCGCAATGGGGCATCGCAACATCCTTTCTTGCAATTTCTCGCTTTCTCCTAAAAAAGGGAGAATGAGAATGAAAGAGTGATGTATTCCTATATCTCTGGTATCCCTTAAAAAAAGGATAATTTGATATAGAAAACACATAGCACTCATAGTGATCCGAAATAGGCCATAAGGTAATTTTTATAAAGTCTGTAGTGGGGCCCGCAACATCCTTTCTTACACTTTCCGTTTTCCCCTACACAAGGGAAAATGTGAATGAAATTGTGATGTATTCTTGCATCATGTTATCCCCTAAAAAGGGATAACCTGATACAGAAAACCCATAGCTCCCATAACGGACCAAAAATTCACTAAAGTGACCGAGGCGTATTCAACGCGCTTTTTAACAACACTATTTCCGCATTTTTAATTTCGTCTTCCCCTAGACAAGGGAGGTGGAATGGGCGTGATATCTGTTCCGCACGCCGCATTCCCCTAACCAAGGGAGCGTGGGGCGTGGGACATTCCTGGGCACCCACAGTGGCGACTCTGCTGGGGAGATCGTTTTTATTTTAAATAAAAATGGAGGGCTAGACTCAGTAAAAAAAAAAACTTCTTTTGTTTTTCTTTGTTTCTGGCTAAAGTATGCTTGTTATATTTCTTTAAGCATTTGAATATTGCGTTCCTATACATTCGTGTATATATTTGTGGATATGATCCTCCATCTTGCAGCAGTTTCGTTTCAGTCACTGTTACAGATATATTTAAAAATATATATTTTTTAAAAAAAGATATACAATAAATTTCCGGGCAGCATAACAAAAGGGCTGGGGCTTTTATTATTATTATTATTATTATTATTATTATTATTATTATTATTATTATTTATTGCTTTATTTTCTATTTTATATCATTATTTCGTTTGTTTTATTTTTATTTACGCAAAATGTGTACATATTTTTATTTATTCTATCATTTTATTTTGGGGATTAGGACAAATTTGTAATTAATAGGAATAGATAGATTCCCCATTTTTTTTCTTTCTATTTCTTGATGTGATTGCTTGCTTACTCGCGCTCAAACTAAAAAAAAAAGCCGAGAAAATCCACAAATAATAGCAAGACATGCCATATCTGTTTTATTTTATGTTTTATATCTGAAAAAAAGGATTTTACTGCTTTTTAGATACCGTACACACGCGCACGCATGTAAATATATTCTGAATTGCTACCTTACACCATGACCAGCTTACCCCCTCCATAAGCCATCGTTAGATTGCATATAGATTTTCAGGACACTTCAAAGACCGACCGGTTTTTGTGTATATCTGAATCGTTGGTCATCCCTGTAAAAAAAAGGAGATCGAAAAAAAAAAGATCAAGAAAAAAAATGATGAAAAAAAATGAATAAAAAATGTACAAGTAAAAAAAATATAATACGCAGGGGCTAACTGATTATTTTCTGATGCTCGACTTAGATCACTTTGAATGGTGGATCCTGGAAAGAGTATAGGCCCTTCTCTTGGGATCAGTCCGATCTTGGGGAGCCGAAAGACAGGTGGAATTCGAAGGTCCTATACTCTGGAGAAAGAATCCACTGTTCCAGGAATAGTCCTGAGACTGTCAAAATAAAGCGGGTGCTTGTTCGGTCACTTATAGGGAAAAAATGAATAATAATAAAAAAATACTAATAAAGGCACGTTGTACTCCTAGCCCAGAAAGCCTTCAGCCAACCTTTCTGATACCTCCAAACCCATTTTCCTCAGAAACTTGGCCCGAATTTGGAAAGGCAGAGATAGTACTGGCCGGTTGATACGGGAAACAAGCACAGAAAGCAGATCAGAAAGTGTCAGGGTTAGATCAGAAAAGGGCAGAATCAGTTCAGATGATACATATTTAAGCAGTATGGCAGCAGAAAGTGAGCAGTCCGCTATGGGTACAGATACAGAGGCTCCAGGGTACGCTCCAACTCCGGCTATGCAACAATGACTAGACCAAAATCTAGATGCACAAAATGATCGCTTGCTAAGTTAGATAGCAAGTCTCATACAGGTCCAAAACCCAGTAGTGGTGAGGAAACCTCTTTCCCTGTAGCCCCTCAAGAAGCATCAACCTCTCATGTTCCTCCAAATCCAATTTCTCAACCAAATACCAACCCACCAAATACCACCACTACTCTAAATCCAAATCCTCCACCAAACCTCTATTACCCAAATATTAACCCTTTTCCATCCTATCCTCCACATCCTTTCCCAAGCACCATTATCCCCATAACCCAAATGACCTCCCTTTTCCCATCGCCAATCCACTCCAGAATAGCCCACATATGGACCCAAAAAGCTATAACCCGCCAGGCCAAGTTACCACTTATTTACCTCCTAATGATCCTGGCCGCCAAACCGAAACCGCTAATAAACCACCTGCCCAAGATCCTTATCCAGCCCAAAATCCATATCCTTCCCAAAGTCCCTATCCTGCCCAAAATCCTTATCCTGCTCAAAATCCTTACCAGATACCACAGCCAGAAATTAACCCGACCTTCCCTAATCCTGCCGGCATATACCAAAAACCAACTCCCTCACCCACCAAAATGGAGGCTGACATGGAAAATCTAAAAAGTATGATGCTCAAAGTTCTCAACAAAGGGGAATTTTCTACACGGGCATTGGCATTACAACCTTCAGCAGTATTGCCCTTAAAATTCAAAATGTCTGATATAGATAAATTTGATGGGACTGGATGCCCTATATCCCACTTAAAATCTTACTCCACTGGCATGCAATCAAGGGGGGCTAGCTTTGAAGCTATGACTTCCAATTTTCACCTCATCTTAATAGGGGCTGCCAAGCAATGACTGATGTTGTCAGATAATAGCATTATGGGTACATAGGACCAAATAGCTGAAGGGTTCCTAGAAAGGTACAAAGACAACACCAGCCTCGAAAATAAAAGAGACCTTGAGTCGTGCACCCAAAGGGAAAAAGAAACATGTGCTGAGTTTGCAGTCAGGTGGAAAAGAAAATTGGCTCAGACGTTCGACAGACCTGATCCAGCTGAGTCTTTCAGGATGTTCATTAAAAATCTCCAACCCATATACCTGGAACACATGCGCTATCTCCCTTATAGCAACTTTAAGGAAATAATGGAAATAGTGGTCCGTATTGATGAAGATATACGGACTGGGCAATTAAAAGTCAACACGCCTCCCAGCTCTTTCCGTTACTCTAAAGGAAAGGCAGTCGTATCAGCACCAACCAATATGGTAGGAAATGCATCAACCACTTTTCCTACCTAAAACTATAGCACTGTTCCATGGTCTTACGGATCAGACAGGTCTGTCAACGCAGTCGGAAGGAATAATGGTCCAAACAGAAATTTCAGGAACCAGAATAGAGGAAACTGGTACTATGATGAACTGCAAGCTTCCCAGTCTGTGATACTGCAGGGGCTAATGGCACAAGGAGTGCTAAAACCTTTGGAAGGCTATAAGCCACCGAACCCCTTGCCCAGGACGTGAAATCATGCCCAGTACTGTGAATACCACCGCTGCAGTGGTCACCTCACCGAAAAATGCTATATACTCAAAGATGCTATCCAGGACCTAATAGATGATAAGGTTATTGAAAAACCTCCTTCTAGACCAAATATAGTCAATAACCCTCTGCCTCAAATCAATATGATTGAGGTTGATGAAAAAATTTGTGTACCCAAGTTTGAAATCAATAAACATCCATTACCATATATCATCGTTCCTTTCTCTCCATCTTTATCCATAAAAGAGCCTAGCTGCAATATGCTCTCTTGGGACACTATCCTGGGTAGCCAAAATACCTGCAATATTGAAAAAGCCACTTGGGTCGGTGGGGATGTTAGCCACCTTACTAGATCTGGCCGAGCCTACCAACCAAACCTAGAAAGAGGTGACCACTCAGGCAAAGACCAAGAAACAAATACTGGGGCTAAAACGGTGGAAGAAACTTTATTAGCTCAGATGAAGAAAACCCAAGCCAACATATCCATCTGGGGCTTGCTTTGTGCTTCGAAAAACTACAGTGACACGCTGGCTAAGTCTTTAAGTCAGGCAGTCATTCCTATTGAAACCTCCCTGAATGAGCTCACTCAGATGATCGGAAACATACACTTTGGAAATGTAATTATGTCTATTGATCTAGATCTGCCAAGGGAAGGAACCAACCACATTGATTCTCTTCATATCACTGTGGGGTTTATGGAAAAAAGGATTCCTCGAGTTCTGATAGATAATGGGTCTTCTCTGAATGTGTGTCCCGCCAGCACTTTAGCCAAATTGGGAACAAAGATATCCGAACTTGCTCCCTCGTCGCAGACAGTAAGGGCATATGACAAAACCAGTTGATATCTCCTAGGGGTGGTCACTTTAATGATGACTATTGGGCCATTAACCATGCCGGTAGAATTCTAGGTTTTGGACATACTTGCCACTTTCAGTTTGTTGCTGGGACACCCTTGGATCCATGGGGTAAAAGGGGTAGCCTCTTCATTGCACCAACGTGTCAAATTCATCCACAACGATCATATAGTGATAATTCTGACTGATAAGATCATGGAAAACAAGGAAAGCGAGGATGTCCCAATCCTCAAAATAGAGCACGATGACACTGGTATCTTTCTTAGTGGCTTTGAGGTTATCCTCAAGCCATAATCAATGCCATTGAATATGGGCGAGAAACTGACATCACCAGGAAGAAAACTACTTCCCTAGGAAATATGGTCCCTTTAAACATGTTCCAAAAAATGAATTATATGTCTGGCCTGGGTCTCAGCATAAATCAGAAGGGACTTGTTGATCTAATCTAAGATGAACTTAAGGAATATATCCCTTCTTTTGGTCTAGGATACAAACCTACTCAGTGAAGTAGCGCGATCATGAAGAAGCGTGAAAATTAAAGGCGAGAAAGAAAACGTCCTTATAAATATCCCCCTCTCCAACCATATAGAAAAATCTTAAATGGTTACTTTGTAAGGAAAGGGGAAACAGAAGCCTATCTCATGTTTCCTGAGCCCTGGCTAGATCAGAATGGGAAAAGACGCCCTGGTTGGGAAATCTTTGAAGATGTCAGTTTCCTCAAAGATAAAATGGAACAAGTTATCCTAGAGCCTCGTAGCACTGCATATAAGACTGTCACGATTGAAAATACTTGGTCTATAGACCAAGATGATTATGCTCTGGCCCTATTAGATGACGAAGGTCTGAGAGATAGTTTCTTGGGTATGATAGATGGAGGCGCTAATTATGAAAAGCTCCCTGCTGAATTTGAGTCTATTATTGATAAGCCTCTGCAGAACTGGTATACTACGACCGGCCCGCTCTTGACAACTGCAGATCTGGCGGACCGCTTCAGATATACTATTCCCCTTCTTTCCCCTAGCTTTACAGATTGGTCATCTACCGATCCGCTCCTTAAAAATGAGGATCTCAAACCCCATGTCCTCAATAATGTAAATAACCCTGTACATTTTGCTATTAATGATAATCTGAATGTCTTTGCTTATTCCTTAGTTGCACCTACATTAAAAGATGCATTAAATAATTATAATAATGAGTCATTTGATGAAATGGACCCAAAAGATAAAAAAATATTTGCTTGAGCTTGTAAATTCAGTTGAGCACCAGGAAAAGCATCATTCATCAGCAGCAAATGAAGACCTATCCACTATCAATCTGGGGCTGAACAATGAAATAAAAGATATCAAAATCGGCGACTACGCAAGGCCACGAAAGGGTAGCACTTATTGACCTCCTCAAAGAGTTCGTAACATCTTTTCGGTCATTAAGCAAAAGCTCGCCAAATTAAACCGAATGGTCATATATCCGGAAAATTATGAAGCAACTGCAGGTCAAATTGATTCGGGTGGTAGAATACTCGATCTGGCTGTCCAATAAAGTGATCGTTCTCAAGCCCAACGGGAAGGTCCGGATCAGTGTAGATTTCTGCGACCTTAACAAGGCATCGCCCAAAGATGACTTCCCTCTACCCAATATTGATATTGTGGTAGACGCCATCGCTGCTCATAAAATCAGATATTTCGTCGACGGCATGCTGAGCTATAACCAAATCAAAATGGCAGCAGAAGGCCAGGAGAAGACCTCATTCACTACTCCTTGGGGAACTTATTGCTATAATGTCATGCCATTTGGGCTGAAAAATGCCATGGCTACATATCAAAGGGCTGCCACCACCCTCTTCCACGACATGATTCGTAAAGAAATTGAGGTTTATGTCGACAACATGATCGTGCACTCCAGCGATGCTAGCGATGTTCATATCAAAGACCTTCCAAATTTTTTCGAAAGGTTAAGGAAGCACCAAATAAAGCTTAACCCCACCAAATGCACATTTGGGGTTACCAAAGGCAAAGTCCTGGGATTCATGGTAACCGAGCAGGGCATCAAGATCAAGCCGGCCAAAGTTAAAGCCATTATAGAGATGCCACAGCCAAGAACTCCAACCGAAGTCAAAGGCTTCCTGGGCCGATTGCAGTATATCAGCCGCTTCATCAGACAACTGACATTCATATGTGAGCCCCTCTTCAAACTCCTAAAGAAAAATACTGACCAAGTCTGGGACGAGAAATACCAGCTAGCCTTAGAAAAAAATAAAAGTCTACCTTACCAATCCACATGTGCTAGCTCCGCCCCATACACATAAACCTCTCCTCCTATATTTAACAGTCACAGACACGTTAGTAGGGGCTATGCTCGTCTAAGAAAAAGAAAATTCATACGTTGAAAATGCCATATATTTCATAAGTAGGAAGCTGCAGGGAAGGGAGCTAAATTATTCAGCACTAGAAAAAAGTTGAACTGGCCTAGTCTGGGCAACGCAAAGGCTCAAGACCTACTTGCAAGGACGATCTATCAAGCTCATCCCCAGGATGGATCTTATAAAGTACATCTTCGGCAAGCCATCACTTTCCAGCCGACTGGCTAAGTGGTCATTTCTTCTCAACGAGTTTGACATAACTTATGTCACACTCAAATCTATCAAAGGTAGCGTAATTGCAGACTATTTAGCCAATCTGCCCTTAAAATCAGAAGATGCAGCTGAGCCTAGCTTTCAGACGAAGGTGTCCTGGAAATTACTGACCACGACACCAGCTGGCAAATCTTCTTTGACGGAGCTGCAAATAAAAGAGGTTTTGGCATAGGAATCTTGCTAATCGATCCGGCAGATTCTCACACTTTACTAGCCATAAGGTTGGAATTTGAATGCTCAAATAACACTGCTGAATACGAGGCCAGTATAGCTGGTCTAGAGGAAGCTCTCCAAAAGGGAGCCAAAGACTTGGAAGTCTATGGAGACTCCGCTCTGATTATAAATCAAGTCGAAGGAAAATGGAAGGCCCAAGATCCCCGGCTACGCTCTATCATGCCAAGTTAACAACACTTGCCACCAAATTTGATTCTATCTCGTTCCACTACTTGCCTCGAGATAAAAATCAATTTGTCGATGCCTTGGCCACTCTGGCATCGTTGGTCCAAATTCCTGCAGAAACTAAAGTCCAGCCATTTGTAGTTGGGAAAAAGATCACCCCGACATATTGCTTCAAAATTAATGCAGCCCCTGAAACAGATCACGAGCCCTGGTACTCTAATATCCTAAATCTGCTTCAGAAAGGGATCTATCCTCCCAGCCTAGACAAAAGAGGGAAAGTCTCTCTGCGAAGATGGGCATTACAATTGGTGTTTAGCGGTGGCAGCCTATATAAAAGGCATTATCAGAGTCTAAATCTGTTATGCGTCGACCAAACAAAAGCTGAACAGATCATGGACTAGCTTTATGATGGTTCCTGCGGGCCTTACATGAATGGTGAAATGTTATCCAAAAAAGTTATCCGGCAGGGGTACTATTGGAGTACGCTAGAAACCAATTGTATTCGGTGGGTGCGTCATTGCGACAAATGTCAACGCTTTGCAAATCTACAGCATGTACCTCCGCACATCTTATACAACTCCACAGCCCCCTGGCCCTTTTCAACTTGGGGAATCAACGTTGTAGGCCAAATTCACCAAAGGGATCCAATGACCACGAGTATATTCTAGTAGCCGTCGACTACTTCACCAAATGGGTGGAAGCCTCATCCTACAAAGTATTGAATGCTCGAAAGGTGTCCGATTTTATCAGGACCAATATCATATATCGCTACGGGGTACCTTTCGAGATAATCTCCATATTTTGAAGGGGATGTGAATTGTCTACTCGACGAATTCAAAATCAAAAGGCATAAGTCATCCCCTACTTGGACAAGACTATTGAAGCAAATAGGTGCCGTTTGGGAAGCTCGAACCAACAAGAAGATTTTTATTGATAGCAAATTATTAATCTATTATCGAACTAATTAGCGAATTACATTATGGAAGAGGCGGCGGAAAAGGATTAGGGTTTCACTTGTATCTCCTCTATGCTCCATTCAATGGGGTTCATCGCTTCCATCTCCAAATGCATATGGGGTCATACTAGGTGCATCGATAGGTTTTATTGGCATGGAGATCATGCAATCTCTAGGCGATTACATTCCATAGAAGTTGAATTTGAATGAACGCCGATTTAAGATTAATGAAGATTTAGTTCATGAAGATGGGAGATGAATGAATTCCGGTAATTACGTGCTATAGAAAACTACTTTCTAGCCATCTCCAACAGGCTCGGGCTACCGACCTCTATTTATACCATGGAGTTGTATTGCAATTAGATCTCTTGTGAAAAGCCGGGCATTCGACTACCTTGCGATATGAGGCACCTTGCGTTCCTTCAATAATCCGGGGTTTGAGTTCTAGTGTTTTACAGACCTTGCAAGCAGACTTTTACACTCGACAGCATAGGGGCCAAAAGCCTCGTGAAATCGCTCAATTTAAGTCATAGAAGTATAGGAAATCGACGTATAAAATACATCGATCAGATAGCCCGAGCCTTCAATAAAAAAGTCAAAGGACGCGACATCCAAGTCGGGGATCTCGTGCTTCGAGAAAAACCTCCTAGTTATGTTGATACTAGGGGAAAATGGATATCTCCTTGGATGGGACCGTATGTTGTCAAAGAAATCCGGTCAAGAGGTGCAGTACTCCTCACGAACCAAGAAGGGGAGGATCTTGTTCAGCCCTTCAACCTCGACAAGCTCAAAAGGTACTATGTTTGAGCCGATCTATCTGGCAGTTGCTTCCCTCTCCAGCTCTCTAGGTTGAAAACCCGAAAGGGCAACCTAGGCAAAAATTAGAGCATATAAAAAAACAGCAAAAGGAGAAATAAGGGCTCGCTAGGTTGAAAGCCCGAAAGGGCTGCCTAGGGAAAATTTAGAGCATAAAAAAAAGAGAATCAGGAGAAAATGAAAGAGAATGCACTTTCTGAATCCTCAGCATCCAACCTCCAGTCTTCAGTATGCAGGGGCTCGACTGACAAAAGAAAGAGAAAAACCACGACAAAAGCTCGCATTAAAATACCAAAATATAATATAAGGTCCTAAGGTGCAACTTAGGAATAACTGCTTAAGATATTTAGATTATACATTTATTGCCTATACATCCTATCTACTATTACTTGCTACCTCTACCCTCCTTGTTTCCTCCCAACTATCCTTCATTTGCAGCTCAGCCCCAAAGCGGTTCATCAATGCCTGCGGCGTCCGCCTAGCCAGGTCTATATACTCCTTCTGCGAGGCGCAGAAGAGGCTCCAGTCTCATCAGCATGGGAACCATTGGAAGTGTCCTCATCATCAGCATCGCCTTTGTTCTGAACAAGTTATGGGTGGCGCTAGGATCTTGACCACCGCTCCCCAAACTGCCTAGTATCCTGGTATTTCGGCCCCAACCATCGTTTGATGTTCTGTCTGATCGCAAAGAAAATGGAGAAGCTATAAGAATAGCCTTACGGCAATTGCAAAAGATCAAGCAGAGGAAGAGGCGCCTCTTCCTCCCCACAAATTATCAGAAAAGCCCGTTCGAGCCCGAAGGTGTATTTTTCTAAAATCCGTTTCTGAGCTACAATGTGCCATTACCCATAGATATTGGCCTAACTTTATTTTATGCATGATTATTGAGTCTGCATTATATTTTCTTGTATTATATAAAATTATAGTATATTGCATAATAATCTCTATATTGCACTTTTGCATAAAAAAATAATTATTGCATTCATAAATTTTTTTTTCATCTTTTTGCACTCAAAATGTATCTTGGGCATTTCAAAAAAATGATAATAATTTTTGTATTGCATTTTAGCATTCAAAAATTTTTATTTGCATCTTTTAGCATCCAAAAAAAAACAAAAACAAAAAACAAAAGAAAAAAATGCATGTTTTTGCATTCAAAAATATATTTTGGCATTTTCGGTGTCATAAAGAAATATATATATATAAAATGTCTGTTTGCATTTGAATATATAACGCATTTTGCATGTTCTTGCATATAAAAATGCACATGCATAATATTAGCAAGCATCCCATAAATTTTCTATGTTGCATTTGCATCAATAAAATGATATATGCATTAGTCATTTATCATTTGCATTTATTATCTAAATAGCTGCATTTTAGCATTAGCAAAACAAAAAAAATGTCACAAATCATGAAAAAAAAAAATATTTCCATGACATTTATTATGTCAATGCAACATAAGTATTTCATAAAAATGAATTTTATCGCATAAAATATTCCTATTATATGTTGCATGCATCCGAAAATATGCCCGAAAAAAATGCATCATATTCAAAAAAGTCTATTTCATAGGCATGCATCATATTAAATTATTTTCTTAGCCTAGAGCATGCATTATATAGCCAAATTGCATTAAAAATATAAATCATGCATTGTAGGGTCAAATAGTGCCCACTAGTTAAATTATGCATCCCAAAAATAAATTGTATAAATTTCATGAATAATCGTCAAATTGTATCATTTTAGCATATCGATCTATTGCATGCATAAGCATTATAAGCATGGTCAGAAATGCTCCAACAAGCCAAATCAGTGCAAAAATCTAGTAGATCTGAGAAATCATCCAAATGGGTTTGGAAAAGAAAAAACTAAAAGCCAAATTTGGAAGATTGGATTCGTGGGTGTTCAAATCGCGGTGAATATTGCACCCAATCATTCTTGGAGTATCAATATTTGACGAAATTCCGGACCAAATGAGGGAGTTCCTTCCTCCTCCCGCCTGATTCCGGATGCATCGGAGTCTTTCCTCTTCCGCGATCGTGAAGAAGAAGCCATCTGCTAGAAGAAACACGTAAATTGGTGAAAGAAAACTGAGAAAAGGAGCAAAAATGAAGAAATGAGCAACAATGGCAAAAGCAAATGTCGCAGAGAAACGAAAGTAAAGAAAGAAAGGAGAGAAGAAGAGAAGAAGCAGTAGTCTTTGCTCTCTTCATTCCCGTCCACTTATGCGTGGGAAAAATGAATTTTTCCTTTTTCCCCCTCCAAAGTTTGGAGGTTTTGCACTTAAGTCCTCAGATTTCCAAAGCTGCAAAATGACCCTGGAACTTAATGGAAAGTTAACAAAGTTAACTTTGTTAACCAAAATTAGTGGTCATCCATTCAAAGGCAAAAGTGAAGCCCATATCCCCAGCAGATCAGCAGCAGAATGAACAGAAAAGCCAAAAAAATCGGCGACAAATGTTAGATTCTGTAGAAAAAATAAGGCATGCATAAAAAAGAAAAAAATAGCAAAAAATGTATAAGCATGCATAATTAAAAAAAAGGGTATAAGCATGCAATAATAAAAAAAAGTGCAAGCATGCAAAATAAAGGAAAAAATGCAATGCAAAAGAAAAAAAATGCAAGCATGCAAAAGAGAACAAAAATGCAAGTATGAATAAAGAAAAAAAATGCAAAAAGCTAGAAAAAAGAAAAGAAAAATGCAAGCAAGAGAAAAATATATATGTGCATGCAGCGAAGAAAAATTTTCCAGCTAAAGCCGGAATTGCAAGCAGCAAAAGAGAAAATGTTCCAGCTAAAGCCGGAATTGCAAGTAACAAAAGAAATTTTTTTCCAGCTAAAGCCGGAATTGCAAGCAGCAAAAGAGGAATTTTCCAGCTAAGGCCGGAAAATGCAGCAAAAAAATTAAAAAAAATAAAAAATTCTAGCTGAAGCCGGAAAATTACATCAAAGAAGAATTTTCCAGCCAAGGCCGGAAAATGCAGCAAAGGAAGAAATTTCAAGCTAAAGCTGGAAACTACAGCAAAAGAAGAAATTTTCAGGTAAAGCCGGAAATGCAGCAGCAAAAAGGGGAAAATTTCTAGCAAAATCTGGGGATGCAGCAAAAAGAAGAAAATCCCCAGCGTGAGTCCACCTATATAGCAAATGCAACAAGTGCGGCAAGTGCGGCAAATGCAGCAAAAGCGGCAAGTGTAGTAAAAGCACCAAATGCGACAAGTCGCAAAAGCAAGGCAAAGGTAAGAAAAGGTAAAGTATTTTACCTTTTGCATGTATGGTGTAATCCGCCATTGCATTCGACGAAGAACTGCATTCCTGAGGATGCGATGTTTTCCTGCTTCATAGGAGTAGCATAGGATCATCTCCTCGATGGGCGTAACCCCAAGAGAAATGATCAGCCCATTGTGTGTTCCACCAGGTTTTGGAAACTTTCCCTGAAGGAGCTGCAACCCCGGGTCAAAGGGAAAGGCTATCGTTCTTCGACGAAGGCTGAGTTCTTGAGGAGGCGATGCATTCCGTCATCGTGTTCAACAAAGGGTTTCAACCCTTTGTGGGATACGACATGCATTTGATGTGATTTGTGGTTTGGAAACTTTCCCTAAAGGGGCTACAACCCCGGGTCAGAGGGAAATGCTATTGTTCTCCGACGAAGGCTGAGTTCCTGATGAGACATTACATTCCGCCCAGCATTGTTTGTTCGCGTAGTGAACTACGGTTGGTCTGATTCCTTTGTTAAGGATACGTAGGCAGCCTATTTCGGTAGGCACGACCATCGCAGCGCTTGTTTGTTTGCATTAGTGAACTACGTTTGGTCTAATTCCTTTTATTAAGGGATACGTAGCAAGCCTACCTAGTAGGTGCGACCATCAGAGCATTTTATTGCATATTTGCTTAAAAACTTCGAAAACCTGCCATAACCGACTAAATATGTCAAGGATATGGAGATTTGGTATGTATTATAAATTGTTGCATTATAACTGCTACCTATTGCATTTCTCTCCCCCGTTATAATTGCACGAAATTGGAGAGTCTATTTCTTATCATCGATGTTCGTCTACTCAGTAAGCTGCGGGTTACCCGTAGACTTCATCGTTGAGGGGCTCTATAGACACCCCAATTTCGTACCCCTGATATGTAACATGACATGAAATAACAAGACCTGTTAAATCTTAACCAATGCCAAGTTACAGGGTTTAAAGATGCAAACGACAAAGCAGGATGCGTAAAACAGTGAAATACAGGGGGCAAAGTGCCAAAAAAGAGCCAAGAATCAGAACCAGGCGCCACCCACACTCAAAGTGGGCTCGGCGCCCAGTTTTTATGTAGGCAGCGCCAACTTCCTCAAATGTGCTTTTACGGCATGAGAATTAGCACAATTTCTCAAGCGCACGGTACAATCCGATGAAGCACAAATCCAACTATAAATAGTAGTGCCCCGCTTCGCTTTCAGGACAATTCACAAAGGCCTTTTCAGCCCGATAAAACTCTGCGTTGTTGTTACGCTGAGAGAAAGTGATCGTGAGTGATAGTGAGTGCCCCTCGTATAAAGCCTCGAAACTCTACCAAATCTCCTCCAAACACAAAACCAACCGGTCAAAGTGATCCTTAGCCCCCCAACTAGGTATCCACCCTATTTCCTCGGTCCAAAAACCTTGAAAAGAGCAGTTGCTCTGCCCGAGTAAAAAGACGAAATCCGCCAGAAACAAGCAATTGTTCTGCCCGATTTCCGCCAGCAGCAAGCACACGTTAGCAAAAAAGCAAGCAGTTGCTCCACCCGTTTTATGGTACCTAGAAGCAACCTTCGAAGCCACCCCGGCTCGAACCAAGAAGAGACAAAAAAAAAAGACTCCCTCTCTCAAGAAGGACAGAGGGAGCACACCACGCTCTAAAAGGTGAGCCTTTAAGAGCGTTTATTTAAAAAAAAACTATTTTCCGTCCAGCCAAATGTAAAAATATAAGCCGTTGTGCTACCCAGATTTATTTAGAAAATAGCATTAAAAAGAGCCATTATTATGATCAAATACTTTTAAATGTATTTGTAAATTATTAGAAGGAAGGGATTGCAAGTCCGTAAATAATGTAGACATGGATGTATTTGTAGGTAGTTAATGCTTTATTTATTTGCTAGATAAATATAACAAAAAACATACTTTAGCCAAAAACTGTTTTTTGAGACCGAAAGAGTGAGTTGGGTATCTAGCACCTATCCAACTCGTAACTTAGCCTCCGAACCCGTTTTTGCAATCTCTGGTTTTATTTTTGGTTTTTATTTATTTCTTCCTTAAAATAAAAATGACGACTCTATTAAAACATTTTGGATCGCAGTGGGGCATCGCAACATCCTTTCTTGCACTTTCCCGCTTTCCCTAAAAAAGGGAGAAAATGAGAATGAAAATGTGATGTATTTCTGCATCCTGTTATCCCCTAAAAAAGGGATAACCTGATACAGAAAACCTATAGCTCCCATAACGGACCAAAAATTCACTAAAGTGACCGAGGCGTATTCAACGCATTTTTTGACAACACCTTTTCCGCATTTTTAATTTCGTCTTCCCCTAGACAAGGGAGGATGGAATGGAAAGCGTGATGTCCGTTCCACACGCCGCATTCCCCAAACCAAGGGAGCGCGGGGCGTGGGACATTCCGGGGCACCCATAGACACCTTCATATTCCAACACCCCCCCTCAAGTTGGCAGTGAGAAAAGATTACGCACAAACAACTTGGACACCAAATACACCAATTGAGACTCATGTAGAGCCTTGGTAAACATATCTGCCAGTTGCTATTGTAAAGGAACATGAGAGGTGACAACAAGTCCTTGTTCAATCTCCTCTTGGATTATGTGACAATCAATGTCAATGTGTTTGGTGCGCTCATGATATACTGGATTGGCAGCAATGTGCAATGCAACTTTGTCACAAAACAAAGAGGCAAGAGTAGGAAGTTGCACAAGCAGACTGTATAAGAGAGACTTCAGCCACACCAACTCACAATAGGTAGAAGCTATGGATTTATATTTAGATTCGACAGAAGAAAAGTAGACTGCTTTTTACTCTTCCATGAAATCAAAGAAGAACCCAGAAAAATACAAAAATCTGTAATGGATCGTCTGGAAGTAGGACATCTACTTGATTAATCGAAAGATCACAATACCTGTGAGGCGAAGAAGACTGAGATGAGAAAAACATGCCTTGACTAGGAGCCTACTTAAGGTACCTAAAAACCTTCTTTGCAGCTTCAAAGTGAGGCTTTCTAGGCTGAGACAAGAATTGGCTCAAAACTTGCACAGCATAAGACAAATCAAGTCTTGTAATTGTCAGATATATGAGCCTCCCAACAAGCCTTCTATATTGGTCTGGATTGGAAATAAGAGTACCAATATCTGCAGATAGACCATGATTGGTAGGGAGAGGAAGTCTAGAAGATTTAGCATTGGACAGATCTGTCTCCTTGATGATGTCCATTGCATACTTTCTCTGATGTAAACAAATTCCAGTAGTATTCCTAGCTAATTCCAGCCCTAGGAAGTATTTCAATTGACCAAGATCTCTAATGGAGAATTGAGTATGAAGATATTGTTGAAGAAGAGTAATGACAGTAGAAGATGATCCTATGATAACTATGCCAACAACATAAACCAAAAGGGCAGTAAAACCACTATCAGACTCCATAGTGAATAGAGTATGATCAGAAGCAGCCTGTTTATAACCAAATGCCTTCAATGCAGTGGACAGTTTATGAAACCACTGTCTAGGGGCTTGCTTCAACCCATACAGAGACTTGGTAAGCCTGCACACTTGAGGAGTATTATCCTCAGTAGGTGAAGGACAATAACCAAGAGGTAGAGTCATAAAGGCTTATTTAGCGAGGTCTTCATGCAAAATGGCATTGGGGACATCCATTTGATGAAGACGCCAACCTCTCATTGCATCAACAGCTGAAAGAAATCTGACTGTTGTCATCTTAGCAACAAGGGCAAATGTCTCAAAGTAATCTAGACTCTCTGTTTGTGTGAAACCCTTAACAACCAATCTGGCTTTATACTTCTCCACAGTGCCATCAGGTAAGTACTTCACTTTATAAATCAATTTGCAACCAACAGCCTTCTTTCCAGAGGGTAAAGGCTGCAAAACCCATGTCTTATTTCTCTCAAGTGCATCCAATTCAAATGCCATAGCCTGACACCAGTGATTGTGTTTCATAGCTTGAGAATAAGTCTTAGGCTCAACTGTGGTGTCAATATTAGCTATAAAGGTTTGATAGTCAGAAGAGAGATGAGAATAGGCCATCACATTATGAAAAGAGTGAGGAGGATACTTGTGTCTGTGGTGACAAGCAACAACAGAGGATTGGGTAAAGGGCATCCCTGTATAATCCTTGAACTTGACTGGAAGAGTTTTGGTTTTAATAGGTCTAGAAGGAATGAATGTAAGTGGTATAGGAGGAGTAGGTGACTCAGATGGTATGGAAAAAGCTAGAATATCAGGAGATGAATATGGAATATCAGGAGATATGGAGCCAGAAGGATACAAGTCCTCTTCTACTGTGTCACAGAAGGATGTAGGAAACTGGGCATCAGTAGAAGTAGAGACAACAAGAGATGCAGAGAAGGGAAAGTGGGCTTCATGAAATATTACATCTCTACTATAGAAGACCTGTCTAGTATTCAAGTCATACAATTTGTAAGCCTTTTTTTCCAAAAGGGTAACCCATAAAAGCACACTTCCTTGCTCTAGGCCCAAACTTGTCTCTATTATGACTAAGAGTTGAGGCATAACAAAGACACCCAAATACCTTCATATGAGAGTAGGAGGGAACAAATCCAGTTAGTATTTCATAAGGAGTTTTAAACTTCAGAACTCAACTAGGCAGTCTATTGATGATGTAAGTGGTAGTCAAGAGACAATCTCCCCAAAAAGAAATGAGATGATGGGCTTGGAATCTAAGAGCCCTAGCAAGTTCAAGTAGATGCATGTGTTTTCTCTCAGCCCTCCCATTTTTTTGGGGTGTGGCAACACAAGAGCTTTGGTGGTAAATGCCAAGATAATCAAGTAAAGGAGTGACTGAGTCATTGAAGAACTTAGTCCCATTATCTGACCTAATTTATTTAACATTTTCCCCATATTGTGTTTTTACATGTGACAAAAAATAAGCCAGATAATCACACACTTGAGTTTTAGAATTAAGAAGGAAAGTCCATGTGGTTCTGGACATATCTTCAACAATTGTGAGGAAAGAGTGACAGTTGTTGTAAGTTTTGTGTCTATAAGGACCCCATAGATCATAATGAAGTAATGAAAACAGTCTAG
Organism: Codonopsis lanceolata; assembly: GCA_013146195.2. Lineage (NCBI taxonomy): Eukaryota > Viridiplantae > Streptophyta > Magnoliopsida > Asterales > Campanulaceae > Codonopsis > Codonopsis lanceolata. The sequence goes on from CM028380.1 coordinate 69,645,170, forward strand.
TAGATTGGGAGACACTGATGGGAAATGGTTGTTTGACTTGTCTAGCAAATTGACATATATCGCAAGGTAAAACAGAAGATACACTGTCAATAGTACAAATATTCAAATGTTTTAAAAAGGAAAGAGGAACATGTCCTAATCTCAGGTGCCACAAAGCATATTCTAGACTAACGGTACTAGACATAGAACAAGAGGTTTGAGGTTGTGCAGACTCAGAGTCATGTCTGGAAGTATTGAATATGTACAGACCATCAATCACCCTACCAATCCCCTTGGTCTGCTTGTGAACCTGGTCCTGCAAGTGGCATGTGAAAGCAGAGAAAACAAGGGTAATGTTATTATCATTGGCAAGTTTATGACCAGGCAATAAGTTGTATTGAAAGGTAGGAGCAAACAGGACATTGTGTAAGATAATGTTTGTTGTGAGTTGAACATTACCTTTGTGGGTAATCTGCAAATATGACCATTGGGCAAGTATAAAGGAAGGTCAACATAAATAGGATTAACCAGATTGGCAAAGGAGACAGTAATATGGTTTGTTGCTCCAATATCCAGGATCCATTCACTAGCTAGGGTTATGCCCAAGACTTAAACAACATTTTGGGTTAACATAACTAGTACTAGCAAACTTACCTGACAAATGGGATTCTGGACTATCCATTATGGCTGTATTGTTGGAGAGTAAAGAAAGAAGTTGTTGACATTGAGCTGCAGTAAATCCCTGTCCAATGTGTGTATTGTTGTCATCTGAAGTCTTGCTTGTGAAGATATTAGCTGCTACCTTAGTTTTGTGTTTAGGCATCCTAGACTTATCTGGTCTTGTACTATACATAACATGCCATTCTGGATAACCATTAAGAAAGAAACACTTGTCCTTAATATGCGTATCCCCATGACAATGATCACACCAAAGTTTCTTTCTCTGCGTGTTTCCACCACTACCAGTTTTATACCCTTTAGGTACACCACCACCAGAACTATTCCCTGTAGAACCACCATTCTTTCCCTTAAAGAATTAATGTCCAGCTTTGCCTAGCATAGCTGCTGCAACATTTTCCATATTCACACTTCCTGAGCTATGATTTCTTTGACTCTCCTCTTGAATTAAAAGATTTTTTGCCTTACTCAGACTAGGGAGAGGGTTCATCAACATGGGTTGCCCTCTTATAGCAGTATAACAATCATTCAACCCCATCAGAAACTAAATAAGCATCTGTTCATTTTCATAACTAACTTGTTTTGATAATGCCCCACATACACAATTGCAAGAACATTTGGGGAGACTAGTATGACTCACTAATTCGTCCCATAATGTCAATGTCATACTTATCGGCTACATCTTCATCATCATCTTATTCTTCGCGATCTTCATGCGCTTGTTCTTCGCAATCTTCATGTGAGTCATTATTGGTAGACATTTCTTCTCTTCAGTAACACCGATTCAAGCCCTAAATCGATTTGATTGAAATTGATCGGAGGAACTGACATAAACTAGGAACGAGTTTTGATTTTGCAGGAAGCAATCATGAATTTGCTTTGATACCATGTTGAATTTGGACATGAATGAGTATGAAAATGAGAGAGAATCTTATTCCATTATTTCTGTATATCTCCTTCTTTGTTACAGAAGAAAGTGTTAGTAATTGGCCTGGTGACCCGATTATTTAGTCCCGCCCACATGAAATATATTTATATCATTATTATTGGTTAATTAGTTTCCTAATTCGAATGGATTTATGATTGACTTAACCTACAAGAAATATGGTTTCTTGGTAATAATATAAATAGGACAACTAAATGGATAAAACCCTAAGACACACAAACTGAAGAACAGGGCCGGCCCTGTAAAATCAGGGGCCCAAGGCCAATTACTTCGAACGGTACCCTTCTTTTGTAGCATATTTTTTTCCAATTTTTGAAAAATTAAAGAAACAAAGGTTATGTATGTCATTTTTTTCTATTGGTAAATCATTTGAAAATATGTCGAAAAACATTTTTGGATGTTTGACAAACACACGGAAAATAATATGAATAAATACAAAAAACATATTCTAATACTAATGTTCATATTGAACATAAAATAATGTTAAATTTTAAGTAATTTTCCTTTAGTAATCCTTAATTTATCATTAATAGTGTCAAATCAATAAGGTTTATTTCTTTTCAATGTCACAAATGCAAACAAAAAATTGGTAATAATGAAAAAATGTTTTAAAAAAGAAAATTGATAATATTTGGGACATCCCTAAATAATATAGTGGACACTAATTTTATGACATAATGAGTATTTATTTAAATTATAATTTATAAATAATGTGCACAAACTCTAATTATATTTCTAAACAATGTATTTGTTGAGTCAAATATTGTGTGTTTGTAAATATGTGTAATTGTGGAAGAGGGCGAAGGGGTGCTCGAACATTTGTAAAATGAATCCGTAAGTCATTTTCTTGAAAAAAAGGCTTCATTTTCTGTTGACTTTGAAAAGCTTTTATGTTGACTACATTTTCCTCTAGTTACCAAATACTGGAAAATGAGGAAAACGTTTTCCAAAAGTTATTTTCCGTGAAACAAATGGAGCCTAAGTCTTTTTTAGAAATTAGAATTGGGCATTTATTTTATTTTCTTAATAATGTGTAGGATTTTTGTGAGATTTTGGGGCCCAAAAAATTGGGTATTTTTAGGGGGCCCAAGGCCATGGCCTCACTTTCCTTGTGGCAGGGTCGGCCATGCTGAAGAACACATCTTCACCAATTGTGCTGCCCCCTCTCTCTCTCCAAATTTTATCTCACCAAAATACTCCCTCTAGCCTAACCATCAAGAGACTTGGATTTGCGGTGTGAACCAGTATTGATATCCGTGCTCCGTGATATCAATCCGACGAAAGAGACTTGCATGTTCGTAGATCGTGACATACGAAGGTCGTAGCTCAAGCGAAATTCTTCCGCTTCGCACAAAGTTCAAGTTCGCACAAGGTAATTTATGATTATTGTCTTGATATCGAACTTGTGTGATATATGTATAGATATATCCTTCATTGGTATCAGAGCCTATATGCTTGATTGCTCGTATCGTTATGCCATGAATCGCATGCTTTTGTTTTTGAGTTTGTTTAAAAGTTTTACCCGATAACGAACCAAATGGGCTTTATTATTTTATGTGTAAAACAATTTTATTTTCTAGAAAAATTTATATGTCTGAGTTCCCTATGATGAGGCGAACAACATACTAAATTCTCGTTGAAATCTGTTGGGTATTTTTCAAAATATCGCAAACCCAAGTTTTGTTGAAAATTGATTTTTTCTGAAACTTTGCATGCTGTTTTGACCTGTTTATTCTCTGTAAAACCATGGTTTTATGGTCTGTACTTGTAGTACTCCGCGAGGGCTTTCCAACAACATATTATATGCTTAATTTGGACTTAAAATGAACGTTTTACAGCCTCGCGAAGTTGGCTCGCTGATCAGGTTCGCGAATCGATTTTTAGGGTTGAAAAATTGACGTCCTATGACCCCCACTCTCGGCTTCGATGTACGTGCCTTTTATGGTACTCCTTTCGATGTAAAAAGTACATCACTGGAAAGTACTCAATGAGACGAATCCAACACGACCGTCCGTGACCTCATCGGAGTAACGGAAGGCGGCGCGTGGAGCTCAATCGCCGGCTGGGCGTGTGGAAGACGGCGTGAAGGTGGCGATCAACCGTTGATCGGTCAACGACGCTGCGTTGGCCCGATGACGTGTACGCACGTCGACAGGACCCACCTGACTTAGTTTTGATGACGTCATCAGTGACGTCAGTCCTGCCACGTCATCTACCACGTCATCAGTGACGCTAGCCCTGCCCAGTCAGCTGCCATGTCATCGGTGATGTCAGTCCTACGCCCAGTCACCCTGTCTATGGAAGCCCACACACGCAGGTGGCACGTGTAGGCGCGTGCGTCGTCTGTGGTGCTCCGTTTTGGAAACGACCGGTGCGTTTGAACTAATTTTGCCTTTCTGAGTCCAATGGTGGCATCTGTTTTGATCAATTCAGCCTTGAAATATTTGTTTTTTTATTTTTCAGTGTATAAAAACATGTTTTTTTATTTTTTAAAAATTCAAAAATAATATCCAAGGGCTGTTTTGTCATTCTGTGACTTTTTAGGGCTATTTGGGACTGTTCTGGATTTTTTTTTAATTTTTTTTGTGAATTTTAAACTATTTTAAGTCATTTTTAGCATATTTAATTGTCGTTTTGGGCTCTAAAATTGCAATTAGCACTATACGAAACCCAATAAATTTATTTTCAGTAGTGAAAATATTTATGTACATGATATGTGCTTGATGGATTTGTTCTATCTTATTTCTTTTGTTTAAATCATCAATTTATGAATATTTTCACGTTGTGCATACTTTGGTTGTGATTACGAGCCTCGCGGATTTTCCCTCCTTACGTGTATGATGTGATTATATTTAGTAATTGATTTTTTAGAACAAAAGTTAATCGAAATATATATATGCTTATGTCTTATTTTTGCGATAAATTGTAGTGAAATGGCTTCTAAGAATATAATCGCCGACTTTAACAAGGGTGAGAAATTGACACAAACTATAGTGTTTGGCAAAGGAAAATCACGTATTTGCTAAATGAGCAAGAGGTTCTTGACAACCTAGATATTGTGATGGTAGAACCAGAGATGAGTAATTTGACCATCACCCAGCATCGCCAGAAAATGCAGGAATTCCTTAAATGGAAAAAGAAAGATCGATACGCTTTACTATGCTAAGTAGCATGCATAATGATCTGATTGGCGAGTTTGAGGATTGCCTGACTGCAAAACAAATGTGGGACGACATTAAGCGCATTTATGGGAATACTTCTGCCACAAAGTTGAGGACTTTGACTTACAAGTTTGAAAGCTATAAGATTGACCAGAAACGTAACATTCTTGAACAACTACGTGAGATGTCCGGAATGATTTGTGATCTTAAAGTTGCTGGTTCTATCTTATCTGATGAACATCAAGTTCAAGTGGTGATTCGTTCACTGCTTGACTTTTGGAGTGGTTTGAGGCATAACTTGACTCATACAGACTCCATTTAGACTTTTGCAGATGTATCTCGCCATGTTGAGCTTGAGGCTGAGTGTCATGAAGCGAATCGCGCGATAAGTGCTGCGACTCGTGATCTTGCTCTTGTTTCCCTTGAGGGTCCACGCAAGCCACACGGGCAATGCAAGAAACAAGCTAAAGGCAAGAAGACCCAGAATTTGGCCCCCAAAAGTGACAAGATTGCTAAACGCCGTATAGGCAAAAAGAATATTGCTAAGCAGAAGTGCTACAACTGTGGTGCCTTGGATCATTTTGCTCGGACTTGTCCTGAGCCCAAGAAGGTATCCCTTAATCCTATCTCCATGCAAAGTTGTGTTTGCTCTCATGTTTTATTGGCTGACTCTCTCCCTGTGTGGATTGTAGACTCAGGCTCAACCAAACATGTGACGAGGGATCGAGAAGGATTTGTAGATTAACGAAAAGTTCCTGCGGGTACAAGAAGAATTTTCATGGGAAACAGTTCGTCTGTTGAAGTCAAAGGAGTTGGCTCATACCAACTTCAATTGCGGAGTGGACGCACATTGACTCTTCGTGAAGTTCTTTATGCACCTGGAATTTGACATAATCTATTATCAGTAGTACAATTGCTAAGACATGGATATTCTTTTAATTCTAGTAATAATCACTTGAATATTTGTTTTGGTGATGAGATTTTGGGACATGGTTTTTTGTCAGATAATTTCTTTAAATTAAATTTGTTGGATTCACATAATTCTTTTGTTAATTCTTCTTCTTGCATGGTTTATGATGATTCTAATTCTGAGTTATGGCATACTAGACTTGGACATATATGAAAAGATAGGATGACTAGATTGGCTAGAAAATGCCTATTGGGGTCTCTCAACAAAGTCAACCTACCCTTGTGTGAATCTTGTTTGGCAGGAAAAGCTTGCCGAAAGCCTTTTGGTAAGGCAAAAAGAGCCACACATCCATTAGAGTTAGTCCATTCAGACATTTGCGGACCAATGAATATTAAGGCACGTAATGGAGCTTCCTATTTTCTCACTTTTATCGATGACTATACACGCTATGGTTATGTTTACCTTATTTCTCACCGCGATGAAGCTCTCAAGTGTTTTGAGCGCTTTCTTGCAGAGGTCGAGAATCAAAAGGATAAAAGCTTAAAAACTTTTAGAACTGACCGGGGTCGTGAGTATTTATCTGATCAATTTAAAGAATTGTGTGAGAAAAAGGGAATACGCCGACAGTTGACAATTCCTAGAACTCCGCAACAAAATGGTGTTGCAGAACGAAGGAATCGAACATTGTTGGAAATGGTTAGGTCGATGATGGCACAGGCCAACCTCCCAATTTCGTTTTGGGGGGATGCGCTAATGACTGCCGCTTACATACTTAACCGTGTGCCTTCTAAGTCAGTTCCCACAACCCCTTATGAACTTTTGAAAAGGTGAGAAGCCTAAATTGGGGCATCTTCATCCTTGGGGTTGTGCAGGTTATGTCCATAGTACCTCCAATAAGTTTGGAAAACTAGGCCCTAGAGGAAACAAGTGTGTTTTCATAAGGTATTCAGATACCTCAAAGGGTTATGTTATGTACGGTGGAAAACCTGACGTAGGAATGACCGAATCAGAGTCGCGCAATGTTGATTTCATTGAGAATGATTTCCCACAGATAGGTGAAGTTAGGAAAGACTTTGAACTTTTTGAGATGGAAGAAGAACGCATGACATCTTTTGGCGAAGATGGGGAATTGCCTCAACCTAATTCTACGGTACAACATGAGGTTGAGCCTATGGAAGTCACCAATGAGAGTCAAGGTGATCTTCATCCGAGTGGGAGTACAGATTCTAGTGGGAGTCCGATACTAGAGCGAAGAAGTAAACGTGAAAATATACCTCGTCGTCGATTCGCGATCGAAGAGGAATCTTTCCTAACTACTTCTTTCAATTCTAGTGAGCCTACATCGTTCAAAGAAGCTCTTTCTTTACCTAGAAACAATGAATAGATGACTGCAATGGAAGATGAAATTTCCTCTATGAAAAAGAATCAGGTTTGGGAGTTAGTTGATCTTCCACAAGGTCGCAAGACTATTGGAAACAAATGAGTTTTCAAAGTCAAGCGAAAGGCAGATGGATCAATTGACAAATATAAGGCACGTCTTGTGGCGAAAGGCTTTACCCAAAGAGAGGTTTAGACTATGAGGAGACATTCTCCCCCGTGGTGAGATTTTCTCTCTGCTCGCCTAATCCTAGCGATAGTAGCACACATGGATCTAGAACTTTATCAGATGGATGTTAAAACTGCTTTTCTCAATGGAGAACTAGATGAAGAGATCTATATGACTCAACCAGAGGGTTTTGAAGTCAAGGGACAAGAGCGCAAAGTGTGCCGACTCAAACGTTCCATCTATGGTCTCAAACAATCATCTAGTATTGGTAGATTCGCTTTCATCAAGCGATAACCTCAATTGGCTTTGTGATGATTGAGGAAGACCAGTGTGTATGTTAAGCGATCCAAGAAAAAGATCTTGATTCTGTCATTATATGTTGATGACATCCTACTAGGTAATGATATGGAGATGATAAATGCCACTAAAGAGTGGTACATGCGCTTTTGATATGACAGATTGGGTGAACCAAGCTATGTGCTTGGAGTAAAAGTCATTAGGGATAGTTCGAAAAGATTTCTCGGTTTGTCTCAAGAGACTTACATTAAGAAGGTTATCGAACGATTTGGCATGACTAACGCAAAACCCGTTGTCACTCCAATGTAAAAAGGATGTGTCCTTAGTACAAACCAATGCCTAAGAATGAAGAAGAGAAGAAGAGAATGTCTACGACTCCATATGCAAATGCGGTAGAAGCTTGATGTATGCTATGGTGTGTACTCGGCACGACCTATGCTTTGTTGGGATGTTGAGTCGATTCCAAAGTAATCCCCGACCTCAACACTGGATGGCAACAAGAGGGTTATGCGTTACTTGGTGGGAACCACAAATTTAATCCTATGTTACCAAGGTGGGGATTTGAGCTGAAAGGTTTCACCGACGGATCAATCGAGATGTAGATGGTTATAAATCTACTTCGGGCTACGCTTTCCTCCTTAGTGGTGGAGCTATCTCTTGGAGTAGCAAGCGACAAACTAGCACCGCCTTATCTACGATGGAGTCAGAGTACATGTCTTGCTCAGCCGTGGTTCAAGAAGCTGTATGGTTGAGGAGTTTCTTCAACATCTTGATGTTACGACGCATGTGGATCGTCCTGTAGTCATTGCTTGTGATAGCATGGCTGCTTTAGGTTACACTAAAGATCCCAAGTATCATGGGAAGACGAAACACATTAACATTAAGTATCATTTCACTAGAGACATGGTTGTAGAAAAAAGTTGTTCTAGAATATATTCCTACTAGAAGCATGTTGGTGACCAATTCTATGACTAAGCCTCTAGCTAGAGATCTTTCACGATCACATGTTAGGTCTAGGGTTTCGTAGGATTTGACATTTATTCTGAGAACACTTTTGTTGACATTTGATTATTATTTTTCATTATCGTTTGAATAAATTGCAGTTTCATTTTATTCCTTTTATATGTTATTGGATGTTTCAATATGAAATTGTGTAGCATATATATATTTTTGATTAAAAGGATGTCGTGGATATTGAATTGGCCTTCTCACACGGGTAATTCACATTGTCGCTAGTTGGGCGAGCAAGTTGAGATAGTAAAAGTCTTTGGCACCTACGAAGGGGGGTACGCAAATGACATTACATTTATCGCCTTGGCATACGGCCAAGATGAGACCTTTTATAAGGTCGACTTCATATCCCAAGGAAAAGTCCGAATGTGAGATCTTAAAAGGAACACTAGAAGAGTGACTACTTTTAAGTACTCAGGTTAGACGCCAGAAGGGCGGCTAGACTAAAGTTCGTATGACGTTTGAGCATGACATGCCTACTTCGTGTGGGAGTTCCGCCATAGCATACACTTCATACACCAGACATGTGACTATAATGCGACTTAAGAAAGTGATTGAATGATCCCTCGCTTCATCAAGTGTGAGTTCTAGTGATCAAATCCAGGTCACGATTATACCCTATGTGACTTAGAACTATATCATGAACTTGGACGTTGATGATGCTACTTTGGCATGCCGACTAACGGGCTATGCACATACAGTCCTACGGAGCATTGCTGGGAAAACAGTTAACCAATAGTGATTGATATGAGTGTCTAAGGAAGATAGTATGATATGCATCTCTATTTTTGTGTTTCAATGCCATGGCGATCATATTGAACATACGGTTCAAGAGATTGATCTTGATACACAAACATATTAAGTTTTAAGCACCGCTCTTGAGGGATTGAGGATGCTTAAATTGATGCATATATACGATGCAGGGTATAGACGAAGTTTTGTTTTCTAACGAGGACGTTCTATCTTTGGTCGATGGTGATTTGGTATAGCGCTCCACCCTTTATCTTTCTCGTCATGTCGCACGGTTCACTTCCAGTATGAAGAGGCAGTGTTTAATGGGTTTCGATGATACGATGTGGTTAGATAGATGAGTCCATGTGTATGAGTGTGAGATGTTAGTAATTGGGCTTGTGGCCCGATTATTTAGTCCCTCCCACATAGAATATATTTATATTATTATTATTGGTTAATTAGTTTCCTAATCCGAATGAGTTTATGATTGACTTAACCTACAAGAAATAGGGTTTCTTGGTAATAATATAAATAGGGAAACTAAAGGGATAAAACCCTAAGACACACAAACTGAAGAACACGTCTTCACCAATTGTGCCGCCCCCCCTCTCTCTCTCTCTCCAAATTCTATCTCACCAAAATACTCCCTCTAGCCTAACCATCAAGAGGCTTGGATTTGCGGTGTGAACCAGTATTGATATCCGTGCTCCGTGATATCAATCCGACGAGAGAGACTTGCAGGTTCGTAGATCGTGACATACGAAGGTCATAGCTCAAGCGAAATTCTTCCGCTTCGCACAAAGTTCAAGTTCGCACAAGGTAATTCATGATTATTGTCTTGTTATCGAACTTGTGTGATATATGTATAGCTATATCCTTTATATTTATACTTACACAAATAATGAGGAAACTAATCTGTAGCAAATCCAACTGCCTGACTATTACATATTGACACTCGACACCTTTATAGTCAAGACCTACAACTATAAGAATATTATACACGATACCCTCATACTCCAACAGAATATCATAAGGGTGGTCTATGGAGTGGATGCAACAAAGAGCTATTTGAATTAGTTGAGCAACGAGAGAAAGAATGAGAAGACCTATATTTTTCTTTTAAGTTGTTATATCATAAAAGACCTTCTTTATAAGTTGCTTGCCCATTTCTAGAAGATGAAGGAGATGGGCTACGCTTCTTCTCCTGTTGGGTACAGTAACTTGATGTGCCTCTCTCCACGATTAGACTAACATGAGAAAATTCCCAATGTGCTTGCACGTAGTAGAGATGAGAAAAGATGGTGTCTTGCCAGATAACGTAAGCTACAGAATATGCATAAAACTATTATGGGTGATTGTTTGATTTTGATAGCATGAAGAAGCTTATAGAAGAAATGAAGAGCCTGCCTCATATCTCTATGGAGTGGATGGACCACTTATTTCATGTTGGCCAATTTTTCTTAAACAAACTATTTTGGCACAAGAAAGCTTTGAAAGATATAATGTATGCTTTTATTATATTGCATAATATGATTGTAGAGAATGAAAGTAATGCAATAAGTAACTGGAGTTATGAAGAAGTACATCCACTTGTAAGGCATGTAGAACTACGTGATCATGAAGTATATCAAGAACTTCAATTTGACTAATTGATCGAGTATATTTAAGAATGCTTCGCATACAATAACAATGAAAATTAAGTTGTAACGATTGAATATTTTTTATTAGTATTTAGTTACTTTGTATCCCACTGTATCATGGAAGTTTAATTTAGATTCATATGATTTTACATTGATCTTAGTTCAATAAAGTGTGTATTATTTCCATCGGTATTTTGAATTAATAATAAATATTTATGAATATAAATATTCTTTTTGAAAGATAAAATTAAAAAAATGTATAAATTATTTGTTGGATATAATATATTTTATCTTTAATTTTGTATGTTTTAAAATGATATATTATTTTTAAAAATAAATGTATATTGTAAAAGTATAAAATATTTAGTAGTGAGTCCATGCTGTAAATCATTAAATCTTTCATGAGTTTACGTGCATTGAAGAAACACAAATGTTATCCTTACAACCCATTTTTACAATTAGCCATGAAGGAGGGCAAAGTCATTTTGATGAAAGATAATTTTGTCAATTCTTAAGACTTATTTGTTAAAAAAATTGTATTATTAATTGTAAAGTTAGTAATATTGGTGGAGAAAATATTTATAAACCGACGAGTTAACATGACTAGTTAAAAGGGCAAAAACCTTTTAATAGTTAACTGTGGCGTATGTTCTTAAAAGGCTTGGTTGGAAGACCAGAAATGTTTTTTTTAACTTTCTCGGCGTTTAAACAGCCCAAACGTTAGCATCCCCCCACTATATTGAAATCCTTCTGCTAACCCTTGACTTGACAACCCTCGGCTAGTCGAGATGGCGAAGGACCGAAACAAATCCCCCGAAATAGAGAAAGAATCGCACAATGGAGCTCCGGCTAAGAAAAAGCGGAAAGTAGATGACGAACCTGAACCCGATATCTCGGGATCCGAGGACGGAAGCAAGCGCAGTAGCAGGAGCTCGCGAAAGAGAAGTCGGAGCTCTAAGAGAAGATCTCGAAGGGATTGCAGCGATGATGACGATGGTTACAGTTCGTATTCGTCTTCAGAAGACGAGTCTTCGGATTCGTACTCGGACTCGGACTCGGAGAGTTCGCCGGAGGGGAGCGAGAGTGAAGAGGAGAGGAGGCGAAGGAAGAGGAGAGAGAGGAAGAAGAGAGAGGAGAGAGAGATAGAGAGGCGGCGGAGGCGGAGGCGGAGGAGGGAAAAAGAGAAGAAAAAAAGGATGGAGGAGAAATCGAAGAAGAAGAGGAAAGATAAGAAGAAGAAGACGAAAGAGAAAGATAAAGCGAAGAAAGGCGCTGTGACGGATTCATGGGGGAAGTACGGCATTATTAGAGAAACCGACATGTGGTAAGGGTTTTCGAAATATTAAATATTGCTTCAATTTCTGCTTTTTCGGGACATTGTGAATTGGAGTAATAGAAATTTAAAAGCTACATTTTGATAACGAAGTTTACTATGCATATGAAGTTTTGTCCAATACCTAGTCTATGTGTCTGAGTTTTGTATGAATTGGGCATAATTTTGAAGCTCTTGTTGAAAATATGTTTGAGAAGGCTGCCTTTGGCTGCTGTTGTTTCAGTTCAATCCTAAGACTAAAGCGGCAATGGTTACTTAACATTTCAAAACATGGTTATGTTTCCATTCTAGTCTTTTAAGTGTTGGGTCCACTGGCCAACAATTTGTTTCTCATATTTCCCCTAGTTTCTGTTGGACAAGATGTAATCATTGGTATATTGATTGTGAAGACGTAGCCTTTTAAGCACTGGGCAACAGCATACATATATGTTGCTTTTGTTTATGATACTCATTAACATGATATTGTCCATTATGTCTATTTGATAGAAGCAAATCGAGCAGTTTGCTGTCTATTTATAATCCTTTTCTATCTAAAATGAAGGAAGTGAATGCATAAAGATCTCCAATACACTATCTGTCTAACAGTGTATTCCCATTCCTGTTCCTGTTACCACTTCGAGTGAAAATGAATGGCATTCCCTTTGGTGATATTTCACCTTAACTACACAGGAAAAACAAATCTTGGATGTGAAAGCTAGGAGCTTACATTAGTTAGGCCAGTGTCTGTAAGTGTCTCACATCTCAAGTTCCTTGTTGAAAGATAAGTTGATTTTGTTGATATCATGGTGCTCCTTTTAATTTCTTCCTTCCATTTTCTTTTGGGTATGGTAATAGCTCAGATGAGCCATTCTTTTTAAAGGAGCCTCCATAGGGAGGCATTCATTTTTCACTTTACAAAGCTAATGAATCATTCCCCTTATTCTTTGATAAATTCCTTGTTGAAATTCAAGTGGATTTGGTAAATCAATTATCTATAATTTTTTTTTTGATAGGTAAGTGTGACCCCTTGTTGGTATGGGAATTGGAACCAAGGACCTCAAGGTCTTTGCCAGAGTGCCCTTGCCATACTTATGCTCGGATGTCAAATAAGACGGATTGAACGATTCATGGAACTACTGTGCCTTCTGTACAATAAGTACTTGAGGGAAAAATAGATGCTTTATGGTTCATATTCATAGTTTATAAACTTGACTTGTTGCCTATGTTTCATGATTTGGGGGACACTGGCCACATGGAAAGTACACAAGATGGCTCTTTCAACACATATAGACATGTCTACCTGTACGCACTTGTGGACACACAATATTACAGTTTATAGAAAGGCAGTAGATTTCTGCTTTATGGAAAGCCAATTTTTCTTTGTTTTCTTTTCTTAAATTTAATTAATAGGTAACAACCCCAAGGGGTGGGAGAGATGACAAGGGCACTCAAGGCAAAGACCTTGAGGTCCTTGGCTCCAATCCTCACACCAAGGGGCCAAACTTACCTATCAAAAAAAAAAAGAAAAAGAGAAGGTAGCTATGGCTCCTTGGTATATGAAATGGAACCAAAGACCGTAAGGTCTTTTGCCTTGAGTGCCCTTTGGAAGTTGTTATCTTCTTCTATGTTTTATTCATCTAATTTTATACTCCCCCACCTTCACTTAAAAGAGCCCTTTGTTCCGTTTTAGGCCATTCCAAAAAGAGTACCTACTTTCTAATATTTCCTTTTGGGGATATTAATTTTACCTTTTATCCCTTGATGGATTGATTTGCTTCTTACTTAATTGATGAGTCCGTTTCTCACATGGGTAAAACAAATCATCCTTATACTTATAATAGAGTTAATTAACTTTTCTCAATCCGTGTGCCTAGTCGAGCGAGACTTTTCTATAGGAACAATATTAGGTATAACCTTATGGCCTTTTCCTCCCGGATATTGAAGGTTGCCTTGTCTGACAGCAATATGCATCTATGTCAACACTCAACACTTATGTCCATGTCCACAATTCATAGGCTATCTTGTTTATTAAAGCATTGAAAACCAAATATGTGCTTAAGTTTTTAACCCGTTGCCAACTTGCCTTTTCTGTGAATAAGTCAGCCTGTATAATAGTTTTAAGAATCAACTTAAGAAAGGTCAATGCATATTTGACTTAGGTTCAGCCTTAAGCTCCCTCTATTGACAAATTGGATTCATGTGAAAGACATTGGAGTGACGTGATGATCTTTTGTCTTCTTGTTTCCTCTCCCTAATGTGATGATTTATGTTTGTAGGAATAAACGACCAGAATTCACTGCATGGTTAGCAGAAGTGAAACAGGTATTGCATATTATAGTCTTTTCTTTCTCCCACTCTTCTTCCTCCTCTTTATTAGCTCTTAATGTTGCCTACTTAAATCTGATAATTTCTGGGATATTACTCAGAATTTATGGAACACTCATTTTCTTTTAGTGGTCGGTGTAATGTTGGCATACAATTTTATGTTCTTGACAATGTTCATCAATGGAAACTAGATTTGATAACTTCGGTCTGATAATATTGAAGCGATTGCTCTGAGTTATCTAGGAAATTCTGTCCTGACTATATGCATCCCTTTCATTTTCGCTCTTTTCTTTTCACCATTTACAGGTGAACCTTGAAAGTTTGCCCAACTGGGAAGAGAAGCAAATGTTCAAACAGTAAGTTTAAAGGCTTATTCCTTCTCACCATTGTATGCAAAACCCCTCTGTGTAGTGTAACTTAAATCTTTTCACCCTAGAGACGCAAACCCTTTAACTTTGTTTTATTTGTTCCTTCTCACGTTTATTCTAACTATTAAAAGTATCAGACTCCCTAACCCTATAATCTTTTACAGGTTCATGGAAGACCATAATACAGCTACTTTTCCTTCTAAAAAGTAAGGCATTTGATGATTATTATGTTACTTATTGTCCATTGGTTTTGTTTTAAGAAGTATCACTTATCAGCATGTATGGTTGCTGTTGCTGCTGTGCGTATGATTTTCCTCTCAAAGTTGGGTTTTTATTTTTTATTATTTTGTAATCTTCTTTTTATTCACTGGCATCATTGATGGACTGAATACCTCCATAGATGTGTATTAATCTACCCACCTATTTTCCTTCTAATCTCAATACATTACAGACTAAATGCTTTCCTTGAGGTGTTTTTGTTCATCTTCCTCCCTACTGAGATATCATTATGTATGATAACTTACCCTTTTCCCTTCTAGTGTATTTTTTCTTTTAGAATTTGTATCTTTCAAAAATTGAAAATTATGCTCGACCATAATGGTGTCTTATTTTAAGAGATACCTGTAGTATCTTGCTAGTTTAATGAAGAACGTCGCTCAAAGTTCATTTTGATGCTAATGTTACAGATACTATAGCCTTGATGCTTATCACAGACGAAAAATAGAAAAGGAAATAAAAAGAGGTTCCAAGAAAGCTACGGTGGATGAGCGTACTATATTTGACGATGAAGAACAACGACGGTATGTTCTATTACATTGCATGTTGCATTTGCTTTGGTTGTCCTTAATTTAGAATATGGTCACACATACATTGGCTTCTCTGCTTTTTTTTTTAACTGTAAAACTTACAATAGCTACATATGAAATAGGCGTGGATTTACTAGAAATCTAAACCCTTATAGCTGCATATTTATAAAGTTGTGCAAAGGTATATCTTTGTTTTTCATTGGGCTCCTGGTGCTTCCTTGCTCCACATAAGTATACGTCTCACAAAAATATTATGCTAATAAATGACAGTTTCAAGATTATGAATTTAGATCACAATGGCTTACCGAGTTAAGTTATGTGATTGGTTGGTCGACGGATATTGTACTAGTATATATTGAGAAGCCTCTTGCGATCATTTATATATTTATATTTAAGATATCAGTAATGTGGAATCATACGTGGGTGGGGAACACTTTTTAAATTAAAACTATCATTTAATTATTTATGTTTGTCTCAACTTACTTCCTCCTTTACTTGTAACTTTCCTCTTCCCCCTTCCCTTCCAAAAGATGTCCTTATGCTACTACATTTTATAATCTACTATTTAACTCGCTGAAATATGAATAGGTCCGATATATTGTTTGGCTTACTAGACATCTCCGTTAGGAGTATGCTGGATTATTTGGATGAGAGGAATCGAAGGGCATTTGATATTGAGGAACGACAAATTGATTTTTTAAAAGATCTTTTGTTGAAAACCTTGTATTTTTGGTGCACTGAGTCTGAAGAACATGACACTTCTTGTAAATCTTGTGCAGATTTTGTTAATAGCTTAGCTCTTGGCCAACTGTTCTTTTGGTATACTCCTAGTGTACAAAGGATGCGTCACTTGCTTTGACGCCTTTTATATGTACTTTTACTTACCAAAAAAAATTGTGGGTTTTGTGTGTGTGATTCCAATCTGAAAGGGTTCGTTTCGTCCTAAAGTCAAACTTTGAAGGCTGAACTAGGGTTCTGAACTCTGTGCACACAATTTTCTGCACGCTGCAAGAAATTTTCCAATTGTAAATTGGTTTTGGGATCGTAGAACGAACACATTGGACTAGCACCTTCTTGTGTTTCTTATCACATACGATGTATTTGCTCTTTGGTTTCTAATAGAATTCAAAATATGAGAATCTTGTTGCCCTAGAGGCAGTTGTCCCTCTTTATGGGAGAACAGATATTGTACCTCCATCTGGGACCTTTCAAATGTTATGTGTCTCAATTAATAGTGGTCCCAGTCCCTCCTTATTGTTGGCGCTCCTCATCCCTCTTCATCACCTCGGTTCTTGGTCCACCGCCCTCCTCCTCCCCTTCTGTTCAAATCTGCATCCATCCTTAATTCCTTATCGAGGATGCTCCCTGCTCCCAAAACTAAATTAAATGTACCCAATAGTGCGCTGCTTTCCTCCAAATTACATACAAGTGTATCCTCTTGGGATGTGTTAGCCTTTATGCTTTATCCTGGTTATTGAAGAATGGTTTTTATATGTCCACAATGATACTATCCGGTTTAAACTGAAATGCATTACGTTTCAGTAGAAATCATGTAGGGTTCTACCAATTTCAACCAATTTATCAGAAAATCCTGGTTATTGAAAGAAAGGTTTTCCTTTGTGCACAATGACTATCAGTTTTGAACAGAAGTGCATTATGTTTCAGTAGAAATCATGCAGGGTTCTACCAATCTCAACCAATTTATCAGAAACATATGTAACTATTATTATCAGAAACATACATAACTAGGGTGACACTTTTTGCTTGGGAGGCAGTCAATGATGCTATTCTCACGGGTGATAATTTGCGGAGACGTGGCATAGTGTATGTGAAATAGGTGTTATATGTGTAGAGGGGATGGTGAGAGTGTGAATCATCTCTTACTTCATTGTAAGGTGGTGAGGGAATTGTGGAGTTTGATTTTTGGCATTTGTAATCTATCGTGGGTGATGCCTGATTCTCTCAAGGAATTATTCTCCTGTTGGTCTTTGTATCGGAAGGGGAAAGGAGATTACATTGGAACCTTATTCCCTTGGGAGTCTGCTGCGTAATTTGGAAGGAGAGGAATAGAAGAGTTTTTGATAATGATGAGAGGACTGTTTCTGTTTTGAAGAATGATCTTCTTCATTTGCTGTTCTTTTGGTGCACAGATTCAGCTGGGCTTTCAGTCAACTCTTTTGTAGAGTTTATGGATAGCTATAGTATTTCGTAATTTCTTGTGTATACTTCTGGTGTACAAAGGACGCCGCACCTGTTTTACTGTTTTTTGTCTATAATACATTTATAAATTTTACTTAACAAAAAAAAACTGTTATGGTGGACAATTTTTGCTGTGTATTCAATTGGGTAATAGCTCAGGTCACGTGGATTGGCAATCTGCTAAGAATGTATTTCTGGTAATTGAAGTATATTCTGCAGCAGCTTAATTTGTTTTATGCGCTACGGTATTGCTTGTACACATCTTAGGGGAAAAAGAAGTTGAAAAAGACGAATATTGTGCATCCACTGAGAAATGATATATTTGTTAAGCCTTGGCTAATGTTTGTTTATCTAATGTTTGTTTATTCTTTACTTTGCCTTCTCAGACTAGAAATGCTGCAAGTGCGTGAAAAACAGAAGGAAGCGGAGGTGGAAGCACTGAAGTGTTCTATGCAAAGTGGAATGGTATGGTTTCACTTTATAAAATACCCTATTCTTGAGTTTGTTCCATCTGCATGCTACTTTTCCAAATAAAAGATATTCTTTTTGAAATGCTCTTTGAATAAATAGGCTCAAGCAATGAAAGAGCAGGCTCAGCTGAAGGAAGAGATGGCTTACCAGTACAAACTTGGCAACTTTGAGGTGAGGATTAAGGAAAAGGAAAAGATGGAAAATCTTTGCAGTGAATGTTGTCCAACTCTTTTTGGTTCAATTATTGATCCCTTCTTACAATATTAATCTATAGGCTGCAGCTGCTATTCAAAGAAGACTGGACCCCGATATTCCTATGTGACCGAGGCTGGTCAGATAATTTCTACTCTTTGCATCCGAAGAAAGAAGTTTCAACCTGAGAAAAGTTATGAGTCAAGAAGGTCTACCAACTGCCAAGACCATGGATGTGTTGAAGAAGGCAGTTAGCATTTCATCCAGATTTTGACCTATTTTGGGTACCAATTTACAGAGTATTGAGCTCAAAAGCAGATTTTTCCATATAATGAAAGAAGAGAATTATGCTACGACCATTGGTGCATACCAGAGAACTATGCTACTATCTCCAAGCAGGCTTGGCCCAGCCTGAATATGAATCTGCAGCTTTTTTCTTCCATATACGTTCTTCTGTTTTGGGGCCTTAGGGCTGCTACCATAAAAAAAAATCAATTTCCGAAATTGAGCTGGGTTAATTTTGCAATGTTTTTGTAGTATTAGCATTAATCACAATTATTTAGATAGACCAAAAATTTATAATTACAGTAGTTGGTGATATAAGGTATCGATATAGCATAGCATTTATACCAATGGGGTGGTCTTCTCAAACTATTATCCTAAACTTTAGTTGTAACGACCCGACCGGATCCTAATATGAAATCCCAAGCTGGACCGTCCAAATAGACACGAGTCAAGCATGTACAAGTAGGAATATAAAATTTCACATGGCGCAACATCGCATACGAATAACAACTTGGCTACTCTTGGCCGGAATAATACATAAAGTTAATAAGTCTTCGACGACGTTACAATTGGAATCCAACAATTACTTTTACAATTATAACACATGCAATATAATAACCTCAACGGTCATAACATGTCGGAGATATCAACATCAATAATACTTAAAAAGAGTAATAAACAGAAGGCAAAACCCTACATTTGGCCACCCAACTTTTCAAAAAATTGCAAGGCGGTCACCGAAAGTTTAAAACTTGCAATGAGGCCACTGAACTAAATTTATGTTGCAAGCGTGCCCATATTTTGGATGTCCGTTAGTTCCATCGTTAAACATGAGTGAAATTCCTATTTTGTCCCCTTTAAATAACAATTACTCTCTTTATGTGATATTAGAAACCCAAAGGGGTCTAATGAAAAAAAATCAAATATAAACCCTCTTCATCTCCCATCTTTCTCTCTCTCTTACGCGATCTCCAAAGAAATCGCGTCGGTGGACGGAATCTTCTGTACTGTTTGGGAATTGGGTTCTTTGGGTGTCCGAATGGTGGGGAGATGAAGGACCTACTGTGATTTGGGCAAAGGGGCGACGCCGGCTATGTGTGAGGCTAAACGAAGGTGGACGCCGAATGGCGGTGAGGATGCTGGACGTTAAAGACAGAGAATTCGGTAAGTTGATTGGGGATGAACGGAGATGGAAGCGGCTAGAAATTAACTGGAAGGGGTTATCGGCAGTTGGACCTTGGTGGAGCTTTTGTGATACGAAAGAGATGGCGGCAAAGATGAAGGATTCAAGCTAGGTTTGGAGCTCGTCTGCATATGGCGGTGGCGAATCCGGGAGATGAAGCTTGAGCGAGGAGATGGAGATTAAATGGAGGGGGATCAGCGTCGGTGATGGATGAAGGGGAGGTAGAACGCCGGGTGATGGCTGGAGATCGAGGTTACAAAAAGGGCGGCGGCTAGGGGTGTGCATGGGCTTTAAACACACGGGCTTTGGCATAGCCCAGTATGAGCCCATCTAGCCACGGGCTTCAGTTTTCAATGCCCAGTATAGCGGGCTTCATGCGGGCATAAAATTGATGGGCTTTCATGGGCTTTGACGGGCATTACATGGGCACGGGCTTTGATAGGTTTATGGATTGAATTATATGTTTTGATATTTTTATACCTATCAAACCTTGTACCGTCTTCCCTTGGAGAAAAGGAAAGAACTAAAGAATTGATGAACAATAACATTGAACACCGAAGTACTTATCAGACGAAGTGATTAGTGAACTAGTGAATGCTAATGCCACTTTGTCTACTATATATATATATATATATATATATATATATATATATATATATATATATATAATACTATTTGTGTCTACTTTACTTAACTTAACTATTTACTTAAAGAAATAAAAAGTTAAAAACTTTAGTTCACTACACAGTACTTCATTAGTTAAAAAGTTTAAAACCCTACTACTTTAATATAAGGCAAAACACACAAACGGGCCACCCAACTTTGGACCATATTGCAATTCGGCCACCGAAACTTTGGTTCATCTATTTTGGTCACCCTACTTTCGTTATGATGCAAGCCGCCCCATTTTTTGGATGGCCGTTAGATTTGGCCGTTAAGTCATGTCAAATGTCTATTTTACCCCTGTAAATATTAATGGAGGAACAATTATTTTTAAAAAGGGGTCAAACTGTAAATGATTGAACCTTGGGGATGTTACAGATCTGTTCATATTCATCTCTCTCTTTCTCACTCACACAGAGATCCTGCTCCTCTCTCAAATCCCACCCCTTCTTCTCCTGCGAACTTCACCGCCCCCATGGCAGTGGACTCTCTCTCACCATGTCTGTCAAATCCCAACAATCCACATCCATGGCAGGACCTCTTTTTACCGTGATGATAATTCGACCCCTTCTTTTTACCGCCTTGATCTTACAAGGAACAAAGATCGAAACCCAAGCGACCGTCCTCCCAAACCCAAAGACTCTCACCGATTTTGTCTCTCTCTCTCTTCTCTTTCATCTTCATCGCCGACATCGACATCTAGGGTTCGCTCTCTCCTCATCTCTCATCTATCTTTCAACGATTTCATCCCCATCGCCCCATGAACTCAATTCGATCGTGCGACCATCCGTCCCTCTCTCCCTCCTCATTCATCGCCAACGTGCGACATTGACGGTCCTCACCGATTTCGTCTCTTTCTATCTCCTCCTTCATCACTTATTTAATCGTCCGCATCGACATCTAGGGTTCCTCTCTCTCTCTCTTTCTCTCTATCTATCTCTCACCGATTTCATCCACATCGCCCCACGAACTCGGTCGATTCCCCACTTTCTCCTTCCCGCCTCTCTCCCTTCATTTCTCTCTCCTTTTTGTTGGTGTTTAAAACCCTAGATCGATTAATTGAATCGATCAATCGAGTTGGTCGGTCCTTCAATCGATCAGTGAGATTAGTGTGGTGGTGCTACTGCGACGGAGGTTGGTGATCGAGAGAGTTGGCCGGAGGCGGTGAGGTAAGGAAGGTGTGAGATTAGTGTGGTGGTGGAATTTGGGGGTTAGGGTTTTGTTGGAAGGGAGGAGAGAGAGGCGGAGCAGAGAGATGAAGATGAACTGCAGTGTTTGTGCGAGAGAGATGTGTGTGTGAGATCTGTGTTTGTGAGATCTCTGTTTGAGAGAGATGTGTGTGTGTGTGTGAGATCTCGTGAACTGCTAATGCCAGATCCAAAACAGATCTGTGTTTGTGTGTAAGAGATGAAGATGAACAGATCCAAAACACACAAATTATATTATTTACATTTTCACCCCTTTTAAATATAATTGTTCTTTTATTGATATTTACAGGGGTAAAATAGACATTTAACATGATTTAACGGCGAAATCTAACGGACATCCAAAAAATGGGGCGGCTTGCATCAGAACTAAAGTAGGGTGGCCAAAATAGATGAACCAAAGTTTCGGTGGCCGAATTGCAATATGGTCCAAAGTTGGGTGGCCCATTTGTGTGTTTTGCCTTAATATAATATATAGACAAATAATATTACGAGCTAGAGCTTGTAATATTATTACAAGCTTTAGCGTTAGAGTCGTTAGATGATTAAGTTGGTGATGATTTGGAAAGTCTGTATCATTACTTAAAAATAGTATATTTGATCTAACAATGTAGAGATCTAAATAGATTTGATCAAACGGTACTAACACTAAAGCTTGTAATAATACCACAAGCTCTAGCTTGTAATATCATACCTCTAATATATATATTATATTAAAGTAGTAGAGTTTTAAACTTTTTAACTAATGAACTAATGAAATACTGTGAAGTGAACTAAAGTTTTTAACTTTTTATTTCTTTAAGTAAATAGTTAAGTTAAGTAAAGTAGACACAAGTAATAATATTATATTTATATATTATATATAATTATTAAAAAAATAAGTATTGTAAATAGATGGGCCGGGGCGGGCACAACGGGCATTAAAAAATAAGAGCCTCTTGCCCGAGCCCATGGGCATCCTCACTTTAAAGCCCGTAACCGATGGACACTTTACGGGCACGGGCATTATGGGCATGGGCATTGCGGGCAGTGCGGGCCTTATGGGCTGATGGGCGAGTTTGCTCACCCCTAGCGGCGGCTGTTGATTGATTGGGCAGAGGGAGACGGCGGCGGGCTTGGTGTGAACGAATTAGAGAGAGAGAGAGAGAGAGAGAGAGAGAGAGAGAGAGGAGGGAGATGGCGTCGCCGGCTGGTTCACCGAGAAGGAGGAGTGGGTTTATATAGGCGACCAAACTCGTATCGCTTCGATCCGCCTCAATAGGTCTACTAAACTCGTGGAGTTGTGTGACCAACTCTTCGCATCGGTGCTCACTTGTGCTTGGTATATATCGCCGACCTCCTTCATCTTCTCCGGCGAATCTTCATCGCCGACGCCGATCTGCTTTCCCATCACCCACATCCGGTCAAACCTCCCACACTGCAGATCATCGCCCTGCATCCATTCCAGACCGGCCCGCGAGACTCCATTGTTGGGGTAGCAACCTTTTTCTCTTTCTAGAAATCCGCAAAGCAAGCCCACCTCTGCTTGTTCGATCAAACCCAATTGCTTTCGAAATGAAAAAACATATTTATAAAAAAAATTCAGTTAGACCCCTTTGGGTTTCTAATATCACATAAAGAGAGTAATTATTATTTAAAAGGGGCAAAATAGGAATTTCACTCATATTTAACGATGGAACTATCGGACATCCAAAATATGGGCACGCTTGCAACATAAATTTAGTTCAGTGGCCTCATTGTAAGTTTTAAACTTTCGGTGGCCGCCTTGCAATTTTTTGAAAAGTTGGGTGGCCAAATGTAGGGTTTTGCCTAAGCGGAATAAGCTGTAATGAAACATAATATATAAACAAGCTCGATATGGAAGTCGGCGTACAAAAGATTATAAGTCTAGAATATTCAAGAGTTATACACAACACAAAAACCCAAGTCAAGTCTAGATGACTTGTTTCCCATCGTCCTTGCCAAAATAAAGACCAACTATACAAAGTCTCAAAAGTACAACCTCCAAGCTCACTAGCTATCTAGCTCGGATACGACGAATCTAGGGAGGACCTTTTCCTTAGCTCGGATCTAAGGAAAACAAAACAAACAAATAGGATAGTCATAAAAATTTAGTAAGCTACTAAAATACACGTTCATGCCATAGCATAACATTTATCATAAATATGGAACATGATCATCAAATATCACTTAGCACATTATTCACTTAAGTGCGAGTAATAAATCACACAAGAAGGATATAATATAGACTCGGTCGCTATATAGCTCCTGCAATAAAGTTTGTTAACCCAATATCGTGACTACGATGCTCGTGACTTCGCATCGATATACCGAACTCTGCCGGCTAATAGCAGTCTGTGACGCATGTATTGATACGACAAAAGGGCTACTTCCCCACTGCGGCTTACAGTGGAGGTGTGTGTGATGTTCCAGGTACGGCGATCCATAGCGAGCACGAATCTCACGATTCGTGAAGGCAATGCATCGTCCTACCCTGACATAAAAATCAAATCGAATAATGTCAGCTGGACTCAATGTGATGCATAAGTAGGTGTTTACTCGTCACAAACAAACAAGGATTGAATTCGACAAGAGCGAACTCGTCCGACCAAGTGTAGACACCCCAATTTCGTACCCCTGGTATGTGACTGACATAAAATATCAAGAACTGTTAAAACTTAACAAATGTCAAGTCAGTAAGTCAAAATGCGAAAAGAAAAAGCAGATTAGCATGAACTGCAGGGCTAAAGTGCAAAATTTCCAAACTTTCAAAAGCTGTTGGTGCCGCCAATGAAGGCTTGGTGCCGCACCAAGCATGTCTTTCATGCGCTCTCTCAGATCAATTTGGTACAAGTCCTGAAGCGCTCGGTACAAGCGGCCAATGCACGGAGAACAAATTCACAAATTCCAGCCGCGTCCTCAGGCACTGCTATAAATAGAGGCCCCCGGCTCCCAGTTCTCGACACAATTTTTCATCCGCGATTTTTGATCGCAGCGAAGCTCTGCTTTGTTCCTTCGATAATCCTTAGTACGAGAGGTGCGAGATAGGTGAGTGGAAGCCCCTAAAAACTCCAAACCCCGGCCCAAACTCGCGATCAAAACCCATAGGTTATAAATGACCCCTAGCCTAGTTGTTAGGTGTCCACCTCAAAACCCCAGTCCAAAAATCCCAGAATAAGCCGTTACTCTGCCCGAGTAACGAGCTAAAAAGGTCAAAACTTAAGTCTAGGTTCCGCCCAACTGAAAAGGCCAAAACCAACCCAAATAAAGCTGTCACTCCCAATCAAATCAAGGAGTTGACAGGAGCCCAAACACCACCGCCTAAAAGGTAATACCTTTAAGAGCGTATTTTATTTCATTTGTATTTTTTCCTTTTATTTATTTTCAAAAGTTGTATTTTAAATTCGCACAATGTAGCCAATATAAGCCGTTGTCTTTGCCGGATTAGATTAGAAAATATTATGTAAAAGAGCCGTTATAATGGCCAAATATTCTTAAATGTGTTTGTAATTATTGGAAGGAGGCGGCTGCGAGTCCGTAAATAATGTAGCCACGAATGTATCTGTTTAATTTTCCCTTGTCAAAATACGACCTTATTTATTTGCTAGATTAATATAACAATGAGCATACTTCAGCCAAAAACGCTTTGAGATCGAAGAGGCGAGTTGGGTGCCTAGCACCTTCCCAACTCGTAACTTAGCCCCGAACCCGCTTTCTAAAATCTCGGTTTTCTTTTCGGTTTCCCTTTATTTTTGCCTTAAAATAAAGGTGGCGACTCTAAAACTTTCAGATCGGTGGGGCCTCGCAACATTCCTCTTTGCACTTTCCTGTTCTCCCTAAAAAAGGAGATACGGGAATGGAGGGGTGATGTATTCCCATATTCTGGTATCCCCTAAACAAGGGATAACTTGATGCGGGAAACCCATAGCTCCCATATCGATCAGATTGGGCCATAAGGCTATTTTAATAAATCCATAAGTGGGGGCGTCGCAATATCTTTTCTTGCACTCCTCTATTTTCCCCTGAAAGATAATAGGGGAGAATGAGAATGGAAAGGTAATGCATTCCCATATCCTGTTATCCCCGAAATAAGGGATAACCTGACATGAGGAAACCTTTAGTTCCCATTTTGGATACAAAATCCACTCAAGGCAACCGAGGCACATTCCAACGTGCTAACATAGACAGCACTCCTCTCGCACTTTGGATTTCGTCTTCCCCTAAACAAGGGAGGGTGGAACGAGAACAGTGGTGTCCCGCATCCGCACGTACGCGCACCCCTATCCAAGGGCGCGCGGGGTGCGGGAGCACATCCCGGGAACCTCACACCAAGTAGGCTATTAATCTCTACCATTAATCATGTTAAGGCAATTAATTGCTCATAATCAGATAATCACAAACGACCTCAATGATGCATAAATAGACCCAACTCATAGGTTAGTAAACTCGACCATACGGTGTCCAAACTTCGTAGGGATTAAGAGTAATGTCCAACATGTTCTAATCTTCCCTAGAGTCGACTCCGTTGAGTCTTTACTACACATTCCCAATTTTGGGGATTTGAAGCTATGTGCTTCATAAATTATCCTAAATTCATTATTAAGTCAAACTAGGTTACAAGCTAGCCAAAGTACTAGAATGTAGTTCATATTCATCATAGAGTCCAAATAAAGGCTATAACACATATCAACATACCAACATACCAAGTAAGCCATAATTAAGATACTTTCACATAGCACCATTTCAAGTAAACATCTAAATATTGTTTCTAACATGCTCACAATCCTAAATACACAAGATGAAAGGTAATAATATGCTTCCATAGTCATAAAAACATCCTACATATGCTTCTAACAAGTTCATAGGTTCAAAAGACAAGTTGAAAGCATATAAGGCAAGTATGTGTACTCATTGACCTCAAAAATCATAGGTTTTGTTTCCTTAGGATCAATGAGTACTAAAACCAAGAAGAAGAAGAGTAACTTACATGTAAACTACACACAAGAAACCAAATGAAGAAACTATTCGGTTTGAAGTGTTCTACTCTTCAAGCTCTTCAATCCTATGGCTTGGCTTCAACAATGGAGAGAAGGAACTAAGGAAACCATGAACAAACCTTCAAGAACTCATGGAGGAACCTTGGGGAAGAGCAATCCCGTTTTTGGAGAGAGAGGAGGTGAAATGAAGGCACAAAGACTGATTTTGTGGTGTTTAAGGGTTGGAAATGGTAGTAGGACAAGTGTCACTGCTTTGTGGTTGTTTAAAAATCTGTCTTGGGGATTAATGATCCAACTAATACACTCACTTAAACACACTCAAAACTAGTTAATAAGGTTAGGTTAATACTAAGGAGGGTTAGGGAGGTTTGGGTGAGGTTTAGGAATGGTCTTGATAGGGGTTGAATACACAAAAATCGTCAAACAACAAAACATGGTAAAACTCTCGGGGGACCTTGAGGGGGAAAGGCTCCACCCCCTTGCGGTCTCAAGGTCCTCAGCATCACCAAAGGCCAACCTACTGGATACCTTACGGGGGCAAGGTCTTCACACCTTGCGACCGCAAGCCTCACAACCTCAAAATGGTTTATAAAACCACCTAAAAGACCCCCAAACACTTAGCCAAAATAAATGCGGCTTAAACCTCATTCAAAGTGAGTCTAGAACTCACCCCGAACACCCTCGAACAACACTCGAATAATCCAAATGAAGGAGGGAAAGAAGGAGAACTAAACGAGCAACTAAACCAACGATTCAACAAGCATGCAAATAAGATTCTAAGCATGTTAAGAGCATTATGAAT
The DNA here is from genome assembly GCA_013146195.2 of Codonopsis lanceolata. NCBI lineage: Eukaryota > Viridiplantae > Streptophyta > Magnoliopsida > Asterales > Campanulaceae > Codonopsis > Codonopsis lanceolata. Next base: position 69,672,878 of record CM028380.1, read on the forward strand.
AACTTATAAATGATTTTAACACATATATAAACTAAGTAAACATGCTCATGAACATTAAGAATGCATGAATTGGCAAGCACACAATGATCATGCAAGAATCTGGGTGTTACACTCTCCCCTACTTTAAGGAATTTAGTCCCTAAATTCTTACCAAGTCCATCAAATAAATGTGGATACTTCTCACGCATCTCCACTTCCATTTCCTAAGTCACTTCCTCAATGTTGTGATTCCTCCAAAGGACTTTAACTAAAGAAATCCGTTTGGTTCGCAACACTTGCTCTTTGGTATCCAAAATTCTTACGGGCTTTTCAACATAGGACATATTCGGCTCAAATGTTATCTCCTCATATTCAAGTACGTGGGACTCATCTTTCAAATACTTTCGCAACATGGAAACATGGAAGACATTATGAGTCTCCGAGAGTGAATGCACAAGATTCGAGGAGTTGAAGCTTCACATGGAAGCATGGGAGCAGGGAAAGGCCTTGGAGGGAAATTTTATGGGCATTGCATTTAGCCCTTTGGCTCCATGGATCGAAAATGGCCCTTCGGTACAAGGCCTCATCTTTTTCAACATTAAAGAGTATACAGGGAAAACCAAAGCAAGAGATTGGATGATGTCCTTTGAGTCACAAATTGGTTTGGTAACCTCTAATGAGGCATTAAAGATTCGGGCATTTGTAGGTTCTTTGTAAAGAAATGCTTTGGCTTGGATGAAAGACCTTCCTCACAGATCGATCAACAACTGGGTAGATCTGCGAGCAAAATTCCTGGCCGACTTCGAAACCTCAGGAATCATAGCAAAGACAATGGAAGATTTGTCTAAAATTAAGCAATGGGCTCATGAATCTACGTCCAGCTACTTGGAGCGGTTCACGAAGATGCTCAAGAAAGTACTTGGCCTGTCCGAGCAGGAGGTCACTTTATGTTTTGAAACTGGTTTGCTTGAGGGAGAAGGCGGCATGAGATCAGAGTTGAGCATGAGGGAGCCCAAAATACAGGCATAAATGGTGTGCGGGAGAGACCGTTAAGAAGGAGAGTGTAGAGGCTAGTGGAAATGGAAACACTGGAAAGAACAACATGTAGAATAGAGGGGGTGGTTATAATTGAAGCAAATCGAGGTACGACCGCCTAAGAGAATTCCTTCGAGAAAGTGACCTCACCCCGCTTAATACATTGGTGGAGGACATATTGTATGGGGTATAGGATGAACTCCCCTGTGCACCATGTTTGAGTGTGGAGACTGCAGATACCAGGGATTGTACGAGGATGTGTGCCTACCATGATGACTATGGGCACACCACAGAGGAATGTTGGACGCTCAAGAAGGCCATTCAAAAGTTGATCAATGAAGGCAGATTGGATCGCTTCAAGCGGGATGGAAACAACAGGGGAAATGCCCCTCGAAGGGATGTACCACATGTTCGCGGAATGATCAATGTAATTTTGGAAGAGGAACCTACCCTCACGTAGCTAGGGAAGCAAATATACTCTATGTCAAAAGTGGTAGATTTCCCCCCAACTCTACAAATAGGGGAAGAAACTATTCAGTTCACTCACAGCAAGCTGGCGAGTGCTAGTTTGACTGGAGAACAGTCATTGATTGTGTCGGCCTTGGTAGATGGATGGGTCGTGTACCGGATGCTCATGGATACGGGAGCGTGCAATGATGTTATGTACTACTCCTGTTTTCAGGGACAGAATTTCTGGATGATTGCTTGAAGTGGTTTGTAGGGGACCTTGGAAGGCTTCACTAATCACAAAGTGCCAGTCCAGGGCATAGTTGAGTTAAAGGTGATGGTTGGGGAAGGCAGTCAGTCCAGAATGGAGAAAATCACTTTCATGGTGATTGATTTGAAATCCCCCTACAACATCATTTTGGGGGTACCGAGTATGACCAAGTTTCAAATGGTGGCATCCATTCCACACCATCAGGTGAAGTTTTACACTGATCAGGGGGTGGGGGTCTTGAAGAGCCTGCCCCGGGCAGTGCTGAAGTATGTCTGGGATAGCTAGAGGAAGAAGCAGAAATTGACCTTGTCGACTTAGGATCAAACTATCACCATCTGCCACAAGGAAAAATCTCATACGACCACTGGGCCAATTTAGATTGTAGTGGTGGGAGAGAGTTCTACTCAGGGCGAGCAGTAACCGTCTTTGGAGCCAGCTCGTCCACTGTCAATGGCAGAGTCGGAGGGACATGTGAAGCATACAAAGGATATGATCCTGGACCAGATTGACCAAGTGGAGGCACAGACTGAGGCCGAGTAAAAGTTGGAATGTGAAACGTTGTAAGTGCGGGATGAGCTTGAATTCACCGTACATGATGAGCTAGAGGAGATAGTGATCAATCCTGCCTATCCCGAGCAGAAAATTAAGATAGGCAGGGCTCTTTCTGATGAAGCCCGAGCTAGTTTGATCAAACAGCTCCAAAGTAGCTTGGACGTGTTTGCTTGGCGACCAGAGGATATGAGGGGTGTTAACGAGGAGGTGGCCGGCTGTGCACTACGTTAGTATGGATCCGACATACAGGCTTGTCCAATAGCGGCCAAGACAGTTCTCCTCGGAAAAGGATAAGGCCATTAAGGAGGAGGTAGAAAAGCTACTCTGGGCAGATATTATTGAGGAGATCCAATATCCGACCTGGTTAGCTTATGTGGTCATGGTGAAGAAAACAAATAGCAAGTGGAGAATGTGTGTGAACTTCATAGATTTGAATACAACTTGCTCAAGGATTGCTATCCCCTTCCCCACACCGATAAGCTTGTGGATGCAATAGCGGGGTTTGAATTTTTGAGCTTCATCGATGCGTACTCAGGATATCATCAGGTGAAGGTGAATGGAGAACACAAGGCACTGACCGCGTTTCGAGCGGCGGCTGGCCTTTCCTGTTATAAAATGATGCCATTCGGGCTGAAGAATGTGTGAACTACTTACCAGTGAATGGCCAACAATATGTTCAGCTCGTAGATCAGTAGGAACGTAGAAGCCTACATCGACGATATGGTCATGAAATCAAAAGGCCACGACCATACGGTGGATTTGGAGGAGACCTTTGGCAATCTCAGGAAGCACAACATGAAGCTCAACCCAAGCAAATGTGTGTTCGGGGCAAAAGCGGGCAAGTTCCTAGGGTTCATGGTGAACGAAATGGGGATATAGGTGAATCTTGAAAAAAATTAAGAATTAATCAAGATAAAGCCACCAAAGTGTATCAAGGACATCCAACAACTTAACGACAGGGTCATCGCCCTTGGCCGCTTTATCTCCAGGTTGGCGGAGGGATGTCTACCCTTCTTCAAGGTCCTTCTAGGAAATAAGGGTTTCGAATGGATAGCAGGGTGCAAGCAGGCTTTTCAACAGCTGAAAAACTACTTGGGAAAGCCTCCACTATTGAGTAGCCCAGTGGTGGGCTAGAGTCTGTATGTTTACTTAGCGGCCACAGATTAGGCTGTGGCCGCTGTTCTAGTTAGGGAGGAATGTAATGTCCAAAATCCTGTTTATTATGTGTCCAAGGCCCTCACCACAGTTGCGGGTCATTATTTTAATGTAGAAAAGTTGTCCTACTTGCTTGTTGTTGCTGCTCAAAAATTATGAGCATACTTTTATGTCCATGTAATAATTGTATACACGGACACTCCTCTCATAAAAATCTTGCATAAACCCGAATTTTCTGGCCGGCTGCTCACTTGGTCGATCGAGCTGACAGAATTTTCAAATAGACTACCACCCTCGGCGAGCTATAAAGGCACAAGACTTGGCAGATTTTGTAGCAAAACCAAGCTTCAATACTCCAAGCGAGGAGGAGAGCCTTCCTCAGCTTGAACCTACACCTGTCCCCCATTCAGAGACCTCACCCATAATATTGTTACGAACTCCATGTGGACAGAGCAGCCAATAAGTTGGGAAGTGAGCCATGCTTGTTGTTGGTACCACCCGAGCAGGATATGGAGTTCAAAAAAGCCTTGCGCTTTAAGTTTCTTGCATCCAACAACCAGGTCGAGTATGAAGCTCGGATCGCTGGTCCCGAGCTCGCACATGACATTGGTGTACATGAGATCGTGGTTTACAGTGACTCACAGCTGGTCGTGAATCAAGTTAGGGGAGAGTATTCGGTACACAACCCGGTTCTGGTACGATACTGGGAGCTGGTGAAAGAGTTCCTAAAAGATTTCAATTATTGGGAATTAGTGAGAATTCATCGCGAGGACAACATGCACACTGATTATCATTCCAAGATGGCAGAGGAGGAAATTCAATTCTTACATCCATGTGTCATGATTGAGTAGTTGGAAATGCCGGCAGTAGAGAATGATGTCATCATGGACAATGAGCCCGCTACGAAATGTTGGATCGATGATCTGAAGGATTATATCGAGTAGGGAGTCTTGCCCGAGGATAAGTCGAAAGCGAGGGTGATACAGAAGTGAGCTTGTAGATATGCAATCTTGGATAGAGTCCTATATAGACGATCCTATACGCGACCCCTACTCATAAGGGTGTAACGATTTCGTTTTTTTTGGTTTATGCCAAAACCACAAACCGAACCACCCCCTATTGGTTCCAAAAATTTCAAACCAAACCGAACCGAGTAAGGCTTGAACTGAACCAAACTGAACCACTCAGTTTGGTTTGGTTTGGTTTGATTTTATGGTTTATATAAATTATTTTTAATCAAATTAACCAATAAAAATAACAATAAAAATAAGAGTTTAATTTGGAATTAACATCAAAATTAGGAAATAACCTACTAAGAACAAATTATCATAAAAAAACAATACAAATTCTAAAATAAACACAAACAATGGAAGAAATAATAATTCTCCAACAATCAAGATTTTGTTTGGTTATATATATATATATATATATATATATATATATATATATATATATTAATTATGACTAAATCAAAGACCTAGATTATGCATATAAGATGATCCGAAGTTTCAAAATAGTTAATAAATGTAATATAATATATATTATATAATAAATAAAAATATATAGGTTGGTTTGGTTCGATATCAAAAATCGTGAACTGAACCGAATCGGACGGTCTTCCAATTTTTAAAACCGAAATCGAACCGTCTTTGACCAAAACCAAACCGACTGGTTTGGTTTGGTTCCGTGGTTCGATGGTTCCGATTTACACCCCTACCTACTCAGATGTGTACGACCAGAGATGACAGAAGGAATACTAAGGAAAATACATGAAGGAAAGTGCGGTGGACATCCTGGGTAACACTTGTTGGCAAAAAAGGTCCTGGCCGCAGGTTTTTATTGGATAACTTTGAGGCGTGATGCTGAAATGTATGTCAAGCAATCTGACAAATGTTAACGTTATGCTCACATTCCTCGCCTGCCCTACACCGAGCAGACTCATGTAGTGGCATCATGGCTGTTTGATATGTGGGGTATAAATTTAATTGGTACTTTCCCCTTGGCTTGGTCAAAGTTCAAATATGTAGTGGTGGCCGTTGATTACTTCACGAAATGGGTAGAGGCCAAACCATTGGCAACGATCAGTGAGGTGAATGTAATTGATTTCATGCACAAGCACATTTTGTGTCATTTTGGTGTTCCACGAACTATAGTGTCCGACCATGAGACCCAGATCTCAGAGAAATTCAAAAAGGCATGCGAGCAGAGGCGGGTTAAGAACTGGCAGTTTTTTGTGGCATGCCCACAAGGAAACGGCCAGGCAGAGGCAACCAACAAGTAGGTTTTGCACGCTCTCAAGAGAAGTCTGGAAGATAAGGCTGGCAAGTGGGTAGATGAATTACCATCAGCCTTGTGGGTGGTCAGAACTAGGGGTGTACAAGATTTTTTCGGAACCGGACCGAACCAATCAAAACTGGACCGGACCAATACTTTGGTTTGGTCATGGATCTGAATTTTCATAAAATCGGACATTTGGGTTGGTCCCGGTTCTCGAACTAAAAAAACACGGAACCGGACCGACCCGACACAATATTTGTTTATTTATTTATTTTATTATATATATATATATATATATATATATTAATTCCTAACACTTTCTTTGTTCTACTTTTTAGTTGGTACTCTTTTATTATTTTGTTTCCACCGGTTTGTTATCATATGAGTTTATGAGTTCGACATTTTTAATTGTTGCATGTGCTTTTATCGATAGTTTTTTAAAATTTTTATGAAGTTTCAGTCTTAAAATTTTTATTATGTATTTTATTAAACAGTTAAAAAGTAAAAAAATCATAGTATTGGTCCGGTCCAGATTGGTCTGGTTCCGGTTTTCTTTTTTTTTTCCAAAAAACTGGACCGAACCGGACCAAGCTCACCCCTAGTCAGAACATCGGTCAGGAGGCCTACGGGCAAGACACCTTTTTCCCTCACTTATGGTTATGTGGCCATGACGCCAGTGGAAATGTACTTGTTGACACACAAAGTGTCTCATTATAGCGCACAAAACAACAGTTTGGTTCGGGCAGCTGATTTAGATCTTTTTGAGGAAAAGCGAATAGTCTAAAATGAGAATGGACAACTACAAACAGCAAACAAAAGCTCACCATGACAAGCGAGTTCGAGGTCGTTCTTTTGCTATAGGTGATTGGGTCCTTCAGAAAATGGAGGTAACGGGTCATCGAGTAGAGTGGGGAAGCTTTCTCCTAATTGGGAAGGCTCTTTTCAAGTTTTCAGAGTAATTAGAGAAGGGACTTATGTGCTATGAACAGAGGAAGGGAGCGAGGTGAAACATCCATGGCATGCTGACCATCTGAAAAAGTATTACCGTTGAGAAAAAACCGAGTAGAGGGTGTAATTAGTTTCTCGCTTGTATGGTCGGTTGTATGATAATTATTCTAAGAAATAAATGAGCTTGTTTGATTTCCTAAATTTCATCTTTTATCTCGATTATACCTTTTTTCACGAGCACAATAAGTCTCTGCTCGTTGAAAAGGGTTTGAGTTCGAGTCTGGATCTTAGTTTGTATCTAAGACCGTGGCGTGGTGAACCAGTTATACTGGTGTCCTTGCTCACGATAGTGTACAGGGGTTGTAAAAAGTTCGATTGAAGAACAAGTGAAACACGACCTTGGATCTTGGCTTGTACCCAAGTTCTTAAGTGGTTAACGAGTTTGGAATTTAGATTGCACCTAAAGTCTAAGTGGTCATGTGAATTAGTTGCTCTAACATACGAGCTCGGTAAATTGAGCTGGCATACTAAAGTTGGGAAACTATATAACAAGAGACATAATGATATTAATGCAAAATTAAAAGTTATTACAGACAAAATGTAACTTGTTCAGGAAAGTGAAATGTGCAGTGGCACGTAGGCCGAGAAAGGGGCCTAATCATCAAAAGGAACTTCCAAGGGCTCAGTGGCATTCCTCCTCTCCTTGGTTCCAGCTTGCTTGCCCTCAATGATGACCACCTCACCATCACCTTCCCGAAAACATGAGTCGCCACGGTCGCAGCCTCTTGATATTGGGCTATCCAGATTTGAGTCATCAAGTCAGTCACTGTGGTCTCAGCGACCTCGGGGGGATTCTAGGTAGGTAGCTCTTTTTGAGCATCGAACTGGATGAGCAGAGCAAGCTCATCTTCGGTATAGGGCACCATCGCATGGCATGGGCAAGCAAAGGAGCAGAAGTGCGGGTTGGTACTTCATTCGACAAGTAACTCTGGTTTCACCTTTATCCCGTTTCTCGTTATTTGCCGAAGGACATGGTTTATCCCTTGGAGATACTAGAGATAAGTCTCATCCTCGACATGGGCCTCGATCTCAGTAGAGGATTTATAGTCGGTGATGATCGTTTATCTCTTCTCTTCACTGGGCCGGGATAGCTCATCCCTTGGCTTTTTTCTTGCTCAGCCTTGGCTTCTTCCAGCTGGCTCTTCACTGCCTTGAGCTCCTTCCTTACCTCACTTATGTTCTTGATGGCAATCTCTTCGGACTTTTTAGAGAAGCTGAGGTGAGATTCCAAGACCTTCTTTTCTTCTTCGACCTTGGAGAGCTCGGTCACTTTGGCAGTAACAGTCTCATCTCTCAGCTTTAGCTCACCTCGGAGAGTGTTGAGCTGCTCTTCCAACTTGTTATTCTCAAGAGTCAGCGCGCTGGAGGTGGTGAGATTGTTTAAGACCCGGTCATAGAATAGCTCAGTCTTTGTGGCCATCTAAAAATGAAATACGCAAGTCAAAGACAATAGACAAGACTCAATTAACTGTATGTACAAAGAAAATAGTCTTACCTCGGCCATGCATAACCCAATCTCCTCGACCAAGGCTGAGCTCGCTTGCTCGCTGCTCTTTTCCAGAGGCCACTGTGACGGAACCTTTTTATCACCTGGATCCCGACTGTGGCGGGGTGACCACCGCATTTATATATGTTAAGCTTTTCGAGATTTGGCACATCAGCAATCTCAACAATCAGTTTGCCAGCTTTCTTGCGAGATTCAGGCATGTGGAATTCACCTTTGTGCCATGAAGGCATGCGAGAGCTAGACGCCGTCCCATGATTATCTTTCTTTGTCCGCGACTTGGTTCTTTTTTCAACTGGAGGGTCGACGGCATGCCTTTTGCTTGAGGGAAGCTCGCTAGTGGGCACAGGCTTGACCAGAGCAGTGGTAGCAGGAGCGGTGACAACATGAGTCGTGGTAGCAAGAGAAGCGGTAATGGCAGGAGCAGCGACCTGGCTAGTCTCGGTGCGACCCCGGCTCGCTCCTCGCACATAGGAAACAACAAAAAGTTTGGGAAGAGCGGCAGGCTCTTGTACAACCAGTTGAGTATTCCTCCTCGTGGAGCCCCTCTTCATAGCTTGTAGAAACCTGGTGGTATCCTCGAGCTGCCTCATGTCTACGATTTCAATGGAAAAACATTTAGGAAAAATTCAAGAAGAAGCAATGTGCAAATGAGAAAAATTAGCATGCAAATCGATTAGCGAGAAGGCAGGAGTATAGCTAGTCCTAGGCCGCACACAGTCAGGGCATTCACTTGGGAACCTCCTCCCATGGCAACTACCACAGTATGGATGAGGCTCTTTTGCATCAAGAGAGACCCGTGGCTCTACCCCCTTTACAGGCCAACTGAGGACACCGGCCAGACGAAGGAAGATGGGGTCAATTAAGGGCCTCCCAGTCAAGTACCCATTCTTACCGCCTCTCCCTTCTTTCACACCGAGAAGAGTCCTAAAGGCAGTGGCTATTTTCAGCTCACCATCTCGGAAAGCATTCCTATTGTATTTGGGGATCTCCATGATTTGTAGATAGGGCGCAAAGGGTCATCCTACTCAATACTTAACGAGTAGGGCTTTCCCATCCCATGCCTCAACCTTGATGGGACCGTCGTTGAGAAGCTTAAAGTAGTTGGGGTTGGAATGGCCAGTGATACGCCTATTCTTTTTGTCAAGCGAGAACATGAAAATTTTTCGGAACAAGGTCATATCGGGCTCAAACCCAAGCAGCCTATAAGCTACGGTATATGCAACCAGGAACCTCACTATGGTAAGGGTCAGGTCGCAAGGGAAGGCATTGTTATAATGAAAGAATTCAACAATGAAGAGGTCTAAGGGAAGCCTCAAACCGACCAGGAAAAATCAAAATAAAAAACCATACGGTCTCCTTGATAGTTGTGGCTGGCTTTCTCGATGTCCAAATCGAAGGCTTCTACTCGATAATTTTTAGGGTCAATGCCCAGGGAGTAGAACCAGGCGAACACATCTTCTTCGCAGTTCAGGTCGTCCCATTTCAGAGAGGCTGGTTTATCGACCACAGGTTTTTTGCCTTTATGGTGAGCAACCCTTTTCTTTGTCTCCTGAGGAGTGCTTGTGCTTGGAGACTTAGACCTAGAGCGTCTATCCTTCTCGGCAGACGCCTGCTCATCCTCAACGTTGGCATTGTGATCTTCGCACTGCTCGTTCTCAACATTTGCACTGTTCTTTAGCACATTAAATATTATGTTTTCCAGATATTCACAACTAACCCCAAACACAAGTCAAATATTTTGTAGACGGTCCATTAGTGTTTATGTAATAGATCTAGTGGAAAACATAGTGCATTTTCAAATCCAAAGTTGATTGCTTTGGTGGTGGACGTAATACTCTTTATAGTACGAACCATCTCAAAATTCCTGTGTTCTTATTTCTTATCTGCTTACTGTTTTGCATTTATCTTATCAGCTTATCATATATTTGCAACTTATCTTCCAGGCTTCAAACTTAAAGACACAACAAGTCTACCGGTAGTTCTTACCAACAGACTTGGTGAATTGTTTCCAAGTGTTCTTTCCGCTGCTGTAACTGTCTCTATAGTTAAAAACATACATTCTGGAACATTGCGTTAAAAAGTTTCTAATTGTAAATAGGCTATTCAACCCCCCATTCTATCCTATTATTGTGCCCTTTGGAACTAACATTTGGTCTGAGATTGTGCAGTTCGCTCCACGCACTTTTCAATTTTCCATAGTATGTGGATGTGGCGGATTTTTCTTGTTGCAAAAGGGCAATGGGAATGCTTTAATTCATATACTCTAGGCACAATGCCTTGAGTGAATCTCTCCTCGAAGTCTGACCATAATTATGTGGCAGTGATGTCAATGAGACACATCGGTTTGTAGTTTTTACAAATCACGTCGATGAGCCACGATTTGACGATGGTGTTGCACTATATCCATGACTGGAAGTGCCCATCATTTACATCAGACTTTTGAATCGTTCCATCTACGAAGCCCTGTTTGTTTTTTGACAGGAGTGCATTCAGAAAATTACTCCTCCATGTAAAATAATTGTCTCCAGTCTCACTCAAGAGTTGCGTGACAAACACGAGTCTTGGATGATATGAAGGGTGGAGGTAATAGGGAGGCTTGGTATCGATAATGCTGCTTTGATTGTTTGCAATGTTTGCCGTGGTCTCCCTATTTTGAGTTGTTGAATCGCTTGCCATGGTGGTTGACAGGGGTTGAGCTTGGCTCTGATACCATAAAGAGAATAATAGAACCTGTTGTGATAATCTTATTGATCAAGGATGCTACGTTATATTTTGATATATATATATATATATATATATATATATATATATATATATATATATATATATATATATAATACAAAGGATGGAGTTAATCCTACATTACTGGCTACAATTACGGACTACATTAACGGCTAAAGCTATTGACTAAGCTGTAAATACAAGGAGTGTCCATATATACAAAGATCCATGATAGATGACTAAAATACTTCCAATAGTCCAACATTATTTTGAAATTTGATTGCATCTCAACTGTTTGATTTTATGCCCACATCTTCACTGCTCTTGGTGACAGTCATTATTGTTCAACATCTTGTTGGGCTGAAGCATGATTTATGCATTGCACTTTTCGTGCGATACTCTCTCCTCTATGACACCTATAATTGAGATTTTCATTTGTGAATTTTTGTTCTCTAAACTATTTGACACTCTCTCCTCTGTTACTCTTAGGTTCGTATTGGCACACAAACATTGAATAGCTACTGCCTACTGCTATTTGGAATTTTGGGTAATTGCTCATTGTTGAATATTCAAATAACAAAAGCAATAACAACTTTGTGCATTATTCAAAGATAGCATTTATTATATCTTTGTTGGAGTTTTTAATCTGTAAGCTTTCTCTCTCAAATTTATCTCTCTAAAAACTCTAAAATCCCTATTTTATTGAACTTATTTAATTGAGAATACGCGAGCCATTTCTACGTTCGAAAGTGTTTAATCAGAACTTATTTCATTCTTACAAGCCAGCGTACCTTGATTACAACCCAATTGAACTCAATTCGTGGATACACTATTAGAAAAATTACCTTTAGTGACGGAATTTTCCGTCGCTAAAGGCAAAATTCCGTCGCTGATGCCGACGGACCGATTTCCGTCGCTAAAGGCAGCCTTTAGCGACGGAAATTTCCGTCGCTAAAGGTTGATTTTCAGCGACAGAATTTTCCGTCGCTAAAGGCTTTTTTAAAATTAAATAAAATTGAATTTCAGCGACGGAATTTTCCGTCGCTAAAGGATTTTTAAAATTAAATAAAATTGATTTTCAGCGACGGAATTTTACGTCGCTAAAGGCTTTTTAAAATTAAATAAAATTGAATTTCAGCGACGGAATTTTCCGTCGCTAAAGACTTTTTAAAATTAAATAAAATTGAATTTCAGCGACGGAAATTTCCGTCGCTAAAGGCTTTTTAAAATTAAATAAAATTGAATTTCAGCGACGGAAATTTCCGTCGCTAAAGGCGTTTAAAAATTAAATAAAATTGAATTTCAGCAACGGAAAATTCCGTCGCTAAAGGAATTTAAAAAATAATTAAATTTGAATTTCAGCGACGGAAAATTCCGTCGCTAAAGGCATTTAAAAATTAATTAAAATTGAATTTCAGCGACGGAAAATTCCGTCGCTAAAGGCATTTAAAAATTAATTAAATTTGAATTTCAGCGACGGAAAATTCCGTCGCTAATAATGTAAAAAAATTTAAAAAAAAACCCCCAAAAATACTATTATTATAAATTTTTGTACCTGATAATATAACAATTAATACAAAACTGAAGATACAAAATAAACAATAATATAAAACCAATTTAAAAACATCAAACTGTAAATGTTATTACAACAATCCATGTAAATTATACATAACAATTAATACCAAAAACTTGTTTCTAGAGTTAACTTGTAAATTTAAACTTGTACAAATCAATGTAAACTATATCTAATAAAAAAAACTAAAAATAAAATTAAAAAATCCTACGACATGAGTATCAAGAAAACTTCATCTTCACGACAATCGCCTAGAAAACCTCGTCCAAGTAAAATTACTATTTTGATTAAAAATCAACAAGAAAAAGTCATTGTTTTCATATGATCAAACAAGAAGCTTTAGAAGCTTACCATAGGAATACATTTATGGCATAATCATCATTTCTTTGCTTTTTTTGCTGGATGAACCTAAACATGTACAAGTTATCCAAAATCAATTAGTTAATAATAATAACAAAAATGGTCCAACCCTATTTCCCCCACCCCCCAATGAGTATTAAACCAGAGGAATGGAAAGAGAAGAAATGGAATAAATGTTGCTTGAAAGTAAGCACGTTCGGTTTCAAAGTCCCCCAACGTACATACAATTATGTTGTTCGGTTTCAAAGTCAATTAAACTACAACCATGGATTTCATAGCATCAACATGGCTACCTAGCTAACAAGCGTACACATAAATCGATGTTTAAACATTAATACACTAAATTTACACTAACACCCCTTTGTTTCTTACCATTTACACTAACACCCCCCTAAACGCACATACAATTATCTTTTTGGTTTCAAAGTCAACTAAATTACAACCATTGATTTCATAGTATCAACATGGCTACCCAAATAACAAACATATATAAATTGATGTTTAAACATTAATACACTAAATTTACACTAACACCCATTTATTTATGACTATTTACACTAACACCCCTAAACGTACATATGGTTATGTTGTTCACCATGGATTTCATAGCATCAACATGGCTACCCATCTAACACGTATCATAAATCACAATGTTTCAGCTTGTGGGTAGGTCAGTTGGGGTGGGATTGGGGTCAAGGGGAGGGGTGGGGGTGGGAGGTGGTTTAGGTTGGGGTCAGGGGTTTAGGGTTAAGGGGCTTAGGTGGTTTAGGTTAGTTTACGGTTTAGTTTAGGGGGGTTTGGGGTTTAAGGTTTAGGTTTAGGTTAGTGTTGGGTCATTGGGAGGGGTTAGGTTTAGGGGTTAGGTATAGGGTGGTTAAGGTGGTTGGGGATATAGGGTTAGGTTAGTGTTAGGTTAGTTTAGTTACGATGGTTAGGTTTAGTTAGGTCAGTTTAAGGTTTAGGTTAGGTAGGTTAGTTTAGGTTTAGGTTTAGGCTTGGTTTAGGTTTAGGTTAGGTTTAAGGTTTAGGTTTTAGGGTTAGGTCTTAATTAGGTTAAGTTAGTGTTTAGAGTTGTGGTTTAGGTTTACGGGAGGTTAGTGGGGTTATGGTTTAGGTTTAGGTTTAGGTTTAAGGTTAGTGTTACTTTAAGGTTAATGTTATGGTTTAGGGCGTTGGGGCTAAGTTGGGGTCGGGGACGGGATGGGGGTGGGGTCAGTTAGGGTTTAGGTTTAGGTTTAGGGATTACAAGGTTGTTAGGGGTTAGGGTGGTTTAAGTTTTGGAGGTTTAGGGGGTTAGGTTTAGGTTTAGGTTAGTGGTTTAGGTTTAGGTTTAGTGTTATGGTTTAGGTTTAGGTTAGTGGTGGGGTTAGGGTCAAGCTGGGGCTGGGGTTGGGGTGTTCAGTTCTAAGGGGTTAGGGGTTGGGGTGGGTTAGGTTAGGTTTAAGGTTGTGGTTTAGGTTTAAGGTTGACAAAGTCTACAATGCCTCGATCTACAACAACTTCAAGACAAAGAAAAACTAAATAGAAAACCGAAAGTACCAAGTTTCTCTAAGAAAATATGAACCCCTCCCTAGCAGAAGGCGATTTCATCCAATTCACAGCCATTGCCAACCATTGGTTCATGTTGCCGTTCATCGATATCATAGCTTACTGTTGCTACTATCTAAGAAGAGGTTCAAGAAGAAGAGTCTTCGATCATGGATTTAAGAGTTCATTTTTTATTTAATGTTAAACTCTACAAAAAAAAAGAGAGGCTATCATGCCTCAAAAAAGCTCACTTGACTTGCACCTGCCAAATTTAGCTGTGTAATAGGGAGAAAGTGAAGGAGGGACAAATTGTGTTTCTAGTTTGAAAGTACAAAGGTCAACAGGAAGAAACTTTAATATAGAGACAAATCACAAGGGGGACGCCGGTAGAAGGATAAACATGTTAATATACACAAAATACATGCTTACGCAGAATGATCAAATTTAAGTATGCAACTCCTTCAACCCACTGTTTAGGGCAAAGTAACAGTACGAAGATTCAGCCAAGTGACAATTCAGGCAACCAAAGAAACAATATATACCATCTCTCATATCCATCAAAATAATTGACCAGTATTTTGGTTGAAATCTACAATGCTTAAACTGACCCAGATATATGGACCCTTGAAAGAAGTTGAATACATAAACAACTTGAAGAAATGATATGGAGCAAGTACAACACGTAACTATACAAAAAGATTGTAATGCACTAAAAATGTAAATGATGTCCATAGTTCCCAACTTAACTGCATCTAAGTTAATGATCGCAAAATTTGAAGTTGCATAGCTAAAGCGAATCATAGATTTGTGAGTAACTACTAGAGGAAGCTACAACACAGAAGAATATAATGTATATAAAAATCTACTGGTATGCCATTAACAGTCTACATATTAATTATGAAATTAATTAATCGAAACATCAGAATCATGAGTACTCAAAAACTGACACTGAGATCCCAAAGAAACATAAGTTTTCACAAGCTAAGAAATCGATATACCTCAGATTCCCTCGCTTGGGGCCATATCAAAAATCTTCCCCAAATCGAGATCCCACAATAGTCGATGAAGCCTTCGACAAACCTCAATATAGATTATGCTAAGCAAAATTGTTGTCAACAAAGGTGAGCTAATGTCGCAACATATATATTGTCCGCTAATAAAAGAGCATGGATACTATGGTGTTAATTGAAGTAAAGTTTGAACAAGAATGTGTTCCGTAGAAGTAAAATTTGCTAAGCAGGAATAGGATGATGATATACACCGCCGTAATTGAGCTTAATATCGAGTGCAAATATGAACATTTTGGATCTACCACAACAGTGATCTTTTGAAACCTCTTGACTCGGCGATTTGGGCGAAGGGGTAGAGAGATGGGATGGCGTCGTCGATGGAAGAAGAATTTGGAGTCGACAATCTAAGTCGGCTGGCTAAGTATGAAGACGACGAAGGACACCGGAGAAGAAGAAGGGGCTCGAACTGGGTTGTTGATGGAGCAGAGGGTTACAGCTTGAAATGGGGGCTGTGGCGGTTGGCGAAGGGGGATTACTATTGAGCCGATTGAATACGGCGGTGGCTGGCGGCTAGACTGATGTTGAGACGGCAGATATGGGAGAACGGATGGATTGTGGTGGAGATGGATTCGCCGGTGAAGAAGAGATGAAGAGGGACGGGTGAGATTCGGTGAGAAGAAGGAGGATCCTACCTGATTGAGTGAGATTGCGGCCGGGTTTGAACCGAGGCATAGATGAAGGGTTCATTCGCCCGAGAAGAAGGAGGGTCCGACCGAGCTTGTGATGTGGAGGATTACGGCGAGAATAGGGATTCGTGGCGGCTTGAAGACGGCTATCGGATGCGGGACGGCGGGTTGGATCGACGATGGTCGGGCCGAAGGAAGACGGGATGGAGGCGAATCCGGGAGATGAAGTCGGATGGAGTAGGTGCTCGGTTTGAGAAAGAAAGGGGTGATTGAGTATTAATGTATTATGTCAAGAAGGAGGGAAAATTGGGCGTAATATGATTTTTTGGGGAATTTTGGGGTCGGTGGAGGGAGTTTTAATTTTTCTGAACATGATTATAAATTGATTTGAAATTATATTTTTATAATTTTAAATACTTTCTTCGCTTTGGCTGGCTAAATAGTTCGCTTGAAAGTCATTTTTTGAAAGAAAATGACAACTTTAGTAGTTTATTAGTAATAAAATAACACTTTTATATCTTAATTTTTTTAATTGGACTCTTTAAATAACAAATCTCAAATATTTCAAAACATTATTTAATAATATAATATCATTCATTAAAATGATTAACATCAATATAATCACAAAAATTAAAATATTCACATTAATTTTAAACAATTTGATGCATTGTCGTGAACAAATTGAGGTGTTTATTTATACCTAGGGTTTTTTTGTGTGTTTTTAGTTGTGGGTTTATAAATACAATACAATTTACATTGTCTTTGTTTATCTTGAATTTAATTTATTAAATAGATAAAACGGTTTTATTTGATTTTTTTTCTTAATTTATATTTTCAATTTATAGCTTTTATCTTTAATTTAATTTAATAAAAAAAAGTGTGTGAGCGTAATGCATAATATAATATTATTAAATTATCAAATACAATTTAATTTAGTTAATTTAGTTAAATAATATTGTTTAGTCTTTCACAATCTTGTTGTCTTTGTTTATCTTGAATTTAATTTATTAAATAGATAAAACCGTTTTATTTGATTTTTTTTTGTTAATTTATATTTTCAATTTATAGCTTTTATCTTTAATTTAATTTAATAAAAAAAGTGTGTGTGCGTAATGCATAATATAATATTATTAAATTATCAAATCCAATTTAATTTAGTTAATTTAGTTAAATAATATTATTTAGTCTTTCACAATCTTGTTGTCTTTGTTTAATGTGAATTTAATTTATCAAATAGATAAAACATTTTTATTTGATTTTTTTCTTAATTTTATATTTTCAATTTATAGCTTTTATCTTTAAGTTACGTTATGTTACGTTATGTTAAGTTAAGTTGTTACGCCGCTAAGTTAAGTTTAGGTTGCTAAGTTACAGTTGGGTTAAGTTACGTGTTAAGTTAAGTTACGCTACATTATGTTAGTTAAGTTACGCTACATTGCTAAGTTGTTACGCCACATTAAGCTAAGTTATGTTAAGTTAAGTTAAGCCACGCTAAGTTGCTGGGTTGCCACGTTAAGTTGTTAAGTTGCTGCCACGCTAGTTGCTTGCCAAGTTGCCACGCCACGCTGGCTACGTTGCTGTTTAGCCAAGTTGCCACGCTAAGTTGCTGGGCTGTTGCTGTTGCTTGCCAAGTTGCCAAGTTGCCACGCACGCCACGTTGCCATGCGCCACACGCTACGTTGCTGCTTAAGCCACGCCAAGTTGGGTTGCCACGCCAGTTGCCACGCTTGCTGTTGCCACGCCACGCTGCTGCTGTTGCTGCTGCCACGCCAAGCTAAGCCACGCCACTGCTGCCAAGCTTACGCCACGCCAGTTGCCATGCTGCTGCTGCTGCCACGCCAGCTGCTGCCAAGCCACTGTTACAGTTAAATCACACACGCCACGCTGGGTTGCCACGCCACGCCACCAAGCTCAAGTTGGTTACATTGGGTTGCCACGCTAAGTTGCCACTGCTGCTTGAAGCCGCTGTACGCGTTGCCACGCCAGTTGCCAGTTGCCACGCTACATTGCTGCTAAGTTGCTCGCCAATGCCATGTTGCCATGCTTATGTTGCACGCTGTTGCTGCTGTTGCTGGGTTGGCCACGCCAAGTCACGCCAAGTTGCCAAGCCACGCTAAGTTGCTAAGTTGCTAAGCCACATTAATGTCAGCACACGCC
>CM028380.1:69691242-69730594 GCA_013146195.2 Codonopsis lanceolata
TTAACAAAAAGAAAAGCAAATCGGCGGACTTTGGCTAAACTCACGCAATAATGAGTTACTTTGCTGCAATTGCGAAACACGGTCACTTTGCTTCTAAATGTCCTAAGCTAAATAAAGCCTATAAAAGGAGGCCTTCTAAATCATTTTCTAAACATAGAGGTCTTAAGGACTTAGAAGAAAACCATGTAGCCACTTGGTTTGAAGCGATTCGGCGAGGAGGATAATGATGACTCACAGCTTGACACACATTTGTCTTGTTGCTCTAGAGTCACCTCCCACCTATGACTCGAGATAGTGAAGTTAAATACTCTCTCACTTTCACTAACATAGAACAATCTTGAAGAGCCTTCAAAGAAGATATCCTCGAGGATGCTCAAGAAATGCTAGAGAATTCAATGAATTGAGAAAGGCTTATGTTAAGTTAGCTAAAAGTCATGAGAAGCTGAGGCGAGAAATCCTTCTTTGGAAGCCAGGTTAAAAACTCTCCCGTGGGTTGGCGGGAAAGTATCAAGTTAAAAAAGAGAAGAGAACAAGTTTCTCAATGAAAAAGGTTGCTTGTCTTATTGATCATGCCAAAGAGTTATCTATTTGAGAAAGATGAGTTGCAAAGACCATTAACTCATGGAATAACTCGGCCGGTCTTTGATCAATTCTTGGAGATCGAAGCCCTCAGCGGATAAATACAGGGCTAGGATTCTCTAATGACATCTACGGTGCAACCTCTGAACAAGAAAATGAACATTTTTCAGTGAATAGTAATATTCTGCACAATGTATCAGAAACCTAACAAGGGTAAAGAAGGAGGAATTGGTTATCTTGCTACTCATATAAATACCACAGGTTCAAATTATCAAAAAGTGAAGCTTTGAAAGCAAAGCAATCATCTTTGAGATAAATGCATTTAAAGGAGAGTGCGGACTTACAACGACCCTCCACCCGGCACTTGCCACGTGGAAGCAAAGGCTGCTTTGTTTCGAGGCCTACTAAAATGCGCTCAAACCTTCGATTCATCAACGGTACCACGAGATGGTGCTCTTGATACGGAGAATGTTGATACCAAGCTTAAAGGAAAAATGCATGAGGTATCAAAGTATACTACCCGACAAACATACTTACGCTAAAACAAAAGCTGCTGCTATATACAGACTCGAAGCCTCATAAAGCCTCTAAGCTCTTGTTAACAAGACTACTAACTCAAAAACTGGCTGTTATTGTTAAGAAAAATGTTCAAAAACCTTCAACCCGGCATGATCATGTAGACTTACGTAATTTTCATCACTTTGTACATTTTGTAAGTGTTTGGCCACTGGTCCATGAATGTCTGTTGAAATCCATCATGAAGCTTCTTTGGATCCCCTATTCAAAAATCGGGCAAGTATGGGTTCCAAAATACGCTAACCATTTGGACCCATAAAGAAAAATAAAGGGACCATGATTTTCTTACCTTTACATCTCGGGTGTGCTTCATGGCTAATTCGTTCGAGAAAAGAAAGATGTATGGTATCTAGATAGCTTTCAAGACACATGGCCGGAGAATCACGCCTTCTCTCTAATTTTACGAAGCGAAGGCCCTCGGTCATCTTCGGAGACAATGCTAAAGGAAGAACAATTGGCTATGGATCCATCATTAGAAATCTCTCCATTCGGAAAAGTCTCTCTAGTAGAAGGCTTGAAACATAATCTCACAGTATTTCTCAATTGCGTGACAAAGGGCTTATATGTCAATTCTCCTCAAGCAGAGATGTGATATCAAGGATCGATCTCTTGCTCAACCAGTTCTTGGTCATAGACAAGGGAATGTCTATGTGATAGATTTGAATGCCTACGGTAAAATTTTGCTAATCTATGTCTTGTAGCTACTACTGCTCAAGACAAAAGCTGGTTGTGGCATAAAAGACTCGATCATTTGAACTTCAAATATTTGGCCAAGCTATCTAAAGAAGGTCTAGTCAAAGGATTGCCAAAGGTCTCTGTGACCATGATCGTTCGTGCAAAGCGTGCCAGCTGGGAAAGCTCTCAAAAAGCGTCATTCAAAAGCAAACCCGGGACTCTCAGCGACAAGACCTCTACAAGCTGCTTCACATGGATCTCTTCGGACCGATCACTACTATTAGCTATGGTGGTTTCGGATACACGCTAGTAGTAGTGGATGATTATACAAGATACACTTGGGCCGAGATGATGTCTTCTAAAGACCACACATACGATCTTCTTACGGCACTATTGAAGATTGCAAGCGCAAAAAACTTGATGAAATCGGTGGCGTTCGATCGGACAATGGCGAGTTCACCAATAATGGAATAGCAAAATCTTGTGATGATCACGGTATTGGGCACAACTCTCTCTTTGTAAGAACACCACGGCAAAAGCGGCGTTCTTTGAAAGGAAGAAACAGAACACTTATCGAGGCTGCTAAAACTATGCTTCTTTGAAGCAAAGTTGCCCAAACATACAGGCGAGGCGTCAATACGGCTGCTTCACTCGAGAGCAGATCATTGATCAACAAATTTCACGGTAAAACACCACATGAACTTTGGAGAGGTAAAACCCCAAACATTGGATTTTTCAAAATCTTCGGTGTAAATGCTTTGTAGTCTACAATGGTAATGATTACGAGAGGCAAATTTGATCATAAAGCCGATGAAGGTGTATTTTGGGTTATGCCTTACACTCCAAAGCTTACGGGGTTTTCAACAACGTTTATTAAAAATAGTTGAATCTGTTCATGTCTCATTTGATGAATTTGATTTATTAGAGCCACATGTGGCTCCAAATGTTCTTGATGATTTTGTTGATGTTGAGGCAGTACATCCCAACCATCGACCTCTAGTATACCTAATCCATCACCGGTAACTCAATCAAACATTCACGACCATCATTTTCTATCAAGCGGGTCACGAGAAGACTTGACCACCTGCTCAGAAAATCGAATCAAGAACCCTTTGTTTCTCATCACGAAAATCCTATTCCTCAACTCACTTATGAACCAAATTACGAACATAACTCTCATCAAGACACGGTGATCTTCCTATAGCCCTCCTTACGAACCTCGTCATGAAGAAAGCATGACAACTCATCATATTCTGCTGTCACAAGAACATGTAAAGATCATCCAATCTCTCAAATCATAGGTGACATTCATGTTAGATGCGCACGAGAAGATCCTCAAGAATGAATGTATGTTACGTCTTTGCATTCGTTTCGGAAGAAGAGCCAAAGAAGATCGAAGAAGCTCTTGAGATCCAAGTTGGTGGAAGCCATGCAAGAAGAACTTCGGCAATTTGAGCGATGCCAAGTATGGAAGCTAGTCCCAGCACTGCGATCATACGGTCATTGGCACAAAATGGGTGTTCGAAACAAGAAGGATGAGGATGGAAACATAGTGAGAAACAAAGCAAGACTTGTTGCACAAGGATATCGCCAAGAAGAAGGGATCGACTATGATGAAACATTCGCTCTGTAGCAAGATTGGAAGCTATCGAGAATCTTCTTAGCCTATGCTACATACAAGGACTTTGTCTTTGTATCAAATGGATGTCAAGCGCATTTCTTAATGGAGATCTTCAAAAGCGGTTTCACGTTGCTCAACCTCCGGGCTTTGTAGAAAGGGAAAGAAACTCATGTTTACAAGCTTAAGAAGGCTCTACGGTCTCTAACGGTCTTAAGCAAGCTCCTCGAGCACAGTATGAAACCTTATCCAAATTCTTGGTTGAACAAGGATTCGTGCGAGGAAGATTGACACCACTCTCTTCATTCTCAAGCCTGAAAGGACATTCTCTGTGGTACAAATTTACGTTGATGACATCATTTTCGGATCCACAAATGAGAAGGCGCTATGTAGCGATTTGAAAGCTTATGGTGGCAAGTTTCAAATGAGTATGATGGGAGAACTCACATTCTTCTTGGGTCTTCAAATTCAACAAGTCCAACAAAGGAATATTCATCGGCCAATCCAAGTATGCTAAAGATCTTGTCAAAAATTTGGATTGGAAGCGACAAACACATTTGATACTCGATGGTTGCTAAATGCAAACTTACAAAAGACCTCTGAGGGAAGAAAGTTGATATCACCTACTATAGGGGGATAATTGGCTCTCTGCTCTACCTCACTGCCAGCAGACCTGACATAGTGTATGCTGTTGGGGTGTGTGCTAGATTTCAAGCAGACCCTCGTGAGTCACATCTTCTTGCAGCCAAAAGAATCATCAAATACGTATCAGACACCACCAACTTAGGTATCGGTATCGAGGAATCCTCTTTCAACTTGGTTGGATACTCGGAGCCTTGAGACTATCTTTGGTTGCGGATTGACGAGAAAAAGCACTAGTGGAACTTGTCAATTTCTAGGAGGCAGACTTCGTCTCTTGGGCTAGCAAGAAACAAGCATCCGTTTCAAACTACACCAGGAGCGAGTACATAGGCTGGCGGTAGGCTGCTGTCAGCTGCTTTGGATCAAACAACGGTTGGTGGACTACGACATCAAAGTAGCGGGCGCCCAATCATGTGTGATAACACCTCGGCAATCTCTATCACATACAATCCCGTGATGCACTCCAAGACAAAGCATATCGATGTTCGATATCACTTTCTAAGGGACAATGTAGAAAAGAGAAACATTAGCATGAAGTATATTTCAACTGACCATCAACTAGCAGACATCTTCACCAAAGCTCTAGAAGCAGACAGGTTTGCTTATCTAAGGGGAGAGCTTGGTATGCTTGACCCGACTGCTTAAATTCAATCTAAAATTAATTTTTCATTATAATATTCAAATTTAAAAAAATTAATTTATTTTAAGCAGACTTGAAAATTTATTTTAAGCAGACTTGAAAATTCATTCTAAGCAGACTTATTACTTTCAAATATTTTCAAGAATTGATAAAGTCACTGGCAGAAAAATAAACTTTCTAAACTATAATTTTGAGAGGGAGGCTTATGCAAATTTTGAGGGACTAATTTCAAACTTGGTTGAGATATTTTATGAATAAGTACTTTTCTCTTTTAAGCCGTCATTCATTAAGTCTTGTCATCAAAAGGCGTCGACTTAATAACACTTCACAAGTCTCTATGGTGACGGCAGCGTCTTTTCATTTATAAACCCTCAGCAGTCAAAAATTCATTTCACAAGGCAGTCTCTTGCTATTCTCTCTCTCTAAAGTTTTTCTTCTCTCTACAATTTTACGCTTCCTCCTTCTGTTCTTGATCGATTAGATTCGCGTCATTTTCTTACGTGAATCTTACGCAATGGTAAGAAATTTACTAACCTAACTTCGATTACTAAGGCGTAAGCTCTTCTTTTTACCTTTTCTGCAACTCCGCCATTGTTAACTGTTCATATAGCTTCATATATCTTTGAACTTTTATTTTTATTTATTATTGACTAAATTATACATGCTACTGTTTGTGTCCTCTCAATTTCAGTACTTTAAGTAACTTTCAGTCTATATAAGATATTTCATGAACTGTCCAGAAAATTTTTAGGGCTCCCAATGCGTCTTACTCATACTTGAGTTCTTAAGAAGTTTGCCCTAATTTCTTGTTACGTGATTTCTTAATTTGGTACTTCTTCGCTACGCCATTCTGCACAAACCTCTAGCATCGACTCGACATTCCAAAATTGCCCCCAACTATGTATCATCAGGGGATGTGTATTGACGAACATACATTCGTGCCTATGCGGCGGGGTCAAGATAGTGGATGACTTGAACGATCGGCATTACGCCCTTGTTCATCTTTGGAAGATGAAGATTTCAGCTATATGTTAGCTGAAGAGTTTTATCAGAAGGCTACTGTCAATGACTCACGGTCTTCCATCACAGCTGTGGTCAGAACCGTTACCATCACTATCACTGCCTCCCGAATTGCCAAGATTATTGGCGTGGAGTTCGATGGTCCTACCTCACTCACGAGATCTTTGAAAAGACCCTTTGCATGGTCCTACATGCGTGGTGAGAACACACCAAGAGAGGCTGCTGCGAAAATGAAGAGGACCTGTTTGAAGGCGGCGTCTACTTCATCGACCACTTATTTGACAAAAGTCGATCTTCAAAAGCGGCACCACGACATAATGACCTCAGACCAGCTGGAGTACACATCTGCTGTCATTCTTAACATCAGACTCAACTGGGCTCAGATCCTCTTTGAGCTGTGTGATGCTGTCGAAGCTGTAAAGGCTTCTCTGAAGCAGAAGCGGCCTTTTGTCAGGCTTATCAACACTCTGCTTCGATCAAACTCGAAACTCCTCACTCACATATTCGCCTTTGAGAAGAAGAAGGTTCAGAAGTCAATCCAGTTTACCAGCACCTTCATCATCAATTATCAGAAGCTGAAGAACGAAAAGAGAATTCAGCAGGGTCTTCACCCTCTAGTCATCGTTCATGCCCTGAAGCCCCCTCCACTTAAAATCATCAAAATCAATCCTGAGACAACCGTGGACTCCTTCATAGCCAAGCAGCTGAGCAAGAAGCTCTCCAAGGAAGCTGCTGCTGAAGACTGCTCAAGCAAGGCTGCTGATCCTGCTCCCTCCTCACACAAAAAGAAGTCGAAGATATCATCTGGCGAGGAGGGCCAGCGGAGAGTTGCTTCCTCTTCCGGCTTCTTTTGCTAACCTTTGGTACCCAAGTTAAGCGAAGAAAGAAGGCTGGCTTTGCTCGTGCGCTCCTACTGATGCAGAAGAGGCTTGAACAGACATTTGCTCCCCTCAGGTCCTCATGGCGTAAAACCAAGCCTTGAACCGTCAGAACCCTTCATACCATTCATCCCACCTTCCTCTCCCATATCCTCTTCCTCCCCTCCACTCACTTCTTGCCCTAGCTGCTTTGTTGGGGAGAACTGTTGCCACTCATTCTTCCCTATTCCCTCTTGACCCCTGGTTGTTGAGGAGGAGCCTTCTCTGCTCTAAGAAGAAGACACGCAGACTTCGCAAGAAGTGCGTGGCTCCAACACCCTCTCAACCCATCGACACCATCCCTTCTACACCACCTTCTCGCCATCTTCACGAACCCATCTCCACTTATTCATCCGAAACCTCACTAGCCATTATACCAGTTCCGCCACCTCTGCTCCCTCTACCTCCTCTCCTTCCTTCTCTATGCCTGACCACTTCTCTCCTCTTGCTCCTCACATCTCTACTCTTCTTTACCAAACCGCCTTTCTACCAGAAATCTTCCCCCTATTTCTCGATATCTTACTCTATCTCCATCTCTTCGATCTCTACGGATTCTCTTTCCTTCCATCTCCTCGCCACCCACTCCTTTCTCTTTGACTTCTCCTCCATTTCGGACCTTCTCTATCCTTCTACTTCCCCTCTAACTTCCTCCTTCTACCTGACTATCCCTTTCCTTCCTATCTCTTAGAAGAATCCTCTTCCTCTTCTGCTTCTCACTTCTCTGTCAGCAGCTTAGCCACTGACATTGAGGTTGATTCCAAACCCTCTTCTCCTCCACCTTCTACCTCTGCTAATCACCACGCTTCATCGCCTCTTCTCCAAACCACTTTCATCATCCTTCCACCAGCCATATCTCCATTAACCTTAACCCTTCTCTACCACCGCGATCACGCCATTGGAGCTTCTTCGAGCAAACAACGACCGGCTAGCCCCTCAGCGGGGCGGTTTCTTCTATGGCAGCAGATTGATGTGATCAACTACGACCTCAATGCTACTCATGCCACCATTTTTGACATCGGGAAGATTGTTGATCAACTAGTGAGCGACCTTTGCTCGGGCCTTCACCACTCACGGGTTCCTAGTTCAAGATCAACAAAACGCTACGATCGGGATCTTTGCACTCTCAACAAATCGGCATTCGTGGTCTTTTCAATGAGCTCAAAACCGGCATGGCTCGAGCAATTCTTAGCCGACGAGAAGTTGTTGATTTCACCAATCTTCGCCTCGTCGAAGAAGCCGATGCAAGAGCTGCTGCTGCTGAACAGCGTAGGGTTGGTGCCATCAGGGAGGAGAGAGCTACTCACTTCTTGAATCAAGCCACGATTGAGGAGCACGACTACGAAACGCCTAAATGGAGAATCGAGAATGCGGGTTGGAGATTACTTAGAACGAGCACTCACCCAACCTATTACGAATGTTGGTATTTTGTTACGTATCTCGTTGTTAAACTATCTTTGTTTTTGCCAAAACTTGTTTGTTTAACGACTTGTTTAATCACAGATGTCTAAGTTTCTTTCAAAGTTTAAATTGCTTCATCTTGATATATACGCTCAATTTAAACTTCGCGTTTAAATCTTTAATAACCTGCATGCATACTTATCTCATAGATTTAAACCTTGCTCTTCTTAGTACTTTATCTTAATGCTTTTTATCTGTAAGTACTTAGTCTAGCTATCTCTCTACTAAGACTTACGCTCACGAGAGGTATGTGCGCTCTTAATAAAATTTCCTTAAGACATACTATTATCTCGGTGCATGATTCAAAAACGCTCGTAGGCGAGATGATGACATCAACCAAATAGGAGGAGATTGTTGATTCCCATGATT
This sequence comes from Codonopsis lanceolata, assembly GCA_013146195.2. Lineage (NCBI taxonomy): Eukaryota > Viridiplantae > Streptophyta > Magnoliopsida > Asterales > Campanulaceae > Codonopsis > Codonopsis lanceolata. The sequence continues at coordinate 69,699,737 of CM028380.1, forward strand.
AGATTTGGTTGAGTCATCTTCTGATTCTATTGTACAGTAGGCTAAAAGGTCTGCGTACCGATTAGTGTGGCAACTATCTTAGAATCACTGTGTTTAGAATAGTTTCTTAGTGTTAGTTCTTAGGCGCCTAACAAAGAAGCTTCTACAATGGTCCTTAAGAACCAAGACTTTGAAGTCCGCTTCAAAGTCCGAAAATCAAATTTGGCCAAAATCAAGAAACAATGACACGTGTACACCTATTTAGATATTTTTGAAAATATCTAGTCATTATGTCTTCACCAGATTATCTTTCAAGAAGTCAACTCTGCATGATGACAAGCTGTCGGGCATCTGAAATCGAAGACCGAAGACATTACCGTTTTGGCTAAGAAGACTTTCCAAGTCAGCAAAGCTCTGACTCAAACATTACTCGTTTAGTAATGTCTTCTCTCGCACACCGCATCTCGATGATCGTGGGCTTCTTCTCCCAAAGCGCCGAATTGCATTCAATGCAAAGGCGTTGGACTCAATTATCTCGATTTCGGACCAACGGTCAAAAGGTCTCTTCCTGGTATATATTCAAGTTTTGGAGATCTGAAGATATAACTCTTGCACATTAAACTCTCAAGCTTCATCTTCATCACTTAAGCATTCAAGAGATCAAAGGACAAGGACTAACACTTCACCAAACTTTCTGAAGCTGCAGATCTGCCATCTTAAATTATTTTTTAGCTTCATTTAGTTTGTCTTTAAACTGTTCTTTAAGTCTGCACGTGTAGAGAACAATTATTCATTGATTGTCTCTCTCACCTTTATACACTTGGTTAAAAACTCATTTTGTACACGATCCATTAGAGATCTAAATCATAAACCTAGTGGATAAACAAGTGCACTTTTAAAATCCAAAGCTAACCACTTTGGTAGTGGACGTAGTACTATTCACAGTACGAACCACTTCAAATTCCTGTGTGCAGTTCAAACTCTTCTTATCACTCTCATTAACTGCTTGTGCTTAACTGTTCCAGATTCTGTACTGCCTTAACATCACTCTTGATAATCTCAGAATCTGATTTGTTTCCGCTGCCTAAACACTTCTATTCAAACCTTTCAAAAATCCTTAAGAAGTGTTCTTTAAGAAAAAGTTTTATAAAAACATAACTAGGCTATTCACCCCCCCCCCCGTTCTAGCCTAGATTGAGCCTATTTTGGGACCAACATCTCTAGTCAAGTAACCTAGATATGAATTTTAAAATTCAGATCTGGGTATCTTCAAGCAACAACTCGAACAACAACAGGTCGTTTGCATATTTCAACAACGACGGAGGCCTAACTCTTGGTGACCTACTGGTTAACGGCACAGGTAAGCAGAAGCTATTCCCATGTACCCCACTGTTCGTTTTCCGCGGCCGATTCGGTTTTTTCCGGCTTGACCATGGCGTTCAACGTCGTCTACATCGTCATCTTCGTTTTCGGATCTGGGTTTTGGTGGGTTTGTTTAATGGAGGAAATTTACGGGGGTTTAAAGATCCAATGACACAGATTCTACTTTTTGAGATTTTTGAAAGACAAGGGAAGATTTACCCCCACCAATGTTGCTTGTCTTCATTTGATGATGGTGGGAGATGGTACAGAGGGAGGTGGAAGGTGGTGGATTGGGGCGATTGTTGGTAGTGTTGTGTTTGGGGTGAAGGGGATGTAATTTGTCATTCTCTCTCCACACTCTAGTAAAGCCAAATCTGAAATACCTGCTATCGGAATGCAAGAAGAAAAATTCATGGCTCCTGGATTCTGGAAGGACTCTAGTAGTAGTAAGAAAGAAGACAACATATTTATAAAAAAAATTCAGTTAGAGCCCTTTGGGTTTCTAATATCACATAAAGAGAATAATTGTTATTTAAAGGGGGCAAAATATGAATTTCACTCATATTTAACGATGAACCTAACAGACATCCAAAATATGGGCACGCTTGCAATATTAATTTAGTTCAATGGCCTCATTGCAAGTTTTAAACTTTCGGTGGCCGCCTTGCAATTTTTTGAAAAGTTGGGTGGCCAAATGGAGAGTTTTGCCTTAATTAAACCGAGAATCTAACTACGAAATGGAACATGTGGGATCAAACTAATTTATTTGGAAATGGTAGGACCAAACAAATGTTTCTTTGAAAGTTGAGGGACCAAAAAAATATTTAAATCTAATAAGTACTTTAATTTAAATTGTGATTGAACAAAAAATACCCTTAATTAGCCATATAAGTATTTGGTAAAACACACAAATGAGCCACCCAACTTTACCCCTTTTTACAATTCGGCCACCGAAACTTTGAAATATCTATTTTGACCATCCAACTTTAGTTCTGTTGCGAGCGACTCCATTTTTTAACGGACGTTAGACCAAGACGTTAAGTTTGAGTCAAATCCCTATTTTACCCTTGTAAAAAGGGTCTAACTATAAATAATAAATTTTTGGGTGAAAATGAGGTGTGTGTGAGTAATTGAGGAATTTGGAAATTTACAAAATTCTGCCTCCCCTGCCAGTTGTAAAATCAATCAAACAAACAAACAATATCAATCCCAACTCCCCTCTCCTCACTCTCTCTCTCTATAAAACCTTACACCTGTCTCTTTCTCTCTCTCTACAAAACACCCCAAATTCCACACTAAAACCCAACAACCCCTTTAATAGATCAACGATGTGGATGGAGAATTCGGGCTACTGTTATTTGCTCCTACGTCGCGTGACGACGGTGGAGGCGGAGGATGATGACGATGGTGGGGTTGATACTCGATGATGTATTGGGCAGAAACATGATTCGGAGGGTCTTGCATCGATGAAGGAAGTAGAGAACAAGAGTTCGGGCTGTCTGACGAGGGAAGCGGACGCCGATTGAGGGGGTCGGGGTGGTCTAACTGGGATTGGGGGTTTTAAAGAAGCTCCGTCATGATGGCCATGGCAGAGGAGGTCTTGCATCGATGAATCTTATTCTTCTTGTTGTTGGTGAAAGCATCGTGAGATCCGACCACCATTTGAGAGGGTCCGACAGAATGGTGATGATGTATGAAAAGGGACGGAGGGTCTTCTTCTACGTCTTGTAAGAAAGAAGGCAGCATACTGACACTTCTGTAATTGGCAAGAGGATGATCAAATTTGGGAGATAGATCAGGCGGAGATGGTAGTTTCTTAGCCGGAATCCCTTTGCTAGATTTGAGGGAGATGGATGAAGACTGGGCAGCGGAGTGGATTTGAGAGAGATCGTATAGAAAAGAGAGAGGCGACCCCTCATGGGTTTTCTTCCTTTTTTTTAAATGAGGTATTTTTGGGTTCATCTTGGGTTCAGTCATAATCGAAGGAGATTGGTTTTTTGATTTGACGAGTTTTGTGGAATATATGCATTTGTTTTGTTTTCCACAGATCTACTTTTCTTCCCCTTTGTTTTTTATTTTCAAGAATCAATAATGAGTTTGAAATCAGAAAAACTCGCCAGATCTACTATTTGCTATGCTTACAAAAATTGTTTCCCTACATTAATGTGATTAGTCAGGAACTGTTGGTTTGGATCAGTGGAAGAGAGAGAGAGAGAGAGAGAGAGAGAGAGAGAGAGAGAGAGAGAGAGAGAGAGAGAGAGAGAGGACACCAGAGAAGATGATCAGAATTGATGTGGGGAGAGCTTGACAAATCAAATTAGTTTTGACATTTGTAACATTGTTTTTCCTATTTTGCCCCTTAAGTTAACGTCCTAGTCTACCGTCCGTTAAAAATGGGGTTGCTTGCAACATAACTAAAGTTGGATGGTCAAAATAGACATTTCAAAGTTTCAGTGGTTGAATTGCAAAAAGGGGTAAAGTTGGGTGACCCATTTGTGTGTTTTGCCTAAGTATTTTTTAAGCTGTTTTTACTTCAATTTTCTTTCAATCAAAAGGAAACTATTATTATTTATTTATTGGCAAACTAAGCCTCTGGGCCACTATACTTTTCAAAAGGTTGCAATTTAGTCACTAAAAGTTTAAGATTATCAATGTGGCCACTGTACATTAGTTACGCCCCAAATTAACACATTTTTGGATGGATGTTGTGTTCAACCATTAAATTTAAGGACAAAATAGGAAATGACTACACCCAAAACGCTAAGCAATGGTGTTGGTGTGTTTTCGTTATTAACTGTAATCTAATTAATTTTAAGTTAATCCAATGAATTTCAACGTAGGAAATGACAATGCACCATATCGTTTCTTCAGATTCGGTGAAGACAATGCACCTGGTCGTCTCTTCAGTGTGCTAACAAGATTGACTTTCTCTCTCTCTCTTGCATCTCCGGTCACCTCAAGCTTCACATCTATATATCATCATTCATCTCTCTTATCCTGTCAAGTCGCAACCAACGCATCGCATCCCTTAGTTTCAAATCCGGCGAAGATATCGCACTCTCTCTTCACCCCACCACCAGCAACACCAAAACCACCACATCTACTAACAAAATTGATTAAACTTTGTGTAATTCTCAATCAAAACATTTGAAGAAGAAGAAAAGAAGACAACTTAGATAAACTGGAATCTGCTTGAACATGGTGAAACGAAGACGAAATAACGAAGAATCTGTGAGAGAAGAAGTAGACGAAAGTTGTAACTCCCCGAGCCCGAAAGCCCAGTTCGCTACGTGTAGCCCATACATTAGCCCACTGAGTACGCAACATATTGGGTCATCTGGCCCATCACAAGCCGACTCAAAAGTCTATGGATGATGTTGGTGACCAGACATAATGTGTGGCCACCTTATAAATCGAACACAATTCCCACACCTACCCGATGATGTGGGATGAGGTATTACAATCTCCCCCACTTAAATCCTTGACGTTCTCATCAAGATGCTGCGTGCTCAGTGGGCCAGTGTGTGGGCTATACTTAGCGAATCAGGCTTTCGGGCTCGGGGCGTTACAAATGGTATCAGAGCGGGTCCAGACTGGAAATGTGGGAACAAAGTGCTACACCGTAGAAGGTGGGAGCCACCTCATGATCCCCATATGAGCTACCTCTTGAATCCTGCATTGCCCGGGGTACAATTTGGCCTTGACGAGGACGTCAAGGATTTAAGTGCAAGATATTGTAATACCCCATCCCACATCGGTTAGGTATGAGACTTGTGTGTGGTTTATAAGGTGGCCACACTCTACTACTGGGCACCAATATCATCCATGGACTTTTGGGTCGGCTTGTGGTGGGCTTGATGACCCAAGGTGCTGCGTGCTCAGTAGGTCAGTGTGTAGGCTACACGTAGCGGATCGGGCTTTCGGTCTCGGGGAGTTACAAAAGTGAGGAAGGAGAAGCCAAAGCAGAGAGATCGTAGATAAGAAAATTCTGAAAAAGAGACAAGTAGTACGGTTTGTCGAGCGTTTTCTCGTGTGAATTCGCTCGGGAGAATACACTGTTGGTGAATTAAGGGTATTGGAATTGATTTGAATGTATTCAAACTATGTAAAGTTAGTGTGTATTACAATTTTTTGGCAGCAGGGGTAGATCTGATTTTGCAATTGTCAATGGATGGAAAAGCTTTGATTAAACCATATTGGTTGATAATTCTTCTGAATCTAATTTTATTTTTAGGATTTGACTTACAATCATTCGGATTGATAAAATCATGGGCGACACTTTTTTTTCATGATAGTAGTTATAAATGGTTTGACGAACACATCACTAGATTGCATGTAGGTTAAGGGATGAAGAGTGTCAAGAAGAAGACGACGGGAGGGTGGTGTCTAATATGGAGTCATGGAGAGAGATGATTTTTTTCCAATTGATCCCTTTGGGTTTCTTATATCACAAAAAGTTTTATCATTAACAAGGGCAAAAGTATAGGTATTTTATATATGCTTAACAGGTTGAACCTAACATCTATAAAAAATGAATTAATTTGCAGTGTAACTAATATATGGTGGCCACATTGACAATTTTAAACTTAGGTAAATCGTACAATTGATTAATTGATTATGACCTTATTTGCCATTAGTCCCTTAACAATTTTTTTTACCAATTTGGTCCTTTGACTTTTAAATTTTCATGCGATTAGTTCTTTTGATGGATAACCGTTAGTGAAATTTCGTTAAGTTGTCTATGAGACTCATGTGGATTCGACTAAAGGTTAAAATACAACTTTTCAAACATAAGCTATATTACAATTTGCAATCGAGTCTGTAGGATTTAGAAAAAGACCAAAAATCCTTCTTCCTTAACTAATCTATTCTTGAAATCCAAAAACTAATATATAGCAATTAATCTTATAAATATATATGAAACAAAAAAAAAACGCTAATTATGCTCATAAGTTTGGGTTTTGTTGCAAGAATGGTGTGAGACAAAAAGGGTACGACTGGGATCTTGCATAAAGTTGGAAGGGTGTTTGGATGGAGCTTGGAGAGACACCAAACTTCAAAGTAGTGGCCGGGGACGCGAGTGTCGGTTAGACCCAAATAGGAAGACATAACAATCATAGGCGGATCCACATGAGAGGATGAGGTGTCCATGGACACCGCTCAAGGAAAAAAAATTGGGAGTAGGTTTATGATATTTGACAATTGGACCCCTCCAAAAGTTTTTATTGGACCCCTCCCAAATTCTTTGTAAAAAATATTGTTAAGACGAATTTACAAAATCGAATGTCCGATCAATTTTTAAATGATTCTCTTGTATGTTATATCGAAAAAGACATGTTAATAAATGTTAGTGATAATGATTAATTACGCGTTTTCAACGTATGAAAACGCGTAAAGGACAAATTGTAATTTCTAATTTTTTTTATATAATATTCTCTCCGTCCCAAAATATATGACGTTTTGAACGAGTTTTTTTGTTCCAAAATAGATGACACTTTGGAATTTTCAAGGAACATTTTTTTTTTCCAATTCTACCTATATTTATTGACCTTGTAACTCGTGTTTGATTCTTTGGGTAAGAATATTAAGACACCTCATTAATGTTTGGATATGGACAGTTTAATCTTTACAATATGTTTCTCTGGTCTGTGTGAAAAGCTCGAAAACGTCATATATTTGGGACGGAGGGAGTAGTTAAAATTTTGGACACCGGTCAACATTATTCCTGGATCCGCCACTGACAATAGGATTGCTTAATTGACCAGAATTTGGGGCTTTCTTGGCCGAAGATGAGAAAGAGGACCGAGACAGGCGTCGAGCTTGCGAGAATCAATGCTAGGGTTTGGGTAGAAGGAGAAAGAGAGCTCAGAAATGGTTGTGCGACGGCTTGGGGGGGGGGAGAGAATGGGGAAAAAGATCAAAAATTTGGGAGAGAAAGGTTTTGATTCCAAGCCCTAGGTGCCAATTGAACACGCATATTGACATAGATATGGGTTGCCTAGTTGGAGATGGTGACCAGAACCCTAAGTCTTGAAATTCAGGTGGACAGCAGCTGCTAGGCTGAAAATTGAAGGGGGAATACGAGAGGGTGGTAGAAAAGGCAAGTTGAAGGTTAGTGAAAGAGAGAGAAAGAGGTCAGGAAAAGAAGGGATAAAAAGATCGTAGAATGCAACCTTGGGGAAGAAGGTTTTCTAGTGTTTTTTTTTTCTTTCAAATCCTAGAGACTCAGATTGCAAATTAGATATAGTTTATGTTTTGAAAATTGCATTATTCCTTACCCAAACTCACATGAGAGGTAAGTAACTTAACGGTATTTCACTAACGATATTTATCAAAAGGACTATTGTATGAAAATTTAAGTCAAAGGACCAAATTGATAAAAAAAATTCAAGGGACTAATAGAAAAGAAGGTGATTGTCAAGGGACTAATTTTGTGATTTACCCTTTAAACATTTAGTGGCCAAATTGCATCATTTTAAAAAATATGATGGCTCAAATATGTGTTTTGCCTTTTTTTCTCCATGTTTCTATGTAAAATTATACTTTCTTTCTATGGTAATTTTTTAAAATAAAGTAGCATATGTACTTCTACATACCTAAAATTGTTTTTTGTTAAACTTTTTTGTTGCATTTGAATCTTATTGACTTTTAGTAAGTTACCTTTTAGCATATCTTTTATTTTTATTTTTGATTTTTCACTTTTATTCAATGACCAATGTATTTTCATTTTCTTTTAATGTGTAATTTCTTGAAAAGTCATATTTGATTATTTATGTTCATAAAATATAAATAAAAAGTGAAATTATGCTCTACAAGAAGAGAAAAAATATTTTTAGCACATAATTTTATTACTAAAAGAAAAAAAGTAAGATTAAATATGAATATGAATATCATGATTAAGAATTTTATTTTCTTTAATTATTATTTTTGTGATATCACACAATGAAATATATTTTAGTTTTATTTATGTAATTCATAAAACGAACTAAAGAAATGAGTATTTTCGTCTATGTAACCTTAGCTCAAGATGAACGCCGGGAATAAATATTTGTTATGGTGGAAATATATTCTTCCTTAATTTAGTTTCATACATTTGTAATTTATTTTCTCTATTTTCCCGGAGTTCGTATCAACGAAGCGCAACCAAGATCGAGTGTGTCCAATTTGAACTGAATCTAAGAGAAACGTTTGGGAATGACTTGTGAATCGATTCAAGTCGAGTTTACCAAGGTTTTTGAGGTTCGGTTCAAGCTTGTTTATACACCTCTTTAGCAACACGAAAAAAGATATCGTCATAATTCATGGATGATAAAGAAAATGTTAACAAAATCATTTTTTAGAAATGTACATTTATACATTGGCTTGCATACCTTGCAAGGTTATGCTAGCTGTTGAAATGGGCAACAGTACAGAATGAATAACACTTGCATTTTCTGTCAAAAATTGAGAAGACATTTAACATTAATTCATTCTTTGATTGCAGTGAAATTACAAAAAGAATTTGGTGAGAGCTTAAGAACAACGGAGGTGGGATGCTACTTACGATTTACGAATGGAGATTAATTGATGTGTTAAACAGAATGGCTAGTAAAAGTTAGACAGGTCAAGAGTAGTTTAGAAGATTTGCTGGATCTCAGTTGCACCGTATTCTTGTGTGTGAAAGAAATGATAAGCGCTTATCTCCAGAAGCAGAAAACTTACATATATTGTGATGATGCAGGAGATCATTAATGATTTGGTACGTGAGATACTCTGAAATTCCCTCTTGATCCTACACCAAACGAATAGCCTGTAAAAAACGGGGTATACAATAGTAGGGTGGAATATATGTCAGTACTCAGTAGTTTCTTCCTCGTTAACGAATAGTTACCTGCCAAAAAAACAGTTATTCCCAAGAAGAGTTTCATGAAAGAAATATAAAAGCCTCCAATACAGCATTCTTGTGTAATTCAACAGAAGAACACACGACAAGTTTATCCAACACAACCAATGTTTTACAGATTCCGTTTATTGAAAGCAAAAAGCTTTTCTAGAAGCTGCACATTATTAAAAAAGAGAAATTTTTTTGTAACCAAACCATAAAACGACTTCAAGTCTCTTATGGTTCAACGTTCAGCTAGTGAATCATTCCGCGATTTGTTCAAATTTTATTGAAGCGTGAGTCGAGACCCTTGGAAAGCTTAATAACTCTTCTTCGGCTCCCTTTATGATTCTTTCTCTATCTTTTCGCGAACCTCTTGCAGTCATAGTTATTTCCTCTAGAGCTTCTGCATTCTTCATTATGAACTTGGCCAACTGAAGTTCATCATTCCTCCCAGAAACTGCTGAAAATCGTACCACCTTCAAGAAAGGCAGAGGACACTCCTCAAAGTATCCACTCACAGAATCATCTTCAGGTGATAGACTTCCCTGTATATAACAGAAATTGGAAGATAGTAAAAGTTCCAAGAAAAAACAAGGAGAGAGAAAGAGAGAGAGAGAGAGAGAGAGAGAGCACATTAAGAAAACTTCTTCACAGAATGCAGAAGTCAAGCTAAATTGATAAACCTTTACTTTACAGCATAAGACAAGAAAATGGCTGAAGGACTTACCCTGCAAACTGTGAGAGATACAAGGCATGGCAAGTGTCGTAACAAAGTAATTAACGATTCACTGAGTACAGGAGTGCCTCCAGTAATTGTCAGATGACGAGTACGATTGAGTTGGAGAAGATTATGTTTTAAGTCCCGTAGATAGGCAAGAGCCTTCAAAAAATAGCACAGCAATAGTTAGTGTTTCTAATCAATTCTCACGAAAAGGAAAGAGATTGATGATATGATGCAAACATACCGTAATGGTATCACTGGACAGTGTCAACGACTTGAGGCTAGAGAACTGCCTAAGAAGTGCACAAGTAAGCGAGCCCATAATATGTTCACGTTTCAAATAATGAGATGCTAGCTCAATTGTGGCATCAATGACATCCGGCAGTGGGCCAACAAGACTAATGTAGACAAATGAATGGGATCCACAATTGAATTTGGTAATTTCTGATCCATGAATTCTCAACACACAATCGATCACCCTAGAAAGTTTTGGCTCATAAAAATATTCAAAATCGCCAATATTGAAGATGTTAAGAACGGGAGCATCAATATTAACACGCAGCACGTTCTCCCAACTGCATCCCCATAAACTCAACTCTTGAAGAAGCGGGAAACTGATACTTAGTTCCCTTGACTGAGGAAAATCCGTATTCAGGATTGTGATATCAGAAAGATTTAGGATTTTCAGGCTTGAGAAGCAAAATGAAGTAGGGAGTTTGAAAGTACAAGTCAGAGTCAAATGGAGTTCATCTAGGACCTGACTGTCTAATGCACACTGGGGGAAAACCATGGATTCCTTTAGAGAACAACAAATTTTAATCTTTTGAACTTGACGTCTTACCAGGGCGGTGATCCATGTGTGAACTCGAGCTGCATCATACTGTTTGATGCATTCAACGGTAAAACTCTTTATAGGTTGATTACCGAGGAGCATAAGAACTCTTTCGATAAATATCAAGAAATTCGATTTTTTAGTCATTTTCCTGCAACGAACAAAATAATCATAGAACAGTAAATGGGTAGTATTAGTCCATCTATATTTCCATTTCATTGACAATGCATCAGTTTTAAGAGCATCCTCCATTGGAAGGAAGGACATTATGTGGTTGATCAGCTCTTCAGGCAAATTACTAAGTCTGTCTACATTCTTGTCTGCAGATGTCTCTCCATGAAACTTCTTTGCATTTGCATTCAAAAACAGATCGTCCTTATCCATAATCTTCCTTGACAAAATAGGCCAAACCAGTCTCCGTACTTCTTATGATGTAGATCACTATCTCTGACACACACGAATTGACATGTTAATTATTTGAAAAAAGAGAAAGATATATTGAATGAAATGAAATATGCTACGTAATTCAAATTAATTTGTATAATTCGATTTTTCATAACAAAAAGTGATAATCTCAAATTCCGAATACAAGCTGACATTCATTTAGTCTGTTCATTAGCAAATTTTGAGGACGCCGCATCTCCTTTTTTTTTTTATATATATATATATATATATAAAATAAAACATGTACTCGTTTAATTCTCACATATTCAATCTTAAATAAAAAAGAGAGTGGATCACAGAGCTCTACATCAAAGTGACCGCTCTTTTCAGCCCAAAATCCACATTTTCTGATCAATCTATAAAATATTTTTCTATCATGAAAATCACTAAAAAGGGCTTTTGAGTATTATGAAAAGAAAAAAACAACAAAAATCATCGCTTTAATTCTAACGGCTCTAAGTTATCTGATTAGCAACTAAAAGAGATTTTAATTACAATGATCGGTACTCAAATTTGAATTCATGCAATAGAGTAGACAGATTCAGACACCAGATATATACAAACTGATTCAATCACCAAAATTTATACATGCAATCACAATTAAAGAACTGAAGTAACAAACAACAAGCATGTTGAGAAGCAAAAAGAAAAAGAGGAGAAATACTGGAGAAAAAGGAAAGAGATCTAACCAAATGGGGAAATGAACCTAGGGTTGCAGCTACTTTACTTAGAGGAATCTAGAGAATTCCATCTCCGGCACGAAGACGGAGTTAGCAAAATGAACAGAATATGACAAGTCGAAACCTCGCTAGTATCGCCATATATTCGCACACCTAAAATGCGACAACGCACTATTGAAAATGATCCAACGGTCCAGAGGTCGCCAACACGAGTAACATCATTGCTTTGGTTCTCTTCCTGAAGTTTCTTAGTTTGCAAGTTCGAATATAAATTTACATAATTTTAGATACCAATGACGCGGCACTCATGTATACATATGAGTTGTCCTAAAATGTGTACTACCACTAATATATATGTAACCATTCAAATGTAATATTACTTGATGAAATATACAATTTTCCCCGTCAACTATATTGCATTTCTAAAAATTGTTCATGATTTAAATATTTACTTACAACAGAGAAGGTTATGTTTTTTTTTGGGTAAAAATACTTTAGGATATGACACAGCAAGAAGGAAATGCTTGAAATACCGAAAATGTAATCCGAAAGCATTTGAAAATCATGCCGACAACAGTCAATGATTCAATGGAATCACGATTTACTGTACAGATTATAAGAACATTAGATACAAATTTTAGTAATTAAATTATTTTCCTTGCTCAAGATTTGGCCTGAAGAAGTTGATATCTTCAGGCAGATGGAAGAAGGGGGAAATATGAAAAATCGGGTCGGTCAAATATATTACTATCATTTTATTTCCCTGCTCTTCTTGATTTCTTATCTGAAAATTAGTTTGATCTTTACTAAAATTATAGTACAAGAGCATTAAGGGTTATGTAGTTATGGAGCTTTGCTTCAGAATTTATGGCCTAAAGTTATCGAATTAAAAGACTAGGGGTCTTGGTGTAACTTTGGGGTGTAATTTTGCAGAGGGGCTGCTGCTAGATTATTTTTTGGAGATAATTACAAGCCGGTACATTTTCTAAAACATTTTTTCAAATCAATCCATCAATTTTTTTGACATATCTTTTAGGTACATTTTTAGGATAAATGTACATCATTGCCCCCAAGGCTCTCTCTCGGAACATGAAGAAGATTGCTACATATCTCATGGTATTCTTTCTCGGAACAAATTGCTTTTGGATTTCAAATCTTTGTTTGCAGACTTCTTTATGTCCAACCAATAATGCATTTCACCTTTCTAAACCCTAGGTAAAATCGTATCTAGGCAAAAGTGATTATAATCCATTCTTTGTATTTTGTCATTAATAACCTCCTTGTTAACACTTTCTCCTTTCATGTGATTCAAGCATGTGATTCATGATATCTGTCATTTCCATTTAGGATGAAGCCTTACGACCTTCTCGGTGATAGTTTATTTTGGTGGTAATGACTCGGTAGCCCTCACCCCTCACGGTCTTGGTCCTCATGTACCTCTTCCGAATATATCGATAACATGAAGAAGATTGCTACATATCTCATGGTATTCTTTCTCGGAGTATATATTCAACCGCTAGGGTTACTATCAACTATTCTAATATGAATCACTTTTGCAATGAAACTTTCGAGATAAGACTCGTGTAATCTTTCTTAGTGCTCCTCCTATAAATGTAGGCATCGGCATTGCACGATGCCGATTTGACATCGGCATTTTGGCATCGGCATTTTTTGGCATCGGCATATTGCACGATGCCAAGATTTCATCATCATTTCACGATGCCAAGATTTGGCATCGCATTTTGGCATCGAAATATTTTGGCGTCGAACAATTGTAGGCATCGGATTTCACGATGCCAAGATTTGACATCGGCATTTTGGCATGCCAAGGCTTGGCATCGAGTTTTCATTTGACATTTTTGTCGTTTGGGCAATTGTAGTTATATGAAATGTCCAAAAATTGATGGTCAGATGAAAAGATGTTTTGAAATTGTCTTGAAATTTATTTTTGATGTTGCCTTGACTACAATTAGGGCTTCTGCCGCAGCATCAGAGAGGAAAAAAGGAGCTGTTGAGTGACCAATTTTCTTGAGAGAGCTGCTGCATATCATCTTCTTTGGGAAAGAGGCTGTGATTTATTTTTCCTAGCAGCAGCAATTAGTTTTCTTCTCTCTTCGTTGCTTGATAGTGTATCAAGATTGTAACTTGTAAGCCATACTTTTTCATTACTTTATTTTGTGAAAGATTGACCATTTCCGCCCATGGACGTAGGCTTTACACTTGGCTGAACCATGTAAATCATTGTGTTAGTATTTTTTCTTTCGTCAGTTATTTCTTGTTATTTTGTGATTCCTAAACATATATTCAAACCTAGATCAAAGGGACTCCAGCGTTGTGTAATTCACATTGAATTACCCATCTTCAATTTGTTGTGTTGGGTGCAAATCCCCAACAGTAATTGATGCTTAATGGGGTCTAGGGTTAGGAATTATAAGGGGAGAAATTCTGGCCGGTATACTTTGGGGATTTTCAACCCCTTTACTCCATGATATTTTTCAGACCTGAAAAAATGAAACTTTCATTCAAGTCATGCATTGCGATTCGCAAAAACATGCCTTACGATTTACAACCGCGTGCATCGTTTGATATCAATGAATACATCGTCCTATCAAATGATGCATCGCGATGCATCAAAATTACATTTTTTTCGGTTTGAAAAAAATCGAGCTTGATACAAATTTTTTTTGTTTGACCTTTTCACGGTGCTTGCCTTACTAAATTTTATAATTAGCTAAACCTCTGCTAGGATTTAAATTCCAGTCTTTAAGACAACATTTCTATTGAAATGTCAAAACAACAAAGCTTTAGTTTTTATTAGTGGCACTACAACTGAGTTGAACTGAACTTAATGGATGGATAACGAGATGAATTGCTCTTTAAGGACTACATTAGCAAAACCAAGTAACAAATGTTCATTTTAACGTGCGCAGACAGCAACGCAAGGAGCTCACCAACCGTTTGATAAAATTGCACAGAGACAACAAAACTGTATAGAGAAAGCCAACTTTGCTCATTAGACTGCGTGCATCTACAACCAATGGCAATAGTCAGTTGAATACTCACTCAAAGAGTTCATGTTTAAAAAGTCTAATTATTTAGGGACATTGTATTTTTCTTACCAAAATCCACATAAGAGATGGGTGCAACTAAAGCAACTGATCCCCTCATGTATGTCTACTTGTGGGCTTTACAATATTATGTTTCTTTTCTGTGCATAATAGTGAGCGCAATATAGAAATTTTAATTAAAAAATGGTGTACTGTATTAAGTATATTGCAATTTGCAAGTATGGTATTAACTAAGAAAAAAAAGGATGCAACAAGGGATTGGCGAATGGTGTCAACATCGCCGAGCTTGATGGAAGTGGCTGTGTGTTAGAGGTGGGGAGTGTAAACCTTGGCTTTGGGTAAAACACCTTTCTCCTGGAAAAGAGCTCCTTCTTTATCTCATCCATGTGTTCCCTCGGTACCGTCATACTCTCTCACTCTCCCTCCCCATTCTACTGCTAAAAACCCCAAATAAGGGGAGAAAAGCAACAAAGTGAAAGGGGTTATATGCCAAGATTTATCCTAGATTTTCATAATCCCATAACAAAAGTATATCATAAATGTCCAATGTTAATGTTATACGTACATTCTTCCCTATTTCCCATAATCTAGAATCATATAAAAAAAAGTACCACTTCTAGATCTGCATTCGATCGATTTCAAAGATTCATGTAATTATAATTTACTTCATGTGCTTTAGGATTTTTGTCACCTATAAATTGGCCCTTTGGAGGCAGGGTTAAAGGCCATTCGAGAGTTTTCACTAGGAGGAAAAATTGGGAGTATTGAACTAGCGATTGAGAAACAGATCGAAAAACCATGGAGAGAAAGGGAGTCGCTCTAAGTTTACTGTTGACAATGATGATGATGCCGTTGCTGTTTGGGTCAGCAGAAGGAGACTGCTTTCATAGATGCATGAAAGATTGCGAAAGTGATCATTTCAAATGTTTCTTCATGTGCTTGCATGAATGTCCCCCCGCAAATGCATCCCCAACTGGACCACTTCACTACTGTAAGCTTGGTTGTTCAATTAAGCATTGTGACAAGTTTGAAAAAGGTGCGGTCGGTCTATTACACTTATTCTAATGTTTATTCAATTAAGCATTTCTGTTTCTCTCTTTCTCTTTCTAATTAGAGCTAGGGATATGAACGTACTAACGATGGCTGAATAACAAATGTGGCAGATGAACACAAAATGCAAAGCTGCTTGGACAAATGCTCAAATGAAGTCTGCAACATCAAGGGCTACAATTAATGCATGACACTAATTTTAAGTGTCTACTCTACTGTATTAACACAATAAGAATAATGGACTTCCACTTAACGGTGTGACTTCCTTTCTTTAATGCGCAGACCAAATCTGTGATCCTTTGTTGTATACTTTCAATTTCATTCCTTTCCCTTCATTATTTCTAAGTCATTTGAGATCTTGAATAACACATGATATGCCAAATGGCATCTAATCTACTTCGTAAATGTTACTCCATCCGTTCCGGGGTAAAGAGTCCATTTTCAAAAATTAAGGTACAAAAGTGTCATTTTATTATTAATGCATTACTAAAAGTGTCATTTTTTAGAAAAAAATTGACTTTCAAATGAGGCTTTTGCTCGGAACAGAGGGAGTAGATGGATGAGATAGGAACAAAAGGTTGATGTTAATGTTAGCCATATATAATCAATCATATTTTAGATAGAAGTTTCCATTATAATAGCTCTCCCTGCAATCACCCTATGCCGAAACCAAAAATGGTCCAATTCTATTGTTTGGGAACACACTTAAAATTTTGAATTGGAATTGAATTTTAAATCCAAATACCTCAATTTCATAAAACAAATTATATACTAAAACCTAATAATTTGAATTCAAAATTTTGTTTCCTTTTCCCCCTATTATTTTATAAAATAACTCACTCTTCTTTCACCACCACCACCACCATCGACCCTCATTGCATCCACCACAACCGGCCGCCTCCAGCCACCAAGTTCAGTTCAACTCAGTTGTAGTGCCACTAATAAAAATTAAAGCTTTGTTGTTTGGGCGCGTGAATAGAAATGCTGCCTTAAAGACTAGAATTTAAATCATATCAGAGGTTTAGCTAATTAAAAATTTTAGTAAGTCAAACACTGGGAAAAGGTCAAACAAAATAAATTAGTATAGTATTATTTGTCGTACAAATCTATATCTGCTAGCTTGTTTAGCTTGATATTGTTTTCAAACCAAAGGCACTTTTGATGCATCGCAATGCATCATTTCATAAGACGATGCATTAGACGATACAAGCGTTGTAAATGGCGATGCATATTTTTGTGCATCCCCATGCATGACGTGAATGACAAAGTCTTTTTTCCGGTCTAAAAAAATATCATAAAGTAAAGCGGTTGAAAATGTCCCAAAGTGTATCGGCCTAAATTTTTCCCCTTATAATTCCTAACCCTAGATCCCATTAAGCATCAATTACTGTAGGGAATTTGCACCCAACACAACAAATTGGAGATGGGTGATTCAATGTGAAATTGTGAAATACACAATGCCGCCGTCCCTTCGATCTAGGTTTGAATATTTGTTTAGGAATCACAAAATAACAAGAAATAACCAACGAAAAATAAATAAATACTACCACGATGATTTACGTGGTTCCGACCAAGTACAAAGCTACATCCACAAGGAGAAATGGTCAATATATCTTTCACAAAAGAAAGTAATGAAAAAGTATGGCTTACAATCTTGATACACTATCAAGCACAAAGAGTGAAGAAAACAAATTGCTGCTCCAAGGAAAAATAAATCACATCCTCTTCCCCCAAGAAGATGATATGCAGCAGCTTGGTCACAGCTCTTTTTTTCCTCTCTAAGGCTGCGGCAGCAGCCCTAATTGTAGTCAACGTTAACGCAATATCAAAAAATAATCAAGAAGAGCAGCCCTCTGCAAAATTACACCCCAAAGTTACACCATTTTAATTCAATAACTTTAGGCCATAAATTCTGAAGCAAAACTCCACAATTACATCAACATTAATGCTCTTGTACTAAAAAAATAGTAAAGCAAGATAAAACTAATTTTCACATAAGAAATCAAGAAGAGCATGGAAAGAAAATGATAGTAATATATTTGACCAACCTGGTTTTTAAGATTTCCCCCTTCCCCCTTCTTCCATCTGCCAAAAGATATCAACTTCTTTTGGCCAAGTCTTGAGCAAGGAAAATAATTTAATTACCAACGTTTGTATACAATGTTCTTATAATCTGTACAACACAATCATGATTCCATTGACTCATTGACTGTTGTCCGCATGATTTCCAAATGCTTCCCGATTACATTTTTGGTATTTCAAGCATTTCCTTCTTGCTGTGTCGTATCCTAAAGTATTTTTACCAGAAAAGCATAACCTTCTCTGTTGTAAGTAAATATTTAAATCATGAACAATTTTTAGAAATGAAATGTAGTTGGCGGGGAAAATTGTATATTTCACCAACTAATAATACATTTGAATGCTTACATATTTAGTGAATACCCTGTTTAATTAGTGGTAGTACACATTTTAGGACAACTCATATATATACATGAGCACCGCGTCATTGGTATCTAAAATTATGGTAAAATTCATATTTGACAAGTTTTGGCATTTTTGTATCAATATATTTAATTAGATTTTGTTTTCCTTGGTCCTTAAGTTTAGGCATTATATTTGGAAACAAAATCTTGTTATAATTCATCTTTCAATCGGGTATCTAGTCTCCTTCATTATATGGTAATAAAATCTAGGGATATGGTAAGAAGATTTCATTCCTTTCCTCTAATCCTTGTTCTTGTAGGAGTCGGATTGTTTCATGTGTGTAGGAGATCTCGACATTATATAAAGAGGAGGCTTGGACACGACAAATGTGCAGAGATTAAGAAAGAAAACGAAGGCAGAAGCTGTGTGCTGAAACTTTGAAGATTCAGAAGTTGTCTTTCTTTCCAGACGTGAAGCAATTTTGATTGTAGCTTCTGATCATGTTATAACATTGGAAGCTACATTGAGTTATGGATTTGTTTTTGTCTTCGTGTTAGGTTTTTAGGAAGTTGTTTTGTTTCTTCCCACGTTTATTATACTTGTTTTCTGTGGGGTTTGTGCTCTCCAAGAGGTGTTGTCTTATGAGAGTGTTTTGTTTGGTGATTTCACAATACTTTTGTAAAACAATTAATCTTTTTAGTGAAATCTTTTTGGCAATAAAGCTAGGTCTACAAGCATAGTCTTGTAGATCGTTTTGGTAAACTTTTGAGTTCTGTTTTTCTGTCTAATTAATTCGTCTTCCGCTGTTTTGATTGTTTTGACCATTGTAGCTACATCAGAAGCTACATTGGAAACTATCTTGGTCTTTCTTGAGAATCCTAGCTATTTTGTTCTTTCACAGTTCTTTAATTGTGATTGCATGTATAAATTTTGGTGATTGAATCAGTTGGTATATATCTGGTGTCTTAATCTGTCTACTTTATTGCATGTATTCAAATTTGAGTATCGATCATTGAAATGAAAATCTCTTTTATTTGCTAATAAGATAATTTAGAGCCGTTAGAATTAAAGCGATGATTTTTGTTGTTTTTTTCTTTTCATAATACTCAAAAACCCTTTTAAAGCGATGATTATCACTTTTTGTTATGAAAAATCGAATTATACAAATTAATTTGAATTACGTAGCATATTTCATTTCATTCAATCTTTCTTTAAAAAAAAAATAATAATTAACATGTCAATTTGTGTGTGTCAGAGATACTAATCTACATCATAAGAAGTACGGAGACTGGATTGACCTATTTTGCCAAGGAAGATTATGGATAAGAACGGTCTGTTTATGGATGCAAACGCAAAGAAGTTTCATGGAGAGACATCTGCAGACAAGAATGTAGACAGACTTAGTAATTTGCCTGAAGAGCTGATCAACCACATAGTGTCCTTCCTTCCAATGTTGGATGCTCTTAAAACTGATGCATTGTCAATGAAATGGAAATATAGATGGACTAATACGACCCATTTACTGTTCTATGATTATTTTGTTCGTTCCAGGAAAATGACTAAAAAATCAAATTTCTTGATCTTTATTGAAAGAGTTCTTATGCTCCTCGGTAATCAACCTATAAAGAGTTTTTCCGTTGAATGCATTAAACAGTATGGTGCAGCTCGAGTTCACACATGGATCACCACCCTGGTAAGACGTCAAGTTCAAAAGATTAAAATTTGTTGTTCTCTAAAGGAATCCATGGTTTTCCCCCAGTGTGTCCATTAGACAGTCAGGTCCTAGATGAACTCCATTTGACTCTGACTTGTACTTTCAAACTCCCTACTTTCATTTTGCTTCTCAAGCCTGAAAATCCTAAATCTTTCTGATATCACAATCCTGAATACGGATTTTCCTCAGTCAAGGGAACTAAGTACTAGTTTCCTGCTCGGCAAAACACACAAATGGCCACCCAACTTTGGACCTTCTTGCAATTCGGCCACCGAAACTTTGGTTCATCTATTTTGGCCACCCTACTTTCGTTCTGTTGCAAACGAGCCCATTTTTTGGATGGCTGTTAGATTTCGCCGTTAAATCATGTTAAATGTCTATTTTACCCCTGTAAATATCAATAGAGGAACAATTATATTTAAAAGGGGTTAAATTGTAAATAATATAATTTGTGTGTTTTGGATGTGTTCATCTTCATCTCTCTCACACAAACACAGATCTGTTTTGGATCTGGCATCCATTCCTCTGCTCCGCCTCTCTCTCCTCCCTTCCAACAAAACCCTAACCCCCAAATTCCACCACCACACTAATCTCACACCTTCCTTACCTCACCGCCTCCGGCCAACCCTCCCGATCACCAACCTCTGTCGCAGCAGCACCAGTTCCCCCACTCGAACCACCTTCGTCGTCTGTGCTTCACACAACTCAACGCGGGTCCCGGACCGCCTGATCTCTGTCGTCGCCTACTTCTTACCATTCTTCAACGGCCTCCAGTACGGACGATTCCTCTTCGCACAGCACCCGAGGACACTAGGTGTCGTGCTAAATCCAATCCTCCCACTCCTCGCCGTTTACCGGTCGGTTCCGTTCGCAGGCTATGTCGCCTTCTTGGTCCTCTACGCCGACGTGGTACGGAACAACAATTTTAGCAATTACGTCATGTTTAACTCGATGCAGGAGGTGGTTCTGGACGTGTTAATGGCGGTGCCGTTGTTGATACAAGATTTTGGCGCCAAATCCACGCGGTTTTGGATTGAAAGTTCTGGCGATTAGCCACAGCGCGTTGTTCGTAATCATTGTGATGTGTTTTGTTTATGGTTTGGTGTATTCGGTTTTGGGCTGGACTCCTTATTTACCGTTTGTGCCTGACGCCGCCGGCCGGCAAATGTAAAACATCAAACAAGTCGGACGGAAAATCAATCAAATATGGATCAACCTTTTTCATCTCATATGAACGAAATTTCCGAAATTGATTCCGGAAGAGCAAGGAAAATCCGCCGGCAGCCCAACAACAGCCCCACCATCACCGAGGATTCAACCCAATACCCAATTGGCGGGACCGGCGGCGGCGAAGGATCGGAGGTTATGGGTGGGATTTGAGAGAGAGAAAGCGAGAGGGCATAGATGAGAAACAGATCTGTGTTTGTGTGAGAGAGAAAGAGAGAGATGAAGATGAACATATCTTTAACCCCCCCAAATTATATTATTTACAGTTTGACCCTGTTTTAAATATAATTTTTTCTCTATTGATATTTATAGGGGTAAAATAGACATTTAACATGATTTAACGGCGAAATCTAACGGCCATCCAAAAAATGGGCTCGCTTGCAACTAGACTAAAGTAGGGTGGCCAAAATAGATGAACCAAAGTTTCGGTGGCCGAATTGCAAGAAGGTCCAAAGTTGGGTGGCCCATTTGTGTGTTTTGCCTTTCCTGCTCCTTCAAGAGTTGAGTTTATAGGGATGCAGTTGGGAGAACGTGCTGCGTGTTAATATTGATGCTCCCGTTCTTCACAGCTTCAGTATTGGAGATTTTGAATATTTTTATGAGCCAAAACTTTCTAGGGTGATCGATTGTGTGTTGAGAATTCAAGGATCAGCAATTACCAAATTCAATTGTGGATCCCATTCATTTGTCTACGTTAGTCTTGTTGGCCCACTGCCGGACGTCACTGATGCCACAATTGAGCTAGCATCTCATTATTTGAAACGTGCATGAACATATAATGAGCTCGGTTACTTGTGCACTTCTTAGGCAGTTCTCTAGCCTCATGTCCTTGACACTGTTCAGTGATACCATTACGGTATGTTTGCATCATATCATCAATCTCTTTCCTTTTCGCGAGAATTGATTAGAAACACTAACTATTGCTGTGCTATTTTTTGAAGGCTCTTGCGTATCTATGGGACTTAAAAACATAATCTTCCCCAACTCCATCGTACTCGTCATCTGACAATTACTGGAGGCACTCCTGTACTCAGTGAATCGTTAATTACTTTGTTACGACACTTGCCATGCCTTGTATCTCTCACAGTTTGCAGGGTAAGTCCTTCAGCCATTTTCTTGTCTTATGCTGTAAAGTAAAGGTTTATCAATTTAGCTTGACTTCTGCATTCTGTGGCGAGTTTTCTTAATGTGCTCTCTCTCTCTCCTTGTTTTTTCTTGGAACTTTTACTATCTTTCCAATTTCTGTTATATTTAGGGAAGTCTGTCACCTGAAGATGATTCTGTGAGTGGATACTTTGAGGAGTGTCCTCTGCCTTTCTTGAAGGTGGTACGATTTTTAGCAGTTTTTGGGAGGAATGATGAACTTCAGTTGGCCAAGTTCATAATGAAGAATGCAGAAGCTTTAGAGGAAATAACTATGATTGCAAGAGGTTTGCGAAAAGATAGAGAAAGAATCCTAAAGGGTGCCGAAGAAGAGTTATTAAGCTTTCCAAGGGTCTCGACTCACTTCAATAAAATTTGAACAAATCGCAGAATGATTCACCAGCTGAATGTTGAACCATAAGAGACTTGAAGTCGTTTTATGGTTTGGTTACAATTTTTTTTTGTTTTTTTACTAATGTGCGGCTTCTAGAAAAGCTTTTTGCTTTCAATAAACGGAATCTGCAAAACATTGGTTGTGTTTGATAAACTTGTCGTGTGTTCTTCTGTTGAATTACACAAGAATGCTGTATTGGATGCTTTTATATTTCTTTCATGAAACTCTTCTTGGGAATAATTGTTTTTTTGGCAGGTAATTAACTATTCGTTAACCAGGGAGAAAATACAACTGCCCAAGCAGCCTCTCCCCCCCCTCAAAAAAAAAAAAAAAAAAAAAGAAAAGAAAAAGAAAAAAAGAAATGAAATCAGCAAGAAACTGCTTACATTCCACCCTACTATCAATCTACCATATACCCCGTTTTTGACAGGCTATTGATTTGGTGTAGGATCGAGAAGGAATTTCAGGGTATCTCACGTTCCAAATCACAATGATCTCCTGCATCAAAGTCTTCTAATACTATACCCCAAACTACTCTCGAGTCTTGACCTGTCTAACTTTTACTAGCCATGATCCTGTTCAACTCATCAATTAATCTCCATTCGCTGTTCTTAAGCTCTCACCAAATTCTTTTAGTAATTTCACTGCAATCAAAGAATAAATGTTAACTGTACATCGTTTCAAATTCTGACAGAAAATGCAAGTGTTATTTTGTACACTCGGCCATTTAAACAGCTAGCATTTATAGCCTTGGTATGCAGTTTCCAAGGACATCTAAGCCAATGTATAAATGTAAATTTGGGAATCAAACTCCTTTCCACCTATCTTTAATTCCCCCACTCCCTAATTATATCCCAATCACTTTTTATTGAGTACTTCCCTTGATCTTCCCATATTTTTCCGGGATTCTTGTGTTATACATGATCCTCTCCCCATATATTTTTCACCGATTTCCCAACAGGATGTCAGTTGTCTCACCAAATATCTGTACTTTTTCCAACTCCAATAACATACCCGATACAATATTGTGTTAATTACCACTAGTATTGAAAGATCATTAGTAGTTAGGATTCTAAAGAAAACTGTCAATGCAGCTTGTGATACAATTGCATCCAAATATGCATTGACCAGTATATAAAACAAGTACTAAACACAGAAGTTCATCAAATATTCTACAAGCTATGCTTGTAGATCCAGCCTTATGGCAAAAAAAGATTTCACTGAAATGATTATGAGTTTTACAAACCAAAACATGAAATAAACAAAATATCAAAACCTCTAACAAGACAACACGTCTGAATAGGAAACCCACAAACACAAACATATGAGTAAAACAAAAGTGGGATTAAAAAATAAGTGTCCTAAGAACTAGGAAAATTGACAAAGCTACATCCTGATTTCAACAGCGAAACTCTCTGATGTGGCAAATTGCACAGCTTGGGCCGTCCTTGAAATGGGTAGGATATCTGGGCTTGTGAGCACCTTCCCTGAGCCTGTTAAGATCACAAGAACACCTGAGTTGAAGTGCAAGGCAAGGCCTCGCGAAACCCCTCCGGCGTGAGAGTAAGTATCGAGTGATTGTCAAGAAGCAAATTGACAGAGTAACGAGGCTCAAGAAAGTGTCTACCTTGTTGATGATTATGGAGAGGTATTTATAGGCCCTCAAGGTGATTGAATCCGTTTAGGATTCAGTTTCCATAACTGCCGAGATAATCAAGGGGGAAATCCCTTGATTCTAGGCGAAACAGGCGGTTGACCGCGTAGATACAGGAGTTGATAAGGCAAGTGTTTTGCCTAATCATGGAAACCTTTGACTTGCCTTAGGAAGCAAGCTGTCAGCGTCCCCGGCTTGGTATGTGCTCGAGCGAGCAAGGCTCTGCCCGATTATTCTGTTTGTATTGATCTCCGAACTTGTCAGTCTGAAGATCGGCCCCTGGTCGGGCAGGCAAGGCCGGTGCTCGACTAGGTCTGGGCAAAGTAAGTCTGATTCCTTTGTTACGCAAGTATGATTCCCGGTCATGGCCTCTGGTCGGGCAGGCAAGGCCTTTGCCCGCCCAGGTTTGAGTGAGGGTCATGCTGCTCGGTGCTCGCTGGCTCTCTCATCTTGCTCGCTGAGCTGTGGGCCCCAGGGGTATGGTGCTCGTGATTGGCACGTGATGCTAACTCGTGCCTTGCTCGTGACCCGGTTTGGGCCGGGTATATCAGTGGCCCCTAGCTTCCTGTCTGGCGAGTATTCATGCTCGGAGCGGGAAGCGTTCAAGCTTGATATTCGCACGGGCTTCAACACTTTGTGAATTTTTAAGCAATATAAGGAATTCGGCGGGGTGAGCTTGGGGCGTGTCCAGGAAGCTTTTGTCAAGGGTGTGACAGGCGCGTGGGCGAAAAAAGCGCGTGAGCCGTCAGTCGAAGCGATTGGACGGCGCACGAGGCATAAAGGATGCATTTAATGCCCTGTCATGATGGGCCGCCTATTTCGAGCGCCGCTTCGGGCCCCGAGCTCGTTTCCCCCCAAAACCGCTCACAAATTTGTCTATAAAAGGCGCCCTCGATCCCTTTTCTTCCTTTTACCGTCTTCAAACTTGTGATCCCTTAGAGAGAGAAATTTTCGAAAGGCTTCATCCACCGTTGCATGCATTTTTCTCCAGGCTCCGGTAGAGTTTCTCCTTTGCTTCCGGTACCTATTCTCTAGTCAGCGCTTGCGGCATTCACGTCAGCCTTGATTACTTGGAGGCCTACCGTTCCAGAAATAACAGTAAGTTCTCGCCCCCTTTCGCTTGTGCTCTTGATGTTTTCTGGTTTTTCTGGTTTCCTTCCCTTCACCCCTGTGGTTTTGTTAGGGTTTTAGTAAATGAGACCGCCCCTAGATAGAGATCGAGGAATAGAACCTATGGTCCTGCTCGCTAGGCGGGCGTGGCCACTGGGTTGACTAGACTTAAGGTTTCTTTCCTTTTCCCTTCATTTGTTGCCCGGTAAAATTCTAATGGCAATCTTCCTCGATCTCTTTGTAGATGTTCGACAAGTCGATAATGACCGCGAGGCCTTCGGTATGGCGGGAGGAGCGATTCAAATAAAGTCTCCCTCAATCAGTGTTGAGTGTGATGAGGGGATTAGATCTGTGGCCGGGCCGACACTTCGAAGGCGTGTCGTGGACCCTGTGGTTGACATATTCGACTCTTCCAGTGAGGAGGATTCAGCGAAAGCGTGGCCAGGTGGCATTTTCATTGCCGCAAGGCCACTGTGAGGCGGATACAACAGGGCGAGTAATGGTGGAGGCAATAGATTTGGCGGGAGAAGCGTCTGAGGCCGATGAGGCAGATGACCTGCCGCTTGCTCGGCGATTTAAGAAGACTGGCCGCTCCCAGGTGGAAATGGTCCCCTGAAAAGCAGTCGGCCAAGAGAGAGTCCCTATTGCTCGCTTCTTAACCCGGAGGGGTGGCCCTCAAGTAGCGGTTCCCGTTGAGGAAGTAATTGAAGAAGAGGAGGAGGAGGAGGAGCCCGATTGGTATGTGAATGCCGATGAAGGCCGATATGCCGCTCATTGGGCCACATTGGATACAGCGGACAAGGTGACCGCCTGGCTTGCATCCCTCGGTGTTGATCCTGCCTATTATCGGGCGAGCAAAATGGACGTTCCTGCCAGGATGAACCTTTCTCGCGAGCAGGGGAACGAGCTCTTGTTTTTTGCTGATTTCTTTCGCGTCGGGCTGCGCCTCCCTTGAGCCTTTTTTTTCAGTATGAGACCAAGGCCGTTCCTTTGCGACTGATGTTGAATACTTGTCCGCGATCACGGCTTTCATCAGAAGCGAGCAGGTGTTAGGATTTGAGCCGGACATGTACTTGCTTCGGAAATTATTCATCTTTGCGCCGAGCTCAGGAGGGAGAATCGGGGTGCGGGCAAACTCCAATTTCCTAAAGCTACTGTCCGATGTTCCCGGGAAGGTGGACTCTTGGGATAGAAGGGTCCTGTTCATTGAATCCCGGGTCGGTTGGCCGTTCGTGCCCACGGCAGCCAGCGAGATAAAGATCCCTAAAGCCTCCAAGCAGGATTTCAGCTCGGGTGAAACTGCTCGCTTGGCTGCATTAAAGGCCGCCGTTGGCGTGATAGAGGAGAAGGAGAGACGAGTCGGTCAGCAGTTTCTACTTGACTGGAAAGAGCTGGTCTGCAACCCACGCTATCTTTGCTTGGCCGGGGTGATGCGAGCCGAGGTCCCTGGGGTGGAGCCCCTACTGATTCACGTGCCCGAGAATCCTCACCCCTATTGGGACGACTGCCATGGCCGAATGTTTAAGCATGAATGCGTTGAGTGCCAACGGCTAGGTCCTGGGGGCAACTGCCGACCAGTTTATGAAGACCACGACGGTTGTCCGCCGATCTTTAATAATTTCTGTCTTGCTCATATTCCCCTTGAACTCATTCTAATTCTCGTTTTACTTTGTCCTATCTCAGGAATGAAGAATTTGGGTCAGATTGAAGCGATGGAAGAAGGAAGGCCCGACCAAGCGGCGACTTGAAATTAACCAACCAGGTGGAACCGCCCAAGGTACCGATTACGCCTGCTGAAGAAAACCCCGGACTTGGGCAAGGCCACAAGTCCGATCAAGAAGGCTGCAGCGCCTAAGGTTCCTGTTGCCACCCAGAGACAGCCCGCGCCGAGAGAGGTTGTTGTGGCTATTCCCGAAGGTACTATTGAACCGCCTGCTGCCAACATCCCTGTGGTGCCTGCTGCCAAGGACGCTAAGGCTAAAGGCAAAAGGAGAAAAAGCCTTAGCCCCCCTCCAGTTCGGGAAGTTCGCCACCGAGGCTCGAGTCCTGATCTTGTCTCCCTTGCCCCTACCCAGAGCGGGGAGGCTTCCTGGAGGCGTCCCGGCTTTGTGATGCCCGCCACTACCAGCGCCGCCCGTGCGCTGGTCAAAGAGATTTCTGGGGACGCTCCCTTACTGGGGGGCATTGATCTGCATGCTCGCGGCAGCCCGGGAGGATTAGTGGGCAAGGGCATTATCGAGAGGGCTATGCATGATGGCCTAGCCCTGGATCGAGACACGGCCGGCCACGTTTTGGTCGGAAACGTTGGACTTTGCTTGAGCGAGGTAAAGTGCTTAACTGAAGTTTGCCTCCTCCTTCCCTATTTATTTCGTGCTTCTGACTCCTTTCCTCTATTCGCAGATTGCCTCCACGTGTACCAATCTCTACGATAGGTATAACGAGGAGTAAGGGCCGCAGAAGGCAGAGGCGAGCCGGGCCGAGAGCCTCAGGTGAAGGAAAAATGTGAACAGGTGGCTCGCCTGGCCGACGAACTGGAGGCCAAGACTGAGGCGGCCAAGAAAAAAGAAACTGAGCTGTTCGAACGTAATCTGAAATTGGTCGCCCAGAACGGCGATTTAACTGTTGCCAAAACGGAGTTGGTCGGCCAGGTTAAGAAGAACCAGGCGGCCCTGGAGAAGAGTCAGAGCGAGCTGGCCGCGATCATCAAGCAAAGGGACCTCTTGCAGGCGGAGAGAAGTTCCCTTAGGATGCAGGCCGTGAAGGATGGGAAGGCCGTGGAGGAGTTGGTGCGGAAGCTGAAGGAAGCTGAGGAGTCTGCCGTGACAAATTTCAAGAAGTCGAAGGACTTTGAGAATGCGGTGGACGCGGCGATCCTTCCCTACTTCGCCCATGGCACCCACCATATATTGAGGATGCTTGCCGGCCATGGCGGAGTGGGAATGAAAACAATGGCGGAATGGGCTGTGCTTGACCCTTACGATGAAGCTGCTCGTCCCTTCCACGCGCTAGTTCCTTATACTTCAGATGAATTGGCCACTATGGCGGATGGCGACGCCGGGAGGCGCCTCGATTCCCCCGCCTGGATGAAGTGAACGCCTCGCTTTCGTGATTGCTGAGTTGGAGTCTGAGGACGAAACTTTGAAGCAAGCCGAGCAGATAGAAGCCGAGTCTCAGGCTAAGGCGGCTGAGGATGAAGCTGCCCGTAAAGAACTCAACTTTCAATATCAGATGCAATATCAAGCCGGTGCTAAAGAGCTTCCACCTCCTCCTCCGCCTGAACAAACTTAGGATTTTATCTGGCCTGCGCGCCATTATCTTTTGATTTCCTTTTTTGTAACTCCCAATCTGACTTCAATGAAATTCAATTTTTGTTGACTTGACAGATTTTTCTTACATTTGCTTTCGATTCAACTGTTTGTTTGCTCGATAATTGTTTTCTTACTTGCATCTTTTTCCTGTCATTCGTTAATACCAATGCCGGTGCTCCCAAAAAATATATCGAGCAAAAAATGTATGAATAATTTTAACCAAGTGTGATTATAAAAATAACAAGATTAACAAAGCAATCTTATTCTTTAAATTGAGATGTTACCCGAACAACTGCCGAGCAAGATTGTTTGGGTCTAGCCAAGGCTTAGAGTGAGTGCGCTTCCAGGAGACTGCCAAGCGGGCAAGGCCCAACTCTCAATTGGCCACCAACAACCGGGCAAGGCCTTTGCTCGATGTGGGTAGTTCGAGGCGGTTGTTGGTATATCTTCCGGGTTTTAAGATATACGGTTAACAGTGTTGCTCGGTCACTGTAGGAACCCGAGGTAGTTAATCGCTATCTTGTAGGAACGGACTCCGGAGCATGAGCCGAGCATCCTAGTATGTGAGCCCGGGCATGGCCGCTCCTCACCCACAGAGGTTGAGTTCACAGATACTAGGGATTTTAGAATTCGTTGACCGGGCCTGGCCTCGTCTGCTCGCTGGGCGAGCAGAGTCTAGTCAAACAAATACAAATAATTGCAGAATAACAGTTCATTGATAACTTTAAAAATTCTGAACCGGTAAATGTGACAATAACTTGCCTTTTATTGATAAATGATTGATGACCCTCAACAGGACTGAGGTCTTGCCCTTTTGTTTCTTTGACCTAGGGATAATACTTCTTGAGGTGATCTGCATGCCAAGGACGCTTCAGATCTTTTCCTTCTGGAGTCTGGAGTGTGTAAGTGCCCTCCCTTATTATTCCAGTAACTCGGAAAGGACCCTCCCAATTAGGAGAGAGCTTCCCCCACTCTGCCCGATGACCGGTCACCTCAATTTTTCTGAGCACTAAATCCCCAACAGAGAAGGCTCTGCCTCGAACTCTTTTATCATGGTGGGCTTTTGCCCTCTGTTTGTAGTTAACCATTCTGAGTCGTGCATCCAACCTCTTTTCTTCCAGCAAGTCTAAGTCTATGGCCCGGGCAAGTTGATTGTTTTGCTCGCTGTAATGTGATACCCTGTAGCTTGGCAAAGCCATTTCCACCGGGATCATAGCCTCTGACCCATAGGTGAGTGCGAATGGAGTTTCCCCGGTTGGTCCCCGAACAGTAGTTCTGACCGCCCACAGAGCCGATTGTAATTCTTACGCCCACTTTCTGCTCGCCGCCCTTCTAAATTCCGCTTAGGCGTGCAGAACTTGTTTGTTTGCAGCTTCTGCTTGTCCGTTGCCTTGAGGGTAGGCCACGGACGACTGCCAGTGCTTCACGCCCAAACGAGCACATTCTGCTGTGAACTTGTCCGAAAACTGAGTCCCATGGTCGGATATGATTGCTCGAGGGAGACCGAATCTGCACCATACCTGGTCGTATACAAACTTGATGATATTCGCCTCCGAAATTTTGGCCAAGGGCTTTGCCTCAATCCACTTCGTGAAGTAATCTATGGTGACTACAGCGTATTTGTATTTGTATTGTGCCAGCGGGAATGGGCCGATCAGATCGATTCCCCACATGTCGAAGGGCCAGGCCGCAACGATCGGGCTTTGATAAGGGATGGAAGCCTGGTATGTCCGTATGCCTATCTCTGCGCATTGTCACATTCGCGAGCATACTTTCACGCCTTTGAAGAAGTAGTATCTGCTCGCGGACCACTTTCCGCTAGAGCTCTTGTGCGGGTGGCGCCCATTCCCCTCATGTGCCATACAAAACACCCTCAGTTTAGCT
>CM028380.1:69730694-69867289 GCA_013146195.2 Codonopsis lanceolata
GGCCGAAAAGTTCACGAGCGAAATTCGAAGATGGCAACATCAAATGCTCTTTTACTTGACCACTTGAATGCGTCGGAATGCTTGAAAAAACTTGACCACCGTCTGAGCCTTAACGAGGCGGACCCAGGGACGCGTGGGCGCCCAGAATTGTGAAAGCTTTCGGATTTCTTATGTCATAATTACATTCTAAATGGACTTAATAATTCCTTGTATAAAATTTATAGCCATTTAAGAGTGCTAAGGCTTAGCTATTAAGTCCTTAGAGAAAAAGTACAAAAGCAGAGGCAGCCGTCGCTAAGAATTTGTGGTTCTTTCGTTCTTGACTTTTGCCATGGTCGATTCTAAGCCTATTGTTTCTCGGGTTCGGCGGCTTCGGGGTTTTGTTGCATGAGTTGGAAGCAGGGTATGCAACTCCCGAGCCTTTCGGGGTTCTTCGGATGTCGAGAAGCTCCTCCGGTTGGAAGGACTTCAAAAACTACCTCAAGCCAAGCGAAAAAACATGTCTCTCGAAGACTTGATCCTAAAGTGCCAGTTGAACAAGACAACAAGGTGGCGGATAAAAGGAACAACCGCCATAATGTGGCCGGGGCCAACGTCGTTGAGCAAGACAGGGGGCAACAGCCTTGGCCTGCCAAAGTTCAAGCCTTGGCAGTCCTCGGCAGAAGAGCCCAACGGCTGAAGAACTACAAGTTCGAAGGAAAGTGCTTGAGAGCTATAGAGTTGGTCGACCACAAAATTCTTGAATGCGCGGGAAAAGCGGGTCAAGCATGAAGCAAACATGGTTGATGAGGAGATCGACATGTATATCTCAGAGACAAACATGGTTGTACGAGCATGAGTGGTTAAGAGTGGACAAGCGTCATGCTTGGCGATGCAAAGATGTTTCTCGACCTACAACAAGGCGGCCTTGGGGAGAAGCTTTTCATGGGCAATTCATCTACTTGAGTGGAAGGCAAAGGCAAGTGACCACGAAAATGGCGAGTGGGGCGGGAGTTGGTGCTAACCAATGTCGCCGTGTTCCCGACATGCAAAAATTTGATCTCAGGTTCTCTTTTGGTTAAACATGGGTTTAAGTTGGCTTTTAGTCGGAAAAATTTATCTTAAGTAAGAGTGGGGTTTTATATTGGTAAAGGTTACCTCGATGAGGGCCTTTTTTAAGTGTAATGTAATGGTGGTTAACACCGCGTACAACGTTGATAATAAAAGTGCTACGGCACCATCTTCTTCTTACTTGCTTGAGCATTTTGATCTTTGGCATTATCGATTAGGTCATGTTAACTATGACTCTATGAGGCGATTAATGAAAATGAATTAATTCCTCAAATCGCATTAATAAAATAACAAATGCCATACTTGCGTTGAAGCTAAGCAAACAAGACGTCGTTTAAGACAATCGGCGTGACACGGCACCATTAGATTTGGTTCATAGTGATCTATGTGACTTAAAATCCATAGAATCTTATGGCGGAAAAAATACTTCATCACCTTTATTGATGATTGTACCGGTTTTGTCATCTCATCTAAAAAGTAAAGTTGAAGCCTTGAAGCTTTTAAACTTTACAAAAAGCAAGTCGAGAATCAACTTTCAAGGATAAGAAATTCTTAAGATCGAGGCGAATATGTTTTTCCCTTCAAAGACTTACATGGCGACCACGGGATTATTCACAAAGTTATAGCCAAATCGATAGGATTGCGAAAGAAAAAATCAGACATTAAAGGAAATGATAGCAGCCTTGCTTCGCCCCGTCGGCCGAAATGTGGGGAGGTGCTCACTTGCCAATTACTTGTTAAACAAGCTTCCCACAAAGAAATGGACAAAACTATGAATTATGGCATGGTCAAAACCATCCTACAAATACCTGAAAGTGTGGGGTGCTAGCAGCTAAAGTAATTTGTCCCGCTTTTTAAAAGGTTAAATGGGTTCCAAAACCGTGGATTGTAGTTTTATTAGTTATGCAACCCATAGCAGGCGCCTATCGGTTCTTAGTCCATAAATCGATAATCCGTAAAATCGAGGTGAATACTCTACATAGTCAAGGAATGCCACATTTTTTGAAGCTATCTTTCCTCTAAAAGTTGATACTTCAAGAAAACGCCATTTCTTGGTCAATTGACGAACAAGATAACACCTCACAAGCAATAGTCCTTATGGCCATTGATCAAGGTATTCATCAAGATGAAGACATTGATGAACCCTCAAGGGAGTCAGGCTTTGAGTAAGACCCTTGACCAAAGCTGGCGACTAATTCCAGGGATAATGAACCACGACGCTCAAGGAAGCAATGTCTACTCCCGAGGCTCCACAATGGAAGGAAGCCGCCAACAATGAAATATCTTCCATTATGCAAAAACCACACTGGAACTCGGCCGACCTTCCCAAAGGTCGCAAACCCCTAGGGTGTAAATGGGTCTTCAAACGAAAATTGAAACCCTGATGGGTCCATTGATAAATACAAGGCCCTGCTTAGTCGCCAAGGGTTTTAATCAAAAGGAAGGTGTTTGGATTATTTTGACACATATGCCCAGCCTAACTAATTACTTCACTCCGGCTTACTAATTGCTCAAGGCACTACACGGTTCCCGAGAGACATCAAACGGATGTCAAGACCGCTTCCTCAACTGTGTGAACTTAAGAAGAATTTATATGAAACAAATTAAGGCTTTATTGTTCCAGTAATGAAACTAAGGTCCGTCGACCGGTCAAATCTTTATATGGTCTAAAGCAAGTCCAAACAATGGCATAAACGCTGATGACGTTTATACTTGCTAATGGCTTCAAGACTAATGAATGTGACAAGTGTGTATATGCTAAGAATACACAACAAGGTTACGCCATTATCTCCTACGTTGATGACATGTTAATTATTGGTAGCAATAATAACATGATCAAAGACACCAAAAAGATGTTGGCCAGCCAGATTGACATGAAAGATTTAGGGTTAGCCGATGTCATCCTAGGTATTAAAATATCTAGAACTTCCGAGGGATCATTTTATCACAATCTCATTATAGAGAAATTTAGCAAGCAAAATGATACAAGCATTGCTAAGACTCCAATCGATCTCTAACTTTCATCTCAAAAAAGAACCCCACACGAGAGTTATCTCAAATTGAATACTCGAATCATTGGAAGTCTTATGTATCTTATTTAATCGCACGCCGCCTCGACTCGCGTAAATGCTAAGCATCCGATTGTTTAAGCTTACAAGTAATCCCTGCCCCGATCAATGGAAAGCCATTGTAAGTGACTCTCTAGATATCTTAGATACACTAAGGACTACAAGTTGATTACTCCAAGTATCCCAGTAGCTTATTGAAGGATACAAGTGACGCTAATCGGATTCTCGATACTAACGACTCTAAGTCAACAAGTGATTTGTATCACTCTTGGTATGTGCCATTGCATGGAAATCTTTCCAAACAGACTTGCACTGTGTCTACTATGGAATCCAAATTTATCGCCTTAGATAAAGCAAATTGAAAGTCAATGGTTACGTAACTTCCTTGAAAATATCCCACATCTGGCCTGGGTCACCTATATCGCATCCATCATGGTCAAGCCGCAATTGGAAGCTACACACAAATAACATGTATAATGGTAAGTCCCATATAAGGCGACATCCAACAATACCGTTAGGGCAACTATCTCCAACTCAAGGTATGATCACCATCGACATATTCGATCTAAGGACAACCCAGCGGATCCATTAACTCAAAGGATTGTCCGTAGAGTTAGTATGCAGTTCTCATCGGAAGGAATGGACCTCAAGCCTATGAAATAAAGAGAACCTTTAGCGAAAACCCCACCTAGTTGATTGGCAACCACATGGTCTAGGTTCAAAGGGACAACCAAACTAATTGATCTCACTGCTAACACTCAACGGACTCACACTCCTACTCATTCCTATGGTGAAAACACTAGTGTTACACCTCGTCACGGCTTAGATAAGCATCGGCTTTTAATGATTCTTGTGACTTGATTTGATCAAGCAACTGTGGTACCGATGATACACCCTTATAAGAGCCGAAGAAATCACCTAGTGAATGTAAGAGGCCGATCTTATGGAAATTTCGAGGCAAAATTTTCTAACAACATTCTACGTAACCAGAGCCGCTCAGGCCAAATGAACACAACGTAGAATCAAACCGTTGTTTGGAGGCGCCATGTGAATACTATTGTCTTGGTTGACATCAAACACCGCCCGGCTCAAAGACACACCCGCCACCACATCGACAGTAAGTCTTCCGATAGTAACTCATAGGAAAGGTTCAAAGCCAAAAGCCACCTCTTCCACTCTAGCTACTCTCGCCTGTATCTCTCAAATATCAATATGTCATCAACTTACATGATATCTTATTCAATGTGGGGGGATTTGGAAACTTGGTTTCCAATAGCTTGAATAAATTAAGTCATGTAATAACGTATAATGTGGGAATCCCACATTGGGAACAAAAATGAAACAAGCTCTACCTTATAAGGTAGAGCCTTTGAGGCTTTTACTTTCAAGCCTCTGGGCCACTACACTTTGTGTAGGAGGGAAGACCTACCCAGGTGTAGGTCAAACCACACCACGCGCCGTGCCGGCCGCCGGCCGCCCGCCCGTCCTCTACCGTTGGTTGGTTGGCCGGTCGGCCACGGTTCGGCCGGGCTTGCTTTGCTTGCCCGGCCCTCGAACCTATCTTTTTGCTACCGGCTCATTTGGTGTGTGACCTTTTTCAAAGATGAACCTTTGCTGAGTTGAAGTTCGATCGCCACTCGGGGAGAAGCACTGATTGTCGATTATGCAATGTCGAAAGGTGTCTCTTTTCAGACAAACATAATCGCTAACCGCCAAAAAGGTTGTGTCTGTTTGAATCAGCCAGGATTGTGTTTGAACTTGTAATGTCTTTACGCCCAACCGCCTTCAACCGTCATCCCCAACTGACATTTAAATACTCCTTCAAACAGATTTTTTGCTATCGAAAATTCTGCTCTCTTTACTACTCCTCTCTACGTCTACAGAGATTACAAAGAACGGTTGCATTCGTTGGTGATTGAGTTTTGAAGATCTGCCAAACATCTAATCACGTAAGATCAATATCCTGGGAGACTCACTAGATTCACACCGTGCAGATCTAGAACACGGTTTCTAGTTTTTGTCTTAAGGACAGAGATCTAATCTCGTTGATCTTAATACAAAAACCAACACTACACTGCCGGGCTAATATAACATAACTTCAGCTTGAAATTCAATCGATCTCATTACTCTTGGATCCTACATCTAATTCGCAAGTTTGCCAATAATATTTGCTTGCATCGATTGAAGCTTTGACCTCTGCAGTGGAGGCGGCGGCCTACCAAGATGTAAATTCACATATTTTCTCTTCTTCATTTACTTTCATTTCAATTTTCCTGGGAAACAAACAACCCAACTTGGCTTGGGAAATATACATTCCACATGGTCACCAACTCATATCCCTAAATTTAATTTTTTCCTTTTAAATATTTTTTTCTTTTTTCATTCCCTTCAACCTATTTTCGAATTTTCCAGATCTATCACATTGTATATTGTTATTTTGTCTCTTGTTGTTTAATTTCATTGTGAGACTACGTTACGCTTCTAATATGTTTGATGAAGAAGAATTGAACCCATTTTCGGTAAATTTCATCATGTATTTTCAGTCTTATTATATATATATATACATATTAGATATTTGTGCCCGTGCCTTTGACACAGTGCCAATATATCTGATTTCGTCAATTGAAACGCCAACGTCTAAATAGAAGGTGTGATTTAAAAAAAATTACAATTGACGGGTACATTACTTCAAGTGGTAGTTGAGGGTACTATTCGAACTCGACTCATAGTTGAGGGGTTTTATTTGTAAGGAGTAAAATGTAACTGACCTATAAACGTTTGATTTTGCGACAGAATCAATTGAGCTCTATTGTGAGATTAGTAGTACTCTTGCCCGTGCCGATGATACGACGTCAGTTTGGAAACTTATCAATAAATGAAGCAAATACTGTGGAAATGAACTACTAAAAATATTATTTTCTTAAAAATATTGACTTTCAAACGAGGCCTCTTTGTCCGGAACGGAGTGATTAATTAATATTTTTTAAAAAAAATTGTATACGAAATTGATAATTAATAATTAATAATTTGTAAAAATTAAATTGATTAAGTTAATTACGATAACAGTAAAAAAGAAAAAATATATTTCAAATTACAAAACTTACGATTTTTTTAAAAAAAAATTTAGTTTGTATACGAAATTACGGGTCAGAAAAAAATTAAATTGATTAAGTTAATTACGATAATAATTAAAAAGAAAAAAATACAAATACAAATTTTCGCAACCATAAAACTGTAAAACTGTACAACCTTAAAATATTAATTGTAAAACCATAATATCTCAATAAAAGAGTAACTAATTTTCACAAATGCAAAATAATAACTATAGAATCTTGGTAAAACAGTAAATCTCAGCCAGTGTTTATCTTTTGTCAATTGTAAACATATTTGGGATCTTATCTTCCCATTTCTCGTTGGTTATCGTACGGACATTCAATAATATTCATGTTACTTTATTAACTGTTTGAAACAAAATAGTATAATATGAAGAAGTGAAATATAAAATTAAAAAAAAAAAGTAAAGGCCTGTTTGATTTACCTTATTGATATGTGTTGATGACTTATTACTTATGACTGATAACTTATTACTTATGACTGATGACTAATAACTGATGATGTTTGATTTAGTTTTTTAAAAGTGTTGATTAGCTTTCATAAGTTAGTGTATGTGTTTGATTAATAAGTTGAAATAGTGCTGAAATCAAATATAAAGACTAAAATAGCATCATCCCAAAATGTGATTTACATTATTATTATAACTATTATTATTAATAATAATATTATTACTATTATTATTAATAATAATATTAATTTTAATCATAGTATTATCATTATTACCTATTTTATTTATTTATTTATTTACTATTATTATTATTATCACTTTTTAATTATTTTATTAATATTAATACAAATTTGTCACTATTATTAATTATTACTATTATTATTATCATTATTATTGCCTTTATTATTATTATTATTATTTTATTAACATTAATATTACTTTTATTATTATTATTACTTGTTAATTTTAGTATTTATTTTATTATACTAATAATATTATTAATGTTATTTATATTATTATTTATATTATTATTATTGATTTTATTATTATTAATATTATATTTGATTATTATAATATTGATATTAATATTACTTTTATTATTATTAATAATTATTATTATTACTTATTATTATTACAATTATTTTTACTATATTATTACTAATATTAATTTTTTGTATTATTATTATTATTAATACTATTAATAATAATAATAATAATAATAATTATTATTATTATTATTATTATTATTATTATATTTGTCATTATTAATACTATATTTATTATTTTTATTATTATTATTATAACAATTATCATTATTCATAGTTTTATTTATTAATATTATTATAATTCCTTTTATTATTATTATTTATTATAGTAATAATAATATTATTACTTTTTGTTTTTATTATTATTATTAAGAAGGGTAATCTTGGAATATATAAAATTTCAAAAAAGAAAAGGACTTACATATTTTTGAAAAGTAGAATTAAGCACTAGGCTTAGTGTTTACAACTTATGGCCTTACATGTGCTTTAAGTGGCTTGTACATGACTTATGACTTATTTTACCATAAGTGAAATCAAACACTTTAAAAACAACTTATGGTAAGTCATAACTCATAAGTCATAAACACTTCCAGATTAGTCAAATCAAACATGCCCTAAATCATGTGAAGATAAAACAGTAACTGGTGTAAACTTGGCAAACCGTCTTGTTACCGGTGATGCACGTGTAAAGATAAGTTTTAATCATAACCGTAGAATCTTGGTAAAACAGTAAATCTCAGTCGATCTTTATCTTTTGTCAATTGTAAGTGTGTCACACTGACCTCTATTGTATTATAAAAGAGAAAAACTGAGGCCAAAAAAAGACAAAAGAGCAAACTACCCTTTTGGTCCCTCTACTTTTTGACTTTCTTCAGGTTGGTCATTTTCTCAAAAAAATATTCACACAGATTCTTAATGTTTCATAACTCCGAACCAACATCATCTTCTTCGGTTCTTCCACACACCCATTTACAACCAAAGCAGATAACGTAATTTAATGAAATTCTTTACTTTCTACAATTTCTTTCGCAACCATCCATTAATTAGCTCCAACTTGCAGGAGTTATAAGAATTAAATCACGAAAAATAAAACAACCCAAGTATCAAAACGCACTCAAAAGACTCCCTGAAGTCAAGGAAAGAGAGAATTGGGTGTAAACCGAAAGAAACATTGGATCACAAATACGCAACAATCGACTGTAGTCGGTATAAGCTTTGTTTGGTTCCCTCTCTCTCTCTCTCTCTCTCTCTCTGTCTCTCCCCCTCTCTCTCTCTCACAAGCATAAAAGGAAACATCAGACCCTCTGCTTTAGGTGAGAAGACGCCAAACCCAGATCTAGATTTTAATGGAGAAGTTGACGATTGAGAATGGGTTGAGGACGGATCGACGGTTGCGACAGCGGAGAGGGGAGTAATAGAGGGTAGGGTTGGTGGTGGGGAGGGGTTTGAGTGGGGTGTAGCTGTGTAGGTGGCGGAAATCATCATTGATGTCCAACAATGCATGGGTATCTGGGTAGATTGAGAGAGAGAGGGAAGTGTAGTTTTTGTGTTGCATATTTCCAAGCTCGGCTTGGCCCTTTCTGCTCTCTCAAAAACTGAATTGGTAGGGCTTAATTCTGTAGAGGCGGGTAGAAGCTGAAGAATTCCAACCCACAGATTGTTTCTCAAACAAACCCAGAGCAAGGAAGCAAATAATTTAATGGAAACTCGAGGGCAGAGACGGGTTGCGATTGGTTGAGAGGGGAGGAGAAGGAGGCAACGGGATCTCATTTGGGCGGGATTGTGATTCTGAACCTATCCTGGACACAAGATCAAGGGACATAAATGAGTGATGTGAGTACTGGGAGAGAAGTTAGGGCTTAAGAGAGATGGTGAAAAATTGTTGGGGTTTTCAGAGTGGTGTAAGAGGCGAGGGAGAAGGAAGGTAGGAGAAGAAACTGGCGAGAGAAATACAACAACTCTTCACACATGCGAGGGCTGGAGGAAATACGGGTCGTTGGATCATCGTAAAACAATAAATCATGACCCTTTTTTATCCAAAGTCAATTGTGAGCGTGTCACACTGACCTCTATTGTATTATAGATATTAATGTAAGGTTGATGTTTTATAAGAGGTAATGGTTTAAAAGATTAATCTCAAGGTGTAACTGCTCATAATATTAATTGTAGGGGGTGACTTCATAACAGAGTGAAAGAAAATAGAGAGTTAAGAGTGGATAACTACTCTCACACATGTGAATGTGATAGTGAATCCCAACCATTAATTTTTTAAGATAATTTAATCTCAACCTCTAAATAGCTTTAGTCAATTGTATATGTGTGAGAATGAGCTATATATATATATGTATACATATGGACGAAGATGTGGGGGATGACCGGAGTTGAAAAGGGAATGGCTGGAGATAGCAG
Organism: Codonopsis lanceolata; assembly: GCA_013146195.2. Lineage (NCBI taxonomy): Eukaryota > Viridiplantae > Streptophyta > Magnoliopsida > Asterales > Campanulaceae > Codonopsis > Codonopsis lanceolata. Next base: position 69,740,330 of record CM028380.1, read on the forward strand.
GACTTGGTTTGGCAAAAGGAGGTAGCGCTAGAACTGCAAAGGTGAACGGAGGCTGAAGAGCTTGGCCGGAGACAGAGAAGCTGGAATTTTGGAGCGATGGAGAGAGATGAAGTGAGAGAGAAACTCACTCAGATCTGGAAGAGACCGAACGCCGCAGAGGGAGAGAACGGCCGGAGGAGCTGCACTCGACTAGAGGGATGACCGAAGAATCAGCGGCCATGGTTGGAGATGGAGTGTTGAAGAGGGAGATATATTAGGTTGATTAATATGACTAAACGGCTAATGAAAATCAATCACAAACTTTGATGACGAGGGTAGTTTGGATATTTTAAAACAAACTTAGACAACATTTTAACGTTAACGGGAAGAGGGGGAAAATCTAACAACGAAATGCAACATAAAAGACCAAGCTAATTTATTTTGAAATGATAGGACCAAACAAATGTTTTCTTGTAAGTTGAGGGACCAAAACTTATTTAAATCTAATTATTAATGAGTGTCGTGGAATATGGATAAGTAATTATTGTAATGAAATTAGTCTCTTCCTAAATTTAATTACATACAAAATAAATTTTATTTCAGTTTTTTGTGATTGAACGAGTTGCTCGTAAATTAAGCTCGTAAAAAAATGAACAAAAAAATCACACTAGTTAACCTGGCTCAAACTTCAATTTTTTGGATACCTCAAATTCGAGTTTGAACCAAAAACAATGAGATGCCTTGTTTGAATTAGAAACTTCAATTTTTGGATAGGCACATGTGTCCTCAAATGGAAGACAGGACCAGAAAAAGGTCACCCGAGCGACAAGAAAACATCCCACATATCGAGTAGGACCCCGAACAAGCCCGAGATTTAAGTCATGGACGCTCGAGCCCGAGATTTAAGCAATGGCTCCGTCAGTTACGCAGTCAACCCGCATTTATGATCATAAAGGCCTATGATATCGCCATAGTAATGACTCAGCCCGGATTTCACTCCCAAAAATGCTATATATACTTTGCAATACTTCATTTCAAAGGTACGCTGACTCTTATACACCGAAACCCTGTTATTTTGACTTTTTATAAGCTTAAATACTTACTCTCACACCTGAGGGGTTTCGCGAGGCCCTGCCTTGCATTCCTTCTAAGGTTTTCTTCTTTTGACAGGTTTCTACAAGATCATACATTCACATAAGCTCAGATATCCTAGAAACTGCAAGGAACGGTCCAAGACTAAATTGTGTAGCATCAGTTTGGTTCTACCGTTGCCGGGAAAGAAAATATTTAATCCATTTCATCAAATTTTGTTATCATGACTAAGAACGAAAAGGACATGTTGGAACAAGTGGAAATGTTGGTGGGGATGTGTCTGTGCACCAACAAGATTGGCCTCCAATCAATAATCGATCCGAGGGTGTTCCCCAGTCTGATCAGCTTCCAAGGAATGGGCTTCCTCCAATAGGCGGAGTAATGACCATCCCAGGCAGCAGCTCAACATGCACCGATAGTCGAAGCTGGTTTCATCCTAGTAAATGATCCACCCCAGCCTGATTTAAGAAATCAATTGCAACAACAGAGGGCCAATTCGGTCGAGTTACGTGATCAACTGAATCAACGTCGAGAGGCTGCTCGACTTAACCCGGTGGCAAAACCTGTCCCGCTGAATGAGCAAGCACATACTCAAGCTCTTCGCAATTAGGCCCAATATTTGAACAGGATGTTCATATTGAATCAACAATTGGCCGCGTTGGGCCAGCCACCAGTTCCCATAGAGGAACAGCTAATTCAAGTCGTGCCTGTTGTAAGTATTCCACAAATGGTGGAAAGGGTGCCTATGTTGTGCACTGGCGGCCTTTGGTTATAATCAATCACACCACCGAAATCGAGCAAAAAGTGGTAGCAGCCACAATCAAGGTACTCATGTGGTTGAAATCCACGAGGAAAGGCGTGGACGAGATAGGCGCCATGCCAGAAAGTCCAGTATGGTCGCTGAGTCACAGCCTGCTAGCAGACGGAGCCGAAGAGATGAGCATGAACGCTCCTATCACTCTCGGCCTCATTACTCTCATCGATCTCGTCGAACATCACCTCGTCATAAGCATGATAGACGAGCAGATCACCATGAGGCCCTTAGACCACCAAGGGTTCCCCAACAGATTATAACACAACAGATTGATGCCCCTTTGGCTGCTGTAACTCAGCTTGCGGTGATCCCTGTAGCACCAGTACCATCACAACCTCAGACAATGGCTGAGGTTTTGGCAATTGTGTATGCTAGGATGGATGGATGGATGGGAGTCCTGTCGCCGACTGATGGGACGATTCGATCACAGGCGGACAATAGTCCTTTGTGGACCGGATCGAACACACCTCCCTGTGAGCCGTCTTCCCAAATTTTGATAAATACTCGGGAAAAACCTAGGCAAGAGATTGGTTATGCTCGTTTGAGGCACAGGTCGACCTGGTAACTAGCAACGAAGCCTTAAAAATGAAGGCATTTGCGGGGGCTATTCAGGGTAAAGCCCAAAGCTGGTTGGGACGTTTCCCGAAATGATCTATAACAGCATGGAATGATCAGAGGGAAAAGTTCTTAGCAGAGTTTGGTTCCGTCGGAGCTCTTCCGAAAAATCAGTTCGATCTCTGGAAGGTGGTCTATGGAGTTGATGAATCCTCTCACAACTAAGTGGAACGATTCACAAAGGTGCTCGAGCAGTCACGGGCATGACCGAATGGGAGGTCACATTTTGTTTTTTGAATAACATGCGAAGTGGGGGCCTAAAACAGGAGTTGGTAATGCATCCACCAGCGACTCAAAGTGAGGTGCTTGCTCGGGCTCAGTTGTTTAGCTCAACAGAGGTTGACCAAAAAGGAAAGGATAAAGAAAAAACAGAAAGTAGCTCGACGGCAACAGCAGCTCCTAGCTCGAGAAACAACAATAATTTTCGGAGAGATCGGAACAGGCCTTCTGATTCCACTCAACGATTCAGAGAGCAGCATTTTACTCCCCTGAACACTTCAAGTGAGGAAATCATGATGCAGATCCAAAATGATCTTCCTGCTCCCTACCCCATGAATCCGGATACAGCCCAATATCGGGATAACACAAACTTTTGTGCTTATCACAACGATGTGGGGCATATCACAGAAGAATGCTTCATCTTCAAAAAGGGCTGATCAATCAAGGATGTCTTGATAGATTCTTAAGGAAACAACAATGAATTTGTCAAACGAGGAAGCGACCATGCCAATGGCCAAGTACAAAAAAGGGATTAACAATAATCAAAACAATGGAAATGATCAGTGGCTTTAACAATGGTCATCGAATCGGATGGGACAAAGTGGAAACAGATGGAAATATGGGAGAACCCCTCAGATCGCCTATGGCCAATATCATTGATCTCGAGGAAGAATGATGCTCGAACCAGAGTGTGCTCAATCGCAGAAAGACATCATCGAAGAAATTCATTACCCACCAATTGGAGGATGTGTGTCGATTTCACGGATCTCAATAAGGCTTGCCCTAAAGACAGCTACCCTCTTCCTCGCATTGACAGGCTGGTCGATGCTATCGCTGGGTTCGAGATGCTAAGTTTCTGATGCGTATTCAAAGTACCATCAAGTGAAAATGTGCAAGCAGGACAAGGCTCTGACCGCATTTCGAGCAGCTGGTGGTCTTTATAGTTATAAGATGATGCCCTTTGGGCTGAAGAACGCTGGGGCCACTTATCAGCGTATGGTGAACAAAATTTTTGGCCGAAAAATTGGCCGGAACATGGAGGCGTACATTGATGACATGGTCATCAAAACGAAAGGGAGAGACCACATCAAGAACTTGGAGGAAACTTTCGCTAATCTACGAAAGCATACCATGAAGCTAAACCCGAGCAAATGTGTGTTCGGAGTTCGGGCTGATAAATTCTTGGGCTTCATGGTTAACCAAAGGGGGATCGAAGCCAACCCAGAGAAGATTCAAGCTCTGCTCGACATGAAGCAACCTAGGTGCATTAAGGACATACAGCGCTTGAATGGGACCATCATTGCTCTTGGCCGTTTCATCTCCCGCTCAGCTGAGCGATGTCTGTCCTTTTTCAAAGTTCTCCGCGGCAACAAGAAGTTTGAGTGGAATGAGGAATGTGTTGAAGCCTTCCAGCAACTTAAGAAATATCTTGGCGAACCACCTTTGATGAGCAGCCCGAGAACGGGTGAGAATTTGTACTTGTATTTGGCTGCCACATACCAGGCTGTTTTGGTTAGGGAGGAGTCTAATATTCAAAAACCTATGTATTATGTGTCTAAAGCTCTCACTCCGGTAGAGAGTCGATATTTTAATATAGAAAAGTTGGCCTACTCTCTTGTCATTGCTGCTCGGAAACTACGAGCCTACTTTTCTGCACATGTGATAATTGTATACACTAACTCACCACTACAAAAAAATATTGCACAAGCCCAATTTTTCGGGGAGAATGCTTGGCTGGTCCATTGAGCTCACAGAATTTTACATAGATTATCAGTCGAGAAGGGCTATCAAAGCACAAGCATTGGCACACTTCCTGGTGTTCGAAACCCAAGTTTACCTCCCAACCCAAAGTTTACCTACCGAACAAGAGAAAACAACTAAGATCAAGCCAGCACACTGCTGGGAATTGTTCGTGGACAGTGCAGCAAGCAAAGAGGAAGCGGAGCAGGCATTTTATTGGTTACACCCGACCAAACAGACGAGTTCGAGATGGCTCTTCGATTCAAGTTTGTAGCCTCTAATAGTCAAGCCGAGTATGAAGCCATGAACGCCGGACTTGAGCTCGCGTTGGACATGGACATTGATTCTGTTACAGTGTACTCGGATTCATAGTTAGTAGTGAACCAAGTACAAGGGGAGTATGCAGTTCATAATCCTACTTTGGTTAAATATTATGAATTAGTCAAAGGAATCTTGAAGAATTTCAAATTATGGGAGATCATTAGAATTGATCGGTCATACAATATGAGAGCAGACTACCTTCCCAAGATAGCAGAGGACGAACTCTCGGTGTTAAGGCCGTCGGTTATGATTGATCACCTGGAAGCACCTTCTATTGACAAGGAGTTGATAATGGACATCGAGCCGACAAGCAAATGTTAGATCGATGAGTACAAGGATTTTATCGGGCAGGGAATTCTGCCAGAAGACAAAAACTGAGCAAGAGTTGTTCAAAACCAGGTTTGTCGATACTCGGTGGTCGGAGGAGTGATGTACAAGCGATCAAAGGTAAGGCCGATGCTTTGCTGTGTTCGACCAGAAATGACCCAAGAGCTTTTATATGAGGTTCGCCAGGGAGAATGCGGGGTCATCCAGGGGCCCGAACATTGGCACAAAAGATTTTGTTCGCAGGTTATTATTGGATTACACTGAGGAGAGATGCAGCCCAGTATGTGCAGAAGTGTGACAAATGTTAGAGGTTTGCGGACATACCTAGATTGCCATCAACCGAACAAACGCCAGTAGTTGCTGCCTGGCCATTCGACATGTGGGGGATCGACCTGATCGGACCTTTTCCTCTGGTACGATCTTAGTTCAAGTGTGCAGTAGTGGCAATTGATTATTTCACCAAATGGATTGAAGCAAAGCCATTAGTCACCATTACTGAGAACAACATCATTAATTTTGTGCATGACCACATTTGGTGTCGTTTCGGGTTAGAGCTATTGTTTCTGATCATGGCACATAGTTCTCCGATAAATTTACGGAAGAATGTAACAAGATGTATGTTAAGCACTGGCAATCTTCAGTTGCATATCCACAAGGAAATGGACAAGTGGAAGCCGCGAACAAACAAATCATGCACGCTTTGAAACGAAATTTGGATGATCGAGCTGGGAAATGGGCAGATGAGCTGCCAACCGTTTTATGGTTGATCAGGACAACGGTTAGGGGCTCAATAGGCAAAACACCTTTTGCTCTCACATATGGATCTGAGGCTGTAATCCCAACAGAAACAGCTTTCCCCAGTTACAGAGTGGTTCACTACAACGAGCATGACAACTAGGTTGCTCGAGCAATCGACCTTGACCTGCTCGAAGAACATAGACTCGAAGCTCACATTAGAATGGTTAATTATAAGCAGAAAGCTAAGGCTCATCACGACAGAAAGGTTCGGGGAAGAGCATTTCAAATCGGGGATTGGGTCCTCAGGAAAATCAAAGTTACATGACAGCGACCAGAGCGAGGAAAATTGTCACCTAACTGGGAAGGCCCATTTAAAGTTACAGGAATCATTAGGGAGGGCACTTACACCTTACAAAATCAAGAGGGCAAAAATTTAAAGCATCCTTGGCACGCCGATCATTTGAAAAAGTATTACCATTAGTTTGGTCTCGAACGAGCAGCTACTTCTCTTTTTATGTACTTACATTGAAGGATTATTTAATAAAAGTCTCTCAAACGTTTTTGGTCAAAGTTATTTGAAAGTTATTACTTTGATTGATTGAAAGTTTGAAGTCCTGTCCGACAAAAGTAAAAACATTATCAAGCAAATATAAACACAACTCTACTCGATAAATCGAGCAAAGTAGGGCCTTGCCCGGTTTGTATTCTAAGTTTGTATGCCTCGACGTGAGAAGGGGGACAGCCCACTACCCGGTATTATTTGATGGCTTTGTTTGTTATGGCAACAAAGGGAGAAAAGTCTCATTCAAATAAATATTCAGCCTGAATAATAAGCTATTAACGGTTTTATAAACCAAGGGCCATGCCCAGTTAAAGCGGCCAAACAATTCTGCCCGATAAATCGAGCAGCGGGCAATTATTTGGATGCCTGTTGAATTAGCAGAAGGGGCCCTGCCCGGTAACATTTTTTATTTTTACAAAGGCATTATATCAGAAAAACAAGCATTCACACACAGTTGTAAACAAAGAGTGTTCATTTCATTATCATCAAAAATTACAATCGAGGAAACCTATCACAAAAACTATTACAATGTATTAATTCCCTTCTTGCTCGGTGGTTCTTCCTAGCGTTTCCAGCTCCGCGAAGATTCTATCCATTTCAGATTGCAAGTGAGGAGGAGGCAGTTGAATCGTGTCTTTACCAGGAGGAGAAGGTAGGTTTGTTTCCACGCTGGCAGAGGGAGCAGGCTGATTGTCTTCAACATCTATAATCAAAGGGCCGGTAGGCTGGGGAACAGGATCATCATCTTTATCCTCATTGGCCTCACGCTTAAAGATAACGTTCATTTGGTCAACTACAATATTGGCCAACGGAGTAGAAGGAATCCATTCCGGCTCATCGGCTTCCTGATCATTATTTGCTATGATCCCCAACTCATCTTCATTATTAGGGACCAAAGCATGACTCTTCCGAGCCTCAACACACCAGGGTGAAGTCGCTCCCTACTGTGCCATCATTTTAGGCGTTATGCCTAAAAGCCCGCTGCTCGCTAGCATGCGAAGAACATGATTGCACCCTTGAGAATAGTAGGGGACCAGTTTCGCATCCACGAGCTGCTCGAGCTCGGCTGACTGCTTGAAGTCTTCCACCGCAGCAGTCTTGGCAGCAGCAACTTCCCGTGCCAACCTTGCCTGCCAGGCTCTCTCTTTTTGCTCGGCCGCAACCTGAGCATCCTCAGCTTTTTTTCCTCTCTTCACTCAACGTTTTTTAAGCGGCTACCTCCCCATTTTGGTCAAACTCCACCTGGGCCTTCAGGCGGATAATCTCCCCCTCGAGCTTGGTCAGCTCAGCAACCTTGACAAGGACCTCATTGTCTTTGGCCAACAAATCCTCCTTATATGAGCGGACAACCTCGCCGGACTTCCTCTTCTGCTCAAACAAGGCACCAGCCTTATCTTTATATTCGTCTGCACGTTTGTACAGAAGAGTGACCTTGGAGGTGAACTGCAAAACAAAAACACAAATGAGAAAGAAATATACATTATTAATGACAATTATGTTCATACGACAATTGGCATAACATACCTCGTTGACCAGTAGGCCAATTTCACCGAGCAAAACGTTGTTCGGCGTTTCGGCATCGCCTCAAACAACGTCGGGTTGGACGACCCTCTTCAGAATCCCCTGTCCGTAAACGGCGCTCATAGTTCCCCGATCACAAATATTGATCCCTTCGAGGGGGGAACGGGAGCGACCTCGTTCACTAGTGCCCTTACCCCTTCTCGAGATACGGGCATCACAAAGTTGGCTCTCAACCAACTAGGTGTACCACTCCGTAGTGGCTCTTCACGTCGAGGACGGGGAGGTGGCAGCCCCGTGACCGGGGGAGTCGGAATAATGGGGGAAGGCAAGGGACCAGACCCTTCTTGAATTGTTTCTTGGGGTTTATCCTCCCCTGTCCGTGATCGGGTGCTTCGACCTCCCGCTCGGGTATCGGTTACGGCTGGTCTTTTCCGAGATGCATGCTCAGTAATTGGCGCCGTTACTGGGGAGGACATTGGCTCGGTGGATAAGCCAGGAGCCCGGGATGACTTCTTGCTCTTTTCAACAAACGGAGCCTCGGGTAAGAAAGTAGAAGCAGGCTGCTCGCGCCATATTAGCTCACCATGGCGAGCAACAGACCTCGCCTTAAAATTAGTCTTTCGCTGCCTCAGTATATCCTTCACCACTGCCAGCAAAAAGAAAACAAGTTAGAAAATGTCAAGATATATTTTCTACAAGGCTCAAAAGCAAAACACATATACCAGCATCATCAAAATCAAGACGGGGAATGCAATCTCCCGTTAGACCGCACAACTCGCACTCACTGGGGAACCTGTTGTCATGACAAGTACCCCAAAAAGGATGGGCAGGCTCGGGTGTTACGACGATCAAGGGCTCTACACCCTCTAGGGGAACAGGGTACATCCCGGCCAGACGTAAGACTTTTGTATCCTGCACGATTGATTTTCAATCAATCAATCATTGTTGACCCTGCTCGGTCACCCCCAGCGCGCTCCTCAACATCGCCATACACTTATCTTCTCAGGTGAAGGTGGCATGTCGATCATAAGTTGGAGGCTTCATTTCCTAAGGAGTCGGGGCAAACGGTCATCCCACCCGAGATTCCACAATGATGATCCTCTTGTCCCACTAGTCAACTTTGTAGCTTCAACGCTCCAGCTTTCGAGCGACCAGTAATCTTGCCCGATCTTTTATCTTTGGTAAATTGAAAGAGTTTGCGGAGTATGGTCATCTCCGGTTCAAACCCGACCAGTCGGCAGGTTGCGCTGAAGGCGATCAAAATCAACATCGTGGTGAATTGAAGATCGCATGGTACACTGTTGGTCTCCCTCAGGAACTCGATAATAAAAGGGTCTAACGGGAAACGCATCCCGACACAGAATAAGTCATAGAAAAAGACTATCCTCTTCGTCTTGCTCCTCATCTAAGCAGGAGTCATCTCGGATTCATAGGGAACTCCTCGATAGTCTTCACCAGAGATCCCAATCGAGTTGAACCAATTTATGACTTCCACAACCGAGTCAATTGACTCTCAGTGAGCAAGCGAACTCAGGTTATAATAATCTTCATTCCGATGACTCCGTCCTGCTAGAGGTCTCCCAGCTAACTCCTCATCACTAGGAATCCCACTCGAGCTTGCCTCATCCACCTCGTCCTGATCGATGGTAACGTCATTCACAACCCTCTTAGTGGGAACTCGATTGCTCGCTTCCTGGGTATTCCTTCCCTCAGGAGTATGTACTTCAGATCCAGTCTGCTCAGAATCTGTGGGTGTTAGTCCCAAAGGGCACAATAATAAGCTAGAATGGGGGGTTGAATAGCTTATTGAACACTTAAAACTTTCCGTATTGATTCCTAAAACAAGCACTTGCAATCTATTGAAAAAATTAAAGTAGCGGAAGTCTTGTAAGGAAGACAGACTAAGTCTGCTGGTGAAGCACTACCGGTAGACTTAGCTAGTTACTCAAGTTTGCTGCTTAAGGAATAAGTTAACAGATATGAAAACTGTGTAAATCAGTAAGTAAAGAACACATGTATTTTGAGATTATTCGTACTATAAAGAATGCTACGTCCACCACCAAGGCAGTCAACCTTGGATTTAAATGTGCACTATGTTTTTCACTAGTTCTATTACAAAAATGTCAAGTGGATCGTGTACAAAATATTTGACTTGTGTTTGGGGTTGGGGAAATTGAATATCTGGAAAAACCGAATAGTCAATGTACAGAAGAATAGTAGGAAGAACAACTATAAGAAGCAAATGATTAACAGTTGATGCAGATCTTCTTGTTGTTGTTGAGGACTTCTTTGATCAGTTAATGATCTCTCGAATGCATTGAGTATAAAGCTTGATGTTGTTGGATAGATTCAGAGCATTTATTTTCTTCAGTCTTTAATGGCAGTATTTATAGCTGAGCATTCATGAGACCGTTGGAGAAGACGAAGTAAGTAACAGCTCTATTAGGTTGAATGCATTAAATGTTTGGAGCTGTTACGATGACTTCTTCTTCAAAAGATACTGAGCAAGGAATGATCAAGAGTTGTTGCATCAACTAGCAGGTGAGCGACAATCAGAGTTGCAGACCTGCAATAGTTGGTACAATCTGTATGTGTCAGTCTGTGCACCTGCTTTGTCACTTTTCAAAAGGCGAAAGTCTTCATGCTTTTTCAGAAAAGCTGGAGGGACGTGTCTGAGAAGTTAGCGCTGATCTGGAGATGATTTAAATTCAAATTCAAACTGATTTAGGCTTGAATTAAATAATCCATTCAAGCTTGAAGTCCGGAATAGTTTAGGACACGTCATGCTGTTCGAGTGCAGACAAGGTATGCCGCTGGAGGCTGCTTGAAGTCTGCTGGTGAAGCCTTCAGCCGAAGTCTTCCGCTGAACTTGTGAAGCCTAGAAAAACTATTATAAGGCAAGGTTGTATACTTAATTGCCACGCTAACTGGTACGCAACACATTTAGCCACTAAGTATAGAACCTAATGTAATGAATGATCAAATGCAAATTAAGATACAAATGAGAAACAACAGTGGGTGCACAATGTTCTTGGGCACCATGATCGTAGTCGTATGCTTTCTGCTCATGGTCGGACCCATCAAACAGTCGAAGGGGGGAAGACATCCTACAAGAGGTCGAGGAAAGTCTGGATTAAAGCTCCATAACAATCTAAAAGTCCTTGATGATTCTCCTCGATCTCCCTGTAGATCACTTAAACCTAAAGACAAAGCCCTAAAACTCTATCCAGAACGGATGAACATGAAAAACAGATAGACGAAGAAACAAACCGGAAATATAATAACATTCATGGAAAAGACAGAAGAGGCATAATTGTGTAAGGAAAAATAAACACTTACTTGTGGGATGAATGAGAATTAGTTTACCGGTGGGGGTAATTTGCACTTGATTCAGAATTGCAAAGAAAAGAAAGTTTTTGTTAGCCGGAAAATTCACCGCCGGGGAAATCAAGAAAGCTAGAGAGAAGTATAGAAGGCTTGCAGGAAAGGAGGCGGTAAAAAAGACCAAAGGTTTAGGTTTTCCCTTTTTATAGGCAAAATTTGGGGAAAAGACGCCTAAATCACGCGCTTCGGGCCTTCCCAAAATTCAAATTATGGCGGCTGCGATACACCCGATCAAGCACGTCATTAATGCATGCCTCAAAAACACGCAACCCATCATGACTGCACCCAGCCGCCGTCATCCCAAAGCAACCCTTTGGTTTCCTGCAGCCGGTGTTTCAAATACATCATCTGTCATCAACAAAGCAGCTCCCTTCACTTCTGTCAATATAAATAAACAAGTGCTCTGTTCCCTAACCCAATCTACAGCGAAATCACAAACATGCTTCTTGCACCGAGCATAAATACTCGACGAACAAAGAGCAGGGGGCCACTGGTCAGTTCGACCCAAATCTTGGTCATGAGCTGGGCACATGTGTCCTCACGTGATAAGCACATGGAAGACAGGGACCAGGAAAAAGGTCACCCGAGCAGGATAACCCGGGAAAAACATCCCACATATCTACCGAGCAGGAATCCTCCTACCGGTCTGATCGAGCAGGGAACAAGAATACTCGAATAAGACAGTTATTTATTTCAAACCTAACTGTTATATCGCCCTGGAGCCCAAGATTTAAGTCATGGCTCCGTCAGTTACGCGGTCAACCCGCATTTATGATCATAAAGGCCTATGATCTCGCCATAGTAATGACTCATCCCAGATTTCACTCCCAAAAAGGCTATATATTTTTTGTAATACTTTATTTCAAAGGTACGCTGACTCTTATACACCGAAACTTTGTTATTTTGGCTTTCTACAAGCTTAAATACTTACTCTCACACCTGAGGGGTTTCGCGAGGCCCTGCCTTGCATTCCTTCTAAGGTTTTCTTCTTTTGACAGGTTTCTACAAGATCATACTTTCACATAAGCCCATATATCCTACAAACCGCAAGGAACGGCCCAAGACCAAATTATGTAGCATCATATATATATATATATATATATATATATATATATATATATATATATATATATATATATATATTTCTAGGAATCACAAGATATTTAAACTCAATCTAAAACCGCCTATGAACCAATCAAAACGGGTTTAATAAATACTATAAAATTTATTGGTTTTAGGAGCAGAGTCGGTTCTTCCTCGACATGCTATTAACCTTGATCCAACCCAACCTATATATGAGGCAAACGTAGCATATCAAATATGTTAAATGTAGCACGTTTTCATGTAACTTGCCTAAAATAACCCTGAGTGATTAGGGGAGAAAACTGATCCTTTTTGTGGTAAAAATTGGTGATTGGAAGGGCAAAATTGGGGGTTGATCTGGCCCGGAAAGGGTGGAGGTGGGCTGGTTTTATGCAGGCCTTGAGGGAGAGGTGGGCGGATGGGAGATCAAGCCTATGTGCTCTTGTTAAATTCTTTTTTTCTTTTTTGGTTTGGATACTCCTTAAGCTAAAAGTGTTTAAGCTATTTGGGCTTGAGCATGATTGATTTGGGCTTATAAGGTTTCACAGTTAGGAGCTTGTAAGAATAAGAATTTGGGTGATAACCGGGCCAGTCTCATAAAATAAAAGTATAATCGAAAAAATCATTCATATTTGTTTTCAATCACTAAAGTACATTTTTGGTGATAAAATGACGAAGATACCCTTAATGAACAACAAATACACACACAAAATCCCACGATCAAACTTCAGCATCAAATAACTAAAGAAATGATGATTAATTAAATAACACTAAGGCATGATTGGAAGAAACAATGCCTAATTAAGTAACATCGAGGCAGGATTGGAAGAAACGATGACTAATTAAATAACATCGAGACATGATTGGAATAAATGATGCCTAATTAAGTAACACCGAGACATGATTGGAAATTGAGTGAACTTTTGACACCAATGAATTAAATTTCAAACAATGCAATGTTTTATATTTTGTTATATTTTTATTAAATTAGAAGAAACGATATCTAATTAAGTAACACCGAGTTAAGATTTGACGGAACAATGTATAATTAAGTAACACCAAGGTAGGATTGAAAGAAACGATGACTAATTAAATAACGCTGAGACATGATTGGAAGAAACGATGCCTAATTAAGTAACACCGAGACATGATTGGAAAAATAAATTGAAGTTTGTCACCATATTGAAGAAACGACACCTAATTAAGTAACACTTAGATAAGATTGGAAAAATAAATTGAAGTTTACCACCATATTGAATAAACGACGTCTAATTAAGTAACACCGAGGCAGGATTGGAAAAATAAATTGAAGTCTACCACCATATTAAAAAAACGACACTTAATTAAGTAACACCGAGACATGATTTGAAGGAATGATGCCTAATTAAGTAACACTGAGGTAAAATTGGAAGAAACGATGACTAATTAAATAACACTGAAATATGATTTGAAGAAACGATGCCTAATTAAGTAACAACGAGGCAAGATTGGGAAAAAATATGCCTAATTATTTATATATCACGATACAAAAAATAAATTGAAGTCTGCCATCATATTGAAGAAACGACGTCTAATTAAGTAACACCGAGGCATGATTGGAAAAATAAATTGAAGTCTGCCACCATATTGAAGAAACGACGCCTAATTAAGTAACACCGAGGCATGATTGGAAAAATAAATTGAAGTTGCCACCATATTAAAGAAACAATGCCTAATTAAGTAACAACAAGACAAGATTTAAAGCAACGACACATAATTAAGTAACATTGTTAGTCCTAAAGGGTACAATAATATGCTAGAAAGGGGGTTGAATAACCTATTAACAATTAAAAACTTTTAACACAATGTTCCAAAATGTATGTTATCAACTATAAAGACAAGTTACAGCAGTGGAAAGAACACTTGGAAACAGTTCACCAAGTCTACTGGTAAGAACTACCGATAGACTTGTTGTGTCTTTAAGTCTGAAGCCTAGGAGACAATTATCAAAGATAAGATAAGTTGATAAAACAGTTGCAGAATAGTAAACAAATAAGAAGTAAGAACACGAGAGTTTTGAGATGATTCGTACTGTAAAGAGTACTATGTCCACCACCAAAGCAGTCAACTTTTGATTTAAAAGTGCACTATATTTTCCACTAGATCTATTACAGAAACACTAATGGATCCTGTACAAAATATTTGACTGTGTTAGGGTAGATAGTGAATATCTGGAAAATGGAATATTCACTATGCTAAAGAACAATTAATGTAAACAACAATGGAGAAGAAAATAAATGACAATGATTGAGTAGTCTTGTTGTTGTTGTTGTTGAGAACTTCATTGATCTTTTAGATCTCTTGAATGCACTGAGAGTAATAACTTGTAATTGTTGAGTTGTTTCAAAGCATTGAATTCAGTCTTCAATGGCGATATATAAATGAGAGCATCTTTGAAACTGTTGGGGAAGATGAAAAGAGTAATAGTTCGATTAGGTTGGAGGCATTAAATGCGAAGACTGTTATGTTGAATTCTCTTTATCGAGGACTGATCAAGAAAGGAAACGTGGAGATGTGAAGGAGCAGTGGAAGATGACAGAAGTTACAGACTTACAAGAGTTGGTACAATCTGTACTTTCCTTAGAAAGTGTTGTGTCAGACTGTGTATCTACTCTGTCCCTTGTTCAATAATCATCGATGGAGAAATAGTCCACCGTATCTAGAAAAACTGAAATGGCGTTTTTTTAAATCCAGAAATCAACTATGGAAGATATAATTCAAACAAATATTCTAAAATATCTGAATTAATAATCTTTTTGAATATACCGAGCTGACATCTTGATTTCCCTTTAATCTTCAGACACGTCATATAACTATACATAGGCAGACAATGTCTGCTGGTGGAGCGTTATCGAAGTCTATTGGTGAAGACTATCGAAGGCTGTGAAGTCTAACTAATTGTTCTAAAGGCAAAGTTCTATACATAGTTGTCACGCTAACTGGTACGCAGCTCATTTAGTTACTAATTTTCCAATTGAAGATGAATGAAGGAAGAAACTGAGTTGTAAGGATGTTTCTTTCGAATTGGAGGCAAATAGATTATGAAAGTTTGACAAATAGATTGTTGGATAATGAATTGCGATTGTTGTTGTTGTTGATACTTTTTTTAAATGGAGTTAAACAAACCCACAATTATTTCATAAGAGTTTCAAATAACGACGAGGTTTAGGAGCTAAGTAGCTACATGCTAGAAACAAGTTAATAGAATGACAAATATAACTGAAATTGACTTATATGCTATCCTTCTAGAATTCCAATAAAAAAGAAAAGGTAAGTTAAATAACAAATGGAAAAAGGAAAGACAAAACTTAAAAAAGAAAATCTTACGAGTATTTTATATAAATCATATCTATTTGATCTGACTCACCGTAAATCAATGGATTGAAATTAAAAAGACAAATGATATTACGAGCTAAAGCTTGTGATATTAATACGAGCTTTAGTGTTAAAGCTGTTGGATGATTAAATTGATGGTGATTTGAAATATCTACATCATTATTTAGAAAATATTATATTTGATCTAATGGTGTAAAATTTTTAGTAGATTTGATCTAATAGCTCTAACACTCAAGCATAATAATATCAGCTCTATCTCAATTAAAAAGTGAGTTTAGTACGTACTATTTAAAATGGGTAAGGCGGTTTATAAAAGAAAAAGTGGAGTGGGTAAAAGAGCGAGCCAATTGAACTCAAGCTGAGCTACCCGAGCCTAGATTCTGTTGCCGCCTCCTCCGTGTAATATAATCCAGCAATATCTTTGTCTTAAAAGCAAAGTTCCCTTGCCTAAAATAAATAAATAAATACTCCTATATTAAATTTAAATTAAACAAAATTATAGAATGATACTCCCAAGTCCACTCAACAAAACAAATGGAGACATAATTGCCGTAATATTCCTCTTAAGTCTTAACCCCATTCATTGTTCCCGTTCACACCCCCTTTTGCTACTCTACTTGCCTACTCGCACTCTCTCTCTCTCTCTCTCTCTAGAGTTGCAGAAGATGAGAGGGCCATTGGGGGCAGTCATAGGGAAATACCCTTCGAGCGATGGTGGAAGTGCTCAAATGGGTGTTGGAGGTGGAATCATAAAGCACAACCGTAAATGCAGGGACATTGTCTTCCTTGTCTTCTTTATCGCCTTCTGGGTCGCCATGATTGTCAATTCCAGCTTTGGATTCAACCAAGGAAATCCTTTGAGGTATTTATATGTGAAAACCCTCATAAAGTTCCCCAACTTTCTACTTTCTTCCTTACCCTAAATGACTATCCTTTTGCTTTTTTCCTTCTATAAAATGTATTGCTGATCTGATAGATTTTTTAATCTTTAAGTTGAGCGAGTTGCCCTAAATGACTATCTATTCGTTATTAGGATGGTTTCCTTTTTGAGTTCAATTTCATTGCATTAGTGTACTCCTTGAATTTAGGTGGTCTGATTCAATTTCATTGCATTAGTGTACTCATTGAATTTTGGCTCTATGCATCTGCTAGATAGTTTTAAATCAATAAGTTACTCCATTTTTTGGGGTCTATACTAAAATATTGTCTCAGAATTTGGGGCTTTCTGTAACTTATGGTTCTATTACCAAAAGACACCTAATCTGCCTTGCCTACATTTGAATGCTTGTTGTCCAATTGTGGTTATTCTGTGTAATATTTATGAATGTCTGGAGGAACGCAGAATTCCTTTTCCCCACCTTCAAATTCTAGGTTGTGACGAGTGTGAAGTGGTTTTACAGGCTGAATTTTGGGTTGGATTATAAAGGAAACGTGTGTGGTGACAAACATGCAGATCCCAACCTTCAAGAATTGGAACTTAGATATTGGTTAAACCCTAACCAGGTTTATGAAAGTGGTTTGAAGGAAAGCCAAGTAAAGCTTTCTAATGCCCGGAGTATCTGCTTGTTGGAATGCCCCATCCCTGCTGAAGATTCTCTGAATTGGGTCTGTGATTATCCTGATGGAGATGTTCACCTTTCTACAGATGACTGGATTGATAAGAATTATGATTATTTTGCCGATCTTCCTCCTGATCTCAGGAATAGTTCTCTTCAACTTCAAGGTCCTTGCTACCCTGTGATATTTCCAAGTGTGAATGGTAAGTCCTGTGTCAATTTTATGCATAAGATGTCGACAGATTGATCTATATGTAATGCTCTTTACTCCAAATGCAGTTTATTGGAGCTGCCAGTATATTGCTCGACCATCAAATGTTTCTTTGCAGCATTGGCAGCAGATGGGCGGAGTGAAAATTGTTGAGAACATTATGATTGATAAAACTATTCACAAATCCATCAACTCACGTTCATCAGTCTTGAAGGTAGAATAGCCTTTTTACTCCCTGGAAGAATTTGGCTGAAATAGACAAACTTCCCAACTAATTAGGTTACTTTGGCTTTCTAGATTTGAAATTTATTATCTATGTGTTGTTGCAGAGATATGTTGCTGATGTTGGAAAGTCGTGGCCTGTGTTGATTGTTTGCGGAGGGCTCCTGCCACTGTTCCTATCGGTGATCTGGCTTTTGTTGATTCGACATTTCGTTACTGGAATGCCATGGATAACTGTCATCCTCTTTAATGTTCTCATAATATCTGTCACGATGCTATACTACTTGAAAGGTCAGAAATGTGTTCTTGTTCTCTTTCTTCTTGGTTTCTTTACAAAACCTTGTTGTGCTTGACCGTAAAAAGCAATGCCTGCGGTATCTCTTACTTTTTTTATATGGATAGCAACATATTTTTCAGTAAAAAGAAACTTGATTCCTTATATATATGTTTGAACATGTGGGATGGCCTAGATGAAATGGAATGATGATTTTATCTATCTTTTTCCCTGTTTAGCTGGATGGATCGGAGACAGTGCCATCTCTCCCATCATTGGTGATCATGACCCATATTATCACGTATCTGCAAGGGTGGGTTCCTCGTATTAACGAAATCCTTTATTACAGGATACTTCTGTCTGTTATTTAGCTAAACTTTGGAGTCTTTCAGGAGCTAAATCACATTCGTGCTACTGCTGTTCTCATGACATTTGTGATGGTTGTTGCTTTCCTATCATCCATTGCCATTGTCCGACGCATTCTTATGGCAACTTCTGTCCTCAAGGCAAGTCTGATAAACAAACATGAAAGATGGTAAAAATTTCTCATTTACAAAAATCTGACCAGTTAACACATTGAGGTCTAAAAGTTTTTATTGCTTTATTGGCAGGTTGCTGCCAAGGTCATTGGAGAAGTTCAGGCGCTCATAGTTTTTCCAGTCATACCATACTTCATCCTTGCAATTTTTTACATGTTCTGGTTGTCAGCTGCTCTCAATCTTTTCAGTTCTGGTGAGATCGTCCAGAATGATTGCAATACAAATTGCTGTGCTTATGATCTTAAACTAAAAAGGGTTAGCTGTGATCGTTGTTGTGGTTATAGCATCCACTACACTTCTCATATTGCAGCTGCAATCCTTTTCCACCTTTTCGGCTGCTATTGGGCTACACAGTTTCTCATTGCTTGCTCTTCCACTGTGATTGCGGGCTCTGTTGCTTCCTACTATTGGGCTCAAGGGGAAACTTCGGTAAGCTGCTAAACCATTTTATATTCTGGTGCTATTTGCATCTTCTTCATGAATTAATCAGCTTTCATGTGATGAATGCAGCCAGATATTCCTTTTCTTCCAGTTTTCTCCTCGATGAAGCGACTCATGCGTTATAGCCTGGGATCTGTGGCTATTGGTTCCTTGATTGTATCTTTTGTTGAGTCCATCCGGTTTATACTTGAGGCACTTCGTCGCAAATTGAAAGTTGCGAATACTATGCCTGAAAGCTGGTTTGGGAGGATGATGTTCTATACTTCTCAATTTTGCCTGAGGTGTATTGAGTTGACCATTAAATCAGTCAACCGCAATGCTTATATAATGGTATACTTCTCGATTTTGCCTATGCATGTTTGATTGCAAATAACTTGACACTTAACTTGCTGGTGTGTGTGTTTGCTCCTTCCAGATTGCTATAATGGGTAAAGGCTTCTTCAGATCTTCTGAGATTGCCACAGAGTTGATCATCAGCAATATCCTTCGTATTGGCAAAGTGAATGTGATTGGGGATGTCATTCTCTTTCTTGGGAAGCTATGTGTCAGCCTTTCAAGTGCACTTTTTGCTTTTCTAATGTTGGATACTCACAGATATAAATCAGCCCACAACAAGATCTCTTCCCCACTCTTTCCCGTACTGGTATGTCCTCTCTGTGTGTGGGTGTGTTTTGATTGATTGATGCCAAAGTGAGACTTTCTGTTTGATATTGTTAGAGCATCTCCAATGGAAATGTTCCCAAATTGTGTTCCTTGTGGGCCCCCCATGCCACATACCCCATTTTAATAACGCAACTCTCTAATAACAAAACTCCCCAATGGTTATGTTCTCAAAACTCATTCTTTGTGGGTCCCACTACCAAATCATCCGCTTTTCTTTACATGCCTTTATTTATATTTTTCAAACAAATAAATTTATAAATAGTTTTAATTTATATATTGCATATAACAAATACTTTGTACAATAAAATAAAATGTCTTTTCAGTTTTAATTAATAAATTGCATAACTCAAATATTTCGTACAAACAAATAAATGTATTTCATCTAATGCATATTAAAAATACTTCGTAAAATAAATTCATTACATAAGTCGAGTGAGAGAAGTGAAGTATTTATAGGTAAAAAATACAATATTTTGGTTTTATTAAAAAAAGAAAGAGAAAGAACCGTAAAAAGGAATCGGCTAGTTTTGAAAAGAGTGAGAAACACTTTCAACCAAGAATAGAAACAATAAAAAACATACTGCAAAGAAGAGAAAAAGTAAAAAAAAATAAGGAAAGAGGGAGAGAGAACGGAAGGAAACCGAAGAGAGAGAGAGAGAAGTAAGTAGTAGTTGTTGCCCCTTTCCATGCACCTTTCACGAACATGTCTTGCACGCGCCCTTCTCAGCCCTCCATGCGAGCCATGCCATGCTCCGTTGTTTCTTCTTTCTCCAACACTGGTTGAGTTCCCAAATGTTTTAGTTTGGGAACGGTAGAGCTGATTAGGCATTTTTGGGAATAGCCCCCAATGGTTGGGAACTTTTCCATGCGTTATTAACACATGGAAGAACCACCATTGGTGGTGCTCTTAACTTCTGTTTCTTTCACGTCAGAAAGACCCTTAAGGTAAATGTGCTTTCATGCATGTTAAACTAAAACTCCAGAAACCAATGAGCTTTAGCTCAACTAGAGTCTTACCAACAACACCATGTACTTCACCTCTCTCCACCGAGAGGTTCGGTGTTCATACCTCACCAGAGGCACTATTGTTGTTCAAGCCTCACTAAAGGCACCATTTAGTACTGTTAGTGTTCAAACCCACCAGTGGCACCATTGTTGTTCAAGCCTCACAATAGACACCATTTAGTACTGTTCACTTTTCTTAACAAAGAGGTCGAGTGTTCTAGCCCCACTAGAAACACCTTGGTACTTCACTAGAAGTCGGGTGCTCAAAGCCTCATTAGAGGTGCCATTTGTTTCAGCCTCACAAAAGCATCATAATATTAAGGGTTGGGGTAAGGTCTACACTTAGAACTCCATAAGTTTTGAATGAGCTGATTGTGCTTGCTTTATTATGCAGGTATGCTGGGGTCTTGGCTACATAGTTGCTACCCTTTTCTTTGCAGTCGTGGAAATGTCAATCGACACCATCATCCTTTCATTCTGCCAGGATTCGGAGGACCATCAAGGAATTGCACAATATGCTCCTCCTCTTTTGATTGAAACTCTGAATGACCAAAATGATACCCAAAGACTTACACAATGATGCATGAATGGAGTAGGAGTAGGTTGATGAAACTTAGATCTTGTGATGTTTTTTCCTATTTCTTATTTCATCTTTGCTCTTCATGTTCTCTCTACAGAATTTTGCTTATTAGCACCCCATTTTTGAGTAAGCCCAAGTCTCCCTGTTTGTATAGATATATCAAGAAAGTCATAGTTCAGGTACCCTAAGTAGCAGAAGCAAGCGAAATCATATTAATGTTATTTAGCAAAGTCAGTGTTTGATGTAGACTTGTTAGTGTGCGCATCGTCCCTCAATCTCCTTGTTTACAACATTATAATCTTTCTGTACTACATTTGTTTATGTAAAGGCTCATTGTAAGCATACAAGTTTCACTTTTGTGATTTGCAGCTTTTTCTTGGTTTATACTTTAGGCAAAAACTTGGGAAAATGTAAAGGCTCATTGTAAGCATACAAGTTTCACTTTTGTGATTTGCAGCTTTTTCTTGGTTTATACTTTAGGCAAAAACTTGGGAAAGCCGGTCTATTTTATATAAGCCGATCTATTTTATAGGAGACTTACTCTATACCTTCTCACACATTTGATCTACCATTTTTCACTCCATCTTGCTCTTACTTTTTCATTCAATTAACGAAAAAGATCACGAAATGAAAACAAACCATCTATTCATATATGGTCTTAAATCTAAGCAATGCAAAAGCTCAACAACCTCATTTTGCTCTAGTAAGAAAGAAACTTTGATTACTATGACTCGTTCAATACATTGTAGATAAGTTTTGATCCCACCATCGTGGGTAAAAGAAAAACAAAAAACAGAACTGTTGAGCAATGCCATCTGTGGATAAGTTTTGATCCCACCATTCGTTGGTAAAAAGAAAACAAAAAACACAACCTCATTGCTCTCGCACTAAGAAAATTCCACTTGTAATATTCTAGTCATGGGTTTCCGGAGATTCAAACACAACCTCACTGCTCGCACTAAGAAATCCATTTGGTTAAGCCACTGTCGGTTTTTTAGCAAAACTCAAACGCTTCGGGTTGATCTCATCAATCCGGATCACCATTATCTGACCATTCCCTTCCTCGGTCCAAGTAATAGAGTCTCTCTCCAATAGCTTTTTAATCTGCAGGGGAGCCTTATAACTTGTCAGAGAAAAAACTGCTCAAGCTATGTAAAGAATGCTGATATACAACATCAAGCTATATTAAACTGAAAAGGTGCTATCAAGTATCAAGTGTACAAGGCCTAAATAAAGGATTTCAATTCATAAGAGTCGGATAAGAATGATCCGTCTTATGAATTAAGATCCGTCTTACAAATTAAGATCTGTACAAGGCCTAAATAAAGGATCTGTAAAGAATGCTGATATACAAGGTCTCCTGTAAAACCGTTTTACAGATCTTAATTCATAAGACGGAGTTCCACTATCTCACAGCTCAACCCACCAACACACGGTGAATCGGATAAGAATGATCCGTCTTACAAAAAACATGCATAAGACCGTCTTACACATGTATTGCCTTCAAATAATTCGAAATGAAAATATGTTTATTTCCACTGCAATTTAGTTTCCATCACTTTCAAAGTACTCTCAGTTCCGGGCAAAGAGACCCCGTTTGAAAGTCAATTTTTTAAAAAAAATAACACTTTTAGTAGTTCATTAGTAATAAAATGACACTTTTATGGATTGATTTTTGAAAATGGACTCTTTAAGTGAAACATCTCAAAATGGAATAGTGGACTCTTTGCTCGGAACGGAGGGAGTATTTACTAATACAAAAAATAAGTTCTCAGGCAAGGAAAGATCTGAATCTTTTGATGCGAACAAATAGCCTTCAAGGAGCAGCAAAAATGCATAGCATTATGAAAATTAGTCATACAAGTCGTTGTTTCCGTGCCCCTTCTTTGGTGCTTCCTTCATTGACCTCAACTATGAGCTTCAGATACCTAATAGCTGAAGAAGGCCAGCAAACAGCCAGGTCAATTTATATAACTCGATTTGACAATATATAAGCTAGGTTAATGATGACTAACGTGGAATGCCAGAAAGAGAAGTTAAATGGAGCTTTATAAGGCGAATAGCTTCCTTTGGCGCATGATCATGTAGGTCTAATGACATAATCTCCTCAACATCTCTGCAATTAAAATGGGTAATGTCACACCATTTGAAGATGCAATGCTTAGAATATGTTGCTTAACCAAAAAGCACAGGAGAAAGAAACAAAAAAGTTTAACTAACCTGGTTTCAACAAGCGTTTCAGCAGACTTTTCATTCGCTTCTCGGGCCCTATCCATAAAAAAGTGCCCCTAAACTCCCCCAGATTAAATCAAATTAACATACATGTCAACAAATGGAAATTTATTTGAAGTAGCAATGGAACACCAGTGGCTCAAAAAATTGTCCGTATAGCAAACTACAGACATAAAAGAATACATATTCATCATCATAAGAGGCAAAACTCACAAGAATATGGGAACAGCTTCCAGCCAGAACCCAGATATCTATACTGGGTCCAATAAAAGGGAGTATGGAAAATTTACCTTTTCCAGAAATTTATATGCTCGAGTATGATCCCCTTTAGCATAAGCATCAGCAGCCTGCCATGCAAATTGAACAATCAAATCCAAATCACAATCTACCAACCAAGTGATTAAATGAGTTATCAGCTTACCGCTTTATAGTATTCTTTCATGGTTATCCAATGCTCTTGGACAGCATTCCGTAAGACCTCATAGCCATCCTCTGTATCTTCATTTTCTATTCACCAACCACAATGTACAGAAAAGCATTCATGTTAGACGCATAACTAAGACACTAAGGATGATTAAAAACAGAACATGAATGAGACTTGCATCATCCCTACTAATTATTGGAAACAAAAAGACAAAAACAAGAATAGGTGGTGTCAGAGATTTGTTCAATCTTTGGCGTAATTTACTGCCATCATAGAATGACCCAAAGAAACTAAAATCATCATGGTCCATGCACCGACTAAGCATAGTTTTGAAGTTTCATTAAACTGCCACATTCTTTTTTATGACTTATCCCAAGGATATCCCTCTTCGGGCCTAAAAGCCTAAACATCATGGTGCGGAACTGCAGATAGATAATTCCTGACTTGAATTATCAGCAGCAAAGTATAAGAAAATTTAATACTACACTCCATTACATATTTCAAGGGCTAGTAAATAAAGCTATCAAGCTCTTCAGATACTTCAAGTTCCAAAATCACTAGAATTCTCTTGGAGCTTCAGAACTCTAAACAAATTATATCAAACAAGAGAATGCACTTCAAGCATTGACAATATATATGGATCACAATGATCAGAGCATGATGTATACAGTTAAATCGAGTGAAATCAGAAGATGCTTGAAAGGGCAATGAATGTGAAGCACTAAAGTGTTTACCATCCTTGTTAATTTCTAGCTTTGCAGTCGCAAACTGACATTCTGTAGTTGAATCTCTTAAAGGTTCAACAACTAATTTTCCAAATGTTCTTGTTCTCTTTACTTCTTTCTTAGGGAGAATTCTTCTTGGTGCCTCTTCAAATCTGTCTGGAACAGTAAACAGTGCTTGTAGAACTTCTTTTTGGAGATCATATCTGTCTGTGCCTCTTAGAGGTAGTTCTGACCCATTTCTAGAACCAGCTTCACCTCTGTATGAGTGTGAACATACAACAAATGTGATGTTCCATCCAATATATACAGAAGTCTGGACTTAAAGCAGTACATCAGCAATGGAGTTCTTGTTTTCAGCAATACTTGCACTCAGGAAACTGTAGACACTACTGATTGAGATGACGTACCTTGCGGTGGAATCTGTGTCCAGGGATATTTCCTGACACTGAGGCGTTTCCAAGACTTTACCTTTTCCCTTACGCTGTTACAAGAGAACCAATCAAAAGAGAGATAAAAGAACATGAAAGCCAAGAACAAATCGGTGATTTTCTAGTCTGCCACTGAGCAAGTAACTTGTGTAAGAACATTGGAACATGGTTTACTGCTGTAAAAGCTAAAGCATTTACTCCAAACCGATTCATAATCGTAGGCTAGGAGTTGAATTCACGTTAGAAACTGGAAAAATATAGTGGTATTTGTTTGTCATAAACCAAAGTTTAGGTGGAAAATGTTTGGTTGGTGATTTTACAAAGAAAAAGTGTATTAGGGCCATCCCTTACGAATTTATCATCTATCAGCAACACGTAAAGCAACATACCTTGCACATGTTAAAGTTTATGGAGTGAAAAGAATTGTGATCTCAGAGATAAAAAGGTGGAAGAGAGGATAAAAGAATGAATGGTGTTTGTACGTGGTTACTTCCCTTGGTCAACAGTAGTCAACAAGAAGGAGCCTTTCCCATCTAAACCAGGGCTACTTTGGACGGATTATCAATCAAGTTATGGTACTAAAACTAGGGTATCCTTGACAAAACTTCAACTTCATCTTCGTGGCTAGAGTAACAAAGGATCATGAAAGTGCTGAGTAAAAAGTTAGAGGCTAAAGAGCACAAGATTCTGCTCCCATATTTCAGCATCATTAACAAATAAAATAACAAATAATCAAAAAGTTGTTTTATATGGGAATATCATTTGGCTTTCTAAATCTATCAAAACCTATATTCGTTGAATCAAATAATATTTCCTGGTCTTCTATTTTGCTTTTGAGAAAGAGAAGCAAGATTGAAACGAGCTTATAAAACCCACTTTTACTTCATTCATTAAAGCTTACCGTTACACTTAAAACATCATCACCCATCTCTAAAGTGGATGTTGACATATCCAGAAGTTTCTCTATGCTCTGCATGGTCATCAACAAACAACAAATCTACAGTCAACCTTGGAAAACAAACGAGAGTTTAAATAAATTGACATACACTAATAGGAATAACTTGGTATTCACAAAAAAAGGATAAAAAGCTCAAAAGGTTGCATCCCATCAAGTAGATTAGGGAAGGAATTAGATAGAATGAACAGAGAGTGAAATATCAGATTCAGGGGCAGACCACATATTTTGCAGACCCTGGTGCCCCATAACACTGGAATTCCTCTTTTCCACTGATAGAATTTCATATGCTTCCCATATGTATACATATATCACAGAAAAAATTACTGCAGTGATTTTACTCCAACCAACAATATATTTCGAGATATGTCATAAATGTAGAAGGATATATGCATACCTTTTCTACATCATAGCCACAGGCACCTGCAAATTCAAAGTAATGCGCATTTAGAGAAAATATGAAGATCAACTGAAAACAATGAATTTGCCCTTAAAATGAAAACATACATAGACTAGACAGGTAGATCATCAATCAAAATGATTCCATGATGACAAGACCAGAAGCAAACCTTCACAATAAGAAACCAATTCACCAATCCAACTTATAAAATAGAATAAGAAATAACGGAGGAGAGTTAAAGCAAAAGCTAGCGCGAGGAGAGCAAGAGAATGATGTAAGGATGAGGCAGAAAAAACCTCCATAAGGAAATTGGTAATGATGAGATAATTTCCAAGCAATATGAACGAGGTTTTGAGGTAAAACTGATCAAAGATTCTAATTCTCCCAAGTCTTTGGTATATGATAACAGACGAGTGAAGGAACTGGCTTTGCCTTATTATTAAAGATCAACTGAGGATTCCCAACCTCAATAAGTTTTACCTTACACAGGGATGTAGCTCAAGGAAAAGAGATGATGAACAACCAAAGAATATGGTTAGAAAAAGATAACTCAGCAGGACAGTGGTCAATTTGCTTCGTAAAATTAAGCATTTTAAGACCATTTAATGTGAAATCGCACCCTCGGTAACCCAAAATCGTCGAAATATCACAATCGAAGAAAGTGAACATGACTCGGGAGATTTCTCTGCAAATAATAATCCACTCCCAATGAATTTATGAGATCAAACATTTCACTTTACTAAACCCCAAAACGTTCTACGCTGTAACTGATTGGAATAAACTGTCAAGATTATCGAACAATGAACACTAATTATAACCTACATGGATTGTGTGATAGTTCAAATATCGAAAATCATAAGTCAAATTAGATAAATATAGTTGGTAAACATGTTGAGGCTTCTTACCAACGACTTCTCTGATTACATGCATGCCTAGTTGAAAGCCATTTCCAAGCATTGCAAACAAGAATTCTTCTATACCACTATGCAGGGCTTCAGCATTATCTGATGGACCCTTCACTTCCTGTATCTCAGATACTGGAAATTCGTTTGAAATCAATTTTAGTGGTTTGGTCACATTACAAGCTTTGTGGGTTGAAGGCCTCGACCGAGCATATTCTGCTCCAATTACACTTGAAACAGTACCCGCTGATGCTGAACACTTTTTTGGCTTAGGTGCCGAGTATCTTTCTGCATGAGGCTTCCTCAAAACAGTGTCAGATGGCAATTCCGATGATTCACTTGCACCATTCAAATCATCTTTGGATTCAGAAGTAGAAGTGCCAGAGGTGCTTTCCGGCAAATTACAAAGTATTTCACCAGCCATGTATACATTGCAACCTGCTTGACAATAAGCAGAGGCTATATCCTGAAGAGAAACTACAGAACCAAAGGTTTGAAGTAACAGCTCCAAGTTTTTGGTGTCATCGTCAGAATATAATGTGTTTGAAGCAGGTGCTTCCATTTTCATACTGCAATGCACAAAAAAGGATACAAACATAGTTAATATAACGTTAGGGGGTTGATCGCCTCAAGAATCTTTTCAGATAACCAATCAGTAACAGGATTTCACCAAATAGAGTTGAGTCCCAACTGCACAAGAACAAGGATTTATCTAAAGTAGGAGGCAACTTTTTGCACATCAATTGCCTTCAAAGGTAAGCAAGAACATGCACGCAATGGCGAATAAGTCTGTAATGCATCATTAATGCACACAATTATCATCCTTCAATTGAAACTTCCAGAGCGCAACACACATTCAGATTAGTATGCTTTTTTCATTCATCAATGAATCATTTTCAAAATTTGATCAAGACATCATAAGAAATAGTCCATTTCTAAGTCAGTTACTCAATTTACAATCCAACGGATTGGACCAAGTAACTTATCAGCATAGAGGATAATTATAGGGAAGATCAAAACCATAAACATCTAAATTTAAGGAAAAGAATATGTGAAGTAAGCATCGCGAAAACTATGTCCTGACGATTAAAATAGGCAGAGACAATCGTAATCAAAGTACTACAAAAATAAATCAATTGTCCAGTACTACATACATAAAACGGAAAAGGCTGTTAAAAATCCTATATGATCCAACTTTTGCAGGACTTGATTGGACTGAATTTCAAAACAAAGCACATTGGCGTATCTCTCTCTCGTGCGCACACACACACATACAGAGGCACACACGCACACAAAGTTGGCATAGACAGAAATAATATTTTATGAGATACAGAATGCAATGTATAATCGAAGAACAATTTAGCTACCAAACAGATATCAATGGTGCGTCTGCGCTAAAGATACTAAAAATGGTAAATGTGATTGAACGTGTGATTTTTTTTCTAAGAAATTTCCGCCCGAGTCATTTGATCAACGTTTCTCAAAGCGCTACAAACTTTTTTTTGGGGGGAGGGGGGGCTTTCGGCTAATTGATCGTGGTGATGCAATTTTGAGCAATGTAGAGAGAGCGACATACCAATGGCGAAGAGAGTTCTTTCTCTCTCTACAACTTTCTCTCTGTAAAGTTCTCGTCTTTCGTACCGGTCAGTCTGCTTCCCAAAGAAGTATAGAGAAAGGCTGCTAATTGGTGGGGTTTTTATAGAGATTGTTCGTTGGTGGACTAGGGTCATATAAGTCATGTGAATTCCAACACGATGGTTGATCGTAGAGTAATACCCGAGTTACTCACCGTGTACTCAAATTTTGTATACTACATTGCTCTTGTTGCTATTACAATTGAATTTGATTTTGATAAAATCATTTTTAAACAACGGTTTTTAGATTACTACATGTAATGTTTTATGATTTAATAGTTGTTTGTGTAATAAAGATTCCGTGGGTGGATAATAATTTTACCTATTACAATCAATGTAACATTTTCATTGGGTAGTGTAGAATCTTTTTTACATAAACATTCATTGAATTATGACATGTGTCAATTATAATCTTTATCTTGATTTTTTTAAATTTTAATTGGTCGCTTATAATTAGGGGTAGCAAATCAGTCGTGATGGGCCGTTATCAAGCCGGCACGATAACAACATAACATGATAAGCACGAACACGACACGATAAGCTTATCGTGTCTAATATTAAAACCTGAACACAACACGATAAAACCACAAAAAGCACGGCACGACACGATAAGCAAAAAAAATACGATTTGTTTAGTCAAGCACGTTAAGCTTAATAAACATTTTTAACTATATAATTTTGATTTTTTAAATGCATATTTTGAAAATTTATCAATATAAATAGTCAATTAGTTTAAAAATCATAAATGTTCAAATGATAAAACTATGAAATAATCATAAAAATAGTTCGAAAGAAGTGAACAACCCCTAGTAAATTTTAAAAAAATATCTTTTAAAAACATATATATTTTAGTTATCGTGCATTACCGTGATTATCAAGCCAGCCCGATAACAACTCATTTTTTATCGTGTCTTATCGTGTTGGCTCTATAACGACCCAAACCTTATAATTTCGTGTCGACCAATCGTGTCGTGCCATAAATTGTCACCCCTACGTATAATGATTCAAAAGTTGATTGTATAAAAAGTATTTTTAATCGCCGGTGGATGAAAATTAAAGGGTGACGCTATTCAACCCCTCTTTTCCTATAAGTTGACCCCAAAAAAATTCTCAAAAGTGTAAACTCCCTGTTTTGCCCTTTCAATTAACCCCCAAAATTTCCAAAATATTCGGACCACATTGGCCGAACAACACTGTATTGTTAGGCCAAGGAGGTTCGAATATTTTGAAAATATTTTTAAAAAAATTAAACTTAATGTTGTTCGGTATGCTCTAGTTGAACAACACAGTTGTGTTCGGCCAAGGAGATTCAAACATTTTGAAAATAGTTTTTAAAAAATTAAACTTAACGTTGTTTGGCACGCTCTAATCGAACAACACACTTTTGTTCGGCATGCTCTAGCCGAACAATTGAGGGGAGGGACGGTGAAGGGGGGGACAACTTATAAGGAGAGTAAAATAGGAAAAATGAATTTTGAGAATTTTTGGGGGTCAGCTCATAGGAAAAGGGGACTGAACAACGGCACCCAAAATTAAATTCTTACTAAGTATATTAAAAAATCTTGAGAAAAGTTCAAAGTACCCCTTGAAGTTTACTTTAGATTTATTTGACCATCCTCTTAATAAATAATCATCACTTAACGTCTTATAGTATTACGAGAAAGAAATGTCTTTTTGTACTCCCTATGTTTCTCTCGAATAGTTTAGTTTCAAAATATAAAAGTACAATAACTTGTAAAATTTATATTATGTAAAGATGAGTAAAAGTTTATAAATATTTATTAAATTCTTCATTAAATTAACCAAGAAAATATTTAAAATGAACCATTTACTTAGAACATTATAGTGATATTTAATTAATAACAAATACAATTTCAAGTTTCTCGTACTTTTTGAAGTTTCTACAAATATTTGATTTTTCCATCCTTCAGTAGCAAAGTGTCATCCTTAACGTCAATCTCGAGTCATTTTTCTTTTTGATTAATTAGTAAATACTGGAGTAGCGTAACAGATTTAGTGGTTAGTTGTACCAACCATATTGGATATATTATACATTGTGATGTGACAAAAATATCATTGTATCGGGGTGTCGAAAGTGATGTCGTTTAGGGAATGTCGGAGTCGTCGTTCGGCGGAGATCGTTGTGGTTGCGGTAGGATATCTGGTAAGTAATCTCTGCAAAATAAGCACCGTGAGTGGGTGGGAATATCCCCCAAAACCTTCCAGTGTGATAATCAGTCCAATGTATAAAACAGGAGGGTGTGTAGCCTCCGTGTGTGGAGTGAAAACTATCGAAGAGAGAAAGTCCCCGTGTTATGAGCTAGTAGGGTTTATTTATACATGAGGGGTTAGGGTTGGCTTGTCATGCATGGGACAGGCCTATAGTGTTCAGTAGTCCTGTAAAACATAGTGGGCCAATGTAGTAGAGAGTCCCCCTTGCCTAAGCGAGACCCAAATGCCTTTTGAGACAGATTAAATATAGGCACTTCAGTAGCCCCCTAATCCTTATTCCTTGGGATTTATCTCAAAGGTAAGGAGTATAATTTTCTAACAACCAGGACATCTACTCAACCGCGAGATACTCTAGCGGGAGGATAAAATAAAGCTCGACGACGAGATGCTCAAGCGGGAGGATAATCTACTCAACCGCAAGACGCTCAAGCGGGAGGATAATGTGAAGCTCATCCGTGAGATGCTCGAGCGGGAGGATAATGTAAAGCTCAATCGCGAGATGCTCGAGCGGTAGGATAATCTACTCAACCACGAGACGCTCAAGCGGGAAGATAATATACCTCAACGCAGTGAAGGTCTTCAAGAAGGCCATCAATCTCAACATGGTGAAGGTCTTCGAGGAATCCAGCAACCTCAACGTGGTGATGGTCAATGTGATGCTCTAGCGAGAAACTCAGCCGTGGGATGCCCAAACGAGGAGCGTAAGCGCATGAAAGAAATATAAAGCTCAACGCGAGTAAACTCGAGCAGGCAGCATAAGCGCAGGAAGGTGCGAAATCTACTCGACCACGAGTAAACTCAAGCGGGAGGATAATATATGGGCTCAACCGTAAGTAAACTCGAGCGGGGAATGTAAGCGCAGATAGGCGTTGTGTACTACTCAATCGCGAGTAACACTCGAGCAGGAGGAAAGTATAAGGCTCACTCGCGAGTAAACTCGAGCGGGGAACTGAGCGCGGGAATGTGCATAATCTACTCGACCGCGAGTAAACTCAAGCGGGAGGATAATATATGGCTCAGCCGCAAGTAAACTCGAGCGGGGAGCGTAAATACAGGTAGGCGTTGAGTACTACTCAACCGCGAGTAACACTCGAACGGGAGGAAAGTATAAGACTCATTCGCAAGTAAACTCGAGCAGGGAACTGAGCGCGGGAATGGCATAATCTACTCGATCGCGAGTAAACTCAAGGGGGAGGATAATATATGGCTCAGCCGCGAGTAAACTCGAGCGGGGATCATAAATACAGGTAGGCGTTGTGTAATACTCAACCGTGAGTAACACTCGAATGGGAGAACAGTATAAGGCTCAGCTGCGAGTAAACTTGAGCGGGTGATACAATCTTGATTAGCCTCGAAAGTGTTTCCAGGAGCTCGAGAATACATTTGTCAAGTTTGGAAGCTTGGAAAACTGTTTGGATACTTCAGGGGTCAAAGTGGTAAGTCAGCAAAATTGGAGCAACTTTGGACGCAACCTTCTATGAAGATTGCAATCGCAAGGGCCAAGGGGTCATAGGCTTGCGATCGCAAGGTGTCCAGAAAAGCTGACTTTTTTTCTTTGTTTCAATGTAAGGTTTTACTGTTTTACTGTTTGGGTATTTTTAGGGTTAAAGTTTCATTTTATTTAGTCTTCTTTTCCTAGAATTAATGTTTATTTTGTAAGCCTATATAAAGGCATTCAAAACATTGTTTTAGGGAGTTGAATTTTGATTAATAAAATTGAGTTGATTTTCTGGATAGAAAATTGTGTTCTTATTTGAGTGTCCTGGATTGGAAGCTCGAATTATAAACATCATGGATTCTTTGTTTATAATTGAATTTGACTTATCAGTTAGAGGATCATCCTAATTGTGGTGACATTCACAATTCCAAGGTTCGTGTCATCTCGAGGGCGTTGGGTCGCAGAGTCATTCATCCTAAAACCTTTCTAGGAGATCTTGGGTCCTCATCAGCGGGGAGCGTAAGCGCAGGAATGCGCATAATCTACTCGACCGCGAGTAAACTCAAGCGGGAGGATAATATATGGCTCAGCCGCGAGTAAACTCTAGCGGGGAGCGTAAGTGCATGTAGGCGTTGTGTACACACTCGGGCAGGAGGACAGTATAAGGCTCAGCCGCGAGGAAACTCGAGTGGGGAGCGTAAGCGCAGGAATGTGCATAATCTACTCGACCGCGAGTAAACTCAAGTGTGAGGATAATATATGGCTCAGCTGCAAGTAAACTCGAGCGGGGAGCGTAAGCGTAAGTAGATGTTGTGTACTACTCAACTGCGAGTAACACTCGAGCGGGAGGACAATATAAAACTCAATCGCGAGTAAACTCGAGCAGGGAGCGTAAGCGGCGGAAGGCGCATAATCTACTCGACATCGAGTAAACTCAAGTGGGAGGATAAGATAAAGCTCGATCGCGAGATGCTTGAGCGGGAGTGTAATGTACCCCAACGTCATGAGGGTCTTCAAGAAATCCAGTAACCTCAACATGGTGAGGGTCTTCAAGAATCCGAGCAGCCTCACTGTGGTGAGAGTCCTCCAGAAATCCATATGCTCAATTGAGAAGCTCAGCCATGGGATGCCCAAACAGGGAACATAAGCGCATGAAGGAAATCCAGAAACCTCACCATGGTAAGGGTCTTCAAAAATTCGAGCAGCCTTACTATGGTGAGAATCCTCTAGAAATCCATATGCTCGATCGAGAAGCTCAGCCGTGGGATGCCCAAACGGGGAGCGTAAGGAAATCCGAAAGCCTCACCATGGTAAGGGTCTTCAAGAAATCCAGCAGCCTCACCGTGGTGAGGGTCTTCGAGAAATCCAACAACCTCACCATGGTGAGGGTCTTCAAGAATCCGAGCAGCCTCAACATGGTGATGGTCTTCAAGAATCCGAGCAGCCTTTACTATGGTGAGAGTCCTCCAGAAATCCATATGCTCAATCGAGAAGCTCAACCATGAGATGCCCAAACGGGGAGCGTAAGGGCATGAAGGAAATCCAGAAGCCTCACCGTGGTGAGGGTCTTCGAGAAATCCAGCAACCTTACTGTGGTGAGGGTCTTCAAGAATCCGTGCAACCCACCCTGGTGAGAGTCCTCCAGAAATTCGTATGCTCAAGTGAGAAGCTCAACCGTGGGATGCCCAAATGGGGAGCGTAGGCGCATAAAGGAAATCCAGAAGCCTCACCGTGGTGAGGGTTTCAAGAAATCCAGCAACCTCACAGTGGTGACTGGTGAGGGTCTTCAAGAATCCGAGCAGCCTCATCGTGGTGAGAGTCCTCCAGAAATCTGTATCCTCAATCGAGAAGTTCAGCCGTGGGATGCCCAAACGGGGAACGTAAACGCATGAAGGAAATCTAAAAGCCTCACCGTGGTGAGGGTCTTCGAGAAATCCAGTAACCTCACCATGGTGAGGGTCTTTAAGAATCCGAGCAGCTTCACCGTGGTGAAGTCCTCTAGAAATCCGTATGCTCAAGTGGGAAGCTCAACCATGGGATGCCCAAACAGGTAGCGTAAGCGCGTAAATGAAATTCAGAAGCCTCACCGTGATGAGGGTCTTCAGAGTGATAATAAAAAACTCAGGCTCTAACGCGAGTGTAATCTGAAGCTCGGGCTGTGACACGGGTGTAATATGAAACTCGTGTTGTGGTACGAGCATAGCGTGCGCGGGCACAGAATAATAACATGGAGCTCATGCTGTGGCATGAGCATGACGTGTACGGGCACAGAATATTAATGAGACTCGGGCTGTGGCAATCTGAAACTCGGGCTACGACACGAGCATAGCGTGCACGTGCACAAACTGATAATATGAAGCCCAGCCCTGGCACGAGTGTAATATGAAGTTCAGGTTCTGGCGCGAGCGTAGTGTACGCGGGCACAGAAGAATAACATGAATCGGGCTGTGGTGCGAGCATGGCGTGCACGAGCACGGAGCAATAATGAGACTCGGGCTGTGCCACGAGTGCAATCTGAAACTCGGTTATGGCGTGAGTGTAATATGAAACTCGGGTTACAGCACGAGCATGGCGTGCACGGGTACGCGTACGGGGTAATAACATGAAGCTCGGGCTGTGGCGCGAGCATGGCGTGCGCGGGCACGGGGTAATAACATGAAGCTCGGGCTGTGGTGCAAGCATGGTGTGTACGGGCACGGGGTAATAACATGAAGCTCAAGTTGTGGCGCGAGCGTAATGTGCATAGGCACAATAATAATAATCTAAAGCTCGGGTTCTAGCACGAGTGTAATCTGAAACTCGGTTATGGCACAAGCATGGCGTACGCGGGCACACATGAAGCTCGGGCTGTGGCGCAAGCAGGGCGTGCACGGGCATGGGGTAATAACATGAAGCTCGGACTGTGGCGTGAGCGTAGTGTGCCTGGGCACGATAATAATAATCTAAAGCTTAGGCTCTAGCACGAGTGTAATCTAAAACTCGGTTGTGGCGTGAGTGTAATATGAAACTCGGGCTGCGGCACGAACATGACGTACACAGGCACGAGGTAATAACATGAAGCTCGGGCTGTGGCGTGAGCATGGCGTGCACGAGTACGGGTATGGGGTAATAACATGAAGCTCGGGTTGTGGTGCGAGCGTAGTATGCCTGGACACGATAATAATAATCTGAAACTCGGGTGTGGCACGAGCGTAATGTGCCTGGGCACGATAATAATAATCTGAAACTCGGGCTCTAGCGCGAGCGTAGTGTGCCTGGGCACAAGAATAATAATCTGAAGCTCAGGCTTTGACGCGAGCGTAGTGGGCCTGGGCATGGGAATAATAATCTGAAGCTCGAGCTCTGGCACGAGTGTAATCTGAAACTCGGCTGTGGCACGAGCGTAGCATGCACGGGTACAAACTGGACTAAGTGTTTGGTTATGGCAAAGGCTTTGAGCAAGCATGGCCTCTATCGCCCTGTGGCGAGCATCCTAATGACTGTCTAATAGGCATGGCCCAACTCTGAACGACGATTAGCTAACTGGGCTTGGCTCTGTTCGATGTTTGTACGTCGAAGCTGTTGCTAGTATATCAACTGGGTATAAAGATAAACAACTAAGAGTACTACTCAGTCATTATAGGAACCCGAGGTAGTTAGCCGCTATCTTGTGGGCATGGTCCCTACCGACTTGCGAGCTTCCAAGTGAGTAGATTGGGCATGGTCCTATCTTGCTCGCTTAGAGGACAAGATTTGTCCACTAACACCTGGGTATAATGGAAGGTTGACCAGGCATGGCCCTACCTACTCGACTTACGAGTAGGTCTTGCCAAGAGTTTGTATATGATAAATAAACATATTAACAATTTAATGAAAGAACTTGTCTTTCTGTTGATAAAATGATAGTGGCCCCCAACAGGGCTGAGGGTCTTACCAGTTTGTGCATTAGGCCGTCCGAATGGTTGTAAATATATCTGGGTTTTTCTGTTTGCGGGCAGGCCCCTTACTTTCCGACTGTAAGTGTTTACCTTGAGGTCGGGAAGTAATTATGGTCACTATAGTTTTCCTTCTGAGGAAGTCTAGGTTGGCACCAAAAGTGTGCCTAAGGCACTCAGCGCGAGCTGAATCAACTCTAACAAGGAGAGTGTCATGGTTCTCGTAGTTACCAAGACTTAGTTGGCTTGGTTTGAGTACTTGAAAGTTTAGTGGATCATTTGCGAAGCAAACATAGTCCCCTTTTAAATAAAATTGGGGTATGTATTATGCATTTAATCTTTTGATAATAAGATTGTGTATATGCTAGCGATTTATGTAAATGACAATAAATAAATATTGTTATTAGCATGACTAGGGAAAATAACATCAATATTGATATTATGTGTCGTATGCGATCAAAACATGATTTGTATGGGGAGTTCACGCGCGAATTTAGGCATATCAGTGAATAAAGTAGTTTTATTACCATTTGTCATGCTTGGGCAAATAAATAATAAAATATAAAATACAATTAACTCCATTGATATGTCAAATTTCATAAGAGAGTGAGTATACATTTATTTTTTGCGCGATCAAGGATTGATAAAATCATAAAGCGCGTAAGGGAGGCAACATACACACACGGTCGCGAATAAAATATATTTAATTATATGCATCGGTGTAGTATAGCGTGGCATACATCATCATGGTGGACAATTTGATGTAAACATGACTTAATTATGAGCATAAATTCATCATAAATACTTTAATTTATGTCGTATAGTAAGTGTTACAGTTAAATGTCATGCATTAATCACCAATTAATAATAATTTTAATTGATTACAATTATCATGTCAATTCGTCATGTCATATGTATTCATATCATGGTAATTTATTTGATCATAGCTATCTTGCTTAACACCGAGTTATAATTGTCATTTATTAATTTATCATAACTATCTTGCTTATAGCTCAGTCACATCACATATTGATTACATGCATATTCATGTAAGTTATTGGTGTCTCATGCTAATTCAGAGCAATAAAGTAACCATACATGTTAATTTCGATATTCAAATACATGCTCTGTTAAGTAATGATGTAGTGCAACACGTAAAAACAAAGTCATGTGAGTAGAATATGTGAAATTGGAGGGCAATAAATGGAAAGAATGCACCTCAATGGAGTTGGGCAGACCTTATTGAAGCTAGAGGGTCTGAATAGAATTTATGGAAACTTTGAGTAGTTGAATGGAATTTTAATAGTGGTAGGCATTATGGAATTCATGGGTTCAGACTTCAGCATATTGAATACGCAGTACTCCAACAAGTTTTCAGCCGCTTCAACCATAGACTGACGACGCGTATGAAGTCCGATGGGGGAGATTTTTGCGGCGTTTGCTTCGTCTGGTCCGTGCAAAACCATTGTTGGTGTTCATTTTATGTGTTTGTTGCTCGAAAAAATCTGATTTGGTTGACCGAAGTGTTGTCGGCATGTGATGAAGGTGTGATGCCTCAAGTAACTCGTGGTGGCGCATGAGGGAGCACTTGGACTCCAATGGCGGTGATTTTTGGGTCACCTTGCTCGTCCAGTCTAGGCGCCTCCAACTATTTAGTTTTTTATTTCGTGCTCTTTTTCTTCTGCCAGTTTGCTTGGAAACTTTGCTCGTTATCTTTGATGGCGAGTTCGACACCCTTTGAACGGAGTTCCACCATAGTTGACGGAGTCAGTGAGTGGAGGGGAACAAGATGAAGTCTTTCTCGACAACGGAACCAAAGTGATGTGACAAAAATATCATCGAGGTGCCGAAAGTGATGTCGTATAGGGATTGCCGGAGTCGTCATTCGGCGGAGATCGTTGTGGTTGCGGTAGGATATCTGGCAAGTAATCTCTGTAAAATAAGTACCATGAGTGGGTGGGGATGTCCCCAAAACCCTCCGGTGTGATAATCAGCCCAATGTATAAAACAGGAGAACGCGTAACCCCATGTGTAGAATGAAAACTGTCGAAGAGCTCCTACTATGAGATAGTAGGGTTTATTTATACCTGAGGAGTTAGGGTTGGTTTGTCACGCATAAGTTAGGCACATAGTGTTCAGTAGTCCTGTAAAACATATAAAGAGACTAAGCGAGGTTTAAATGCAGATTAAATATAGACACTTCACATTGTATCATTGGGTAATTAAATATGATATCATGGAAGCCATCTAAGAGATATATCCATAACCAGAGCTATAAATGCAGCTTAAATATGCAAAAATGAATCAAATAATTTCTTATAAATAAATTTGATGAGAAGAGCTCTTTATAACACTACTATTGTTCAGGTCAAAAGTCCCATTTTTATATCTAAAAGTTAACGCATGTATGTGTATATGAAATCAATATTTAACATACATTAGCTCCATTTTAGACAATAAAACATCAATCATTAAAAATTACATTATAAATAATATATAGCAACTTTTGTAATTTTGTAAAGACAAGTAAATTTATATAAATTTTCAATGAAATTTTAATCAACTTGACCAAAAAGTCAAAAATAATATGTTTGTTGTGTACAACAGAAGAAATTAAACAAAGCTTAAAATCACAATTTGGTCACTCTACTTCCACACTTTATTCATTAAGCTCACTTTACTATTTTTTTTCTCAATTTAGTCATTATACTTGACATATCATTTCAAGTTCATCACTCCATCCAATTTTTTGAATGAAAATCTTAAGAATTTTTCAAAAATCCGAAAATACCCTTATTGATTTAAGGTGTTACTCACGTGATATTTTACTTGAGGTATGATTAAATATGAATAAAGAAGCAAAGATGATAATAAATCCACCATTACAGAAACAAACACATAAATCCACCATTACGTTGTAGACATGAAACCAAAATGAATCAAGGAAGAAAGAAAAAACGAAAAACATCGATCTTACTCCATTTTTGACTCTCTGGAACTCAAACCGTTTTATCATGTCTTTGCATGAACCACAATATCAACACAAGTAAAAAGATGATCAATCATTTCTTCAGATTCGCTCTCACAAATATCATGTCTTAAATTGGCATTGAAGACCCCAATCCAGAGGCGTTCCTCTCACAAACCCCACAACGAAGTCGGCTCTGGCAACGGGGAATCCTCTTGCAATTACACGCCTGAGTTGGTACATAGAAAATAATGGAGCGTCACAGACTACAATCCAAGCATCACTATATATTCGTCGAAATCAGAGAACACTTCATATAGAGCATCAGATCTTCATCGTTATTGTCAACCACATCAAGATGACACTTGATTTGAGCAAATAAAAAAAGAATACAAAGAAGAAATCTTGTTGACAACCTAAGAACATTCTCTCTAAATTTTGATTTGTCCTAGTTATCCTCAAAACATATATTATTTCATAATGACAATAAACTAATGTATTCATGATAAGTAAAATGAAAGTGTTGAATTTAATTGTAATTCTGTTGATTTTAGATTTGTATAATAAATATTGATACGAACAAATAATCACAAAATTAAAAATAAAATATCAATAGAAACAATTTTTATTTATTTTTATTTTTATGTATTACAATTATTTATATTGACAAATAATTACAAAAAAATTAATATTGATAAAAAAAATTAATATTATGTATACCCCAAATCGTTGACAACCTAAAAATCTTCTCCCTAAATTTTGATATGTCATTGATGCGTTTAGAACAAATATTCTCCCACAATGACAATAAACTGATGTATCCATGATGAATAAAATGAAAATGTTGAAAATTGAGAGTGTTGAATTTAATTAGAATTTTGTTGATTTTATAAATGAAAAAAAAGTTTAATTTACAAAAAAATTATTTGTACAGAGTTTGTTATAAAACGAATTCTAATGGAATGGAGGGAAATAGGTGGAAAACTTTCACCACAGTCATGCAAGCAACTAACTCAACTTTACATCTTATCGACTAGTTAGTCTAAAAGACGGAAGGTTTAAATTGGAAAAAATTCAACGTGAAGGTTTAAAATATCGAAATTGGAAACAAAGAGTTTAATTTATAATTTGTGAAATTTCACAGGTTTTGTTTTACAATTAACTAAAAAAAAATTAGAAAGGTCAACGGTCCATTTACCTTTCGTCTAAACTCTAAAACCCTCCTTGCTCAGAAAACCTAGTCCTGAATTACTCGATCAGTACGGCCCCGACCAAATTCCTCAATCGTTCGAAAGGTAAACTCCCTCGCCTATCTATCACACACGCGCGTACACACACACACACACACACTCACAATAACACTCATCAAAATTTGTTTTTTACCTGAATTTTATTAGGATCTACTTCTTTACTGAAATCAGTCTTCTCTGAA
The DNA here is from genome assembly GCA_013146195.2 of Codonopsis lanceolata. Taxonomy (NCBI): domain Eukaryota; kingdom Viridiplantae; phylum Streptophyta; class Magnoliopsida; order Asterales; family Campanulaceae; genus Codonopsis; species Codonopsis lanceolata. Next base: position 69,781,275 of record CM028380.1, read on the forward strand.
GTTTTAGTTAGATTTCATTGGCTTAACCTAGATATCGAAGTGGAGGAAGAAAGCCTTGTGGTATGTGTTTTACTACCTGATACTCGACCCTAATTCCTCCAGTTATTATCCTTATCAGTTATCTTATCTCAAGTGTTCTTTCTACAGTATTATTCATGCTACACTGGTCTTTAATGCTGTAGATTTTGTTCTAATTCACAGTGAGAGATGACATCTAGAGGCATTATTAGTGATAAATGGTCCACTAGGGCTCTGTGGCTGTGTGCAATTGGAAGTGCAGTCGGTATGCAGTTCCTACATTTTCCCCTAAGCCACTCTATTCGAATTTCAACTAATTTTATCATTCTTACTAATTTATGGTTATTCTTTATTTGTTAGGTCTTTATATGGTCGCAGTAGAGAGGCAAACACAGAACAGGGAACGAATGCTGGCTGAATCATTGAGGGCAGAGGAATCAGGTGCAAACAGCAGCGAGACAGTTTGAGTGCGGGTTTGTTAAATACTTTATGGTTTCTTTCTATTTTCCCTCACCACCTACTATTCCTTGTTTGGCTTTTGCCAAACCCAATCATGAATGCTTTGAGACATGATGAAATAAAGCATGGAAATGTAAATTGTTGTTGATCAAATTTAGATATTACCTAGAATGAGAATTCTGTACTTTGAGACATCTTTAATTGTATTGATTTGTTATGCATAAATGGCTCCCATGTCCCGACAGAGTGAAACTAAATAATGTACTCTTTTTAGCAATCTCACATAAACTCAATTGAAGGATAAATTTTCTCTGTCATTGATTGAAACTGTGGTATAATTAATTATTCACTTAAATTTTACAATTAATTGAGTTGGTGATGTGTGTATGCATTCCATGATTTTCTTTACATTAAAACAAATCAATGCAGGTTACAAAGACGAATTCAAATACTTTCATTAACATTTCCACATGACCACAGGTAATTGTATAAAGTAAGATTCGACATAATTTTGCTGTGTAGTGTGCTTACTTTCTTACTTGTTTTGTACCAGTACATGATTTCATCAGACAGACACATTCAAGATTCATTACCCCGAAACTTCATGACAAACCAAGTGCATGTTAAAGCGTGCTTTCCCCATCCATCGCGAAAGTTATGAACTTCTCCGTTTTCCTCTCTCTCGACAAACACATTTCACATGTTATATATAGACCATGGCTTTGATGTTGAGAAGCATTCAAAGAAGAGTAAATGGCTTCACTAATACATCAACCTCTCACCGGACCTCGACCTCTCTCCCTCTGGGTCATGCTCTTTGTATTGTGCTTGCGCCATTGCTCTGCTCGCAAGGTCCTCTTGGATGACCTTAAGCGAGAAAACGCTCAACCCCACGAAAATGTCAAATCAGTATCGTCAGAAAGTGGGCAAGTTGACTCAAATGATGTGTCCATACAAGGCGGTATAGGTATTGGATGTGGTAGTTACGGTTGCCCACCCCAAGGAGGTATCCCGTGTTTTCAAGAACCCTGTCAACCATATGTTTCTATACCTCAACCACCTCCAATTGTTTACCCACCAGGGCCACCACCCATTATTGTTCCTACACCACCCATCGGCCATTTGTGTTCCTACACCACCCATCTGTGTTCCTACTCCTCCCATCGGTGTTCCCATACCATGCACCCCATGTGAACCCTGGTATGGTCCTGGACCATGTATATGTGAGCCTTGTGAAGAAAATGCTGCTGACAAGGAAGGAGTCAATGCTCAGGGTCGTAAGTCCAATAACAATGCTCAGGAAGGTGAAAAGCTAGTGAGCTCAGAACAACCAGAGAAAGAAAAGCGAGAGGGTGCGCCCATTTCCATTCAAGAAAGGCTTAGTTCAGTTACTTCTGGAATAGAAAAGCCAGATGGTGCACCCATTTCCACCTTGACCTTGCCCATCATTCCCAACCAAGAAAGGCTTAGCTCAGTACCTCCCAGCAAAGTAATGACAGACGGGGCACCTTTCATTTCTGATGGCCCTACACCTGCTAGTTTCACCAGTGGTGATGGTTAGGGCTCCTAACTTAGGAGCTTCGCTTCTAGTTCTTAATACAGACTGTCACGGCAGTCGAGAGGAAAACAGTACTCGCAAAATGAGTGTGTAGTTCAAATTTTTATTAAATAATTTACTTTGAGAAGGAAGTGCACAGTTGTTTGAATTTCTCTCTCTTTCTCTCTCTCTCACAAACATAAAACGCCCAGAGAGGCAGTCTTTGGCTGATAATTATGTTGTCGAGACACCAATTCAGAAAATTCATTCAGCTTCCTATACCTGACACAAAACTAAAGATGAAACAGGACGCATCCCAAAATTTCAGATGTAAAAACTGCTGTAATTTCCTGTTAGTCTTTGAAATTGGACAAATTAACACACTCGAGATTTATGATCCGAAAAATCCATGATAAGACATGATTCACTTGACCCGACTCATGTGTCAACACAAGTCGGATTTACGTATTCTTCCTTCTAACGAATGTGTTGGTACAGGTTGTCAGCCAGATGGTAGTCCATCTGTCTGTGTATCCAACCATCCGTTCATATAAATTAGCTATCCCTACTTCAGAGTGACCGTCGAAACATAATAATGATCACATTAGAATATTAATCCAAAGTGTAAGATTGAATTTTAGAATTAATCATTAACATTTTACAAACTTATGATTCTTGTTACATTGTAACTAATCAATGCAGGCTACAAGACAGCAGTACGTAATTTCATGGAACAAATGCATTCAAGATTCATGACCCTGAATATTCATAACAAACTAAACGCATGCTAAAATGTGCTTTTCCTTGCCATCACCAAGTTATGCACTTTTTCATCTCTCTCTCAACACATTGCACATAGTATATATAGACCATGGCTTTGATGTTGAGAAGCATGCAAAAAAGAGAAAATGGCTTCACTAAGACCTCTACCTCTCCCCCTCGGGTTCATGCTCTTTGTATTGTGCATCCACCAGTGCTCTGCTCGCAAGGTCCTCATGGATGACCTCAAGCGAGAAGCTGCTCACCTTCACGTAGATGACAAGTCGCCATCTATTGAAAGTGATCCACTTGACCCCGGAATAGGTCTTGAATGTGGGAGTCTTGGTTGTCAAACAGGCGGTATCCCATGTCTTCAAGAACCCTGTAGCCCAGGTTATGAGATCATACCTCAACCACCTCACATTTTTTATCCACAACCCATTATTGAACCTACGCCACCTTTAGTTGTTCCCATACCCATAACAAAGCCCCCATGCACTACCCCATGTGAACCATGGTATGGTCCTGGACCATGTCCATGCGAGCCTTGTGAAGAAGGTGCTGCTGACAAGGAAGGTGTCAAAACTGAGTCCAATAACAGTGCTAAGCAAGCTGATGAGCCCATGCCACCAAAGAGCTCATCTGAACTAACGTGGAAAATGGCTGATGCTCCTATGCCTGCTAGTTACGGCAATGATGGTTTCAAGCTTCTTGTTTAGATCTAATACACAACAGTACAGTACTCGAGCAATGGTATGTTTAGTTCGGAAACTGCAAGCCTGTGTAGTTCTAATCTATACTAAATAAGAAATTCAAGAGTGAGGTATTAAGTTGTTTGCAATGCATGGACTGTGTGTGTGTGTGTAATAATTGTGTCTCTCTGTCTCTCTCTCACAAACACACACACACGCATGTTTTTGCCGATAATTATGTTCTTTAAACACCAATTTGAGATAATTCAGTGTCCTAGCTACTTGTTATAAACTGATGATAAAACTGGACTCATGATATACTGCCCAAATTTTGAGATGAAAAATCAGCTGTTAGTCTGTAAAGTTCTGGTCAAGAAAAGTTATGATAGAGAACAAAAGGGATGAACTAATTAAGAGATAAAACTGGCAGGAAAGTCAAAACATGAGTGCTTCAAGATACTGATAAGCAAGGCAATGGAGATACAAACAACAATCACAGCCTCTGCAAGTATTAACATAACTTTGATTTCAGCTGGTCTGAGTCGCCAACATTAGTTTTATTAGGCAATGAAGACCATCTTGCAAAAGTCTCAGGCTGAGGGCCGAAGTATACAAACGTGATTTTGAAGTTTTAATCTGTATAAACTTGTTACGGTCTTATATATGCGGCTCCCAAGTCCCAACGAGCGAATTTCTCTACTCTCCCAATTCCATATGGAGATAAATAGCTCCTCAAAAAAAAAAAACCTGGAATCTTAATCATTGCAACATAATCTCACATTAGTATCTTATATTGTTATTTGGACCTCAAGAATGTGGTGTGGTGGTGGGAGATTGTATAGGTTTCAAACTGAATTCTAAAAAAGACCATGAGAAACTAAAGAGTGCTTTCTTGACCTCTCTCTTTTTCTCACAACAAGCACATCCATGGAAATAAGAGAAAGATGGCTTCACAAAGTCCACTCTCCATCTGGTTCATGCGTATTATGCTTGCACGCAAAGGTCCTCTTGGATGGTCCCAAGCGAGAAACATCGTCTGAAAGCGATCCACTTTGTGTCGATAAGTTGAAATAGTAGTTATCATTAGGCATGTTCAGCATGAATTTTTCTCCATTCTAGAGGCTGCCAATTATGAAACTAATAGCAGCGATCTTGGCCTAAATTTGGTCCGTGGCTGGAAGAAAAGGGGCGTGCGATATGCCGATATCTGTTCAGTGGCTCAAACCTCCGCTCTATATCCCGGCCTTAGTGCTGGTGGTGGGATTATCCATAATATTTCGGTCATTCTACTAATACTGTTGCTGAGGTTCGGGCTTCACGGTGTTATTTGGTTGCATAGTCATGGCTACTCCCCAGCTGTGGTTGAAATGGATTCCAAAGTTGTCTACTCTTGCTTGAAGCATGGCACAAAACCTCCTTGGAGATGTTGGCACCCAATTCAGCTCATTCTGTCTATTCACAATGATATGAATTTTATTTTTCAACATTGTTACGGGGATATGCTAATTCTGCTGCAGATAAATTGGCTAATCTTGGCTGCGATCTCGCTTCAGTTGGTACTTTTTCTTCCATCGACACTTTGTCATCTCACATCAAAGGGTCTGTTCGGTTAGACTAGCAATGTACCGCATCTTAGAATGGTTTAATTTTCTTTGTGGTTTGCTTAGTTCCTTTGTTTGTTGCCCTCGGGCATTCCAACTGGTCAGGCCTTAAGCCCCCCATTTTTTCTTGTTTCTTCCTTTATTTCAATAAATAAATTCAAATTATAAAATAAAATAAAAAATGTTGGAATATAGTTATCCTCCTAACGGAAAAATATTGAGGACAACATTAATACAGTTGACGTCATATCACCATTCATTAACATTATAACGCATCATCAACTTTACTGACGTGGACAACCACGTCAGCAGTTATATGTTCATCGCCCCACCATCGTGCACTCAAAACCTCACCTCCTCGAGAGTGGATCATTGTAACATACTCCCCAGTTTCATATAGATTGAAAGCAAGGGAAATTGGTGACTGAATTTTAAAATTAATCAAAGCAATGAAATATTCACTAAGTTATGATTCTTGTGCGTACCATGAATACTAAACATTATAACAAATCAATGCAGGTTAAGTATAAGACAGCATTACGTAATTCCATAGGACAAACACATTCACAATTCATGACCCTGAAAATTCATAACAAACTGAACGCAATGTAAAGCGTGCTTTTTCCCCATCCATCGCCCAAGTTATTCTCTCTCTCTCTCTCAACAAATATATTGCATAGACTATATATATATAGACCATGGCTTTGGTATTGAGAAGCATCCAAAGAACAAAAAATGGCCTCACTAAGACCTCGACCTCTCTCCCTCGGGTTCATGCTCTTTGTATTGTGCTTGCACCACTGCTCTGCTCGCAAGGTCTTCATGGATGACCTCAAGCTAGAAGCTGCTCATGTTCATGACAAATCCAAATCGCCATCTACTGAAAGTGATGACCTAGACCCCGGAATTGGTCTTGAATGTGGGACTCTCGGTTGTCAAACAGGTGGTATACCATGTCTTCAAGAACCCTGTAGCCCGGGTTATGAGATCATACCTCAACCACCTCACATTGTTTATCCACAACCCATTATTGAACCTACGCCACCTCAAGTTGTTCCTTTACCACCAACGCCCCCATGCACTACCCCATGTGAACCATGGTATGGTCCTGGACCATGTCCATGCGAGCCTTGCGAAGAAGGTGCTGCTGACAAGGAAGGTGTCAAAACTGATCAGGCCAATGACAAAGCCCAGGAAGGTAAAAACCAAGTTAGCTCTATTAGTCCCGGCAAAGAAAAGCAAGATGGTGCTAAGCAAGTTAATGAGCCCATGAAACCAATGAGCTCATCTGAACTGACATGGAAAATGGCTAATGCCCCTACGCCTGCTAGTTACAGCAACAATGGTGGTTCAGAGCTTCATGTTTAGTTCTAATACACAGCAGTCAAGAGGAAAGACAGTACCGAGAGATTGCAGGCCTGTGTTGTTATAGTTTATACTAAATAAGAGCTTCAAGATTAATTGAAGTGTTCAGTTATTTGAAATTCATGGTCTCTCTCTCTCTCTCTCTCACACACACACACGCTCAAAGAGGCATGATTTGGAATTGGCGGATAAATATGTTTGGAGTCCTAATCATTAAGTAATATTCAATTAATGATGAAACAGGAGACATGAGATGAAAATTAGCTGTGGTTGTGTAAAAGTCTTCTAGTGAACAGATGTGGTCAAGAAAAGTTGGATAGAAGACAGAAAACAAAAAGGATGAACACAAGTCAGGAAAATTTAAACACGAGTGCTTCAAGATACTGAGAATGAGAGAAATGGAAATAGGGGAAGCTTGTATTCTTATACTTGCCTGCTTTCCGCTATTTTTTTCTTCGTATAAATCAAATTACAAACTACAATTGGCGTCTGCGGGTATTAGCAGAAGTTTGTTTTTACTTAGTTGGAGTTAGTTTTGGCAGGAAAGCATATATAGATCGCTCCAATTAGCATAATTTTGTACTCTATCGCTCCATTTCAAGAGTTCCAAAAGTCGAATCTTTTAAGCAATGCACTACTCCCCTCCGCTCGATCATTGTATCATAATCTCACATTTGTATCTTATATTGTTATTGGTTTCATTTTAATTAAGACAGTTGACATTCAAGCAACTTTGCTGATATATGTATATAAACAACTTTAATGTTTTCATAACATCGTTGCAAGTGCATGTTTGGCAGATATGAAGAGAGAGAGAGAGAGAGAGATTTTCTTTGTGTAGCTTGCTTTACTTTCTTATATATGCAACTGTAACGAACTCAAGATTCATGAGACCAAAGTCCACGGCAAACTAAACGCAGAATAATCTCTCTCTCTCTCTCTCCAAATCAGATTACACACACCATATATAGATTATGGCGTTGAAGTCTACAGGCATGCAAAGAAGAACATGGCCTCACTAAGGCGTCGACCTCTCACCATCAGGTTCATGCTATTTGGATTATGCCTGCACTCCTGCTCGGCTAGCAAGGTCCTCTTGGATGACCCAGTCAAGCCAGAAGACACTCAACACCATGGATGTTGTGTAATTTCACCGCTACAGGTAAATAGCCGGGAACAGTTCCAAATACAGAATCGGAAGTAACCAGAATAATAACAGACTCAGATTAAAATAAAACGGATAACATTACAACCTGGGAAGGAGGTAACATTTTAATCACCGGGGTCAATAAACAGTAAATAGATATACTAATAAACTGGTAACACAGTCCCAAGTATTTTCACTATCTGTTATGGACGAACAGATAATAAAGATACGCTGTGACGATCCAACCCAAAATAAAAAGGAACAGAACAGTATATGAAACAGAGCAATGACTGAGCATAAACCGAAATAACTATAACAGTTATAAGCAGATGAAATATCAGTAATAAACTAAAAACTACTGAAACAATAAAGCCACGAATGAGAGCTATCGAACACCTTGTTACAGAACACAACTCACCGTCACTGGTCAGGGACCTCGGCTATGCTTCTCATTCGGCTCAGATACCCTCTCACGGTCATCAGTGGTGGATCTACATGGCTTGTAGGGGTGTCCATGGACACCGCTCAAGAAAAAAAAATTGGGAGTAGGTTTGTGATATTTGACAATTGGACCCCTCAAAAAAAATTTATTAGACCCCTCCCAAATTCTCTGTAAAAAATATTGTCAAGACTGATTTATGAAATTGAATGTCCGATCAATTTTTAAATGATTCTCTTGTATGTTATATCGAAAAAGACATGTTAATGAATGTTAGTGCTGATGATGTAATTACACGTTTTCAACGTATGAAAGCGCGTAAAGGATAAATTGTAATTTATATATTTTTTTATGTAATACCACCTCCTCCCAAAATATATGACGTTTTGAGAGAGTTTTTTTGTTCCAAAATAGATGACACTTTATAATTTTTAAGGAACTTTTTCCTTTTTTTTCTCTCTAATTCTACCCATATTTATTGACTCCGTAACCCGTGTTTGGTTCTTTGAACAAGAATATCAAGACACCTCATTAATGTTTGAATAGGGGTAGTTTGGTCTTTATAATATGTTTCATTGGTTTACGTGAAAAGCCCCAAAATATATTTTGGGACGAAGGGAGTAGCTAAAATTTTGGACACCGGTCAACATTATTCCTGGATCCGCCACTGACGGTCATATCCACCAATGAGTCTGTTAAGTAACCAACGCATCTAAAAGCTTAAGCTATTAGAGAGAGCACCAACAATGTATATCATGCTTTATATTTTGTGCTTTAACACTCCTCACATGCATACGTGGAGAGAGATGCACTTTTTTTTTTTTTAATATAGGGCCAATACGTACCCTTTGAAATATTTTTAGGATAAATGCAAGCGGGAAGATTTGAACTCTTGTTCTTGCCAAACCATGAGCTCTGATACCATGTTAAAATTCGTATGTTTGTATGAAGGGTTGAGGGTAATCGGACCACCACCATTGACGGTGGTGGCCAGAGGTTATTGAGAGAGGAAGAGAATACGCACGGTAGAAGGCAATTGGAAGAGAAACTGGTATTATTTTGATTAATGAATTGAATTAATTCCTAACTCACTATTACATCATGAATTTATATCTAAAACAAAGTAATTGAGCTAACAATGTAAATGGGCCCAAATGGGCTTACATGGATCGGGCCTATATTTTTAACACTCCCCCTCAACTCGAACACACAACTATTGTGAAATGTTCGAGTTGGAGAGATACAAACAAATGAGCCTTTGCAACGAATATGTCACTTTGGGCCTGAATAGTAACAATCTTTATCAAGATGTCAAGCAAGTTGATCGAAGCCCACAAACGGATCAGAATCGATGCTCTGATACCATGTTAAGTAACCAACTCATCTAAAAGCTTAAGCTATTAGAGAGAGCACCAACAATGTATATCATGCTTTATATTTTGTGCTTTAACAGAGTCCTATTGGGGAACCAATCCACAGTTACCAAGGTCAAAGCCACCGTAACAGGCGTGACCCACTCTGGCAACCAAAATACGAAAGAGGAACAGGAAAGCAGAACACAAGCTCACAGAACCGAGAACCCAGAGAAGAAGAAAACCCAAAACCCAGAAGCCCCAACCAATCAGTTCTTCACAAGAAGAAAACTGAGCTCACAAAGAAACTCACAACCACTGTCACTCACCACCGTAGCTCACTAAGAAACTGGGTGAAAGAAGACGAAATCTACATAAGATTTCGGATACTAGGAAATGACGGAACAGGCATTGGGGGCTAACTCGCAATGGTTTTTTCTCTCTCTCTATATGTCTGCTCACTCAAGAAAAATCCCTCTGTTCTCACCGTATCTCTCTCTGCTTTGCAAAAGATAACCGCTCTCACTGCAAAAAATGACGAGGAATGAGCAATAATAAAGGGCGGCTGAAGCAGTGATCATTAATCAGGAATGATTAACGACAAAACGACCCCTCAACAAAACCGCAAGCAGGAAAAGGGCTGGACCAAGAGAAACGGACATGCAGGCTGCTACAAGGAGTTGGGCCACAGCTGATTGGGCTTAGGGAGAAATAAATAGAAGGCTGCCACTAACACTGTGTTTGGCCTCCACAAATTCTAACAATGGACAAGTTAAATCGACATTGTCTGAAAGTGATCCACTCGACTCGAATGATGCGTCAACACAAGGCAGACTAGATCTTCTTCCTCGTGAATGTGGTAGTACAGATTGTCATCCAGGTGGTATCCCATGTATTCAACAACCCTGCCCCACCCCACCCCCATCTGTTCCTATACCTCCAATACACTTACTTCCTGCACCACTCACCCCATGCCCAGTTGCCCACCATCATGCACTTATAACCCGTAGTCGCCCATGTCCACCATGGTATGGTCTTGAACCACGCCCATGTGAATATCACGAGAAAGTCCTGCATAAAATTGCATCAGGTGCAGCCGGCAAGGAAGCTCCATACAGCTAGGATAAGCAAGCTCATGAAGTCATATCACCATACATCTCAACTGAACCAACTGAGAGGATTGCTGATGTTCGTAAACCAGGATAAGCAAGCTCATGAAGTCATATCACCATAGAGTTCAGGTCTTCGTGGATAGCTCTATTTCCCAGCTGTTCGCGGAAGACAGTACTTGAAAAATAAAGTCTGTAGTTCCAGTTTACAATTAACATTAAATAATGTAAGGGCAAAATAGGCATGTCCTATTTTGGTCTTGTTCTCATCTTTCTTGATCATAAAGTTTTTATGGATATTTGGAAACAAAATCTTTAGAGGCATTTTTGGAAACAAAATATTCATAATATTTTGGTTTTCTTAGTCCTAAAGTTTAGGTGCATTTTTGGAAACAAAATATTCCTAAAGATTTTTGGTTTCTTGGTCTTAAATCCTAAGAGTTATTTTGGAAACAAAATCTATGCAAAAATCATTCCTAATGTCGTGCCTTAAAATCTGTCAATATGGTAAGAATATCTAGTAAATAAGGAAGTTGATTTGATTTCTAATTCTAATCATTTTACATATTAAAGTTTGTTTCCTTCTTTATGTGTATGTCTCCTTCACATTATAAATAGACGGCTTGGGGCAGAGGCTGAAAACACGCATACAGAGAGAGAGCAGAATATTCAGAGCAAGAAAATTTAGAGTTTCAGAAGCTGATCATTGTTCCAGTTTGGTGCAGAATTTGAATAAAGCTTCCGATGCTTCTACATCAGAAGCTATATTGAAAATTGCTGGAGTGTTTGTCTTTCTAGCTGTTCTAGGAAGCTTATTTTTTTCTTCCCACATTTTCTCTACCTGTTTTTCTGTAGATTTTTGCTCTCCAAGACTTGTTGTCTTGTGAGAGTATTTTGTTTGGTGATTTCACATTCTTTTTGTAAAACAAATCATATTATTTAGTAAAATCTTTTTGGCCATGAGACTAGATCTACAAATATAGGCTTGTAGATTATTTGGTAATTGTTTGTGCGTCTTTTCTGCTTTAGAAACAAAAGTATTCCGCTGTTTTAATTTTTCTGACCATTGTATCTTTCATTGTAACTTCTACACAAGCTACATTGGAAACTACATTGGCAATTTGGTGAATCCTAATTACTTGTGTTCTTACAAATAATAACACCTCCGAGTGTGAAATTCATCTCTCTCTCCCTCACTCACACACACACATACACATGCCGCTGGTAGTTACATTATTCCAACACCAATTTCAAAAAATTAAGCTTCCTACTTGCTACTCTATAAACTAAAGAGCAAGAACATCTGAAAAACTTTGAGATGAAAAGGCAATGCAGCTGTTAATCTATGAAAGGAGTCGAGAAAGTTGTGGCATATAATAAGGGAGGAAAAAAAACATAGAGAGATAAAAACTGCGTAGGAAAATATTAACTTGAGTGCTTCCGTAGACAAGTAGAAGGAGCTATTGAAGCTTGTATTCTTATAATTACCTACAATTACATTTTAACATTTTAAGATGTGGTTACAACAAAATACTGTGTTGTTTTCTCCCTATAAATCAAATTAAAGCTAGCAATCTACCTTCAAGGGTATAAACAGAACTACAATTTCATTTTGTCCTAGTCACCAGCAGTACTCTTAGCAGGCATTGAAGATGATCTAGTAAAAATCTCAGGCAGAAGATTTGGCGAGGCTGATGAAGAAACAGAAGCAGAGGGTCGAAGAAGAGGGGTACCTACACGACTTGAAGTTTCATTGACAATTGACGGATGATAACTAGTTGCAATAACAACAGGGGGTTGTAACTCAATTTCCGGGGTATCACTGGGTGGCCCACCTCTAGGACTATCAGGCAACTGTTGATCATCATATTCCTCTAGTGATATCACAGTGCTTGTGTCTGTGTGTACAGTTGAATCGTCAGTGAAAATACCAAGTCTTCTTCTCCTCCTCCTAGCTTCCTTTCCCCATCCATGGATCGTCTCTCTTATTCTCTGTGGAATCAGGGCTGCCTTGTAGTTTGTCCCCATCTGAAAAATTAAAATTTTAATGATTTGTTTCTAAAATGTGAAAAAAGCAGCAATACCCATATAAAAGATGTTAAGGTGCTACAGCAATACCTGAGTAACGAGTGCATACAGTGGCAAGGTGCTATAGCTGCATAGAAACTGCCCAGCAAACCTAGATGACATGAAAAGTGTAAAAAACAGGACTCCAACATGGTATTTGGTCGAGTTTTAACATATAGAAGTGTGTAACTAGAAGTAACTGAGTAGAACAAGCATACCCCAAAACCAGCCGTATATACACCAGCATATGGTTCTTGATAAAGCAAGAATTATATCCAAATTGCCACTGTTAGGTAATAACAATTGCTATGTTAACCAGAGATCCTAAAAAGAACATGACAAAACCTATGTAGTTGAGCAAAAGGAAATACCCAGAACCAAAAGAATGAAGCCAGCTCAAATGCATTCTGCAAAACCAAAAACATAAAATAATAAATATAAAAAATGAAGATGTTAAAGATCAAATGCAGATACATGTTAATCACAGTTAAGATACCAATTACTTCAAAAAGCTGTGGAAGTTAGAGCCAAAGCTAGTGTAATAAGTATATATCATAATCCCGTCTGCAGTCTAGACCTCCTCCCCGTTAATGGCCAAGCATATGCATGCACAGCAACTATCAAATAGGTGAGAAATTGAGCTAATATTTGTATTTAATCGCCAATTAATTGAATAATGTTCAAGGTGTTTAAAAGTAATGTCTAAAAGACTAATTCCAGCTCTCGCGCGTTTGACTAGCCTGCAAGCAAAAAGGAGGACAAAGTGCACCACATGCACAACTCAAGAACAATCATGCACTTCTGCATGCTGTCAACAAAACAATAAGCACCCAAAAACGAAGAAGACAGAAAGTGAGGTGTTTCAGCAAAGATTGCACAAGCCTCTCAATATACTCCCTCCCTTTTGCCCAAAAGTTCACATCTGGAAGTCAAACTTTTTAAGGATAAAATTTGTTTTTGTTAAATACTTTCAATGTTTAAGAATTAAATTAGTTTTCTGACTTTTAAGTCTATTGTATAATGATAAATATGGAATCTACAATTATCAATAAGCTCAAGTTTTCCAACAGGACTTCTGGAACAATCCAAAATAAAAGTAGGACACAGTTAGTTACACGGAGGGAGTATTTCTCAGCAAAGGTTATCTGAAACCCTAGTTTCAGCCACGTGACTAAAACAAGGAGCATGAACAGGAAGCAACTGCCATAACATGTGTCCAGTCTGTAAAAAGTTCAAAAAGAAGAAAGCCCATGACCAACACGGATGATGAGGGTGCACATTGGAATCTCTTGACTGAAGACATCCAAGTTGACAGAAGAACTTGACGATACAAAGCTCTAAAGTGTATTAAAACCAATTCCTTCAAAAGATTATGCTAAGAAAGAAGATGCAGCTTTAATCCTTCAATAAATGCGATTCTCGGGCCCATAATTAACTCAAATATAGACGATGAAAGGAAACCACACAACCAACCTGGAACAGAACAAAATGGATTAAGGATAGTAATAGTTCTGGCTTCTTAAACCAAAAAAGTTCATCTCGGGGCTTTAACTTAGCCCCTGTAAAGTATCCAGTTATGCCAGCACTCTCCAATGCTAATGTTGCAATAACGTGTTGCAATTTTGTTCCCGCAAGTAGAACAAGCTGCAGAAAAAACAAAAACCATAAGTAGACGGACATAAGTGGACTCTCAAATATTTCTGCCACAAAATAGAGTAAAAAAACTTGTGTAAAATTCTTTCAAAATTGAACGGGTTGAAACACATAATTCGTCTAAATAGTTATCTTAAAAGCAAGAAAAGAAACACATATTCTTATTTCTTGAAGGGAAAAATCATGTGACTTTTTCCTATTTATGCTTTTATACATTCTTTGTTCTTTCCTTTATTTATGTGCATGCCTTGTACAACATTCAGGAATCGGATTTATATCCACCCATGTCGTAATGTAATATACAGCCTAGTCAAGTATCTAACCATTTATATACAGTTATAGTTCCAACCAAGATTGTTAATAGGTCTATTGGATATCAGGATAGGAACTTACAGTAACAGGAATTGTCGCTATCCACAAATAAAGGTTAGATCCTGCACATTACATTCCAAAACCAATTAATACTCAGTATGTTTAAAATATCAAGTTTATCTGTTCCAAAGGTAAATTTCTTTCGTCTCATTCCTACTCATGAAGTGATCTGCAAGGGGATCAAAAAGTGGGGGGGGGGGGAATTGAGGCACTAGGAATAGATTTTCCTGATTATGCATGTAGCAAAAATAAGAGTAGAAAAAGTCTCTCACATTTGGAATAGTCGACTGTTGAGTTTGATACACATTGTTGGGCCCCATCTAACAACTAAAGCTTTTAGATGAGTTGGTAACTTAACAAGGTATCACAGCTCTAATTTGGCAAGGTTGTGGGTTCGAATCATCCCGCTTACCCGTAATGATGTGAGAGCATGGTGTCACTCTATTTGGTTTATTGTGAGTGCATGTTGTCACTCTGTTTGGTTCTCTCCACATGTGGACGGGTCACACGTGAGAGGGAGTTGAGTTTGATATACATTGTTGGGCCCCTATCTATCAGCTTAAGCTTTTAGATGAGTTGATACCTTAACAATAACACCATACCTTTTATATTGAACAGCATAAAGGCAACAACGAATCCCCAAAGTGGAGCACTGCAACAAATTCAACAATCCTTTTCAACTGAGCTTCTGAAAACCTCAAAAATATCAATTTAATTCAAAACAAAAAAAATAAACCCAACTGAGGTACTACTTCACCCCTGCTTGGCAGGGATGCTGCTTGCCTGAAGAGTTCAGTAAGGAGTAAATTGAAGAGGGAAAATGAACGGGGAAATAACAATGAACTGATTAAAAAATGGACTCTTTATCAAATAAAATAAAATAAAATGAACTGATTTTAACTAGCTTTTTCCCCTCAGCCAGCAATGGCTTCATAATATAAAGTTGTGTTTAAGCTTAATTATCTTTATGAGCCTAGGTAGCTTGCATGAGTGCTAAAGGATTAAATGCTACTAAAAGCTAATGCGTCACACTAACAAGTTCCCCATGTTAAAGAATTTTTTTTAAAAGTCTTTTATTGAGAAGGTCTGTACATACATGGGGAATGTTCCTGAAGTAAAAATATTTCTATTTGTAGGTACTTAACAGGTTGGCACAAAGCTAATTTACGCCATACATTTTCTCTTCATGTATTATGGATTAGCTATAATATTCAAAAACTGATGCTAAAGCTGAGCACATACGATTTCTACGAAAGACTGCAGCTATAATCTACTTCCAAGATTTCCAGCTCTTTATAAAGCTTGTTTCTTACCTCACACCAACTATCCTCTGAAATTCCTCTTCCATAGAGCGGATCATATAGCTGTGAAAATCATATTTTGATGTAAGGTTGTGATTCTGCCAAGAATAAGAAACAAGAACTTAAACAATAATCTACAGTAGCAAGATCTGCTCAACAATCATGACACAAAATAATAACAGAGTGAACAAAAAATGGATTCCAACCAGAGTAATTCCAGCTAGTAACAAATACAATCAATTTTCATTGAGATGTTGATAATCATGGTATCAACTTAAAGAGGTTCATGGATCACGTATCTGTAAAAATGTGACACATACCAAAACTGTATAAAGATGTTTTAGAGCATTATACTACAACTAGATATATGTCTGTACGTTGCATGATAAGTTGACTTGTATTATCTACATTGTTTTAACTAAATCCAAATTACAAGTAAATTCATGTCTAACTGTAAGTCTGCAACCCCTTTTATATTCAAGGTTGAGAGAACAGGATTCATCTGATATAGAAGCAGATCTTTTCTCAACTACAATGTTAGAGGCCTACATTCCATACCATGATGAAGCCCTTACGGAGTGTGAGGTAATCAGCACGGACGACCGAACGCCCAAATTGCCGGAAGAAGCAGATCTGCAATGCAATTTAATTAGACCATTCAACTTCAGTAGCAGTTCCTAAGGACTTGCATCAACTATATTCATGTTTTAACAAGATACCATTTCTTCTATATGTATAAGAAAAAGTAGCACAATAATGAAACATCATGGAAGGGCGAATGTTGCTACCAAAAGGTTAAGGAATAGGCAAGCAAATTATATGCAGGAAGAAAGGAAGAATAAGACAAATACTTCAAAGTTGCAGGAATCCGTCTCCGAGAGTGGTTAATGGAAGTGCACACACCCCTTGCAAACATGCGACTTGACTTAAACCACACTCACTATGGAAGTGCATTTAATTGTTGTATGTAAGATTTACATCACATTGTTTTCCGCTTTAGAGAAGAATGAGTTCCATCGAAATAGGAACTCGGTTTACTCAAAGAAAGAATCTAAACGTTTAGTCCCTCGGTCCCAGAAAAAGATTCGCATTTGACTAGTCAAACTTTTGAATATCCTACTCTCAAATGTATATTTTCTATAAAATGCACTAGAGTTTTTTTTTTTTTTTTGCATGATACATACAATAAATATCATGTTTTCAAGAAGAAAGAAGAATATTGAGAAAATATGAAGGCTTAATACTTGCGTTTTAGAAACACAACTCTTTTTGGGGGACAAACTAAAATGATAAGTGTGACTCTTTTTTGGGACGGATTGAGTATACTGCAAGTTTGCAAAAGAAAGTATCCAACAGCCAGAAATCTGTGTGATCCAACTAAAATAAAAAGTACAGAAAAAAATATAGATGGTTAGAGGTTCGATGTTCGCAGAGTTATTCTTTCTTTCAGAATTGTCGTCTTACATTTAACTCTTTCCATCCTAAGCAAAAAGAAACAATCATCTAATAAATTGCATACATTCAACCAATGCCAAACTAAAAGTAACTTATAAAAGTATATCTCCAAGGAAGTAAGAAGTAAATTAAAATGATGCAGCAAGATAGAAGGAAATGTACCTACCACCCAAGTAATAAAACCATTCCTGACCAAAGGATTTGCTGCATGAAATTTGACCATAGTTGACTGTCTTCGTATGGTGATCTCTCTCGTGATTTCTGTGTAAGAAGCATTTCGTTATATAATCTTATTTGCCAGATAATAATACAGAAGATGGAATAAACTAAAAAAATTTAAAATCAAAGGTGTTCATCAGCTCATTAAAGCTTCTGAAGTGGACTCAATCACAATATACGAAAAATATTAGATGGTAAAAGAATGGCAACTCAAAACCAATGGAGAGATCTTTTTAGATAATAGGGACGGACTTTAGACTTTAGGAGAGATTTTCAAGCAGCAGGAATCATGGTGTTGTAAATACATCAATTAAGGGTACCATGGAACTGTAACGATTACTAAAGAATATAATATAAATAAGGTACTCCCTCCGCCCCAAGCATATAGTCCAAGTTTGACTTTTCTTGGTCAGCTTGATTAAACTTTGACCAAAGATTTATTAGAATTAACTAATTCTCATGAAATTCAAAAAATTGTTTTTGATAGTAGTCTTAATATTTTATCAATGATTGAAATTTCATTACCAATAAGAAAAGGGGACTGTTCTATGGAGACGTATCGATACAATATTGGCTAGTTTAGAAGTTGCATACTTCTGAAAAGTGCAATTAATAAATTTACATTTGATTTCTATCAAAAACAGTAGAAAGGTTTCTGTTTTCAAGGTGACCAAAACAGTCAAAGCATGACCAGAACAGAAATTCCTGGGCTCAAACCCAATGTAAAAACACAGCAAAACGACATCATAATTCTTGATCAAGTGAAATTATGAATGATTGTATTTGTGTGTGTGTCATGACCTTGCTTTGGACCGATTTGAATGGCGGAGAAGGATTCATGTAGCCGACTCCAAGTTATTTGGACTAAGGCTAAGTTGGGTGGGTTGGTTGTTAGATCAAAATGATTGAAGAGTAACAACGCCAAGATGAATATAGTTCAATGTTACATGGCTGATTGTACTTATAAATAGCAGATGATATACTTTGTGACCAAGTATTAATGGTTTATATGCTTCTGGGTGACTGACCAAAATTAGTAATAGTGTGAGCACCAGGCCGCTAATACAATTTGACCTAGAATAATACACATATTAACAAGTCAACAGATACATTTTATATGGTTTTGCTACAAGAATGGCAACTTCTAGACACACTTTTAGGAAAATATTTTTCCCTGGGTTGGCAGTAAGCATTGCATGCTCTTTCTGTTTTCTTAATAGGAAGTTTTGCTTTATTAGGAACTCCTTCAATTTTTAAAATTCCCCTGATTCTTTTCTTTCCCATGGCAGGCTTCTCTAGCAACAAATTAAAAAGATGGAAATAACTAAACTGTGTTTAATCAAGAACTATGATGGCTATAGAGACAGATGACTAGTAACTCATTCATCAAGTGTAACTTTAAGCATACCAGTTAATACATCATGCCTGTCCATATGAGCCTCGTCTTCCCAAGCCCTCCAACTGTGGATCTGGCCAGAGATTGAAATTTCTAAGAGTAAGCAAGAGTAAAAAAGACCAAGGAGGTGTTACATTTTCATATTTACTTTGCAACTGCATCTGAAACCACAGTCCTAGCTAGCCCCTTAATCACAATACATCTTTATAACATGCAATATGACATGGATGTTTTAAGATTCCAAAAAAGAATTGGGGAAGTATATGGTTCACACAAGAGTCATACAAAAGGAATATTTGTGAGCAAAGGGAAGATATCTTGCCAATCATCTATGAAAAAGTTCTGAATTTCGACATTTTAATTAAGTACAGACACCACATATAGCCAGCAGATCCTTTGACTCCTTTTCAAGCTGTCAAAGAAACGTTGTAAGCGAACACCTACTTCGGATATGGTAAAAATATTACTTATACTTATAGTACCTTATGACATAGTTTTTCTTTCCCGTAAGTAAAAGCCCTCAAATGAAACATTTGTAAAGCTATTTACATAGTATTGAGTGCATATCCCAAACATTCCTTTTGGCATAACGTTGGCTGCTGTGCTTAGCAATTTCCTTCTTAATGAGTGCTTTTTCAATAAGACTGAGTACATAAGATTGCCAGCCGAACCCTGGGGAGCCTAAGGAGCTGCCAGCAATCTATCCAACAACCAAAAGCTAATATCTGTTGCAAGTCCTTATCTATACAAACGCAAAAACATAAAAAGAAGGAGAAAAAAAAGGAGAAAAAAAGGACTTAACGTGGTGAACATCAACTATGCCACCCAAGAAATCAGGAATTGCTGCAATGAAGTCTTCAACATTCCTTTCAAGCAATGATATGCTTTTACCTTCAGTTTTACCTTCGATAGTATTTAACTACTGGAGTGAAGCATCAGGCTTTCTACTGAGATCACTCTGTTCAATACCAGTAGAATACCAAGTACAAAACCATAAACTAAACATTGCATAGAGATTTTTCTTATAGACTTTAAAGGCATTCAAGCAGCATTCATAAACAGTTGCAGATTATAAGCAAAGCTGAAGAGAAAGAATTTAACCTTCACAATTGCCAGCAGCATTGTTAAGCAACTGTAGGAAATATGTGTAACAGCCATAACAAAAATGAACCGGTGCAGTTGCTCAAGGCCTTCATACGAAACAAATGGCTCATGATCCTGTGGAATTAATGAAAATTAAAGTAGGCTCATCCGGATGCAAGTACAACAAAATCAGATAAAAGAACTTTCGGGAGCATTAATTAAATTAAGAAAATGGAATAGACAACATGAAAAGAGAAAAGTATGTTTCTCCCA
The DNA here is from genome assembly GCA_013146195.2 of Codonopsis lanceolata. NCBI lineage: Eukaryota > Viridiplantae > Streptophyta > Magnoliopsida > Asterales > Campanulaceae > Codonopsis > Codonopsis lanceolata. The sequence continues at coordinate 69,801,572 of CM028380.1, forward strand.
TGGAAATTGTTAGAGATTAATTTATTGACTCTATATATTGTTTAAATTGTTTTAAGCATTCTTATTATTTATCTTGGTTAAATGTTTATTTATTATACCTTTTATAGAAAGGATATTTTAGAGATTTTGTTTTTAGGGTTTGTATATATTATATTGTGATTCTAGGTTTGTGCCATGTCTTATGTTTTCCTACACACGGCTGATTTATTGAGTGACATTATATACTTAGTATAGGATTTGTGTAAATATGGTAAGTGAATATAACGTTATATTAGAGACTTAGAGTCCTTATTTAATACACTAACCTACTAATTGTTTATGGTAAGTATGTTTTCTTGTTGTACAAGGTTTCTAGGTACTCTTGGTGCATATAAATACAAGAGGACATTCACCATTGAAGAACATGGAGTAACAATTTAGAAGAGAGAACACAATATAGAGAGAGAAAGAGATTTCGAGAAACTGTTGTTGTATTCTGAATATACTGTTGAATGAAGCTACATTGAAGCCTTCATTCATCATGTCACCAACACAGTTTTTTGTTTTCACCTCCGACTATTTTGTTAAAAGCTTTTGAGCGTACATGAGTCTAGTTAGTCTGAGGTGTTAGTATTATTCAAAGTCATATCTATTTTATCTAGAGCTTTTCATAAATTTCACTTTGTTAGTCTTTCGAGTTGTATCAAGCTTAAACATATATTTTACTAGTGAAATATTTTTAGCCATGAGGCTCGTTCAATAAGTTGATTAACTTATTGATCAATAGTATATCTCTCGGGTTCAAAGTTTCTCTTTATTTCCTTCTCACTGTTTTTATTTATTTTAATTCCGCTGGTTTCAAACATCAATCATCTCTTCAATGAACTCTTCATTGACAGTTTTCTTTTAAACGTTTTTTTATTAAACTTTTTGTTCTGTTTTATTATTTTGTTTTTCTGTTCTTAATTACAGTATTTAGTTAATCTTTATAATTCTAGCTACAATCAATCTTTCAGAAATAATTGGAGGAGATTAACTAGACTCAATAATATACACCCTCATCCCAAGGTCATAGCCCACCTAGCAGAACGAACATATGTATTGAGGAGAAAGTAAAGTCCACTAACGAACTATTTTTCGAATTTTGTTTCATAAATATTTAACGTATGTGTAAATTCCCACATTTGCACTAGGTTGTAAAATATCTATTATGTGGACTGTGGACTGTGGGGCTCCTTAACATACATGCCAAAAGGTAGTGTGACAATCATTTTGGGAAAAAAGAGAATATTGCAATTTAAGGAGCAGAACTTGCCTCTGGGCAGGTATTTTGATTTAGAACATTCAACACTCTCCTGAATGAGTGGCGAAGAACAACACCTGTCAGAAGCTTGCGTTCTTGGGATTTATTATTTTCAATTGATTCATCAATATCCGCCCTTGTGCACGGAGCAAATGCACTATTGTAAAACTTTGAAGGGATGCAAATATTGGATATAATGCTTGAGGTAGCTGTAAGAAGGAGGGATATGAAACCAAGCAGCATCAACTCTGTAGATATCCAAATTCCAATCAAAGCTTGAGACTGAGAATGATTATAAAAAAGATTACACAACGTCAAGAGGTTTTCTCAAAATCTAAAGCACGCACCTTCTTTCATCTTCTCCACAGCTGCAAGCAATGGTTTGCGATTCGTTTTACGCAACCACTGAAATGATGGAAGAACATGAGCTCATCATGGATAAGCACACCCTCTTGAGGTTTATAACTTTATATAGGTATTGCAACATGTTTGAACTACTATTGGTCCTAACCTCAACATAGTGGATACAAAGAAGGTTTGAAAGCTAATTTAAGTTCATGTCACGTTATCTATGGAGACTAATATTATAATGATCAGGCGAAAGAGTTGTTGCAGCCTATCCATGAGGTTAAGACTTAAGACTTAAGACAAGATATAAAGACAGGTAAAATGTACACTGAATTCCAATTCTTGGACAAATCCGTAATCAGCTCAATGAAGCCTAATTCCCCCAATTATTCAGGTTGGCAAAGGAAATGCCTCTAGCTTACCTCAAACTCATGTAAGAGTTATCTGGAAATTTTTAAAGTTTAAAGCTCTAGGTGGAGGCCATTAATGTTAGCTGATGTACAAAAAAAGCATTTCAATGTCATCAGGAAACCGAAACCCTTGTAGAAAACAGACGTGGGAGTTTGAATTAAACCTTTGTATCCTAATAACCTCAACTCAACCAGAGTTCAAAAAGTAATTTACACAAGTTAAGAAATACTAACAGCGATAAAGAGATAATAAACCTTTGGAATAGGCGAGAAAAAGCTAAATGTATACCAGAGTTTGACTTACATTGCTTAAGCGATGAATCGATCGCTCCACAAGCAACGAAACGGCAACAAAGATTGTCAAAACAGTAGCAACAGACCATGTTGGAGTCAATGCCAATGACCGAGTTTCTTTCGTGTTCTCAGTATTTCCCGACATTTTTAACAATACCCTTCTTCTTCTTCTTCTTCTATATGGGTACTGCAAAAGTTTCACTTCAGTTTCACACCCCCAAACAACTCCCTCTTCTAGAAATAGAATCACAAAATTGAGCTCATCTTTCCTACATGTTATAAGCTATCCTGAACTAGTTATCCTCGCATGTTCCGATTCCCAAATAAGAAACATTGCAACTTTTTTCACCCCAAATAAGAGTGAATAATGAAGTTCAAAGTCCAAACTTATATTTTGGAATTTGCAGTCACCATTGACTATTTGACTCCAAAATCCCAACTGAATCTTACTGCGTCAGGTGACAAGCCTTGAATACGAAACCCCAATCCAACAATACGGGTTTACTTATTCTTGGTTCTTGAAAGATCTTCACCGAAGTTGTTCGCTGACAAATGCTTGAGATTCCCTTCAAAGGCTACCCCCAATGAGTTATGAGCACTCTCTTCCTCTTTCTCTCTCCTCCAGATTCGAAAGCTTCAGGGAGACAGCAAACGCTTCGAACAAAATTATGACAGAGTTTACAGCTAAATCGTCGAACAATTTTCAAGAAAATGGAAATATCTGTGCATAACTATACAACACACGAGTGGCGCCGTGGAGGCTTCTGAGCAATTTACAGAGCTTTTATTAAGGGTTAATTGCACCATTGGTCCCTTTACTTTTGATTATTCTCATTATTAGCCCCTAATCATTTTTTTGTTAAAATTAGGTCCTAATAGTATTCAATTTTCGCGAAAACAGTCCTTTTGATAGACGTCATTAAAAAAATACCGTTAAGTTACTCATCTGCCTCCCACATGCATTTAGAAAGGCTAAAATGAAATTTTATCAAACCTAACAAAAACATATATCACAATTTGCAAACAAGTCCCTAGGGTTTAAAAAAGTTTTAATACTATAAAGTGACACTTTCAAAGCCAAAAGTGACGATTTTTATTTTTAAACAAACTGACACTTTTAAAATCAAAATGACACATTTAAAGCCAAAAGATACACATTTAATGTCAAAAAATGACACTTTTGTAAATAAAAAAAGACACTTTTACGGCCAAAAGTGACGCATTTCATGCTAAAAATTGACACTCTTCATTTATAAATGTGAGATGTGGCACTCTAATTTCCAAAAGCCAAGGATTTGCGTTAAAATTTCTGAATTTTGTCTCATTTAACATGAATATATTCGTTTTACGAATTAAAATCTGTAAGACACATGAGATGTGTTGTTTAGGTTTTTTTATTTTATAAACGCTTATTTTAAAAACTATTTAATAAATTTTATATTTATAAAAAGGTTGAATGTTGAATCAAACAAATTTTTTTGTGTTGTTTCATTATAAAATAATGTCTTTTGAAGTATTTGTTTCATTATAAAATTTAGGAGAAATTGCAGAATGATACACTTTTGAAAGTTTTCAGTCGCTTAAATCTTTTATGATTGTTTTTAAACCGAAAAAAGACATTTTTATTATTTTCATCATAAAATGCGCCCTACGGGCAAAAGACGAAAAAGATATGGAAGAAAACATCTCGCTTCCCTTTTTACTATTATTATAGGTTTGTAGAGAAGCTTCAAAAGCTACCTTTATGCAATAAAAGGAGGTTATGGAGTTGGTGATTCTTGTTTCTTGATTGAAAACATATGCTTCCCCTCTTCATCTAATTGACTATGGAAAGCATTGTCTTATTCTTGTTAATAGTATAGAACACGTCATGCTAAAATTCAACAAATTCAACGAAACCTTAGCCTCATCAATTCTTTTTTCTTTCATTTTGTTTGTTTGTGTGTGATTCAAAATAGTCACTTTGTGTGTGTTGTTATATATGTACTTTGTTTGATGAAATTCCTAAATAAGAACTTGTTAGTTCTTAGGCACCTTTTTGAATCGCGATTCATCGATTTTGATTCGTGATGCCTCAATTTGGAATTGCGATGTATGATGTATCGCAATGTTGTAAACGAATGAGATATTTATGGAAATCATAATCATATTCAAATGGTTTCGTTTTCGTTTGGAAAAACACACAATTGGGCCATCCAACTTTCCCTTTTTTTTGCAATTCGGCCACCGAAAGTTTGAAATATCTATTTTGATCACCCAACTTTAGTCTAGTTGCAAGCGAGCCCATTTACTAACGAGTGTTATATTAAGGGGCAAAATAGAAAGAAAAAAATTAAAAATATCAAAATTAATTTTATTTACTTGAAAGATGTAAAAAGACCAAAAACCCCACAATCTAATACCTAATTTTCAAATTTTGCCAATAAACAAACTCAGATGACCCAAATCAATCTAATACCTAATTGATGTTTTTCTCCACCCCTTCCAATTTGCATCAGTCACAAAACACACCCAGCGATATCACTTTCTCTCTTGTTTTTGTCATCATCAATCCTATCGGGCTCCATCTTCACCACCACAACCCATTGCTGTCGGTGCGACTTCAATCCTAGTCCTAAGTTGATAATTGCCCATCTTCACGTGGCCTTAACCAAGTATTGTTTCTCTCTCTTTCACCATTCGCATGCCCTTTGGTATTGAATCCATGGGAAAAACTAAGAGTCGTCCCGGTGTTCGCCGTTGAGCGTCCAGCTTCATGCAAGTCACCCTGTGTTTCTCGGGCTCGATCAGCAAAAGGGAAAGTCAACCCACTTCCTTCACAGGTCCTTTGTCAGGGAAGTTCTTCATAGCACCCACTCTCACTCTCTCATCCTCTCTCCTCCAGATTTGTTTCGTCGTGATGACGACGACACAGCCCCCGCCCCCGAGCTAGACATCTCCACACGCTGATGGCTCCTTCTCATCTCCCAGTTCACTCTTCCTCAAAACAAAGTCCCAGATCCGGTCGAGCCTCTCCTCACCCACATCCAGCCTTCTCCTCACCCAGATCTAGCTGAGCCCTTTCATGTATAGTCAATCCCCGTTCCATCTACAGTCACACCATTTCTTCTCCGATCGGCATCTTCATCTTTAGTCAACACCTCCACCTTCATCTTCATCTTCAGTCAAGTGACTTGTTTTAAGGATTGTTTGAAAAGAGGGTTTAGAAGAGAAATGTAGTCGAAAGAAAGAAGAAAAGGTATTGGTACTATAGGTAGCGTGATTTAAGGAATAGGGAGGTTGGGAATAGCGGTGCCGAGTGGCGGAGACACGGTGGGGATTGAAAGAGGTGGGGCGAAATGGATTCGGTGGAGAGAGAATGGGGATGAACATGATGAGGAGGAGATTTCCATTGAAATAAACACAAATTTTGTGCTAAATTAATAGCAGTATATGACAAAAATAAAAAAATTATATTTTTTATTTTTTAGTTAGACCCTTTTAGATTTTTAATAGGCAAAAAATTATATTTAGAATGATAAAATAGATATTTGACATAACTTAACTGCTAAATCTAACGTCCATCCAAAAAATAGGCTCACTTGCAACTGAACTAAAATTGGATGGCTAAAATAGATATTTCAAAATTTTGATGACCGAATTACAAAAAAAGATAAAATTGAGTGGCTCATTTGTGTATTTTGTCTTTTCGTTTAGAAGATTAACGTAATTTTTGGAGCCTGCAGCGGCAATTAAGTGATTTTTGTCAAATTTACAAGGTCTCCATATATTTGGCAAAATTGATTGATTGCGCACCTCAAGGATGGATTGTTGGACAGGACAGCCATTAGTCATATGAAGTACTATGAACTATGAAGTATGAACCTGCCGCCTACCAAATGGGTCCTAATTTATAGAGCAACTTCATTGTCGAAGATTCTTATATATTTTCTTAATTGTCATTTATATTTTTTTTCTTCTTATTTTATTTAAAAATATATTTTCTCATTCTTAATCTTTTTAATATCTTTTTAGCTGGGTTCTACTTCCACCTCATTAACTTTACATTTTTATCTTATTTTTATACTTACAAACAAATAAATTTATTTAATTTTATTTAATATATTTAGTATTTAAATATTTCATATAAATACATTAATTTATAAATTAAGACATAAATTAATTTATAAATAATAAATTACGCATACATTATATAATTTAAATAATAAATAATCTATAAAACACATAAAAAACAATTAAATTTAAAAATAAAAATAAAAAATTTCCTCCCCCAACCGTACAATGTACATTGCTATCTACAAAACAATTGAATTTAATTAAAAAAAAAGAAATTCAAATTAAAGAAAAAACAAACAGGGGACCTACAAAACCGCCTTCCCACGCCCTTTTCCTGCGCGTGTGCACGCGCTCGCTTTGAGAAAGCGATGCACCACACCGCCCCTTCTCTTAACAAAGCTTCTTAACTGACTGTATTCTTCCTAAATAGGAAGTGAAATTTCTCTCTCTCTCCTAGCTGTATTCTTGAGAAGAGTGCTCCTAATGTTCTTTTTTTTTTCTTCTTAATATTTATTTTTTTTTCCTCTTAAGGGGGGGCATGGGTAGGGATGGAACCTGAGACCTCACACATTATGAAGTCTCATCTCTACCACTGAGCCACCCCCTTAGAGGCTTTTTCTTCTTAATAAGAAGATGGCTAAATTGCAACAATGGAGTTGCTCTTATCTCACTCATCTCTCCTCTAAATCCTAAATACACTAATTCATTTATTTTAGTAAATGGTACTCCCTCCATCCCTAAATAATCGTCCTAGTTGACCAGACGTACGGATTTAAAAAAAAACGATTGACTTGATTATTTATATTGGTTTAATGTGTAGTTTCCTTTAAAATTCATGTGCATGTGACTCATAATTAAAGTAGGGTGAAAAAGTAAGGATAAAATGGTAAAAATGATGTTCTAAAAAGATAAGTTTCAAACTTGATAATTATTTTAGGACGGACGAAAAAGAAAAGGAGGACAGAAGGGACGGAGGGAATAGTAATGTTTAAAAAGTCAACTATATATTACGTGTATCAAACACTTATGTAATTATAACTAAATTCAAATGATATTAATAATATACTAGTAGGGAGTATTTGTTAAATAATGATCCTTTCAAACGTAAATTCATTGATAGGGTAATTTGGCAATTCAACTGTGTCTGAAAGGATATAAATAAATCACTATGGCCAAACGGTTTTCTTATTTCTATTATTTCCAAACTACCCTCATCATACTAAATCTCAAATTTATTCACTACTCACTAGGTGTGTAAGTGGGTCAGTTTGATTTGATTTAGGCCAAAGCCACAAATCGAATCGCACCCCATTGATTTCAAAAATTTCAAATCGAACCAAACCGAACCACTCGGTTCGATTTGATTTGATTCAGTTTTGTGGTTTATGTAAATTGTTTTTAATCAACTTAACCATCATTAAGAATAAGAATAAAAATAAAATTTTAATTTGAAATTAATATCATATAACCTGGTAAAATAAAATTATCATAAATATTACAATACAAGTTTCAAAATAAACACAAATAATAGAAGAAATAATAGTCCTCCAACAATCAATATTTTGTTTGTTTAATATGTATATATGTATATTATATTATATATGACTAAATCAAGATAATCTAAAAGTTTAGAATAGTTAACAAACGATATATAATATACATTATATAATAAAATAATAAAAATATATATGTTGGTTTGGTTCGGTTCGATACCAAAAACTGTGAACAGGACTGAACGGTTTTCCAATCGTTGAAACCATCTTCGACCAGAACCGAACCAAACCAACTAATTTTGTTTGATTCGATTTCGTGGTTCGGTGGTTCCGATTTACACCTCTACTATTCACGATGGTTCCTCATTTAATTTCATGTATTATTTTCATTCTCAATCTCCAAGGAAAGAAACATAAATCGATCAGATGAATGACGGTGGCCAGTGATCTTATGTTCCGTTTTCATACAGGAGAAACACATAAATAGATTAAAGGCTATTGCTAGTCTGCTTGAATCTACACCTAAGTCGTTACCTATTGCCAACAACGAAAAAAGGTTCACTTGGTGATAAAAGTGACCATCTTTTTCAAGAGTCGGAGAAAAATATAATATTCTCTCCGTTCTAGACAAAGAGTTTTTTTTTTTTTTTTGAGATGTTTCACTTAAAATGTTTATTTTAAAAAATAAGATATAAAAATATCATTTTATTATTAATGAATTATTAAAAATATCATCTTTTTAAAAAAATTGGTTTGAAACGAGGACTCTTTGTAGGAACAAAACGAGTAGTTAGGCCATGTACAATAAAGGATCATATTTTATCCTCATTTAATACTCAAATTATTAAAAATGAATATAAAAAATTATTTGATACTCATAAGCTACCCAAACAAAAAAACTCGTACAACAGTTTGACACAAACTTCAATAATCTTTCATATCTTACCATTTTTATCTCAATAACTTTAAATTTTGGAAAAAGTCATTTGGTATCCAAATAAATCAAACCAAATCTCTATTTATAGATAAAAATGTGTACTTCTTAAAAATAATTTTTATTTTTTTTTCTAAATTGTGAAAATGCCAAAAATCAAAAAAGAAAAATAAAAATGGCATGGAGAGAGAAAGAAAAGGCTGGGAAAGGAGAATGGCATGAAGAGAAGGCTTCAAATCATCTGTCTCGCTCTCTGTCACATCCTCTGTCTCATTGAATATCAGCCTCATATGTTTCCTTATAAAAAGAAGACTGACTAAAATAATAAGGAATGTGTACGGCCGAGATTCAATGGGACAGTGAATGTGACAGAAAGTGTGATAGACGATTTGAAACCTGAAGGGAATGGCAAGTGGGCTCAATTTTCCGGAAATTGGGGCGTGTCACCCCAAGACACTGAAGTGATGAATATCATTTTTGATTCCCTTGTGATTGAAGTTTGATTCTCCGTTGTTTGTCAAAAATCCACCATAATCCTCGTATAATACACCGTTGTACCTGATCTTACAAAGCATCACGTCAACGTCTAAGAGTAGGATTAACAATGAATCATATTTGATCTTTATATACTATCTAACTCATTAAAAATGAATATAAAAATCAATTTGATACTCATAAGCTATTCGAACAAAAAAACACAAATAACAGTTTGACACAAACCCCAATAGTCTTTAATAATCTATCATCTTTATTTTTAATAACTTTAAATTTTGAAAAAAATCATTTGGTATCTAAATGAGTCAAAACAAGTCTTTATTTATAGATAAAAATTTGCCCATTTTAAAAATGCATATTTGCTATTTTTTTTAGAATTGTCAAAAAGCCAAAAAATCAAAGAAAAAGAAAAAAAAAATTAGTAGGACCGGTCTTTATTTGGAAAGTGATATATATTGGCTTGGAAGAGAGAAGGTTACATGAGCTGCTTTTTCTGAAAAAAGCGGTCTCTGGGACTGAGACGCAAGAGGAGAAAATCAACATTAATTTCCTTTCGATTGGTCTGTGATACACCGTTGTTTGTGAAAATCCCTCCTTTATTCCCGTATGATCCCCCGTTAAACCCCCTCTAAGAGGGATATTATTTCACTTGAGTTGCAACTTGCAAAAGCGGGTGAGGGGGAACTTAAAGTTTTGCAAATGAATTGACATTCCACACCAACTGTTTCAACTTTCAAGTCCTCTCATTTATTCTCTCAAACTTTAGCCAGAATAAAATTTACGCAGTTGATTTTAAATTCAAAAAAATGGACAAACAAAAACGACATAATTTCACCGATATTTTCAAAAAAAAAAAATAAAACACGCCTTGAATCAATCAATTAAACAAACTATCTATCGATGAATATTGATTTGAGAACTTCAACCATCCTTAATTGACAAGCTTAAAAACTGTTATGTTTTTTTGGATGTGTAGCTATCAAAATGACGAGTAGGGGTCGTAAAATGGGTGTTATGGATAAATAAGTGTTATGCTATTATTCATGGTTATCCATGGATAATAGTCTAACACCCATTTATCCATAACACTCATTTTACCACTCCTAATAACAAGACCACGAAAAGACGATCAAACTAAAAACTATTGATTTGAAATTTAAATATTGTCCAAATTTCTCATTTCGATTTAGGTAATAAAAAGATTGAGTAAAGTATGATATCACACGTTTGTGAACTAAATCGAGATGACAACTTTAAAAAGAAAAGTTGTAAATAATCAATATTTTTCCGATTAAAGTCGGACTAGTCCTTGCTAATTAAAACATCCATTAATGTCATTAATAATATACTACTCCCCTCCCTCGTAGGAAAAGGTTAAAGGTCGACATCTGGGTATAACCATTAACCAAACCTTGCATGTGCTGCCAACTTCTTCATTTCTTTTAGATTCCTTTGTTTTTTCTTCTTTTTTTTGTTTGGTTTGGATTTTGGGGGGGGGGGGGTGTTGAGGGGTTCTAATTAAAATCACGTAATACTCTATTTAGATGTCTTGATTAACTCTAATTCTAACCTTAATTACAAAGAATATCTCACTCTAAAATCTTGAGAGGACTCAAAACTTGTCAATTGTCATGCAAGACGCATCTACACTACCTTGCATGAATTATTTTAGGTGCTCAAACAATATACAGTCCGCATCTCAGTTTAACTCGTTGGAATTAAGATGGATTTGATCGATTGAAACAAATTATAATTAATTACGTGTACGTTTTATGTCAACAAAGTCAAAAAATAACCTGTAAAAATTGATCAGATATATAGTGGAGAAACCGAAATATTTTGTTATAATATAAATGTGTAAAAGTATAATACAATGAGGAAACTTTGTGTTTTTATGAAGATAAATTGATAAAAGAAATTTATTTTTCTGATTAAAAAAATAATGGAGTATTACATATAATAGTAATATAGCGAACGCAAATTTAGGCGGACTAGATCCAGACCCAGTACATTTAGGAGAGATACTTAATTTTCACCGAGGGTATAGGTCTTTTGTTTTTGTTTATTAGTATTAGGGGAGTGGGGGTCTTTGTTGGTCGTGGGTTCTTGTCAAACAACTACAACTAACTATTGTGAATTGTCATTTATTGTTTGCACATGCCTATCCTTTCAATAACCATGTATAATTTAATAACACATGATTATTTATTTATACACACTTATTTATTTATTTTGAAAGAATTCAAGGACACCCTGTATGCCTGTACCGGCAATTGTGTTTGGGAGTTACCCAAGGGTGATAATTGGAATTTCGCTGTGCATGCCTTAGAACCTTTGACTGCTATTTTGTTCCCCCAAACATTTTACATTACACTGATTAAACTGCCTAAAAGAATATAAGAAAAATAATTAAGAAAAGTTGCTGAAATTTGCACTCTTACGTCTCTTAATATCAAATATGAAGAGTAAAATTAAAAATTAAAATGTTAAAGAGAATTAAAACATAATTTTTTGTAAAAGTACTCAAAATAAAAAATCTCAAAATAGTATGTAAACTACTCTTTTCCCGAAACAGAGGGCATATAAAACATTTATATGCCAGACTCAAAAACTTGAAATTAAATCTTTTCCCCTCCACAGTCGTTGAAAATGGCATAATCCCTTCAATTCAATATGGAATTCCTTTTTTCGCAAATAAATGACAATGTAACACCACCAAAATCTGTCTACCTTAACTAGACCTAAATTCGACAAGTTAACAACTGCATACACAGCTCATCACCCCCCCCCCTCCCAAACCAAAAAAAACACCATTTTTTATTCCAATGAAACAAAAACCTATATAAACTATAAATAAATAAAAAAGTACGATAACCAAAACACTGAACGAAGGCCTCTTCTAATCGCCGTGGCTAGCACCAGGAGTAAATTTTTAAGACTCAGGCTCTGTGAGCTGCTCTGTCGTTTCCCCATTCAACTCATTCTCAGTAAAAAGATCTTCTTGTACAGGAACCTCTTTTAGCTGCTGTGATGAAATAACATCCGCAATGGCTTTTTTGGCTGCCAGTGCCTTGTCATCATCCGCCACTTCTTCCTTCTTTACTACACCAGCCTCTTTGGGTTTCTCTGACGACTCATCCTCCTGCCTTGGAGGTGGGACGAAGAAAGGTATCTTACCTCTTTGCCAATCATGCAGAACCATCTTTGCAACTGTCATCAGATCAGGTTCACCTCCCTGTACATAAAAAAACCATCGGATTTGTTACCAATTCTGGCTTGCCATTGAAAACTAAAAAGATTCCATGATTCAACGAGCTTGTTCAGAAACTGCAAACAATGCACATAATCATGCGGAAAGTGATTTTTTAATAAAAAAAGATTCTGTATTCTTATCTGAAATATTTGAAAATAGACTACAACATTCTTGCACATTTTTGACAGAAACTTTTTTACTCTGCATATTCTTTGCACTAGAACCACATCGGGAGAAGTTGGGAAAATTAAAAAAAAAAAGATATTAGCAAAAAAAAAATTAGCAAATACATTTGATTTAATAGCATATTCTGAGAGATAAAATTATATTTGCAAAAGTATTCAAACTTAAATTTACCCGCAGAAGTTTGCCTGTAACTTTGCACATCTGAACAAGAAAGTCATTCTCATCTTCCCTGATAACAAGACAAAATAGCAGTCAGTTTTTGAAAACATCCTCAATCATTCAGCAAGTTGTGATGGAAATAATGTAAGCTTAGACTGACAATAATGGGAATCAGAACTTATTGGCAATGAAGATGAAAGCAATGGGGAAATAAGCATGTGAAAAAACAGAATCACTTAGTAACAGAACTCAAAAGTAAAGAGAAAAAAAAAGAGGGAGGAGCATCATGCTCTAATGCTCAATTCCCAATCAGACAAGAAGTCGGCACACCATTATAAGACTCTTCTGAACCGAGGTGCCAAACTTAAAAGATACGAGCCATACCAGTCCTTTATCTTATATGCCCTTTCCAAGTGCTCCTTCTTCACACGCTTCAGCACTTCACCAATGTGTTCTGTTGCATCATGCAAATTTGTGACACGCACCTGGAAAAGAGATCCAAAAAGTCCAACAAATTTGAGCACAAGTATCAAGCTGTATTTCTACTATGGCAGGGAGAATAAACAGAATCTGATTTTACACAAAAATGATAAATACAGTCCTTTGATGGAAAATAGCTTAGACTTCAGTGATATAACAAAGTTAAAATATGGCTAGAAGTGTGATTGATGCAAATAGCAACGGATACCAGACATGAGATATCATAAAATGAGACACTAGAAACTCCTCCTAGTACCAGCACAAGCACCAGCACCCCTTGACGAATACATACTAAACTGTTCTTGAAGGTCAACTTTGCCAAATCTGGTCAAAGATTAAGCACTTCTAGTATGGAGATCCAAATACGGTAAGTACATCTTAACCTAGATGCAAATAAAATAAAAATCCACATTAAATCAACTTTAAGTTGGAATGGTCATAAAGGACCTCCGTACGTTCGAGGTCCTCCAATACTATAAATGGACGGAAGTATAAACCTCGATTTGATAATTGATGGTCATTTGAAAGGTCCATAACAAACTTGAACTCTCAACTTTCACATTAGTTTCTAGGGTTTATTTTGATCTCTGCCCATATTACGAGCACTTGCTTGAAATGCTTGGAACTATCAACAGCTACCTATAGTAAGACAGACTTATAAGCCATACACATGATGCCACCTATTTACCTACATTAGATGAAGTGACCTTGACAAGCGTCCAATGCTCAATCATCTGTTTGGTTATCCAAGTGCTTTGAGTTGAGAATAAACTAGTAAGTCATCTAAATCTGGTTGGAGTGATTATAACATGGTAATGAAGACAACCATTAATATCTGGCAACAGGAAAAGAGTCCTCTTTTTCAGTTTTGGTGTGTATACCTAATACAAACCCTACAGACGAAAAGTAGAGCATCGGTGAAAGACAACAAACTACTAGAATATTAAGATAACTCCAAACAGCCCAAGTGTATTCCTTAATTTACTGTTGCTTTACTCACAACATTATTAAAGGCATTTTTGCACACAATGTTGATACCACAAAGTAGAAAGTTAATATTTGTACCACATCATCACAATTAAAAAAATACTAAATGATTGATCTATTGGCTCAGTTCTACTCCTAGTGCAAAGCAACAAAATTAGTAACAATCAACAAAATCAACCTAGATCTTAAAACACTCTAAGAGCATATAGTTATTACCCTATTAGCTTAAATCTAGAAATTAAAGAAATATGAGGAGAGTAAAGCATATTTTACATACCACTCCCTTCAACACAATGTCTGTTTCAGAGTCCCGATTGCCGTAGACAACACCAGGACAGTCAATCAAGAAGATCTTCTTTGTGAGAGTTATGTACTGCCACACTTTAGTTTCTCCTGGAATAGGAGCAACCTTGCAGACCTTTTGTGATCAGAAAGAAAAGCATGTCAGCTATCTTGGATCAGGAAACTAGTTTTGATCAAATGTGACAAAGAAGTCTATGGTGTAAGGATACAACTAAACTATGTAACGTCAAGCACCATATGCACAAGCTAACATCAGGATAATGCCACTAACAAACTAAAGGACATGAGAATTATTTCAAATAAACACCAAGCAGCACATGAATAGAAACTCGTGTATTCCTAATCAGAAAGGTCTGGCGAAAGACAACACGTCCACTATCGAAACTCTTATATTAATGCATGTCCGCCACGGAGACTATCCCGTGTGTTCGATAACAAGTTAAGCATGCTGAGTGACACCCCTATGTATCTGGTGGCTTCATCTCAAGTGGTCTTAGATAAAGAACAAGGTTACGTTCAACAAGCAAATGTTGAAATTCAGGAGTTTGGGCTGAATTTGGGTAGTGTTTTTTTCTACTTGCTTCCAAGAATCAAGCAGTACTAAAGGATCTAAAGTGCCTGCAGTCAAACACTCTTTCCAGCCCTTAATAAACTACTTTGTACTTAAGAAGAGAATGGTGTTGCTTCAGGACAATAACACAATGGAGATCTCCAGAATTCCATGCAAGCTCTTCTGTAGCGAATCCGGTAATCAACACATGTAAACTCACCATTTCATATTGCACAAATTTCAACTCAAATTTGACAACATACAGCCGTGGTGAGGGTAGTATGTATGTCCATATTAAAGTTATTATATCTCAATGACTACACACAGACGGCTGTGAGGGTAGTGTATATGCATTAAAGTTATCATTTCTCAACGACTAAATGCCATAACAAGGCAACAGATTTCAAGTCCAACCAGATGCAGGGCAGAAATAGAAAGCATGCAGCCCAACCTAGCATTTCTTGCATATAAGGAATTACAAGGCACCAAATGAGATGTCAAGTATTTCTATGCCCCTTGATGATCAAAACCTTCAGATATCACCTTTACAATCTACAAATGAGCATAGAGTAAATGCATAACATCAAAAGTACAAAGGGGAAGGTGAAGGACATTACATTCTTCGTACGCAGTGTGTTGATAACTGATGACTTTCCAACATTGGGATACCCCACAAATCCCACAGATATTGCTTGCTTGTCACTTTTTAAGCGGGAGAATTGTCTCAACACCGAAAGAAGAGAACCCTAGAAGCCACAAAACGAATTATAGTCACTCTGATGCAAACCTCGTACAAACGATTTATCATCTATTGACAATAACGTAAAATCAGTAAGCTTAGATGCAGAAAATTATACCTGTGATGCATACCAAAACCATAGGAAAAAAGAGAATCCAACAATTTTCTCAATTATTTGGAGAGCAACAGAAAATTTAGCAACAATTCATGCTTGTGCATCCATATTTCCTTAGACCCCAATTTACAGTAGAGATATTTCATCCGTCTTCCCCCCCCCCAAAAAAAAACAAAAAGTTTATATATTCGTAAGTCAACCTAGGGAATGTGCAGCAAATAGGATATCATCTATTTATTTAAGGTTACGTAATTTTTGTTATTTAGTATTTTCCTTAATAGGGTTATTTTAGTAAGGTTCTACCATTTCAGTTAGCTTGTTAGGCCTATAAATCTTTGTAATCTTTTACCATGTAACTTAGGCCGGAACTAATGGAAGCGATTAGGTTTTCCTTTGCTTGGATTCTCATTTGCTGTAAGACTTCAAGTGCGGGATATTAAAGTGGTTCAACATTCAACATTGTTTGACATCAGAGCAACCTCAACAAATGTGTTCGGAATTTGTCCTTAACATTCACCTCCGATCCATCTTTTCCACTGCCGCCAAATATTTAGAAAAGTAAAATATGCAGTCAAACCAAACCAGCCCTTGTTGGCATCATCAGTTCGCAGAGAACCTTCTCGCTGTCTCCTCACTCGAGCCACGGGGTCCCTGTCATCGTCTGTAAGTACCTATGTAGCCATTACACTGGTTGGCAGCAAAGCCTGGATCTTAAGAATATCAGATCATGGGCTCTATTTTCGGTTCCAGATTCAGCTGGCAGATATCACAATTGAACCTAGCGCCCTCAGTTTCAACAGCTCAGTTTCAACAGGTAGGAACCAGCATCCTCCAGGTCCCAACACATACAACCAGCTCCTTTCAATTGCAGCGAGTAAATCAACACACCCAGGTTTCTCAAATCCTTGATATTGTAACTAACACTCTTCACATTAGAAAAAAGTCAGAGGCCCGCCTTTTCTTTCATCAGTTTGCTCCAATTTCTAAAAATCTTTGGCCAAAGTATACTCAAGTTGCCCAACAATTGTTTTGGAATGTTGGGAGTATGAAACGTTTACTTTAGCAGTGACTAAACGCATGGACTGTGCCTCACAATGACATGTAAAACACAAACCTTGCCGAAGGACTTGTTAATGCTTGCATGGAACGCTAGGGTTGGATATTCCCTTGATAGTACTCTGAGCCATCCTTTTGTCACCCAGGCAGGGACCAGATCACACTGAAAAAAAAAAAAAAAAAATCGGGCATTGAAATTATGATAAATAACCTATTTCAAAGAATAAAAAAGAGGACGTTGATCTTGCGTGGAAATTCAAAAACTAGACAACATACCTTGTTTAACAACAATATCATATGTTTATGCCTGCAATTCTCCTTCAAATGCTTCTCCAGATGATAGCACCTTGTACCTTGAGGATCCCTAGCATCCAAAACCTGTAACAGAGATATAAGTGACAACATTCCCATTTCTACTTTTCTTCAAGGGGAATAAGAAAAAAGATTTGACAAATGTCCACAATTGAATTTCATGGAGTTAACAATACATCTGAAATAACTGCTCGTCTAAATATTTTATTGATCAGTTCGTCAAAATATTCAAGATTAAACTTAGGTCTATGTTGAGTGATCGATCCAATAAATTGAAGGCAATGTATATTAACAAACCACCCATTCCAACCACACACACACAGGCGCACACACATAAAAAGGAAAAAGAAATAAGCCTTCTATCTAAAAGTGCAATCTAATAGCTGTGGTATGACCTGTATAACAACATCTGAAGAATCTATGACTTTGTAGAGTTCACCCCATATGCGTTTACTTTGACCTTTTTCAAACATTGTATGACGAACAAGATCCCTGAATCCATCTTCACCTCCTTCGGCATATGTTGTGGCACCATATTTCTCCTCAAATGCATCTACAGAGTTGGCAAACAAATGTATTTGAGCTACATCACAATACTGATAAACAGAAAAACAGTCATCGACATTAAGATACTGGTTAAAAAAAAAAAACTACAACCAAGAAAATCACCCAATGATACAAGTTTCAGGATATCAACCGCAACAGCGCAAACAGAAAAATGAATTGATAAAACAAACCTAACAACATGAATCAGTTCTTTTTTTTACCATGAGAACCTTCAGCTTTCTTAACCAGTGATTCATAATCAGATACCATCAGCTTTGGGCGCTTTCTTTTCTTCTTGGATCCAAAAGCATCGGCAAAAGGCTCTGTATCGAGAAGATGAACTCTTGCTTGCTTCAAAGAAATAAAGAGAGGACCACACTTAGCAATGAAGACAAACCACTATATAGAAAGACAACAACCATAGTTTAAACAACTCATTAAGCTTTCTCCTTCAGGCTTCAAGAAAACTTCTTCATTTGAGGGGGAAAAATCACAAGAAAGAAAACAAGTATGACACGGAAATGGACATATTAAGAGATTCTTCGCAAGCTCAACTGAGGTATTCAACAACACTAATTGCACATATACTTCCAGTACATGTCTTGCCCCAGTGGCCCAGTCGCTGATCCAAATGGAAGCTGGAGTTTCATGTTAACGAAAAAGGAATACCTTCTGGTGGTCATTCAAAAGAGACATGGGCAGCTTCCTCTCCTTCAAGATCACGTTATAGTTACTTGAAAGTCGACTTTGGAGCTCTTCACGAAAAAATTCAAGCTCTTTCTGATTAACAACTCTGGTGTTACCTATGAAATTGAGAGCAAATGCATAAACAGTGTGAGCTTTAACCCTGAGCAACAAATAAGCATTTTATTCAGGAAAATGAATAATCACCCAGCCAAGAATATCAAGATTAAAACAAAAACTCAAGTGAGTCATCACAATAATAGAATGAATTTTTTTTTTAATAATGAATATAATGAGAATTGATTCGGAAACAGACACTTCTCGTCACTAGGGCAATGTTATTTCTGTATGTCGCAGGTAGTTGGGAGAACTTAAATGAAAATAACATTGAAGCTGGGTTCAATAAGCAAATATTAACCAGAATTGGACTCAAAAGAGTTTTGAGTTCCGCCTCTGCTTAATGTGTAACCAAGTCTGATTGTGGATATGTCATCACAATGCTTATATACCAAGTACCATGCTTGCAGGTGTCCTTTACTACATGCTGGAGCTTCTTCAATTACTCCAAATAAAAGTTAACTTCCAAATCCTTCAACCGAAGGATATGTGTATTAGTGTGTAGAAGGATGATGCAGGTATCGCTAACTGGAAACAAGTGAAACAAAAAGGCCACTATCAAAAAGTATAGAGAATTTACCTCCTTCGAAGTATTCCATGATTTTTAAAATAAAATAAAAATAGTGAAGGCAGAAGTGAAGACTATTTGTCAATCAACTTTGATCTCGAGTTCAACCACTATCAATACAGTTCATGTCACAACTTTTCCAGAATCGAATAAACAATTTTTTACAAAAAATAAAAAGATGAATTAATTACTAGAAAAATCTATATCAGAGTGGACAAATTGTCCACCATAACGACAACGGAAAGCCAAGCATAGCAGACAACTTTACAAACAGATAAGGACACAACAGCACGCCAAGCCTGGAAGGATCCACCTTAATAAATATTAGTCCAACGATAGGCCAAAAAAACCACCCACTCGAATGGTATGCGAAATGATAAATCTTTATTTATTTTGGTAATTCCGACTTGCTAATTTCGATTAAAACCCAATAATAAGATGCTTTCATCTTTATTTATTTTGGTAATGCTTTTAAGTAGAAATTGTAATCGTTATTTACTAGAGAGCAAGGCTTTATAAGAAATTAATATTATACAAAATATGATCCACTCTACCCATAGAAAGCAGTAATCTGTGAGCTGGCAGGGTATAGTAAGATAGCTTACGTAAAGAGAATATCATAGAGGGTGGGAATAAATAGCACCCGAAAAATGGTAAATTACTCATTAAAAGCAGGCATTATAGACACTTAGCAGCCTTTAATATTAAGTGGCAAACAAGAACATTTCCCTTAATCACCAACTTAATTGAATCAGAAAAAAGCCTGAACCAAACAGGCTAAATAAATTAGTTCAAAGTTCAAGTATAACTACATAATCAAAGTTTGTCGGAAAAATCTCACAAGTTAACATCTGTCAACTTGACTATTATAATTGACGATTTATACAGTCAATTCCAATTTCCAAATGGACCAAACATTAAGTAAAATAAAAAAACTATGTCATACATACCGAACCAGCGGCGGTCAGGTTGAATACGAGTTGATGGCAACTCCTGCGACTGCAAATCATATTTGAGAATTTTTCCTTTAGCGTCACGCTTCGGCCTCGTATTGTACATCTTGAGACGGCGGACGGTGGCGGATGTACGGCCACCTTTCGTTTTGCTGGTGTCTCGGTTGACGTCCAGCGAGTGCTTCGGCTTTCCCGATACATTCACCGACCTCTCTTTCTTCTTCGCCATCTTTTCTTCCTCTAAAACAAAATCAAGCTCCTAAGTCAGTTCTCAGGGATGATATTAGCAGCGTCTGCAAACCGAGATGATGATATTTGTTGACTGTATAGGTCTTCGAGGGCTTTTAGTAACCCTAGATGATAAAACCCTGCAAATGATGAGGCCTGAGACTGAGAGTGAGTTGAGCAGCGAAACCCGTAGCAGAGAGCTAGGGTTCCGATGTGCGATGTCGAACTGCGGAAGGTTTATACTTTGTCCGTTCGATGTAAAGGAGCGGTTTGGATTAGTCGTTATCCTGAGAATATAGGCCCATAGCCAAACCAGCAATGTTCTTTGAGGCCCAACTTTCTCAGCCTGGCCCTTTCTAAATTATAATCCAATAATCAATGTCATTAGAATCATTGATTTAGTGATTTTTTTCGTTAAAAGTATGGCCAATACCTTTTCCTAAATTTATAATTCTTCCATTTTTGAAATATTGTTCCTGAAATGCTTAGATCATCTCCTTTCACAACTCCGATCAACAATTTGAAGTTTGAAAATCACGATTGTTGAGGGAACGCAACGGGGATCAATCTGCACTGTTTGGTCGCAGATAGAGTTGTAACAAACAGGACCGGCTCAATGTGTTGCCCAGCCCACCTGATATTATGTCGGGCTAGGCTTTAGGTTCAATATGGCTAGTGAATTTGCGGGTCGACCCGGTGGGCCATAAAATAGGTGGGAATAAGCAAATTGACACGGTTAATGGGCTAGCCCAGTTGGTCGGGTGTATTGTGTGGGTTTGGGCTTTTATTTTGGTGGTCCGAATAAATTTCGGGCCGGTCCTTTCCAACCCGATTTTCACTTTTGGACCAGTGGGCTTGGTTCGAACCTGTCTCGACTTGATCCATTGCCAACTTTAGTCACATGGATCGGGGGAGCGCCTCTTGAGCTGTCAAAAATGAGCCCGTCGGGCTGGGCTTTAGGTTCAATATGGCTAGCAAAGTTGCGGGTCGACCCGGTGGGCCATAAAATAAGTGGAAATATGCACATTTACACGGTTAATGGGCTAGCCCGATTGGTCTGGTTTATTGTGTGGGATTGGGCTTTTATTTTGGTGGTCTGAAGAAATTTCGGGCCGGTCCTTTCCAGCTCGATTTTCACTTCTGAACTAGTGGCCTGGGTGTGAGCCTATCTCGGCCCTATCCATTGCCAACTCTAGTCACATGGATCAGGGGAGCACTTGTAGAGCTGTGAAAAATAAGCTTATCCCACAGGCACGGTCCATCCCACCCGATTTTTCATGGACCTAGACTTCAATTTTAATGGCCCAAAATGCCTGGGCCTTTTTTGCCCGACTCCAGAAAGCCTGATTTACCCGGCTCGCTGTTGAAATGTCAAACTTAATAAATAAATAAATAACAAAAACCAAAAAAAGAGATTAAAAAACCCTAGGCTATCCCGTTTCA
Source organism: Codonopsis lanceolata (assembly GCA_013146195.2). Lineage (NCBI taxonomy): Eukaryota > Viridiplantae > Streptophyta > Magnoliopsida > Asterales > Campanulaceae > Codonopsis > Codonopsis lanceolata. Next base: position 69,823,563 of record CM028380.1, read on the forward strand.
TTTTTTCGGTCTCTGAGTCTTTCGACTCATTCCAAAGTGACAGCCGCCGGCAATCTACAGATTAGTCTTCGTCATCTTTCGTCTTCAATCTCTCTCTTGAGCTTTTCTCGTCGACGTTGAGTCACCTCTGCTAGTGCCATACGGTAGCCGCTTGTCAAAACTCAAAACCCGAAGGTCCCTAAACCTTTGATCGGTGATTCGGACCATTCGTTGACTCCATTCTAGAGGAGTACTATTTGTAGAGCTTGAAGTCAACACACACCAGTTCTTGTTTTGTAGTTTTATTGATCTATCATCTATGGATGGTGGAATATTAAGTTGGTAGCCGGTAGGTGCATGTCATTTAAGTTTTTTTTTTTTTTTTTGCTGCTGGGTTGGCTTAATACAAGAAGATATATTGTTAGATATCATATATTTGAAACTTTTGTAGCATAAAATAAATTATATGAACCACCAAGTTGCGTAAAATGTGATGGCTATTGGAAGTAAAATGACATTGCAAAAAAGAATAAATCTCTCTTAACATTTCTTAAAATAAAAGTTCATCATGAACCAAATATGTGTCTAACTTCGAAATATGTTATGACTATATTTTGGAAGTAAGATTTTCAATCTTTTCTGGGTCCATATTTTAGTTATTGATTTTACTTTTTTTCCATATATATTGCAGATTTAATTGCACAAGAAGTTGAAGAGATATAATTGTCAAAGGAAGATTACAATGTTCTTGATGTTGATTAAAGATTGATGACTGAATGACAAAATGATAAAATGAGTGATTGACATTTAATTTTAAACTATTTGTAATTGTGTTTGATAAACTATTTACTTTTTAGTATTTAAAAATTTTGTGTTAAAAACTATTTAGCTAATTTCTTTTAGTTAAGACTTAATAACTATTTGGTAGATTTGTGGTTAAGAACATATATGTTCTTGAATTCTTGATGTATTTTTTGCACTTTTACTTTGTAATTGTATTGTATAAGTTAGAATAGTAAGTAAGCGTGTTTTGATGTGTTAATGTATTTTATAACATTTATTAGCTAATTTGTGAATTTTTAAAATAAAAAAAACAATTTTTTTTGCCATAGGCCCGAATTACATATAGGTTGGGCTTGAGTTACTTGAGGCCCGTTACTATTTAGTCAGGCACGACCCGTTGCCAAGTGAAATCCGGTGGGCTTCGCCCCGCCCGTCCCGTTTGACAGCTTTAAGCGCCTCTGAAAAGTAAATGATTTTTCTGATTCATAAAGTATGATACTGAAATGGATCTGGGTTAGGTTGGAGGATTTTTCAGTAGCGGCGAAATTGGATGAGGAAGAGGAAAACTTACGATGGAGGAGAAGGAAGAAGAAGAAGACAGATGAGATGCATTCAAAACCAGTTTGCATCACGATGTATTAATATTTTACAGCGAAGATGCATCATTGAGTGTTTGACTTGGTGCATCGCGGTGCATGAATTGGATTAGATAATTTAAATTGATGAATCAAGGAGCATAAATTGGATTAAATGATTTTAATTGATGCACCGTGGTACATGAATTGGTGTAACGCGATGTATAATTGGATTATGTAATTTAAATTGATGTATCATGGTGTATAAATTGAGGCAGCGCGATGCACTGAGAGTAAGTGATCCGTAGCATACATTCGGTTCATTAAGGGCATTGTAGTTTTTTTTCTCTAAAAATTGTATTTTTTCTGGTTTAAGAAAAAAGTTAGGGTATTGGAACGATAAAAAACTTTAAAAAGTGAACCGACCTCTTTTTTTTCGTAATTATAGAACTATAAAAAAAGGCATTCATGAAATGTATTACGATTTATGCATTGAGTGTTATATATATAACCAACAAACCCTATTTTAATGCACAATGTAAATGAATCTTGTTAATAAAATTTGATGTTTATACGATTAATCAAAAGTTATGGTAAAAACAAATAGTGATAGAGTGAAAACATATCATAAGTTATAAGTTATAAGATGAAACATGTAAGGGAACATGATCTTATTGTTTCGGTTTAAGGACAAATGATGGAAATTAAAAAGTTTTCTCTTGTGAAGTAGTTTATACTCCATTCGTTACGGGCAAATAGTCAATTATTTCATTTTTGAATGTTTTACTTATAGACCATTTTAAAAAATTAAAGTATAAAAATATCATTTTATTACTAATGGATAACTAAAAATATAATTTTCTTAAAAATTAGACCTTGAAACAGAGACACTTTACTGAAACGGAGGGAATAATTATTTTTGTATTTATGCAAAATTGAGAAGTAAGAAGAATGAGGCCGAAAGGAAAATTGCGTACATAAACATTGTTATGGGTGGGTGGAGGGGGGAGGGGAAGAAATAAGAGGTTTATTCTGGTAGGTCATTCTTTACAAATTTTAACCACTCTAGTCCATCATTCTTTTTTTAACATAAAAGAGTACTTTTTGGTGAAATGACAATGATGCTCTTAATGAACCGAACACTCGCGTGCTAGGGGTGTACGTGGTTTGGTTTATGCTAAAATTGTGAACCGAGCCACGCCCCCTCGGTTCTAAAAATCTCAAACTAAAGCGAACCAACCAACACTTTGTTCGGTTCGGTTTAATGGGTTGACATATAATCAAATTAATCATCTTAGAAAACACTAAGAATTCGATGAATAAAATTTTAATCGGTAAATTAACATCAAATATTGATTAAAAAAATGTCAAACGTCTCTTACAAATACAAAACATTAGCAAACAATGAAATACAAGTCAATATATCATTTGAATACAAGACTTTTGATAAGAACGACATTATTTATTATATATATGCTAAAAATACATATATATTATATATAATAAATAATCAAATAAAGCATGGTTCAGTTTGGAAACATAAACCATGAATCGAACTGGTCGGTTTTTGAATTTTGAAAGCCAAAACAAATCGTTTTGAACCAAAACCGAACCAAATCGCATGGTTTGGTACAATGGTTCGGTTGTACATCCCTATCGCATGCAAAGTATGAGTCCATGCATCGATTTTGCATCGCACTGCACAAATCAAATATAATTTATGCACCATGATACATCGGTTTAAATTACCTAATATAAGTCAAACAACCAATTGATGCGGCGCGTTGCAAAAATATTGATTCAACGCGATGCACACAATCATGCATCAAAATCATAACGATGCATCGGGACTCCAAATCGATACAAACTACTTTTCGATTACATCTCTTTCGCTTCTTTTTTCTCCTCCTCTGTCAAAAGCCACATTCTTCATCCTTGCCTTCGTCTCAACAAAAAAAATCCTTCAACCCAACCCAAGTCAATATCTTTTTTAATGAATTGAAAAATTAGGTCGTCTTTCGGTGGCATTGCTCCCAAACCCCCTTTACCTAGGGATCTGCTTGGATATGTCGATTCCCGTTTCGTTGTGTAACAATTGTAATTTTCAAACCCAAATTACTGGTCGGAGCTGCAGAAGGATACAAATCTGGGCATTTTCGGAACAATTTTATAAAAGTTACCTCTTTCGATTAAAAATAAAAACAAGGAAATGAAGCGATTAAAAAGTTTGGGAAAAAAGACTGGTGCGTAATTTCTTGAGAAAACAAGGGGTAAATTCGACTGGTCCACTTTCAAAAGTTTTCAATCGCTCCCGTCTATCATTTTTTTAAAACCAAAATAAGTCACTTTTGGGGGCGATAAGACTACGATGCCGTAAATCGCTACAGATCATTCACTCAAGTACACTGAGCTGCATCAATTTTTACACCACGGTGCATTATTTTTATTGTATTAATTTTTGCACCACACTGTGTCAATTTAAATCCTTCATTCAATTTTGCATCGCGCTGCATTACATTTTTTGCACCGCGATGCAAAATCATATTGAACCAGACCTTCATTTTCTCCACATCCTTCTTCAATCTTCTATGTTGTAAGTCTTCTTCTTTATCACCCGCTTTGTCCCTACTGATAAAAATTTCAACCCATCACATGTCGATCCCTGTTTCGTCGCACACAATCATGATTTTTGAACTCAAATTGTTGGCCGAAGTTGTGAAAGAAGATGCTCTGGGAATTTTAAGAACATATATTTTGAAATTAAACTTTAGCGGTTGATAGAAAAAAAACGCTGGACTGGAGGGAAAAAAATATTTGAGAAAGTGTACCAACCAGTAATTTATCCGACAAACAAAGCAATGACAATGGGCATGGGCCTAGGAAGGAAAGAGCAAGGAGAAATTGCGGGTCAATATATTTTTTGAAGTTTCTAATCGCTAAAGTATCATATTGTTTTCAATCGAAAAAAACCACTTTTGGTGGCAAAATGATTACGATACCCTTAATGAATTATATGTGCATTACGAAGGTTATTATTTTTGCACTGCAATGAAACTATTTTTGATTTTTACACAACGATAAAACTATTTTTGTACTGCGATGAAACAATTTTTGAAACATGATGAAACAATTTTTGAACCGCAATACGTAAATCTTAATTACCTAATCCAAATTTGCACCACGATGTATTAATTTTTGAACCGCAATACATAAAATATTATCTAATATTTTTTTGCACCACGATACAAAATGATAATGAACCAGAACATATCCTCCACCTTCTTCTTCCATCTTTTCCGTTGTAAGTGTTCTTCTTCCCCCTTCTCCTCCGCTTCGTCTTACTGAAAAATCTTTAAACATAACACATATCCATTACAGTTTTCTACATAATGAATTAAAAAACCTCGTTTTTCTTTTGGGGGCGTTGCCCTCGAACTCTCACAAAGGGCGTTATCCCCTTGACCCCCTTGACCCCCTTGACCTAATCGAGCATGTTGACAGGGCCGGCCTAAGGGTGAAGCCAAGGAATCCCCTGCTTTAGGCCTCAAAAATCTTTTGGCCTAAAAAAAAAAAATTACTACCTTTTTTAAAAAAAAATATTAAGCGACTCCTAGTTTTTCTCATTAAGTTACTTAAAGAGAAATTAAGGTCATTGGATGATAAAAATTTGAAATACATTAGGTTACTTAATGAGAAATTAAGATCATTGGATGGTAAAAATTTAAAATACATTAGGTTACTTAATGAGAAATTAAGGTCATTGGATAATAAAAATTTAAAAGAAAGTTGTCTTAACCTTGAACATTTATTAAAACATAATGACAACTCAGATATTGATGGATTAGATCTATTTACAAACCTATTTGTAAAAGAAATTATACAAATGAAAAATGATATACAAATTGACATTATATTATAAGGCTTGATTCTTTTCCAAATGCGTATATCGCTTATAGAATAATGTTAACGATTCTCGTAACTGTTGCTTCGACAAAAAGAAGTTTTTTAAAACTAAAATTAATAAAATCTTATCTAAGATCAACAAAGATTAAGTGGACTAGCTTTATTCAATTGAAAATGAATTATTAAATAAAATCGATTACAATAATTTAAAAATGATTTTGCATCCTAAAAAACACAAAAGATGTTCTTTAAACCAAAATTGTAATAATTAAAAAATATATTATTTGATTTTAAAAGGCCACACTTTAGAGTTTGCTTTAGGCCTTCATAGGTGTTGGACCGACCTTGCATATTGATTCCCGTTTCGTTACCCATCAATGGTGATTTTCGAATCCAATCAATTTATCGGAACTGTTGAAGAAAACTATAACATTTTTTAAACAAATATTTCGAAAAATAAATAATTTTTTACTGTTAAAATAAAACACTGAATAATAGAGGAATTGTAAACTTTAAAATGAGATCGCCAGAATTTCACCGAAAGAACAAATGGACCTATAGGAAGTAAAGGGCCTCTCAAGTCTCATCGCCGCACTTGAGCATAACCACCGCAATAGCCCTGCACCAGAGTGCACGTGAACGCATCTTCTATCTTCCGGATCACCTGGTTTGCTTGCGCTACCAAAGATCTGACAGCTGAAATTAGCAAGTACTGAGTAAGAGGCAGAGGGAAGATCTCTTCCGGAAATGGATCGGGTCCTCAAGGCTGCCCGAACTTCTGGTTCTCTCAATCTGTCAAATCGCTCCCTCAAGTCAGTCCGTAGCCCTAATTTCTTCAACTGTCTTTAAAACACACATGCATTAATTTTCATTGTGACATTCACGCATTGAAAAGGAATCACATTTAAAATTGGACAGGGATCGTTTGTTATATCAATACAGCTATAACTGTGCAGATTTGATTTTTTTTAATTGTTAGAACATAATGAAGAATTAGCAAGCGTTATTGGTGGTACTTTCAAAATGTGAATTTTGCGGCGGGTGAAATGAATCAGCATAACATAATCCGTATCTACATTGTCTTGTTAGTTTGTGATGATTTGAGCTAGAACATTTTAAGTTTTTCATATAGGGACTTCTATGTTGGACATCCTAAAAGAAAAGTAGAGAACTCAAACGACTTTTTAGAGAACTCCAAAAATGTCAACGATGCCAGATAAATAGAAAAGTTGGTGTCGTTGGTTCTCAATCCTCTTGGTACAAACGAGTTGGCAGATTCAGTTGCTTTAGTTTGTTGTGCTTCAAATACTAAAATCTTCATTTTGAAACTCATTATAAGTTCATTTTATGTTTCTACACCTGTTGGTGGAAATGATTTACGTCAGGGAAGTGCCCGAGGAGGTTTACAAAAGTTTAGATGCAGTTGGTGAGGGTGAAAATTGGTGGGAGGTATTATTTTACAAATGTTTCCGTTTTTATGCATCCAGCTCTTGTTATATACTAGCTTCAGTGCTCATTGCATAGATCATGTTGCAGGCGGTGGAGCTGCAGAAGCTGATATTGGCTCATAATAATATTGAATCCTTAAAAGAAGACTTACGAAATTTACCTCTTCTGGCTGTGCTGAATATTAGCCACAACAAGCTTTCCCACCTTCCAGCTGCTATTGGAGAGTATGGCACTTTACCCATTACCTCTACCAAACTTTTAAGGATGGCTGTTTCTTTGGATCTTCTTCTGAGTTCTGTGATTCTGTCTAGCTTGTGCACATTGTACCATCATTTTTTTTTTCACTGACAGGCTTCAAATGCTGAAGTCATTAGATGTGTCTTTTAACTCAATAGTCAAGATACCAGAAGAAGTTGGATCCGCGACATCTCTTGTCAAGTAGGCTTCCCTTGTCCTCTTTCTTCCACTTAAAGCAACTTGATAAACTCAGAATTTTAAACCTGTATTCTATATTCTATCTATGGTCAAACCAACATTTACGGTCCAATTTTGGTATTAACTATTACTGACAAAAAACATATGAAAATTGTTTGCCTGAATTTTTAGTTGAATGGTTTTATTTAGACAATTACGCGTTATTATACAGGTTTGATTGTTCAAACAACCACCTAAAGGATCTTCCTAGCTCCCTTGGGAAATGCGTAAATCTATCTGACCTCAAGGTACATTTGTCGCCTATGTGTTATGCTTAGAAAATTCAACTCAGTATGTCTATTTCATCTATTCGCACATGGGCACAACGACTCTATTGTTGCATTGTGTAATGCTTTCATGCTTATACGCAGTCATAATCTCTTCGGTATACATGTGTTATGTCGACATGTATACTTGGGCTTCAAATAGGTATCAGTTTGTAAGTTAAGTTACTTCTTGAAATGATGGCCATGAACAAATTTGTAGCAGAGTATCCACTATGAGTGAGCTTTATATCAGCTGTGGCAATTTTTGACCTCTTTATGTCAGCTAGTCTTAACCAGCTAATATCAGATGTGAAATTCTTTGGCTTGATGGTCAGTTTGACCTGACTATAAACAGAATTTAAGACATATTTAAGTTAAAAAGAAATCTTTTTTTAATAGTTCGTGTGAAATTCCTTGGCTTGAGATGCTTGATGGTTTAAATGAAATTTGGCTTGAAATGCTCAAGCTTAGCATGTATGACCTAAAAAATATATTATCCTCAGGCATCAAACAATTTCATCACCAGCTTGTCAGAAGATCTGGTGAACTGTTCAAAGTTGACGAAATTTGACGTAGAGGTATCAGAAAGTGATCGTATTACAAATTCATTGTCTTTTCAGATCTTTTCCCTGCAATATTGAGCTTACAATGGTTGATTTTGGGGTTTGAAAGCATTTCATGTATATCTGTTATGTTACTTATGTATCTTAGGGGAACAAGCTAACTGTGCTATCGGCGAATCTGATTACCTCATGGACCTTGCTTTCCGAACTCAATGCAGGTAGATATTCGTGCATATGTTATTTTGGGGCATTTTGCATGAGGGTCTATTTGAGGTCCTTCATATATAACTTGCTTTGACTTCTAATGATACTGCAGCAAGAAACTCTCTGAATGGTATCCCACAGAATATTGGAATCCTTTCACACCTGATTCGCCTTGACCTTCATCAGAACAGTGAGTAACTTTCGTTCCCTTGCAATTAGGTAATATGTGTGCATGCCTCGATTTGAAGACCTGGCCTAGAACTACCTAGATGATTATTTGTCCTCGTTCCTTATTATAATATTATCTGATTTCACATCTCTGTCGCACATAATAGTCCATGTGCATGCATTTGCAGGAATTTCATCAATTCCGTCATCAATAATGGGCTGCACGTCCCTTGCTGAGTTTTATATGGGGTCATTCCCTTTCCATTGTTAAAGGCAAAATTAGCCCGTTAATCCTTAATACATTTCTTTTATTTGTTTCTCTAATCTTTATCTTGCATTTTCCTTGCTTTCACTTACAGGAACAATGCCCTGGTTTCTTTACCTGCAGAGATAGGAGGACTTGGTCAGTTAGGAACATTTGATCTTCACTCGAATCAGGTAGCTCAATAAGCTGTATTATTCTTTCAGCATGAAAGCATTCTCATATTGAAATTTATTTGAATCCTTTAATTTGTGGCGTTGCCACTGATTATTTCATTTATATGTGCAGTTAAAGGAGTATCCAGTGGAGGGGTGCAAATTGCCTCTTTTAGTTTTAGATTTGTCGAATAATTCTTTGTCTGGGTTACCACCTGAGATTGGTAAGGTTAGCAATGTATTGAAGAACAAGTTTACGAGCTCTCATTGCATTTCATGAAAACTTAGTAAATTGAGAAAATTCAATGTAATCCTGTGTGGTTCACTAATTACTAGGGCTTCTAAGAACTCCCTTTCGCATTTTCACACTTCAAATAAATTAAAGGGGGTTGATGCATCAACCAAGGTGCTCATCCTCTTGAAGATTCTGATTAATAAAGTCCCATTCCATTAATGTTTTTCGCCCTCACAACATTACCCAGGTTTTGTGTACCCTTCTACCTTTGGTGGAGGGGAAAGAGGGGGATGGCAGTGCCCTGCAGACTTAATACTTCTTTTTAATGAGCAGAGAAACAACTGTCGACTGTGTTTTTATCTTTTTGTGGGGGGTATGAATTGGATACAATCACCATGATGTTGTTTGGACTTTGGAGTGTACAATTGGTGTAAAGGTCAGTGTACACATGAATGAATTAGTTGGGAAATGCACGCCACCTGACAAATTCTGTATTGCCTCTCTGATACAAGATGTATTGGACACCTCACTGATCAAGGAGCTCTATCCTACTGTGGTACTGCGTTTCAAAAGAAAACTATACAGTTATATGCTTGAGCTTTGAGCTTGGATCTTGAATTCCTTATATGATGTTTGATTGGTGGGTGGCAGTTTGCTCCCTATTCCCTATCTGACGTTGGACGGGATTGTTATTGGTAAAGCTAGCGCCTTCCAATTAAGCAAGGAAGAATATTGAGTCCCAACATTCCTGAGAATATATGACAAGGGAGTCGGGATATGACAGGCGATGCTGGCTACTAGTACTTGCTTATCACTTTGTCTTTACTTTTTTCCCTATTGACTTTCAAGCTAGTTCTTAAATTGGGTCTTTTTGGAAAATGTGCTCTTCATGCTTTTACTCACTGAAATGCACTGCTTATTTTCTGCCCTTTTTCATGGGATCTCTTGGTCCCCTTCCATTTATCGCATGGCATGCTGAATAAACGAGTTATTCTCCAGAATCCTTGTTTATTTTTGATACATAGAAGCATTGTTATATAGATGGAAAAGATAAGATTTACGTTTTGCACTTGTTGTTCTAGGTTTATTTATTTATTGCTAATGCTATCATGCTGTAGTCTGCTCATTGCTGTAAGGCAAACGATTTGTGATGCATTTTTGTTTGCCATGATATTTTGCTATTCCATGATGTCTTTACGTCCTTATGAGTTGAAAAATATCAATACCTAGGCTTGATGACGACTTTGCGGAAGCTTTTGCTCAATGGCAATCCTTTGCGGACTCTTAGAAGGTTTGAAAGCAAAAGTTAGTTAATACTTCAGTTTCAAGTTACATTTGTCAAAAAGCTATTGAACAGAATTCTATTTTTCCTCATGTTAATACTTCAGTTCCAAGTTACATTTATTAAAGAACTATTCAATAGAGTTCTATTTTTACTCAGCTCACTGGTAACTGGACCCACACCTGCACTATTGAAGTTTCTTCGAAGTAGGCTCCCAGCTGATGAAGGTACTTCCTTCATAGTACTTTTTGGGCTTCTTATGATGCTATCAACCTGCCTATGTAACTGTTGGCATCGTTTCCAATCGGTTCCTGTTGTAAACTTTCTACTTTCTAGATTTTCAACTTGCCTGAACCAATTTATATGATGCACGCTACTTATGGAAAAATAATTATATGATGCAAGTTATGAATTTTATTCTTTGTTAACTAACTGAAATTGAATATCCGATGCAGATAACGGGGCGACATCCGATATAAAAGAGGTTGTGATTCCTAAGGCGGCACGGTTATCTCTTTCGTCAAAGGTTTTTTCTCTGTTTATTCTCCAGTGTAGCTCCTTTTCAGACAGTATGCTATGCCTCTCTCTCTCGTACCCAACCCCCTTTTGTAGGTTAGGATAGTGAGGGAATTCTACAGCTAGGTGTATAATATATCCCATTTTCAGTTCCAGGTTTACTAAATGTGGTAACAGCCTTGAGGCAACAAGCCATGTTTATGGTTATACATATGTGTCAGTTAATCAACAAAACTCCCACTTTCCAAATTCGATCAGACAACGTGTTCTACATTTGAATTGAATTTTACATATGCCAGGTTAATGTGTTATATTGTGGTTCATTTCTACTTCCCAGGAACTTTCTTTAGGAGGACTGGGCTTGAGTGCTGTTCCATCAGAAGTATGGGAGTCTAGTGAAATTACAAAAGTTGATCTTTCTAGGAACTCCATTGAAGTGCTACCTGATCAACTTTCGGCATGCGCTTCTCTTGAGGTGAAGATCTCATTATCTTGTTTCTCTTTCTATGCAAAGGCAGAGGTTAGTCAGGATGGACATGTGACTCTAGTGATAATTATGTACTCCAGACCCATTCTCCATGATGCAGAGGCTTTCTGAACTATTCAACTACTAACTTTTAATCGAATTGATCTCCTCACTATTTCTTACTCTGGCTCGTAATTGATTCAACTCACTGTTGGTTCTAAAGATGCTCCATGTGTGGAGCTTTATTTCTGCAAAATATGAGACTGCACAACTCTGGAGGCAGTTGGTTGATCTATTTCAGGTCGCAACAAAGAGCCATAACATGCATGCACTTGACCTCAGCTCCAAGGACTGGACCTCTTTGAGTGTTTTCTGAACTAAGTGCTACTACCTGGTTCGGTTTCAGTTGCCAAGGTTGCTGGGAGGGGTAGACTCAATTTGCACTTGGAATTATTTCCCCTTGTATATTCGTTCAGCCCGCTCTCTCCCTCCACTGTTCTTCTTTTTTCTTGGCTTTCTTCTCCTCCATCTCTTTGCGTCTTCTCTTCTTTTCCTTGGGTTCTAAATCACCACCTTTAAATCATACTTCCTGCAATCAGACAAACTGACTCCTGTCAGACCCAAATAAACAATTTTCAGTCTCACACACTTTAACATTACAATTATCTGATTATTGACCATTCACCAACTTCATGTCCTGTGTCATGTTTTTACTGGGCTACATGTATTAAGGGTGGTTCATTGCTGAATGTAAGATACTTAGCCTTTGTAACTGTGATAGTTTATTTCTTTTGACAACTACAAATGTTAATTTTGATCCTATATATGAAGTTATCCTTCGAGTGAAGGTTTACTGAATTTTCTATGTGAAAGTACTTAATGATGGATTTTTTTATCTCATAAGAAACTTGAAAGATGTTTGTACCATTGTAAGAAACTTGCCAAACCCTAGCTGATTCAGTTCAGAATTCCAGTTCCCAGTATTTACAGTTAATTGTTTTTTTACTCATTGTGCAGGCTTTGATTTTATCCAAGAACAAGATTAAAGAGTGGCCAAGAGCAATCTTGAGGTCATTGTGTAATCTTTCGTGTCTGAAGCTTGATTATAATTCACTCCGACAGGTGAATAATATTTGATTCTAGAGATGGTCTTGTATTTTCAAAGTGAAGGTTACACAGAAGCCAACAATTCTGTGCTTGAGCTATCATTGTGAAAAACCTTATTTATCATGTTTGCTAGAATAATCCTTTTTTAAAACAACTGTTTTGAAATCTAAAGAAATTTAATCCTTTTGGTGAGAAGTGACCCAAAAGGAAATTGATGTAGAATTAGTAGTGGTAAACCTCCTTTAACTTTCTCTCGACTTCCCACCCGCCCTTCTTTGCCTAGTGCTTAAGCTAGTAGGACACTTTTGCACTCTTTTCTAAGGCTGCCATGCATGTAGGAAAAATACAGATAGCTACTATATGTAGCTATATAGTAAACACTATCAGTCGCGAGGAAACAAAGAAATAGAGCGTTCTCTTGCAGCTAAACCACCATTAATGGGTCTGACATGTAAAGAAAATTGACTCGGTCCCTTTCAAGTAAGTGGCAAAAAATCAGAAAGCTAGAGATCCAAGTCCTTCTAGGTTTACAGACACATAATGGTTTGTATCTCAACAGTTTCCTTTTTAAGCATCTGTGTTGCTTGACTTGCAGATTCCACCAGATGGCTTTGAAGCTGTCTCAAAGCTCCAAATTTTGGATCTAAGTGGTAATGTAGGTTCCTTGTCAACATTTCCTGCCTTTTCTGGCTTGCCGCAGTTACAGGAGCTTTACTTAAGGTCCGTCAGTTGGAAGTTAACATGCTTGTTTTTTACATTCGGTAAATTTACTTTGTCCTAATTTTTTCATTAATGGAACAGACGGATGCAGATATCAGAAGTCCCATCTGATTTATTGAGTTTACAGAAATTGCGGATTCTTGATTTGAGTCAAAATTCCCTTCAATCAATTCCCATGGTAACTGTATTCCCTGTTAGGAAACCTATTACATTCATAATTCTTGCTAATTAACTTTAAAATTTGGTTTCAGTTTTTGTTGTGTATTTCAATCTGGCCACTATCCTGCTTGTATTTGCCATCCTTTTAGACTTTTAGAAAAACCTCTTTGGAAGTTGACATTAGCTCTATCTTTCTACGTTTTGATTTGTGTGTCGTGTCCATGGTGCCCACTTCACTTCTTTTGTATAGGTAGATAGATAAGTTCTGCAAACTAGTAAGACCAAGTTTTGGTGGCACTTCTATCAATGTGATGGGAGTAATTGTGGTTGGAGGCTAGTTCAGAACTTGGCTTAACGCAATATAATGATATGGACTACGCATTTCTATTCGGTGAGCTGGGTTAAATTATAAACCTTCTTTGTTAAAAATATGCATCTACATATATCTCAATTCATAGAGGCACTTGATTAAAAAATTAGCATATGATGGTTGTATTATTTCAGTAAAGTTATTGTTCTGAACAGATAGATATGGTCACTCAGAATGATGATACTTCCCCAAAACATTTATATATATCTGATATCTCCATGGATAACAAGAGGGGTATGCTGAACTTCTTTCCGTCTCAATTAACACCAAGTTTAGAGGTTTAAGGTTTTAGTCTCAATGATGCACTAGGATGCCACCAGAACTTGTATAATTCTCACAACTTATGCTCTATCCTCAATTTGTTGTTCTGGAATCTGTCTTAAAACATGAAAATTGTTTCGAGGTGCAACTAGTAAGGCCAGTTATCTAAGTAGACAGTTCTTATATTGTCAGCTTTTAAATCCCTTGATTTAAAGTACTTGAAATAACTGTTTTATTCTTCAACTACAATTGTAATCAGAACTCTGTTTTCTTAATTAATATGTTGTGGCTTTGGCATGCAGGGTTTCAAAAATGTTACTTCTCTAGCAGAGCTTGATCTTTCAGACAATAACATTACTACAATTCCACCTGAACTGGTTAGATTCCAAAACACATATTTTTTAGTTAAGAACTTAATTATATGGGATTCCATAAACTAAAGGATTGATTGCCAGCATTCGCTGCTGATATCCATCTGAATATTTGATGAGATTATCATAGTTTTTCTTGAAACTAATCCTCTCTCGGGGATAATAAGTTTTGGGGAGAAACTGAATTGCTCTTTCTTCCACATTGCTTCTTGTTGTGAAATTAGTTGCAATCTGTGATCAGTGATAATTTAATTTGACATGATTGTGTACCTGATTTTGTTTTCCCCCTCATAATAATTTTTTTATTATGATGAGGAAGTAGAAGATTGGGGAGAACAAGATGTCCTCCAGAACTAAAATGGTTAACAGACTAAAAGAATGGAAAAACAGCTTTACAATCATATGCCCTCAAATTCCTGTGTATAACAGAGCAGGTTACCCTGGAAGGCCGCTTCCGCCTTTTGCCCACAAAGATGCCCAGAGTCTCTTGTTTTATTTACTGTTCCCTCATCCGTGTGTTCTGGAAGAATCTTCGTGTATCTAGATTGTTGACTCCAGCAAAATAACACATGCAAAGAACATGTTGGGTGCCATAATAATATATCAATATTATTGACATTAACCTAATACTTTTTGCCGTGCCACAAACAGGAATGATGTGTGGTGGTCCACTCATTTTGACGTGATCATTTTCTGTTCCTATGAAACATAAATAGCTCTTAAACAGTCGTTCATATATTGGTGTATTATGATTTTTTTTTGCACTGATTGTACCTATGAAAACAAAAAACAAAAGCAATAACAAGGACTACAAGGAGAGAAAGAAGGAAAATAAGTTTTTGCGTTTATAACCTTCTGTTTAGGTGTTGCACGACTCGTGTGGGCGAAGCTATCTGTGTTGGAGAGGAGTAATTACTTTACTGCTTTTAGTTATGCAACACTTGAGTTTTGCAGGTGTTATAGTTTCTTTTCAAACAGTACCATATATGTAATATTTTTGCAAAATTAGAATATTTTGCCCTTTTGTTTTAGACAAAGAGTTGAACTTTTTACCCATTGTGGTTATTGTGGAAAACGAAGTTTGCGTATACTAGATCTGGCTCTAAGTTAGTGTCAATTTTTTTTAAAAAGAAATCTTAAAAAAAATCACTTTCAGTTCAAATTTTTACTGACAAATCTGAATTGTCATTGCAAAAGATGACCTGATTAATATTTTACCATGAAATTTATTCAGGGATGAAAGTCTTATTATTCTTTTGTGACTCGCTGAAATTTCTGGCTTCACCTCCACACTCCTGCTTTCATCTCACACAAAACTCTTACCTTGGAATTTGGTTCCACAGGGTTTACTGGAAAACAGCCTACAGGTTTTAAGACTCGATGGAAACCCGCTGAGAAGGTATATTATGTCTCATTTCCTTTATTCTATCTTCTAAACCTTTTCGCAGAAATAAAATATCTAGAATAAAGCATTGAGAGAATAGTTGATTGACCACCCGAAATTTGCATCAACTTGTTATCAAACCAAAGTAGAGTTTGATTCTCCCAAGAAACTACCGTGGAGGAGCTGCATAACTTCTATTAAGCTAAATTTCATTTCAAAAAATCTGCTACTTTCTCACCAATGTAGTCCAATGACAACATTTTCAACCATCAAGCTAAATTGCACCACACCAATGTCAGTTCAATTGTGCAACGACAGCTTTTTCATACATTGAGCTAATGTACTATTGATTTTGTAGTAATCAACAATCTATTCCCCATGTCTACAGTTTCCACCAAACTGTGTTAACTCCAACTCTTTTATTCCTTTGAGAAATCCACCCTTTAACGATAGATGCTCGTGAGATTAGACGATTTCCTACAAGGCAACAGCTATCCTTCCAGAATAGCCCCTTTAGCAGCAAAAGACAGCTTTGTTCTGTAGGGACACCAAGTGGACTAACCCGAAAATATACCAGTGATCAATGAAAGTGAAACACTGAGGTCCTTACGAATTAGGCTTATGCTTAGGAACTGTAGCTTCTCTCTCTCTCTTTCTCCTATTTAATCAGTTAGTTTTCAAATTTTAAACTTCTACCATGGGGGGGGGGTGATAGGTGTAGGACAGGAACACTTCATTCCCTCATTATGTGCTCATGTCCCTGTTCCCAGATCCAGCTTGTACCTAACACTAACTGTAAGGGGCACACTAGTAATGAGATTTGTCCTATTCCAAGTTTTAAATGTAAAGGTAGCTGAGACTTACCGGTGACAAGTCATTTCATGCCAATGTTTGTGCTGAAGTAATATCATCTTGATGTTGGAAAACAAAGATAAATCTGTGAGTGCAGCACAAATGCACAATTGACAAAAATAAAGGAATATTGATGTAAGACTAACCCGTACCCTTCTCTCTCTTTTTTCCCAGCATTCGGAGGACAATTTTGGATCGAGGAACCAAAGCTGTTTTAAGTTACTTGAAAGACAGAATTGTGGACCAGTAATCCCCACCCATGTGTGTTGAGCATGTGTTAACATGTCATTTTCTGTGCATATGTATGTGTGTGTGGGTTTTGAGGGGATTTGGGTTGGGAGTGCTTTCCAGCAACATAACTGGTGAACTGGTTAGAGAAAAACAATGGTTTCTACTCTTTCCAGAGCTTGCCTGGAACAATGATTCCCCCCCCCCCCTCCAAATTGAGTTTCCCAAAAGATAGCAGCAGAGCTGTGGCCATGTATTCTCGTAACTTCTTGAAATTTTGGTCATATGTAATTCTGTAGCCTGTGATTTGTCAGTTGTCATTACTACCCATTTTCGATTGTAACAAAGGTGGATTACACATTTACACTGTACTCCTGTTATCCACTTGTTGGAGAGCTTATTTATGTGTATGGTCTATTGTTGTAATCTTGATTTTACCCTTGTATACGTTTTTGCTATTTTAACAACTGTAATGTTAAAAGCACATTCATATTTGTTGGTCTAACCTGTAGCTTCGCTTTGCAATTTCACAATTGTTTGCAGTATAATCGTATAACCTGCTACAACCTTTTGCTGCGCTCATTCTACGTTTTATAATGTGAATTGAAATTTGAACGCAACATCCATCACAATTAGTACTAAAAACTTTGGAAGTGAAATTCTCTACAAGAAGACAGATTTAAACGTGCATGAAACAGTGCAACTTAAGACGAACATCCAATACAACCAAAAACTAAAATCTCAAAAGTAACATTCTTTAAGAAAAATATAATAATAACCCATCTCATCTAACATTGTACTTGAACATAACAACTTTTAACCATAACCGCCATCCGTAAAACTCAAAGTGGTATGGTACACCAACCACCTGCCAGGGGCATGCGCATAGGGGGGAAAACAGGAATCAACAATTTAACTGCTGTGCTCCACCATGGATCATTGGGGGTTGCTAAAGTAAAAACAGCCCGCCATGGATACTACTCCAATTTACGCTATCTGCCTGAGAAGATCGAATGTCTTTTAAGCAATGTCTGACATATAGCACATTTGTGCACTTAGAGGTCAATATTATCACTTTAATCTTCACATCAAACAAGAACATAGCCTGTCACTCCACCTAAACCAAAAAAAACCAGTCAGGTCATGTATTGACACTGATATCTGTACATCCAAAAAGGAGGAAAGGCAAAATAAGAGGAAACCACTGCAAGCTCTAATATCTGTTATGTTGTACTTCCACGTGAAGATGAGATCTCAGACTAAAGCGAGAAAACTCAACAGGCCTTAACACCCTGATGTCGCAAGGTAAATGATTTTTTTTTTTTTTGAAAAATTACAATCTCACAAATACCACTTGATTCTGCACACCTGTGACCTGCCTACATGTGGTTAAGCCTCCTCATTTAGTTGTGAAAGCCTGGTCAAGATTCATCCACTTGCATGGTACTTTGCTTGGCTGTTTCATCTTCAACGTCGTCTTCAGAATCTAAGGGTTTTATGAAGGCTGGCAATTGGTTTGACTTGCTTGATTGTAGTTTGATTTGGATCTATTATGCAGGTGCCAGAAAAAAGATTTTCTTCAGAAGGTCCAGTCTCTTTGTGGACCATGAGAGTGGCATCTGCAAAAACATCTTCCTTCAGTTTTCATACAAATGTTAATCAAGAGTTCAAGACTCAAACAAATCATCAACTGAATGCAACTCTAACCCTGGAATGTGAGAATCACAGAGGAGCAACTGGTAACCAAAATATTTTCATAGATGGACTACGTTTGTGGCAGGGCTAATCGATCTTGAGTTCCAATTTAATGTTAACCACATCTTGTTTACCGCTTTTCACGAAAGGGAGGAGCCAAATACGATAAGACTTGACGAGATTATGATTTAATATAAAATGGTAAGAAACCCACCAGGAAATGTCAGTAGTAGAAGAGAATTGCCCTAAAAAAACCTAGTTCCTTGGAATAAAAACATGGTATTTTCCCCCTGAAGCATGGTAGTTGCCATTGAGAAGGTACTTTATTAATCATGGTAAGAGAAGTATGGAGAATCTCATAAATAATATGAAGTTCACGTTAAAATGAAAAAGGAAGATATCTTAGGACAACTTCTATTGAAATACAACAAAATAAATATACACTTGAATTCAAATGAGTTACGACAAAATTCTCATCCGACGATTGGTGGGCATTTGAACCCGAGAGAGATACGGAAAGAATAAGATATATTGAACACTGAATATTGAAACTGTATGAACACAGTAAGACCGCATCTAGGAAAAAAGAGATTCATACACCAAATAATAGACTCCATTTCGTGTTTAAGATTTCTAGTCTATGGGCCTAGCTTCTTTATGAAGAAGACATTGCAAAAGAGGAAGATCAAGTGACTAACCATTTTCATTGAAAACAATACATGTACCAATTGTTTCTTCATATTCTCCGATCTGCAAAATGAGGAGCACTAATAAATGATAACATAACTGTCACAAATGAGGTAAAAGAATAGAGATACAAAAGAATATAGAGCTAAATCATAAAATGCAAAGACCAGAGGGATCTGGTTGCATGCGTCATATATATATTTATGCTGCAAGAGATCTACATTCTCAATTACAGTGAATGACATGAAAAAGCACCAGCAAGCCAAGTTATCAGTATCCTACCATTTTTAATTTTTGATTTTTATTTGCGGGACAAATAGAAACACCTAAGTATGTCCAACTACAGGAATCCCAATAAACACCTCCTTCATGCTGGTCGCACACGTTTAGTCTCTACTCGTAACCTCTCCCCAGCTTTGCCAACAGATCATGCTCATCAGTATCCTACGATAAACACGTAAGGGTATCCCATTTGACTACGTATTACAACATGAAATTCGTGGCTACTGATGCAACACCATATCTTACAAATATAATATGGTATCTTATGATACAATTCTGCTTTCCACTATAAAGTTGCAAAAAAGCAAATTTATATTACAGTCTTAAGAATATCTTCTTTTTTTCCTTACAAATTCAGCATCTTAAGTTTGTGGGAGTGTGAGAGCTTTCTATAATTACATTATTTCTTGAAACTTTCAACGTTTTAATGATACTGGATAATTAAATTTGGTGGAAGTCGGTAAAAACATATTGTTTGTGTCTTAACCTACAAATATCATGATGCTATGCATTAGCTATTGTCAAGATTTTGCAGTTATACTTAGAACTTTATTGTCATGAAAATGGATTAGTGATACACGATACGTATCCCGATTCTCTTTTTTTCTTTTCTGATAAGTCGTATCCCGATTCATTATGCGTGGCAGATCCATGGATTAACATTTGCATGTGGTCAAATGTATATTGACCTAGTTAAAATTTATAGTATTTTTCTATAACTAATATCTTCAATTTCTTAATTATCAGAAATTTTTTAACAACAATATGCTTGTTGGGAGTTGTTTGATATGTAGAGAAAACTATAATTAAACTTTTAACATACTTTTTTTTTGGGGGGGAGAGGGTACTATTTTGAAGAGGGAATTTTTTTTATAAAAGAAGAAATTTTGAAAAGAATAGTGACACTTATAATCAGACGTGACATTCTTAAAACCCTGGAGGATCGCCCCCAGGTGGATCCCCTATAGTTTTTCCGTTGATTAGCATACAAGGTGATTGCAAGATTTTAGCGCAATGACATCAATGTGCAGTTCAACATCCAATAAAACCAACAGAAATCAGCTACAAGGATTTAAGAAAACTCAAATCACAAATCACATCAAGGACATACTTGGACACATCATGGAAAATGCATACAGGTTCATTCAAGTTCTATTGTACCAAGATTTATGTCAAGCACAAACTAAAATGAAACGGATCAATAACCATAGGTGTCCCCTTCTCCAGAATTTACACTTGCAATGCTCAAACCTTGATTTTCTTTTTCATTTTAATATATTCTTCATTTTAATATATAACATGAATCCCACAGCAATCATAATGAGAAAAAAACATAAGCAAAGTACGAAGAAGATGCTATGTCAATTGGAATAAGTTGTGGAACATCTCAGCTTAGAAAAAAGAAAGTAAACCATGAAACTAAGCTAAAAAATAATGATTGTTACATGTATAGACATTCAATGGAAACACGTAAAGTGAAAAATTTCCGAGATCTTTCACAAGAAGTAAATGAAATGCAACAGCCTAGTCTTAACATGTTATAGGCCCGGCAGTGTAAATTGTTTTTGTATTAAGATCAACGAGATTGAATCTCTGTCCTTAAGACAAAAACTGGAAACCGCGATTTGATCTGTACGATGTGAATCCAGTGAGTCTCCCAAGATATTGATCTTACGTGATTGAATGTTGGCTGATCTTCAAAGCTCAATCACCAATGAATGCAAACCGTTGCTGTAATCTCTGTAGGGCAGAAGGGAGAGTATAGAAAAGAGCAGAATTTTCGATCGAAAACCGGTTTGAAGCAAGATATTTAAATGGCGATTGGGATGACGGTTGGGAAGGGGAAGCGGTGACACAACTGTTCAGACAGTTATGGTTGTCTGAAAGAGACACGAGCGGTTGAAGGCGGTTGGCAAAACGCAGATAGCGATTATGGTTGTCTGAAAGAGACACAACCTTTCAGACAGTCATAACTGATTAACCTCCTAGCGGCTGAACTTCTGAACCTGTTCAAAAGGTTCATGCTGAAAGGGTCACACACCACCAAATGAACCGATAGCAAAACCGATAGCAAAAGAGAGCCGAGCCGGGCGGGCGGCGGGCAAGCGTGTGTTTGGACCTACACCTAGGTTTGTCTTCCCTCCTACAAAAAAGTGTAGTGGCCCAAGGGCCTGAAAGTAAAGCCTCAAAGCTCTACCTTATAAGGTAGCGCTTGTTTCATTTTGTTCCCAATGTGGGATTCCCACATTTCACATTACATGACTTAGTTTATTCAAGCTATTGGAAACCAAGTTTCCAACAATCCCCCACATTGAATAAGATATCATGTAAGTTGATGACATATTGATATTTACAGAGATACAACTGAGAGGAGCTAGAGTGGAAGAGGTGGCTTTTGGCTTTGAACCTTTCCTTATGAGTTACTATCGGGAAGACTTACTAATCAGTGACTGGTGTTTGATGTCAACCAAGACAATAGTATTCACATAGCTGCCCTCAAACAACGTTTGATTCTACGTTTGTGTTCATTTTGGCCCTGAACGCTTCCTGGATCTGTGAATGTTGTTAGAAAATTTTGCCTCGAAATTTCCATAAGATCGGCCAGTCTTACATTCACATAGGTGATGTCTTATAAAGGGTGTATCCTGTCAGTACTCCGCTTGATCAAATCAAGTCATAAGAATCATTAAAAGCAGTGCTTATCCTAAACCGTGACAGGAAACACTAGTGTTTTCACCATAGGAATGAGTAGGAGTGTGAGTCCGTTAGTGTTAACAGTGAGATCAATTAGTTTGGTTGTCCCTTTGAACCTAGACCATGGTGTTGCCAATCAACTAGGTGGGGTTTTCCGCTAAAGGTTCTCTTTATTTCATAGGCTTGAGGCCCATTCCCTTCGATGAACTGCATACTAACTCTCTGGACAATCCTTTAGTTAATGGATCCGCTAGGTTGTCCTTAGATCGAATATAATCGATGGTGATCAAGCCATTGGAGAGTAGTTGCCTAACGGTATTGTGTCGTCGCCTTATATGGCGGGACTTACCATTATACATGTTGTTTTGTGCCCTTCCAATTGCGGCTTGCCTGTCGTAATGGATGCATATGGCTGGCACTGGCTGTGGCCATGCTGGAATATTTTCAAGGAAGTTACGTAACTATTCAGCTTCCTCAGCTGCTTCATCTAAGGCGATAAATTTTGATTGCATAGTAGACCTTGCAATGCAAGTCTGTTTGGAAGATTTCCATGCAATGGCACCGCCACCAAATACCAGCTTTATTTTGTGATCAATAATCATAACAGGGTTCAACGTGTCCAGACCCTGCATATTTGCAACAAATATTGCAGAAAATCAAAATGGTGATATATTAATAAGTTCCAACAGTAGGGTAATACAAGAGGATTGTTAATTTCAAAATTTGAAACACATGTGTGGGTATTTTGAACGAACAGATAGAAGATAAGGTGTGTTAGGAGGGATGCGAATTGGTCCAGAAACGCTATCCAGATCAATCAGCACATACTCTTCTTTATCATCCACGCCATTAGTAGGCACCGAAGTGGTTTCCATTGCCTACAAAAACCGCAACCAAAAGAAACACGGGATTTTCAACTCGTGGCTGTCTATCTATCCGTAATACAGATGTCTATATAAAACGGCAAAGCAGGTTAGAGTTTTGGTACTGAAAGTCTAAAACACCAAAATTGTTTTGATTAGGGCTCCCATGATCTTATGATTTAATTTCATCACTGAAAAAAATCCTAATAAATAATGAATTGCTTAGCACCAAGTTTTCAGGCGTCTAAATTAGAACTCGGATAAGCAGTGACGTAAAAAGTGACAACTGAACTGAACTAAACTATGTTGAGAAGTACTTGTACAAACGTGTAGTTATCTGTGTGAATTCAACGGGGAGAGGAAAAGAGGTTTTAACAGGTTAGGGAAGTTGGATGGGGGTATATTAGGGATTTAACTTATTTTTAGTTGGTCAAATACTCAAATGATATGTAAAGAAATTGGGGGTCACTAGGATGTATTTGATAAACATAAGGAACCGAAGGGAGTATTTTTAAATACAGAGGTAGTTAGTTGTATGTACAACAAAATCTAGAAAATACATAATGGTTGTACTATAAACTACTCCCTCCGTCCCAAAATTATCATCCTAATTGACCCGGCGCACGTATTAAAAAAAACAATTGATTTGATTATTTATATTGATTTAATGTGTAGTTTCCTTTAAAGTCCATGTGTATGTGACATATAATTAAAGTATGGTGAAAAAGTAAGAGTAAAGTGGTAAAAGTGATGTTCAAAAAAGGTAAATTTCAAATTGGATAATTATTTTGGGACGGACGAAAAAAGAAAGAAAGACAATAATTTAGGGACGGATGAAGTAATTGAATGCATAATTTTTAAAGAACTTCTTCATCTATTCTGGACAAAGAGTCCCCGTTTGAAAGTCAAACTTTTAAAAAAAATAACACTTTAATTCCTTAATTTTTGAAAGTGGGTTCTTTAAATGAAAAATTTAGGTTTTTCATCTCCATATATATGACATTTTAACTTTACCATCCACATTTGATATTAACATATTAGTCATATATTACTCAAGTATTTTTATAATAATGATCGACTAATTTTAATTCTAGTTATATATCCCGATGTAGTTTTGTGTTTTGTTTTGTATGAGTGAGTTAGTCCATTTCGCAATATTATTGATGAAAAGAATAACTAACTACTCCGTATATATGAATAGAATCCTCTTTCTACTTTCTACTTTCTACTTTCTACATTCGAGAGATTGAGTTAAAGGAGTGCTAACGCAGTCATGCATGTCTGATCCTATAATTAAGCATTTAAGCTATATATATATATATATATATATATATATGATGTTAATCAGATATCTTTGATCTTATCCTGTTTGTAAGATAGAATTTTTATGAGATTTGCACGCTCTCTCTCTCTCTCTCTCTCTCAACCGTGGGAATGGGACACAAAGATCCCAAGCATATCTTATCAAACTTAGCTCTTAGTTCCTCAAATTATGTCATCTTATTAAATTCCATTGCTGTATGACTGTATCTCATCTCTCCTACATTGGCGCTTCTTTTTCTTTTTTCCGGCTTCGTACGGTGTTCATCTTGACACAGCCGTAGAGAAGGGTTCCCACATTCCGACTAAAATTACTATCTTAAATCACAAATAAAAGAAATAATCCTATCCATAAGCACAAAATTAAAGCACGACTTCTTTTTACATGTTATTTACCCAATACTATAATTTTAATTTATGTAAAATAATTCTACTCCTATATATATATATATATATATATATATATATATATGTATATATTACGTCTGTCCCTTTTCCAAATTCAAAATAAAATATAATAATTTTTATTTACAGGTGTGTAAATGAAGAGTTTTCACAAGTACAATGAAACAAAACATAATAATTTAACAATCATTTTACTTAATAGTGTCTTTAATTTATTAAAAAATAATATTTATTTCAGTTAACTTGACCCTAAAATCACATATAACTCATGTTCAAATGTATTTGATGACATGTGAACGGGTATGCTACAGATATTAATCGGTCCAACCTTGTCGATTTCCGTCATTAAACGGTCCGCTAAAATTACAAACATAGACCTACCCCTCTAGGTTTTGGTTTTAAACGGATCACTAACGGGTTACACCTAAACAAAAAAACTTATATATATATATATATATATATATATATATATATAATATATATAAAATTATATATAGGGATATACTTAATACAATGTCTATAAAATACTTAATACAACACTTTTTGAAATAAGTTTATCAATTTGCCCTTTGTTCAATTTCAAAATTAAATTAAAAATTATAATTAAATGGAAAAAAAAGAAGATTGGTGGTAGTGGTGGAGGTGGGCGGGAGTTGGTTTTTAATTAAATGAAAAAAAAACTATTTTTTTTTTGGTGGAGATGGTGGCAGAGGCTGGGCGGGAGGTGGCGGAGGTTGGACAGGAGGTGGTGGAGGCTAGGCGGGTTGGGGGAGGGGCTGGCGGTTGGGCTGTGGTATGGGTTGGGTAAGGGAGGGACTGGGGGAGGCCCAGTCCGTGTGGGAGGGGAAGGGGAGGGACTAGGGCTGGGGCTGGGGGAGGGACTGGGCTTGGCCCAAGCGGAGTGGGAGGGCTGGGGCAGTCGTGGGCTAGGGGCTGGGGGTTGGGGCAGGCGGTGGGTGGTGTTGGTTCGGTGTTCAATTTTTTTTTTTAATTTATCAAGGGTAATATAGTATTTTTACAAAAAAGTGATATATTAAGTATTTTATAGGTGTTGTATTAAATACCGATGTATATATAAATATAAAATTTGAAATCAAGTAATTAAATATATACATTGGTGAATTAAAGATAAATGAAGTTACTTAAGGGTTTATACAAAAGTAATAGAACATTGACATATTACGTACACAACCTTCAAAGAAATTACCAAAGCTAAACACATAAATTAACAGAATGATAAATAAATAAATTAACAGAACATTAACAAATTAACAAAATGAAAAAGAAATTACCAAAGCTAAATAAATAAATTAACATAATATTAGCAAATAATTTGAAATCAGACAAAGGCACAAAGCTAATGAAGAAATTACCGGTTTGAAAGGGGCGGCGAACTCACTGCCAGTGCCCACTCGATGTTTGGACGAGGACGATGGAGAACAAAGTCGACTATGAAGGGGACTGGCGGCAGCTAGCGCTGGTCGACTACCGACTGACACCGGACTGACTTGTTCTTTGCTTGGTGGCCGTTTGCCCATTTGGCGTCTCAAACTCTCTCTGACTACTCTGTCTCTGTGTGAGTGAGTCGACTTGCGTTGTGGAAGTTAGGTTACGACCTACAGCTACAGACAGTTTACTACCGCTTACACTTAGGTGCGTACGTTGATCAATGATCATTAATCAATATTACCCGGTGGTCAAACCACCAAAAACCATAAATCGATAGGCCAAGCGCGTTTACCCCAATACTAAATGGTTTGCGATTTTCTAACCGTAACCCTAAAAAACCCCGATTTAATAGGTTCGACACTATTAACATCTTTAGATATGCTACCATGTTAAATGAGATGTCAATTGTTTCCGCCATTGCCTTTAAAAAACTGGGTTTTTTTGGGGGATTTTTTAAATAACCGAAAGCGGTGGCTTGGTCATGCTGCCATGGCAGTCTAGAGCCTTAGCTGCTAATTAAACTAAAAATTGGCCCCAAAATGAAAAATGAAAAATGAAAACAACGCGGGAGAATTCAACTCATCTGACGCTGAATCCCACAATTCTTCCATCACCAGTTACACTCAAAACCCTCCACGTGTCACGTACAAACGATACTAGAAAGCCTCAACTAAGAGGCCAATCGCTATATATTGCACTGACTCCCTTCTCCAGCAACTCATGAAATCAAGAAAGATCCCTTCTTCTCTCTCTCTCTCTCACTTTACTTTCTTTATTACAGAGAGAAAGACAATGACAGTGAGGTAAAGTCGCCATAAAGATATCTCATCTCCTCAACTTTAGCTTTCCATTCTCTCTCTCTCCAAGTTGGAGCTCCCATTTTTCCCCTTTCTTTTATTACGCATGTTTTGACCGAATGAAATAATTTAAAGTAATGTAGCTACGTTCAAGCAAGTAACTGGCACCAATTAAAGCTTCCTCACCGTCTTTCCTCTTTTTAGCGAAATGGGTTCATTATTTCCTTCACCTACTCAATTGTATTTATACCCATTTCCGATCTGATTCAAAAAGCCCCCAATTTTCTCTCTCCTGCTTGGAAGGAATTCCTTTTGATCGTAAATTCTCCTACTTTTCAGCTCTAGCTCATTACTTTTATTTTTCAGTTGTCTGATGTTTAATTCCTTCTCAGTTTATCAACTACTCGTCAATTTCTCCTCAAAACCTGGTTCCAAGCACTCAATCTCCTCCAATTTCCTTCATTCAGTTTCTTGTTTAAATTGTTTCCGTTTCCGCCTCAAGATTTGACATTCCCAACCCTTTCTTATTCTAATGGCGGATCGGTGTAGGTCAATTTCGATGGAGGACTTGCCATCGCATTTGATTCTCGAAATCTTGACCTCGGGTCGGTTGACCGCGGTTGATCTAGTGTCTTTGGAGCTCACTTCTCGATCTTTTCGATCCACTCATGCTCTTTTTTCTCAAAAGTTGAGGTCTTTGGTTGACTTTGCCGCGTTCCAGCTATGTGGGTCGCATCCTATCTATCGTCCGATGAGCGGCAGTGCTCAGAATGAGCTTTTGCATAGGTGTGGTGGGAACTGGAAAAGGGTTCTGAGGTTCTTGCAGTCCGTGCAGCAGTCGTCCGACGTGGTCGAAACCACAGCAGGCAATGTACTATTTCTTGAATTTTCGTCGCTCTTGAGTTTTAGTTTAATTTTGGTTGTGAGGTTTTATGAATTTTGTTTCATGGTATCTTCTTACAGATTTAGTTAGTTAGAAGTTAGAAGTTATCAGTTTCAAGTCTCATCTTAATTTATTATGGTCATCTCAAAATCGGATACATAGTAGACTTCGTAGTCCACCTGTTACAAAGTCATAGTATCAGTATCCATAACCAACCAGGCTAGAGAAAACCAAAACTAATTTGGAAATTAGTGATTAAGAAAGCTATAATGACAAGCGTGGCTTGCATAGTGGCGTTGCTTTGGACAGAACTGAATGACGAAAAATGAGGACAAAGGCTTGAGTTGAGAAAACTAATTTGGACATCAGCAAGAAAGATATAATCATGAGTGTGGCTTGTGCAATGACCTTGCATTGGACCTAACTGAATGAGAACAATGATTCATGTAGCTAACCTCAAGTTCTTGGGACAAAGGCTTGAGTTGAGTTGTGTCCCAAGTTTTTAGGGGATCTAGTCATTTGCTTATAATCTGGGCATGTTTTAGTTTTTAGTTAGTTAGAACTTAGCATATTTCTAGTTTACAAGGTGGTTCTTAGTACCCTATGACCTCAATGACTAGAAGTTGTGATTAGGAACATGCATCTTATAAGTTTTATGTTATTTGAATTCACATTCCATTTGTGCTTTATCTGTTGGTTGGTGCTATCCATTTCATGTCATTTGAGAGAATTGGAGCTGTATTCATGCAGTAGATGGAGGAGCACCTTTGACCTATTGTATTTCAGTTTCCCATCTTGGTTTCTCTTTCTAGTAGAGAAACATATTTTTGGCTATGTTGTTCTTAGTGCTTACTATATGCTTTACCCCTGTTATGCTGTGCATAACTTATAAAGTGAAAACATCTCAGAAATGGAGATGTTTTTGTAAATATTTGATGAGCTTGAAGGGGCAGAAAACATCTTACTTGTATATGAGAATGTTGGCAATTGTGAGATCTGTTTTCCTTTTTTTATGATTTATCAGTGTGTTTATTATTCGTGGTTACTTATTACTTTATTGATGTTATTAGCAGATGCAGATTAGGAGCGGAAGGTATCACACATTACTGATCAAAGATTCAGCAGTGTACTCTTGTGGTTCCAGTTTGTGCGGTGTTCTTGGTCATGGTCCTGAAACTACACAATGTGTAGCATTTACGCAAATCAATTTCCCATCTGTTGCACGAGTGACCCATGTCTCTGCCTGCCACAATCATGCTGCCTTTGTCACACAGTCTGGAGAGGTTTGTTACTATCAGCACTTAATGTATTTCCTTGCTTTACATTTTATCTACTCCAAGACTTGTATGCTGGTAGTCATAATGTTAGTAACATTTCCCTTTTTTAATTCTTTTCATTTTGTGCATTGGAGTTAATGAAGGAAAAATGTAGCCAAAACCAAGTCTCCTGGGCAAACTTTATATAATCAACGCTAGAATATATTCAACTTGGTGAAAACATGAAATAAATGAATATCCTTTAGTTGGTATATCGTTATTGTCTCCAATCGTTTGGTTACCTGTGTTGGTCCACAATAATGCTCAAATAGTCTAGAGGGGGGGGGGTTGAATAGCCTATAATGCCAATTTAAAAACTTTTCATTTGGATATACATAAAGCATAGTTTAGTTGGCAATTACAATTTATCAAGTTGAGTATGTTTGCCGGTAGAGGCTATCAGTAGACTTGCTCAAAGCAGAAGTAACAACTCTGCCGATAAACTGCTTTAGACAAATCAAAAGCCTGATAAAAGATTTTGTATAGCGGAAGGTAAAGAAGCTATGATTTGGAGAAGTTAGAAGTGGCTGTACACGAATATATGTTCAGAACAACAACACACTTATTTCTTCTTTCGAATGCAGGTTTAGGAGATCAAGTAGAGAATGACTTTTCTAAGGATAAATCATTTATAAAAAGCTCATAGATATATAAGGACTGAGAGATAAAGTATTGGTGAGAACATATGAATTTATTCAAAGATAAATTACATATTACATCAGTTGAAATAGTCTATGTCCAGTTTTCTGGCTTTGTCTTCCTAAGTCTCAATCCTTACTTAATTATCCATTCAAGGATCTTTAAGTTGCAAAGGACAATAGGAGACGAAACCAAGAAACAGTCATGAGAAGGAATGGATTTTCAAGGTCGTTCAGATATAAAGATATATCTGAACGAGTGAGTGTAAAACACTCGACCTTCCATGATGATTGATTATTGCACAATCAACAGCATTTGTATTGGGATACAAATCTGAAGATATGAATGCAATATCTAC
The DNA here is from genome assembly GCA_013146195.2 of Codonopsis lanceolata. Classification (NCBI taxonomy): domain Eukaryota; kingdom Viridiplantae; phylum Streptophyta; class Magnoliopsida; order Asterales; family Campanulaceae; genus Codonopsis; species Codonopsis lanceolata. Next base: position 69,853,683 of record CM028380.1, read on the forward strand.
AGACAACTCTTCATTTTCTTCAGACATTGTCTAACATCAATCTTCAGATCTTGATCTCTGTCTATTGAAGTTTCTGATCAGTCTCTTCTCTTTTCCAAGCTTTTCTTCTTAGCAATCCACTGAGGGTGTTTTGCTAAGATCTGGATGAGTTCACTGCAATCTGTGTAGAAATCAGAGATACGTTGGTGAAGACGATCTCTTTGAAGATTTCTTTTCTTTGAAGTTTTTGAGTAGATTGAGTTACTCGTTGTTCACGGTGTATCGTTTGATTATCTTAGATGTCGCTTACACTGTCTCTTACAGTCTCACACACTGTTCTGTATTATTGGGCAAGAGAGAGGATTTATATAGGCGAGAGTCAATATGATCGTTGAGAGATGAAGACTCGAAGATTTCTATCCGTTGGAGATGTAGTGGTTGAAGACTTTTGGATAGAGATCTTTGTTCATAAGATCTTTGACTGTTTGGAGCAGAGATTTAGTCCTGTAGATCTTGGAACTCGTTGTCTGTCAGACTATGTTGATAAGTCTCTGAAGAGTAGGTCTGATGTCTGTTGCACTGTCAGGTGGTCTGTTCAATAAAGTAATTGCTTTTTGACTTTAATAGACTACTTGAGTGAGTGAAAGTCTTGTAGCTTTAAGTATGTCAGGCTTTTTGAGGCCTGAACGTATTTGTCTTGATTTGTGCAGCTTCTTGACTTTTTTCTGTAGCACGTGCAGATTTTAAAGTCTGCCGGTGGACTGCTTCGAGCCAGTGGAAACAAGTCTTTCGATTCAGGAGAACTGATGTCTGCCGGTGCGAGCATTTTAACTTGTAGCATGTCTGCCGGTGATGAGTCTTAAGGATATTCTAATCTTTATCACTGAAGGCTTTTGACATAGCTGCAGGTCTTCCGGTGCTAAGTGCATCTGAAATGATGGTCTGTTTTGATCATCATATAGGAAGGTAGGACTAGATCAGGTCACACCTAATCTAAGACCTAAGTGATATCATACAAGTTGTCACGCTAACCGGTAAGCAGACCTTTTAGCCACTTGTGATGATTCACTTGTGATGGGGGCAAGCAAATCAACATATATAGAATATGCAAGGTGATAATTAAATTATCAAGAAGCATATTCCAACAACCTGAATGGTTTATTCCCTTCTATTGTATAGTGAAGCCAAAGCTGTAATTATCTGGTGTCTGTTGAATTGAATGGTATATTGGTACACTCTTCCTTCCATCGTACACTCGTACTTAGTTTGGTGGGGTGGTCTTTTGCTTTTCTCATGGAAACTTTTGGACACAGTAATATTTTGCTGGATAAACATGATACTGAAAAATGATGAAAGTCTTGTGGGTTTATGTCATTTTAACCTGACATATATTTGACACCTGACTCACCAGTAAGAAGGATATCCTCGATTTTGTGAGTTGAACCCATACACGACTAGATCTTGCCCTTTATTGATCCATCAAGTACACAGTATTTGCTCTTTCTTCAATGCTAATTTTGGTTTTGTAATTTCATGTGTGATAGCCTATTATCAGACTTCTGCAATTTACTGTTTCTGAATCAATACACGCAGTTGATGTATCTGTAATGAGGATGCTTGATGATGTGCTGTAACCTAATTTGTTTTTGCAGGTTTTCACATGTGGTGATAATTCATCCTTCTGCTGCGGGCATAGTGATACGGGTCGGCCAATATTCAGACCTAGGCTTGTTGAAGCACTGAGGGAAGTTTCTTGCAAGCAGGTAAACTACATGAACTTTAAATTTTTTGGCATTTCCCTTTTCCCTTTTGGTTATTTCTCTGCCTAATCATGAATGCTGCTTGCCTTATTGTCTTTTCATTTCTGATTTGATTGAATGCTACTATTTCAGGTTGCTGCTGGGCTTAGTTTTACTGTATTTCTCACAAGACAAGGCCACGTATATACATGTGGGACAAATGCACAAGGGCAACTTGGCCACGGGGACAACCTGGATAGACCAACTCCGAAACTTGTGGAATCGCTTGCAAGTGTTGGTTCTGTTGTGCAGATTTCGGCTGGTCCAAGTTATGGCCTAGCTGTGACCGAGGAGGGGATAGCTTACTCTTGGGGCTCTGGCACTAATTTCTGTCTTGGCCACGGAGAACAGCACAATGAACTCCAGCCACGTCCAATACAGTTGTTTAGGAGAAGGGGTATTCATGTGGTTCGCGTGTCTGCTGGTGATGAACACGTGGTTGCACTTGATTCTTGCGGATATGTAAGTGCTTCAACTCAAGATTGGTTATGGTATTCGTTCTTGATCTCTTTCAGCTATTTCATGCATTCATTTTGTATGTTAGGTGTATACTTGGGGCAAAGGTTACTGTGGTGCCCTTGGTCACGGAGATGAGATTAATAAGACTACACCAGTACCCTTGACCTGCCTTAAGGCCCACCTCGCCGTGCAGGTTCGTGATTCAAGTTTCAAAAATCAAAGAAATAAAAAGATTAAAATATTACTGGGCGGAGTTTCTAGCTTCGAATAACCAACGAATTCCTTATTATTATTGTTGTTGTTGTTTGTATCTCAATGTAAACTTCTTAAGACCTTGGACCGTTAACGCTTGGTCCTGCATCTAACTAGCCATGTTCATTATTTTCAGGTCTGTGCAAGTAAGCGGAAAACGTTTGTCCTTGTAGATGATGGTTCTCTATATGGCTTTGGCTGGATGGGGTTTGGCAGTCTTGGTTTCCCAGATAGGGGAATGTCTGACAAGGTCCTGAAACCCAAGGTCCTCGACAGTCTAAGGTCTCATCATATTTCTCAGGTAAGTACGGGGTTATACCACAGTGTTGCAGTCACGAGCAGAGGACAAATGTTTGGATTTGGAGACAATGAAAGAGCACAACTTGGGCATGATACATTGAGAGGATGCCTTGAACCTACTGAAATCTTTGTTGAAGAAATGCTAAATGGTGAGTCAGAAAGCTAAATGATGCCAGGGTCCTTCCATTTCAGGACTGCTTATGGAAAGTGTGAAGATCTTATTCAGAGTTTTCTGTCCGGGATTGAAACAAATGTTGTGTGTTATGGATTGCTGCTAATGTTATTGTCAGTTGCTGTGTATTAGAGATTGTAAATGCATCATCAACCTCAAGTTGCCATTGTTTTGTAAGTTGTAAGATTGTGGAGGCAGAGACCTATTTCTAACGTTTTTCAGATTGAAATTTATATTACCTTGTTTATCTCTTCTTGAATTTTCGTAAGTTTATGATTTGAGTTGACAAATTTTGCGAGCATAGAAAAACATACTCCCTTGGTTCCAGAACGGGTGTTCATTAAAAAAATTTAAAAAAATTAATGGAAGTAAAAAGGGTGATAACCGGGTGGGTTCCTTTCCTTGAATTTTAATTTTTTTGGCAAGTGGAAAAAGGCACTTTTAGGGGCAAATAATGAGAATATCCTCAATGAACCAAGTTACACGCACAAAGGTTCTGTTCATGCATCGCGATGCACAAAATTGTGCATCACTACTAATGCACAAATTTAATTGCAATTATATGCATCAAGATGCACAATTTGTGCATCTCGATGCATAATTCCAAATTATGTAACATAGCGATGCATCGCGGTTCTTAAATCGATGCAATGTGATTCCAAATCGATCCCACATATTTACTATGAAACTGAAGAGATTCTTGGGTAACGTCAAGGTGAGCAGAGGAAGATCATACAAAGAAGCGGCTTAGATTCCTCCTAGGCCCAACTTAGATCACATCATTTTGTATAGAAGAATTGATCCCAGTTAATTTCGAGGTGGACAATTCTTCCATAGCAAGAACTCTGTCTTACTGGTCTGGAGGAGGAAAGAATGAAAGAAGGCCTTTGCCCTCATCTAGGTCCCTCTCGCTCTTCCCTTAGTGGTCCAAAAACCAAATAGTTCGCTAAAAAAAGAAGACATTTCGAAAATTTCATGTAAAAAGCGCTACAGTGGTCGAGGGTTGGAAAGTGCTACTTCGAGGTTCTTCTTTCTTTCGGATATCGAATTTCTCCATGGATTCAATGAATCCTTCTATTAGTATGTCAACCGTCTTTTGGTGGTGGGGCATTTAAGGAAAAATTTCATGAAAGTGGACTTATGTAATTTTTTAAAAATGATAAATTGTTGGTCGATCCATTTTTTTTAAGTTTTCAATCGCTACAATACCTTATGTTTTTTTAAACCGGAAAATAACAAGGGCGAAAAAACTATGATATCCTTAATGAACCAAAGGCACACTACATATCACTTACTAAGTGCATCGAGATGCCCAAAATTGAAACGTGATGCATGATTTTAATGAATGCTTACGTGCATCGTGATGCACAAAATCATGAATCACGATTCACAAAATTATGAATTACGATGCACACAAGCATGCATCAAAATCATAATGATGCATCGGGGATCCCAATTGATGCAGTGCCATTGAAATTTGTGCATCGTAATGCAAACTGGTTTCAAATGCATCTCTTTCACATTTTTCTTCATCCTCCTCCGTTGTTAGACTTCTTCTTCTTCCTTTGTCTTCGTCCCTTCTGAAAAAAATCATACAAGCCAACTCAGGTTCATTACAATATTGTACTTTATGAATTGAACGTTTCGTTGTTGTAACAATCGTGATTTTCAAACTTCAAATTATTGGTCGGAGCTATGAAAGGAGATGATCTGGGTATTTTAAGAACAATATTTCGAAAGTAGACTTAGCGGTTGAAAAAAATACCGAGAGACTGGAAAGATTATAAATTTGACAAAACGTATCGACTATATTTCACCAAAAAAAAAGGTACTTAACAGTTTGAAAATTTGATAAAAAAGTCTTTATAGTTTATCAACCAAAATACGAAAAACACCCTGAAGTTTCCACCCAATCCCAAAATGGTACTCAATCTAAGGTTTGTGCCATGATCATACCCGACATTGCAAATTGTTCCATTTCGCACCCTAGCACTAATGGGCGTTAAAAAACTAACAGAAAGTTAGCATGTACATCTCACATGCAGGGGTAATTTAGTCATTTTCATCTAAAAGTTTCTTTAGTACCAGAGCAGCCTATGAATCTTTCCCGTTTGGGTATCTTCATCAAAATAGGGGGCCATGAATAACAACGTCAAAACAAAGGAGGCGTATACGAAAATTTTACTTTTTCTTTCTCCTTCTACCCAGAACAGTAGCGTCTTCTCCCTCCTCTCCTTCATTCCTTCATTTGCCCATTCCATATTCAACCATTTTTACAATCAACAAACCAATTTCAAGTGATACCATTGATTTTAATTTTCAATAAAAACCCCAATTATCTTCTCCAACTTTCCTAATATTAATATTTCATTCATTTCCACTGTGTATATATACCCTGTTTATTCAATCAGAAATTTGGAAATTGTAAAAAATTGATTTATATTTAGTGGGATTAATCCTGATTTTTCGGGCACAAAGCTGCAGGCTCTTTAACAAAAGCACATGAATTTTGAAACCACCACAATAAGAGTTCCCCACTCGAATTGTTTAGAGGAAGGAGATCGCTTCTTTCATATTTGTCTATTTTGTACCCTGTTCTTATCATGATTCAGTGTTAACAAAAATAGCTGCAATCGTTTCTTTTGAAATGAAGTACTCCAATGCAGGCCATAAACTCTCATCTGTAGGAAGTATTGCTGAAAAGAGCACATACTCTGTATACATTTGAATTAGTAATGTTGTGTTAGGCATTTTACTCCGCATGCTTAGATGAACTAGGCAAGATCCGAGCTCCAACTGGGCATCTTCTGACATTTAGCGGTCCACCCACCTGAATGGGGGATGCAAGGTCAAGCTGAGGAAGTTTAAGTACAGAACTTGGGTTTGATGAATTTAATTTATGCACGAAGGAATTGGGTTTATGAAATTGTTATGGCTGCTAATGGGAAAGATCCAGAGGCTGCTCTGGTACTAAAGAAACTTTTTGATGAAAATGACTTAATTATCCCTGTATGTGAGATGCACATGCTAACTTTTTGTTAGTTTTCTAACGTTCGTTAGGGCTAGGGTGCAAAATGGGACAATTTGTAATGTCAGGTATGATTATGGCACAAACCTTAGGTTGGGTATTGTTTTGGGATTGGGTGAAAACTTCAGGGTGTTTTTTGTATTTTGACCTAATTTATCCTAGTAAAAAAGTCTTTTTCTTTAAGCTATTTTTATGACTACGCCAAAAGGATGGAGCCCACCGGTAGCTTTTAGTCGAAGCTAACAATTTAGAGAGGTGCATGAAATGAAATATTCTCTCCGTTCCCAAATTATTATCCTATTTTTTATTTTTGTTCGTCCCAAAATAATTATATTGTTTGAAATTTTCGTTTTCAAGATAAAATTTTTACCATTTTATATTTACTTTTTCACATACTTTAATTATGAGTTACATACACATAAACTTTAAAATAAACTACACATCAAACTAATATTAATAATCCAGTCAAATATGTTTTCTTAAACCGTGCGTCAAGTCTACCAAAACAATAATTTAGGGACGGAAAGAGTATACAGAGTGAAGCCCATTGGATTTTTCCAATTTAAACTACACAATATATCAATTCACCATCTTCACCTAGGTATTTCAAAGTTTTAATCCCATTTTCTTAATTTTGAGTTTTTAATATAAATAAAATACATATCCCACCATTGATTAATTAATATGTTTAAAAGTACATATTAACTCTTATTAAATGTCATACAAAATCATGTAAATTGTGAATTCTTATTTACATTTTAATTGAGTTCTTAAGCATTTGTTTTATCAGAATAATACAAGTTTATTTTTTAATGTGGAACTTTTATTTTCTTTCGGGAAGCTCAATTTTTATTGTTTTAACATTGCAATAAAGCAATTCACCCTCTTTCTCCCAAGTGTTCTAAAGTCTCAACTCTCAACTCTCAACTATCCAAAATAAAAAAAGAAAAGATACCAAATATAAAAAAAAAGGGCAAAATTAACGGTTTTAGGATGGCTGGGATTTGGCTTTAACAAATGGAATGATGAACGAGAATTGAAGAAGAAGAGTAGAATTAGAGAGAGAAATCAGTCTGCACAAATGAGAAAGAGTTGTTAAGTATGAACACAGCTTAAAAATTAATGGGAGTTCTTGTCATAGTGAGAGGGTTTTGGTCAAAATTAATATTTTCACACCTTGTATGAGTATCGCTTCTTTTATTCTATGGCAGCAAATATTAAGTTAGTTTAAAAAACATGTTCAACTAATTGGTCCTCTTGTATGAAAATGGTATCACTTTTTTTAGTTTGAGTAAATCATAAATCATAAATGGATAGTTGCAACTTGCATCCTAAAGAGAAAATCCATTACATTATCTCTACTTCTGCCTTAACTTATCTATCCCACTACCAAATTCTAGTCCACATGTACCATTATTTCACAAGCTGAGTAACTCGCCATACTCCAAACTAATTGGAAAACAACACTTTCTGTCGATGCATCGTTTTATCAAATGAGGCATCAAATATACCTCTTTTCACTTTGGAAAAAAATATCAATGTGTAAAGTGATTAAAAACTTTTCAAAAAAATATCAAATATACCTCTTTTCTGTCGATACATCATCTTATTGTAAGAACATTAATTTACATAAGACTTGAACACACAATCAAGAATAGAATCATGTTTTTCACATAAGCATAATGAACGTAAATTGAAGACATATCGGAACCAATTGACGCCATTAGTACGGAGTAATTGAATCCAATTGACTGTAATGCGGAACAAGAGTCTTCAATTCAAGTGGGTTTTGGTTTTCACCCTTTTATCTATTTCACATGCAATGGAACATATGTATTTTTGTGGAGGCAACTGTTAGGGTAAAAGAACGTAAGAAACCCTAATCCCCAAAAGACTTTAAATAGATAGGAGGTGGAACCTAACCCTAAAGTGTAATCAATCTCCCACCGTCCATTAAGGTGTAGAGATTTATTGGGCCTATTAAGATTTAATATACTTTAAGTATATTAGATGACTAAATTATATAAGCCCATAATGTTATTTGGCTAATATAATTAATTAAGGTTCATAACCAATATTTAGTTTATTCTAAGTTAAACCTGTAAGTCACAAAACATGGGCTAGACCCCGTCGGGTCTAACATTCTCCCACTTGACCAAAGTTATACTTAGAATAACCTCATAAGTTTGGTTTAATAACGAACTATCATCTCTTAAGTTAGGTCATATTCTACAAAATACTATAATCAAATCGAAAGCAGTATATGTGTCCATTATTGTCACACAACCATCCTTCGGTTATAATCACAATATCTTAATAAAACATGACAGTCAAATACCTTAATAACATGAACAAATATCTAATGGTTTCATAAAAATAACGATACAATCATGTTCATGAGGTTCAACTTAAGTGTTAGTTTCGTAAACCTCAAATGTGCACTTTAAACAAGAAGTAACTAATCGTTAGTCATGATGTCCAAAATCAAGAAAACATAAAGTGATCACTTACAAAATAGTTTTATAGTAGTAACCCGTTATCTAAAAGGAAAAACTTTCTACCAAACCCATGCTAGCAACATGTTTTCGAAAAAGATTGGGTGGTAAGCCTTTCGTCATGGGATCCGCTAGCATAGCGGATGTACTAATGTGCTGAATAGATACTACTTGATCATGGACTCTTTCCCTCACAACAAGATACTTGATATCGATGTGTTTTGTAGCACCGCTTGACTTGTTGTTCTTGGAAAAGAAAACAGCAGCTTGATTATCACAATATATCAAAAGTGGTCTAGATATGGTATCAGCCACTCTAAGTTCTGTAATGAAATTCTTCAACCAAACATCGTGACAAGTAGCCTCATAGCATGCTACGAACTCTGCCTCCATAGTGGAAGAAGCCGTTAATGATTGCTTGACACTCTTCCATGAAACTGGTCCTCCAGCAAGCATGAATATGTAACCTGACGTGGATTTCTTGGTATCGTTGCATCCAGCATAATCAGAATCAGAATAGCCAATAACTTCAAGGCTATCTGCTTTTTCCTCACGTAGGTAAGCATAATGTCTTTGGTACCTTGTAAGTAGCGCATTACTTTCTTGGTTGCTTTCCAAATGACCCATTCCTCGGGTTTATCCGATAACGCCCAAGCATACCACCACACTAAATTGGCGAGTACAAACTTGAGCATACATTATACTCCCAACTGCAGAAGCATAGGGAATGTGCTCCATTGCATCAAGCTCAAGTTGGTTCCTAGGACATTGCAGGAGACTGAATTTGTCACCCTTAACAACAGGGGAAACACTGGGAGAACAAGCGTGCATGTTGAACTCTTTGAGTACTTTATCAATATAAGCCTTTTAAGATAAGCCCAAAATACCCCGAGACCTATCACGGTGAATTTCAATGCCTAAGACGTAAGAGGCTTCACCAAGATCTTTCATATCAAAATTCTTTGAAAGAAAAGATTTGGTCTCATGTAACATGTCTTTATCACTACTTGCAAGCAAAATATCATCAACATACAGGACTAGGATGATAAATTTGCTCCCACTAACCTTTAGGTATATACATTGATCCACAACATTCTCAATAAATCTGAATTTACTAATCACATCATGAAATTTCAAGTACCATTGTCTTGAGGCTTGTTTTAGACCATAAATGGATTTCTTTAACTCACATACCATGTGTTCCTTGCCCTCAACCTCAAAACCTTGAGGTTGTCTCATAAAGACTTTAGGAAACAAGTCACCATGAAGGAATGCAGTTTTAACATCCATATGATGTAACTGTAAATCATAATGAGCTATAAGGGCCATGACTATACGAAAAGAATCCTTTTTCGACACTGGTGAAAAAGTTTCAAAATAATCTATGCCTTCCCTTTGAGTAAACCCTTTAGCAACCAGTCTAGCTTTATATCGTTCAACATTGCCTTTAGAGTCAAGCTCAGTTTTATAGACCCATTTACAGCCTACAACTTTGGCTCCTTCAGGCAATTCAACGAGATCCCATACATCATTTTTCTTCATTGATTCTAACTCATCATTCATGGCATCAAGCCACTGAGTTGAATGGTCACTTTTAAGGGCTTCTTGGAAGAACTTAGGATCATTTCCAATGCCAAGATCATAGTCAACCTCTTCAAGGTATACAAAATCATCCGATCTGTTTGGTTTTCTAGCCATCTCTGACCTTCGAAGAGGTTGTTCATTAGCAGGAGGTTTATTAGGCTCATTAATGTGAGGTTCAACATTAGGTACAATCTCAGGTGCATCAACATTCTCAATCGGATCTAAGATTTGATCCTCATCAGAAGGTACTGGTGCTACAACATTTTGAGGAACAGAAATAGAAACATGTTCTTGAATTTCCTCTATATTTATTTTTCTTGGTGTACTCCCACTATAACCGCTAGCTTTCTAAAAATTCGCATACCTTGTTTCAACAATTCTAGTGGTATGAGATGGACAGTAAAAACGAAAACCCTTTGATCGTTCATAGTAGCCTATAAAGTAACAACTTATGGTTTTAGAATTGAGTTTTTTAATATGTGGGTGGAAAATTTTAGTCTCTGCATGACAACCACATACATGCAAATAACCCAAATTAGGTTTCCTTTGTGTCCATAATTCGTAAGGCGTTTTAGGCACTGACTTACTAGGAACTCTATTGAGTATATGCACACTGCTTGAGAGCCTCAACCCATATAGACTCTGTAGAGTAGAATCCACATATCATACTGCACTCATGTCCATGAGGGTACGACACGCCTTTATGCAACACCATTTTGTGGGGTGTACCCGACATTGCATATTCACCAACGATACCATTTTCTTCCAAAAACAAGGCAAAAGGTCCAGGTGTCAATTGACCCAAATCAAAGAATTTTCCATAATATTCTCCTCCTCTATCGGATCTTACAATTTTAATTTTAAGGTCAAGTTGATTTTCAACCTCACTTTGAGACCTTAAATACATCTAGTGGCCTCGATTTATCATGAATGAGGTAGACATAGCCATATCGTGAAAAGTCGCCAATAAAGGTAATGAAGTACTTATGTCCTCCAATACTCTGAGTAGTAAAAGGTCCACAAATATCGTTGTGAATAATTTTTAAAAGTCCAAGATCTGTAGCTCCATGCTTAATACCTTTTACAAATTTTTTCCTTTAATGATTCAACACATGTGCCAAAATTTGAGAAATTTAAAGGATGAAGAATTCCTTCCTTTATGAGTCGCTCCATTCTTCTCCTAGATATGTGGCCTAAACGTTCATGCCACAATCTAGATGAATTATCATCCTTTAGTTTTCTCTTAATACCAGTTGGAACAATTATATCATTCACATTCATCGATTCTAAGGATTCTGAAAACGAAGGATCTAAACATAATTTGTAAAGGTTTAACAAACCGTAACCGACAACTTCAGAGTAAAAAGAAAGAGAGAACCTTTATTCTCAAACTTAAACGAAAAACCATAAGCGCCAAATTTAGAAACGTAAATAAGGTTTCTAGTCATATCGGGAACATAAACAAGATCAACTAAATCCAAATTGAAACCACTCTCCAAGACTAAACTAGAGTTCCAATGCCTTCAACTTGAGCTTTCTCTCCATTTCCTACTATTACGTGTCAATCTCCTTTATTTAGTTTCTTCACTGAAAGGAATCCCTCAGAATGAATTAGTAACATGCACGCATTGTACCAAGATCAATCCACCATGTGTTTAAAGGAACATTAATCGTAAAAGATTCATAACAAATATTAATTAGTGAACTACCTTTCTTCTCGAGCCACTCACGAAACTTAGGGCAATCCCTCCTCATATGCCCTTTCTCTCTACAAAAGCGACACTTGATGTTGCCAAGACCTTTTGCAGTAGAAGAGTTTGCCTTGCTCGCTTTAGTGGTAGAAATACTCTTATCCCATTCTTCTTACTTTTGGCATAAGTCTTTCCTTTTCCTTAGATGGTCCGTATGTGATGATATGTGCACTTTCAATCCTCCTGATTTAAGTCTTTCTTCTTCTTGAGCACACATGCTCATTAGCTCACTCATCTTCCATTTCACTTTCAAATAATTATAGTTGACCTTAAATTGGCCAAACCGCTACCGGCTAAGAGAAGTCATAATGAAGTGAGTGAGAAAATCTTCAAAGATTTCCATGTCCATTGTTTTAAGTTGAGCAGCCATGTCACTCATCTTCATAATGTGCTCACGTACACCACTCACACCATCATACTTAAGCGTGACCATCTTTGTGATAAGAGTTGTAGCTGTTGCTTTGAAGAACCCATAAATTGTTCTTCGATATGAGCAAGGTACTCCTTAGCATTATTAGAATCGAGAATTGCTCATGCGAATAAGGGTGCTAATGGAACCTTTCATAATCAATAGGATATGCGATTGGAACGCCCCCACGCCTCCGGCAGCTTTAGCCTCCGTGACCGCCACCAGTAATTGGTGGAGGAGCATTCACACGTAAGGCATAATCCAAATCGAAACTCCAAGAATAATGTCAATCTGCTTCTTTCCATGAGGCAAAGTTAGTACCACTCGTGGATTCAATAGAGGAAAGACAACTCGTAATAGTAGCATAGGATTAAATGTTTAAGGAAAACAAAAACAATCATCCAAATTACGACCTTAAAATCCACAAAATACAATAACAAATCATTAATGTTTAAATAAATCAAAAATAAGCGCTTTATCTATAAAAATGTAAAATACACAAAAACCTTTTTACTCGAAATCTAAAGCATCATTAATAGCCTGCTAGTTGGCCGACTATCAACATACAAGTGATCTCTCATTAAATCATTAGGAAAATCATGAAAAGTTGAAGCCGCTTAAAAATTATATCACCATTGGGAGAAATAATTCAAGTCATGCAACTTTATATTTTCGCTTTCATTATATTCAATAAACAAAAATGCGAATCTTCGCCATTGGGCCGATTTATATTTTAAATTAATGAATATCTCATGAGTGATTTTAGTGTTAGCTTAATTTGTCCAAAAATGAACTTTCGTTTAACGGGGCAGTCCAATTTTCAAACAAACAAGAATTACAAATACCGATAAAGTACTCAAAATAATTCTTTAAACTAGCATTAATATGTCACAAAATATGCATATCGATTAATTGAATTTATCAAACAAACGAGCACGATAGAGACATCAAGATATAATTCATTTGAGTTGAGATAATAAACAATAAAATCATGAAGCTCATTAACAACTAATCAAATAGCCATATTAATCATGAATTCTTTGTCAAATTAATGGAATGTACTACCCAATCGCGATTTTGAAGAAATTAAAACAGCAGCCAGTAATTTGCACAAAGGAAGAAAAAGCAGAACATGATAATGACATGGAAATAGTATCGTTCAATATCAATTGAACCCTTTAGATAATGATGACATCATTAAGGGAATGATACAACAATGAACTGTATCGATGACCCTCATCAAGCACATGAAATGTTCAACATCAATTGAACCCTTTAGATACGGGTTGATGACATCACGGTCAATAACAATCACCAAAGAAGACAATGGTACTTGACAGGTGATGACTATACAAGGAATGCAGTTTCTTGCTAACATT
>CM028380.1:69867389-69978235 GCA_013146195.2 Codonopsis lanceolata
GGCAGTAGGTTCCCTAGGGGGTGGTGAATGATGTTTTTTCTTGATCCTCTGTTGCCATTTTGATTTGATTATAGCCCAGCATGCCGTCGATGAAGGATCTTATTTTGTGAGAAGCGACGGCGTCTACCACAATGTCAATGTTGGGTAGAGGAAAGTCGTCTTTGAACGATGCCTTGTTGAGGTCGCGAAAGTCTACGCAAATTCAAACCTTTCTGTTGGGCTTTGGAACAGTCACTACATTTGACAGCCAGATCGGGTATTCTACTACCCGAATAAACTTGACATATAGCTGCTTCATGATTTCTTCTTTCACTTGTAGTGACCATTCTGGCTTGATTATGCGGAGCTTTTGTTTGACTAGCCGAACATCTGGATAAGTGGGGATCTGGTGTTCAACAATGGCTGGGTCCAACCCAGGCATATCTTCATAGGACCATGCAAATATGTCGACGAATTCTTTGAGGAGGTCAATAAGTGCCACCCTTTCAGAACCTTGTAAGTAATTGCCGATTTTGACCTCTTTGGTTTCATTGTTCAGCCCCAGATTGATGGTAGATAAGTCTTCATCTGCTGCTGATGATTGAGGCTTTTCTTGATGCTTGACTGACTTAGCGAGCTCAAGCAAATAATTTTTATTTTTTGGGTCCACTTCATTAAATGATTCATTATTAAAATTATTTAACGCGTCTTTTAATGAAGGTGCAACTAAGGAGTAAGTAAAAACATCTAGATTATCATTATTAGCAAACTGTACAGGGTTATTTACATTATTGAGGACCTGGGGATTGTAATCCTCAATTTTAGGGAGCGGATCGGTAGATGACCAATCCGTAAAGCTATAGGAAGGATGGGGGATAGTATATCCAAAACGGTCCACCATATCTGCAGTCGTCAAGAGCGGGCCGGTCGTAGTATACCAATTCTGCAGAGGCTTATCAGCAATAGACTCAAACTCAGCAGGGAGCTTTTCATAGCTAGTGCCTCCATCTATCATTCTCAGGAAACTGTCTCCCAGACATTTATTAGAAACTCCTTTTATTGAAGGGGATACTTACAACACCTTTATTCTGGCTAAATAGGTTTACTTGCCCTTTAAACTTTCTTTGCTTGATTGGTCTCAAAAATTCTTGTACCTGCCACCGTAATTATCTCGTTGTCGATAAGATCTTGAATGGCATTTCTGAGTGCGTAGCACTTGTCGGTGAGATGACCACTACAGCGATGGTATTCACAGTATTAGGCATGATTCCACGTACTAGGCAATGGATTGGGAGGTTGATAATTAGCGACGGGTTTAAGTATCTCATGGGCCCATAGTGTTTGGAATATTTCGGATCTTGGGGCAGGTAGATCATCATAGTGCCTTGGAATTAGTTATTTCCTTCCTTTTGGTCTGGGTAGAATACCAGGCTGAGGTTTGGTCAGATAGCTGGGTTGAGTTTTTTCTCTCAGGTAATATTGTACTGTGATTTGATTGCATGGACCCCTGTTTAAGGGAGGTTCTTCTTCATGTGCACAAATTATTCCCATTGGGATTCCCTGAGCCATTTGCTGAGAATAAGTATTTGAAGGATCGAGGGGAAGGTGGTTTTTCTGGTTATGGTAACATGCATTTAGGTGAAGGAGTCCAGGGTTGATTTCTGGAGGAAGGTGGATTGAAGTTATAAGCGTTTGTAATAATACTACCTTGGGAAATAAGGTTGATATCTGGTTGAGGCTAGTATTTGGTTGCTTTTTGGAGGCTTGGAAAAGGATATTTTCCGTGGTATCAGGACAATTTATTTCAGGAAGGGAAGAAATATCAGGAGCAAACTTTGGGCTTTTAACTTGTTGAGAGATAGTGGCAAGAGTTTTTGCAAAACTTGCTAAAAGATTGCCAATCACCTGGTTTGTTATTCTTTCTGCATGGACATCAAATTCTTTCTTTAGCCAGATTTCAAATCCAGAAGGAGGTGCGTACTCAGGAGTTACTTTTTCTGGTTCTCGACTGTTCTGATCATTGCTGGTTCCAGTCACAATTTGTTTATTTTTAGTAGCCATTCTGCTCAAATTTGCACCCTCTGTACTGATCCTGATACTTTCTGATCTGATCTCTATGCATGTATCCCGTATCAATTGACCAGTACTGTCTCGCCTTTCCATATTCGGGCTAGATTTCTGAGGAAAATGGTTTGAAGGTATCAGGAAGGGTTGGCTGAAGGCTTTCTGGGTTTGGAGTAGAGTGTGCCTTTATTAGTATTTTATTATTATTATTATTCATTTTTTCCTACAATTGACCGGACAAGCACCTGTTTTGTTTTGACAGTCTCAGGACTATTCCTGGAACAATGAATTCTTTCTCTAGAGTATATGACCTTCGTAGTCCACCTGCCTTTCGTCTCCCTAAGATTGGACTGATCTCAGGCGAAGGGCCTATACTCTTTTCGGGATCCACCATTCAAAATGGTCTAAGTCGAACATCAGAAAATAATCAGTCAGCCCCTGTGTATATTTTCATTCACATTTTTTTTTGTTTGCACAGGGGCTGACCAATGATTCATAGATGCAAAAACTGATCGGTTCAAGAAGTGTCCTGAGAATCTATATGCAATTTAACGTTGGCTGATACATGGGGTAGGCTGGCCATGGTGTAGGGTAGCAGTTCGGAATATATCTACATGCGTGCGCGTGTGTGTGGCATCTAGAAAGAAGTAAAATATTTTTTTTTCCAGATATGAAGTAGTAAATAAAGCAGATATGGTCTGTCTTGCTGTTTTTTTGTGGATTTTCTTGGCTTTTTAGTTTGAGCGTGAGCAAGCAACCAATCACATCAAAAAATGGAAAGAAAAGTGAGAAATCTATCTATTCCTATTAATTACATATTGGTCCTAGTCCCCAAAATAAAATGACAGAATTAAAGAAAATATGTACATATTTTGTGCGATGAAAATAAAGCACGCAGAGCAAATATATAGTATATAGAGCATAAATGAGGCAATAATAAAATAAAACCCCAGCCCTAGCCCTTTTGTTATGCTGCTCGGAAATCTATATTATTCTTTCTTTTTTTGTTTTTTTTAAATATACCTGTAATGGTAACTGGAACGAAACTGCTGCAAGATGGAGGATCATATCCACAAATATATACACAGATATATAAGAACGCAATATTTAAAATGCTAAAGAAATATAACAAGCATATTTTAGCCAGAAACTAAGAAAACTGATTTTTTTTTTGTGAAAACTGAGTCTAGCCCTCCATTTTTATATAAAATAAAAACGACGTCCCCAGCAGAGTCGCCACTGTGGGTGCCCTGGAATGCTCCTAGACCCCGCACGCCCTTTTCTAGGGGAGCGCAGCGTGCGAAAGGACATCATGCTTTCCATTCCATCCACCCTTGTTTAGTGGAAGACGAAATTAAAAATGCAGAAAATGTATTGTCAAAAAGTGCGTTGAATACATCTCGGTCACTGAGTAAGCTTTGGTCCATTATGAGAGCTTTGGATTTTTCCGTATCTCACCCTCCCTTTTTTATGGGAAAATAAGATACAGAAAACGCATCACCCTTTTCATTCTCATCGTCCCTTGTTTAGGGGAAAACAGAAAAGTGCAAAAAAAAAAAGATGTTGCGAAGGCGCGTGGGAACACGCCCTGCCTCACTATGGACTTTTTAAAAATTGTCTTAGGTCATTATGAGTGCATTGGATTTCTCCGTATCTCATCCTCCCTTGGTTAGGGGAAAACAAGATACAAAAAATGCATCACCCTTTTAATTCCCATCGTCCCTTGTTTATGGGAAAACGGAAAAGTGCAAAAAAAGGATGTTGCGAGCCTCACAATGACTTTAGACTTATTTTGGATTGCTATGAGTGCTTTGGATTTCTCCGTATCTCACCCTCCCTTATTTAGGGGAAAACAAGATACAGAAAATGCATCACCCTTTTCATTCTCATCGTCCCTTGTTTAGAGAAAAACGGAAAAGTGTAAAAAAATGATGTTGTGGGACTCACTATGATCCAAAATATTATAACAAAGTCGCCATCTTTATTTTAAGGAGAAATAGAGAAAAACCAAAAAATAACCAGAGTTTGTAAAAAGATGCTCAGAGGCTAAGTTAAGAGGTGGGAAGGGGTTAGGCACCCAACTCGCTCTTTCGGTCTCAAAAATAGTTTTTGGCTAAAATATGATTTTATTATATTTATCTAGCAAATGAAATAAAACATTAAAAGCAGATATATCTGTATCTACATTATTTACAGACTTGTAGCCGGCTCCTTCCGATAATTACAAATACATTTAAAAATATTTGGCCACAATAATGGTTCTTTTTAATGCTATTTTCTATAGAAATCCAGGTAGCACAACGACTTATATTTTTTACATTAGACCGGATGAAAATAACATTTTTTTATATAAAAAACTCTTAAAAGTTTACCTTTAAGAGCGTAAGGTGCGCTCGCTCTGTCCTTCCGGGAGAGGGAGTCTTTTGCTGCTGCTGCGATTCGGGCAGAATAATTGCTCCCGAAAGTTGCTTTCAGGCACCTTAAAACGGACGGAGCAACTGCTTGCATTTTTGCTGTTGTTTGCTTGTTGCTGGCGGAAATCGAGCAGAGCACCTGCTTGCTTTTGGCGGATTTGGCCTCTGGATTCGGGTATAGCAACTGCCCTTTTTGAGATTTTTAGACTGGGGAAATAGGGTGGAATCCTAGCTGGAAGGCTAAGGTTCACTTTGACCGGTTGGATTTGAGTTTGAAGGAGATTTGGCAGAGCTTCGAGGCTTATAGGAGGGGGGATTATTTCTATCTCACGATCGCTCTCTACTGCGTAAAATAAACGTTGTGCGTTATGGGTGAGAAATTCTCGGCCCTCAATTCTGAAGCCGAGCACTCGTATTTATAGGCTAAAGAAGGGACTCATTCGGCATTAAAATTTCTTCTTTGTGCTTCATCAGATTGTACCGTACGCTTGAGAGCTCGTACTAATTCTCAAATCGTAAAGCACTATTTGGGCTTGGGCGCCGACCCCATGGGATCTGGGCGCCGCGCCCTCTTTGAGTATGGGTGGCGCCTGGATTCAAAATTAGCCTCATTTTTTACAGTCTAGCCCCTACATTTCACTGTTTTACGCATCGTGCTTTGTCTTTTGCATTTTTAAACCCTGTAACTTGACATTTGTTAAGTTTCAACATGTCTTGATATCGCATGTCATGTTACATAACAGAGGGTACGAAATTTGGGTGTCTACAGAAGGCTGCTGGAAATACAGTGCATGAGAGGCATGCTGCAACTCATCAAGTGTAGGCTACTGAAACACAATTAATAAAAAGAATCAAAATTGAGAAAGGGCAGCAAGTCAGAAAATCAGAAAGAAATAAGATGAACATTTGGAAGAAGAAGTGTGAGGAAACAAATGGAATGACTATAGAGATAGATTAATGTATATAATAGTATGATTGTTTTTCTTGTTTTTGTTGATGTTTGGTGGATGATGGCATGATATGGTAGTTTTGTTGATGTTTGGTGGATGATGACAAGGTTGTATATGTTTGCTAGTTTTTGTTAGTTGACAATGATCACATGTAAAACAGATAGTTATTTTTTGGGAAGGTTGTATATGCTTGGTGGATGATGGTAGGGGGATTGATACTTTAGTTTTGGCAAGGTTGTTTATGTTTGCCATTTTTTTGGGAACTTGATACTTGAAATGTGTATCTATCTGGGTATGTAATGACACAATTGGTGTGTTAAATGAAGTAGTTGGTTCTTAAATTATACTTGGCATGTTGTTTTAGTAAGTAAATTTCATGCTTCTCTTCAAATGTATACTTAATATTAAGAGCACCATTAGAACAAAGTACCACGTACTTCAAAAAAATTAATAATACATACCAAGTTCCATAAACAAAATTCTTCATATCACATTTTTTAAACACAATTACAAAATTGTTCAAAAAATAGTGTCTACAAAGTACTTTTAAGTACCACATATATAACATAAGTTACCATGATCTTGTCCTAACATACTCTACCATACTATATTATATCACTGACAACCTATCCCAACATGAATTGTGGAGTCATTTTGACATTTTTGTACACTAAGAGCCCAATGACAATGAATAATATAATCACCATCTCTTTCCAACTAGTCGCAGCCAACTTTGTATTCAAAATTGCATTTTGTTCCTTCAATCTCCAAACTTCCACTTTTAAATTTAATATCTTCAGTTTTTCACTTGCAAGCTTGGATGACATTGTCTTCATCTCAACCTCAGTATTCTTAAAATCATTGAGCAACTCTCTTACTCTTTGAGTCATTGGAGGGTCATAACCTGCAAAGAAATAACATCTTTTTAAATCATCCTGCTAGGAACCAAAAAAAGTAACCAATATTGTTCACATAAATTAACAACAAACAAGAAAAATCATTCAATTTCACATGGTCTTGACATAAATACAATATTCAATAAAAATCATTCAATTTCACACAGTTTTGACAAAAACTCATGGTCACATAAATTTTTAAAAACCATTTTTAATTAATATATTAAGCCTTAAATTAATGTCAATAAACACCTAAATTCTTGAAATCCATTTACCAACTTCAAATTTCAATTTCAAGAACCAAATAAAAAACCTAACTTCATTGTTCTAAAAAATCACATACCTTTCAGTTTGGGCATTCAAAAAACCTCATATCAGGATGTTCTTCAGTCCAGGAAGTCCACATACGAGCCCTAACACAGCAATCACAAAACCTTTCTTCAATCAAATTAGTTGAACGTGTTGTAACTTGAATCAGACCTCCTTTATCTTTAATTGAGCTCGAATTAGAGCTCTTCTGCCTCATAGATATCGATTTGCTAAACACACGAACAAATCTGGACTGAATTCCTTAGCTCTCCTTCGTCATTGTTGGAAGCAAACAGTTGACTTCATAATTATAACTTCGTCAGTGTTGGTGAACTGATGAACTAAGGCAAGCAAGGGGAAGGTAAATGTAAAGAAAACGAAAACATGTGAGTTGCACATGCAATCAATAAGGGTAGTTTCAGGTTTTCAATAATTTATTAAACATTTCATCAAAAAAATTGTATGGAATGATGAACGTGAGATATAATGCAAAGTGTAATCATCTAATTAAGAAAAAAAAAAGAAAGTAAAATGACCTTATTGAGAAAAGCTGGAAAGTAGGGTGAACAAATTGCTATTTAAGTCAAAAGAAAAACAAAAATACTAGGGGAAGAATCACTCGAATTTACAACCTCGAATTTACTCGAATTTACAAAAATACTAGGTCCATCTCCCCCGCGTCTAACTAAACCCTAAAAGACCACGCCTTTTCTTTTGCAGCACTCGAATTTACAACCTCAATGGGGAAGAAGCGAAAACACAGCGAGACCCAAGTTGCGCCTGTTGTAAAGAAGGATGAAAATGCGCCGGAGAGACCTAAACGAACACTTTTGGGCTGGAAAGACAAGGTCGAGGAAACCAAAGGTGAAGAAGATTCAAAAGTTTTTCGAAACAAAGAAAAGGTCTTGGTCACTTGTTCCCGCCGCATTAGTTTCCGGTACAAATCAATCTTTTATTGTTTTCTGAGTATTTTTAGGTGTTAATTTCAGATAAGTTAGTGATTTTTTCTGTGATTTTATTTAGGTATCGGCATTTGATGATGAATATGGTATCGATTTTACCGCACTGCAAGAAGGATAACAAAGTTGAGTCCAAAGCAAGTAAAGGGGCAACTTTAAATGAGCTTGTTGAGCTCAAGAACTGTTCTTCTTGTCTCTTCTTTGAGGTGAGTTTTCATGATTGAAGTATTTTTTCCTCTCTTGTTATTGCTGATCAATGCTGTTGTGTATGAATTTTTGATTGCTTATTGTAATAGTGGGTTTTGCAATACTTGTTCCTGTTCAATTGTTTTTTTTTTATCTTACTCCTCCTATTCCACCCGGACAGTCTATTTGAATTTTTTAATATTTGAGAACCTTACAGCTCGGTGTAACCATAATAATACACATGCTGTTGCTGTATCAAACTTGTTTATTGCACGACGAGGGTTAAAGTCAGTGTTACAACTTACAAGAAGTGCAAGCTTAACTTTCAAAATGAGAATCTTTAGGACTAACATCATCAGTGGAAAATAAGACTCTTTGAGTGGAATGGAGGGAGTAATTTATTTAAAATATTCTTGGTGAATTAAACTCGTTTGGCTTGTAACTGTTGCGAAATATGTTGGGGGCTCTGTTGTTCTTAGCTTAACCCATGATCACTTCTTACTTTTTTATGTCTATTTCAGTGCAGAAAGCAGAAAGACCTTTACCTATGGATGGCCAAGTGCCCAAATGGTCCATCTGTGAAGTTCTTAGTTAATGCAGGTTATTTCTTGTTTCCAAGTATATTGGGTCCTATAAATTCTTAATTGGATTCGTACTTCTTGTATTCCAAGTCCCTGGTCCCTGTTTTCTGACTGACAAGCTGGGACTTAGGCTTATGTTTTATCTATTCATAAGTATTGATTGCTATTATCCTAACTACCAAGTAGTCCAAGTATATTATTGAAATTTATTTTGTTTCTTTAGTGCACACAATGGAAGAGTTGAAACTTACAGGAAATCATCTCAAAGGTTCTCGCCCTATTTTGACTTTCTCAACCAATTTTGACAAAGACCCACACTGGAAAATTTTGAAAGAACTGATCATGCAGGTATGTCCTCTACTCTCTTTATGAAACTTGATGCCTGGTCATGCTGACGAGTAGCAAGTTTTTAAAAAGAAATGTTGCTGTCCTAATTCTGCTATATTAGAAGCCACAGTAGTACCCCCTCCGTCCCAGGAAATGAATTACATTTGAAAATCCAAAGTATTTAAAATCGTAGTTTGCCTTTCTATTTTTCTTTTAATTTTGATGCAAGACCACTACAATGACTGGGATCTTTAAGTTATTGACTGTTGTTGGATTTGGAGGTTAAAGGGTAGTATATTTGGCGCTAGAATTATAAGGATTAGAGTTTCAACTAAGGCTTACCTATGCTGATTCGGGGTTTGAAGCGAAAAGACTTCACGTCTGATCTGATTTCCAGAGCTAGAGCAGAAAGGAAATAAAGAAGGAGAACAATTTGAAGATAGGGTATAAACAAGTATAACTGGAAGATAGGCCTGGTGAGTGCCCTTGCCATCTCTCCCACCCCTATGGGTCATACTTACCTATCAAAAAAACAAAGATAGGCTTAGTGATACAGGACCAGTGGACCACAACAACAGGGATGAGTTAAGCCATTGACTTCTTGTTGAATTTGGGGGCTAAAGGGGAATGAAAATATTTTTGGGCTAGGATTACAAATTTACGATGATTAAAGTTTCAACGAGGGTTTGCCTATACTGATTTTGGCATTCTGAAAGAGAAGACTTCAGTATTTTCTGAATTAGAGGAGAAAGTAAATGAGGAAGGAGAACAACTAGGAGATAGGATATGATAGGCAATAGGCCTAGGCCTAGGCATCACACCTAGGTTCCATAAGCATCACACCTGAATGAAAGATGCATCTCACATCAAAATAATAAGCAGAAATATTATGTACTTTCAGATTATCTGAACCAATACAAGATAGTTTAAATAGGACCAAGGCTTGGTTACAAGACAAATTGTAGCCGAAGCATTTACTATAACTTAAGCCAAAAACTGCCCACACAGCCCAGACAGCACATATTACACAACTTCCTTATAGAACAAGTTTTCAAGAATACAATTGATAATTAATGCAGGCATATCAAATATTTTTTGGGACTCTGGAACTGCATCAAATTACATTAAAGTTGTACTCCATTGATGTGAAGCTTTGTAGGTTAAATTGTAAAACACCAGACTCTTTTTCTGGGACAAACCAAAGATGGAAAGTGAGACCCTTTTTATTTTTATTTTTGTCAAAGGGAGTAATAAATTTAATGAATCCAAACATTTTATTGTCATATGTTGTGAACTTGATTCTCTATGAGAGTGAAAATATATGTTATTGCTACAAATATCTAGGGAGCTTAAACAATTTCTGGTATTTTAGATTTGGCTGTAAAACTGATTGATTTCTTCATTTATATTAAGTCATCATCATAGTATTTCTTAAGATTATAATGTTCAAATGTAGTCCTCTGTAAATTCAATCCACTCGCTTCACTTTTTAACACAGCATCTCTTTGCTGCAGCACAGCTTCACTAGTGATTCCAATCGTTAGTCCAGCATTTACATATCTGCTCCTTTATGTTGCACCTTCTGGATGATTCTTCTTTCTTATACCCTAGAAATCTGATTTGTCGTCTTGCTTATGTGTTACTTCAAAAAATAAATAAAAAATAAAAAGCTTCCTAACTTATCTGGCCTGCATGCAACTGCATGCTAAAATCTCCTAATAGGCTATAATGACATCATTCTGCATATCCTTTTTCCTCTCATCTGGCAGATATTTGGAGTTCCCAAGGAGCACAGGAAATCAAAGCCTTACCATGACCATGTATTTGTTTTCTCAATTGTTGACGACCACATATGGTTCCGGAATTACCAGGTTGGTGATGAATATATTCATTAATATCTTATACTTGTTTTATGAGTGTAGTATCAAACTGATTACTTATCAAAAAAAAATGAGTGTAGTATCAAACTGGTTATTGTAAACCCTTCCGCACTCTTAAGCTCGATCTGATTTCAGTTTATATAAGCAAGCAAGTTCCTGTACAAATGCAATCTACATAGAGTTTGATGTGGGAACAAAAAACAGAAAAAAATTCTTGGGGTATTGAAGGGAGTCAAATGGCAAGCCTTTACTAAAGTCTACTATATTTTCATTGATTTTCTATGCCTAGATACTGCTGCCATTGGTACATGCAAGTTACTTGGTCTACGCTCCACAGTGAACAACGGGAATACTAGTGAAACTTTTCTATTTCAGCAAATTACTGCTGCTTCATGAATTGTCCTATTAGGAGATATTGTTGAACTGAGAATTCATGTGGATCTGAGAGGCAGTTCCTTCTGAAATTTCTCGTAGAGAAGGTCTTGGGATTTTATTTTCCTCCTGTTATAGAAAATCAGTTTTAGAAGGTAGATGCTGCTGTGGAATAAGGTTGTTCCTTGTGATACCGTTCCTTAAATTACTTGGATCTGTTTTTGAAGTTATTTGTAGCAAATGAGATGAATATGCAGGATGATCGTATGGCTTCCTTTTATTCCTTGATGTTGGTTATGTGGTGGCAGTATGCACAGCCACATGCCAACAGTTACACGCTTTACTAGGCATCTCTACTGGCAGCATATATATGGCTGTGTGTGGCTGTGTCCAGTGGATCCAGTTTGTAGAACATGAGAAGGCAACTCTTTGCATTGATTAATATCACATGACTGCCTTGTTCTTTCTTGTCCATGTACTGATAAGGATTACATTTTTATGTCAAGATGTTATTTGAAATGATATTGATCTTGGTGTTTTACTTTATGGAACAGATATCTTGCCCTCATAATGCAACAGATAAATTAGATCGTGGAGCCCTTGATAAATTGACCCTTGTTGAGGTTTGCATTGATTAAACTCTTAATAGAGACATTAAGATAACATAAAAGTTAACTTATCAAAAAAAAAGATACATAAAAGTTACTGCAGACAGAAAAATTACTGTTTCGTTTGCAGGTTGGCCCGAGATTTTGTTTAAACCCCATCAAGATATTTGGTGGCAGCTTTGGAGGACCAACTCTATATGAGAATCCATTCTATGTCTCACCAAATCAGGTTAGTGTGAACTCTAATTTGTTCAGATTGAGTTCGTAGACTGCTTTCAAATGGTAAGGATTGAACAAACAGTTGTGCACTTGATGACGTGGAAGTTGATATGATTGGTCACGTATCTTGCAGTTCCCATTTCTTTGTTGTAGGATCTACACACCCCAATTATAACAATCCTCTTCATTTTGAGCTGAACATTTTGTGAAATATCATGCCACTTCAGCGTCGCCGATTTGCCTGAGTCTCCTATTAGCCAGAACCTTATATTTGCTTCTCTTTTGTGTGCTTCCAGATTCGTTCATTGGAGAAAAGGCAAAAGGCTGGCAAGTACGCTAAAAAAGTCAAAGCCAAGACCAGAAGAAAGATGCATGAGCAATTAAATCCAATGGAGCAGGATGAGTTTGCGGACATGTGGAAGGAATGATGGATCGCTCAACCAAAGAGTTTGCAGACATGTGGAAGGAATGATGGATCGCTCAACCAAAAGATGCAGATTTATCATTCTGTATACCTGTATGCAAGAGGCTTCTTTGTTCACCTTGTATACTGTATGCTAAGGGAAAATTTTGATCGATATTGTAAGTGCCTTATTATGCTTCGACTCCAATTTCAATTGGATTTCTAGTTATGTGAAGATATACTCTTTCTTGATGACATTTATGCAATACTTTGGTAGCCAGACCCTTCTCAACTGTTGTTGCTCATTCAAGCATCTACCTTAAACTGCATTTAGTTTGCCAACTGCATAAGACCAGATGTGCTGGATGAGGTCTTCACATCGTTGACAGGAATGCTTGCAAACCGTCTGTACCATTGCAAATGATGAATACAATGCTCTTGATCTTGCACAATGGCTATGGTTAACCTAGATCCATAACCAGATCTAATCGAGCAGTTAACAGATCAATTCTTTGGTGTTTGGTGGATTGATTTGTTCCATCTATTTCTATATTCACAGATTGAAATTGTTGTGCCTCAAACGTTCAGAAACTGCTCCCTATCGCAAAGGTTCATTTAGTCTATTAGGACTAGTCATTTTATTAAAACTGAACCAGCTTGAGCTTGTCAACCGCCGTTGGTTCCAACTCGAGCCCAAAGAGATATAATTATAAACTGGTTTGGCTTGGCTACGAACCGTATACAGTACCGCAGGTCTGCCAGGATTGAATAAACTCGTTTATCACATGATGTATGTATACAGCTTATGCACGAGTTTATTTTTGGCTCGTAGGTCTACACTTCATAGTTTATACATGGTTTTTAACATTGGCTTATGTTCGAACGTGTTTAGCTGGTTCATGAAGTACTTGAGTTCAAGTGGAAATAAAACCTCGACTTGGGTAAAGCTCGAGAACTGCTCGTGCTAGATTAAACTCAAATGGCCAAGCGTGTACACGTGAAAGTCAGCTCGTTTGCAGTCGTAATGATTTTGAACAGAAATAAAATAAATTAAATATTCAGCCACGAACCAAGAATTATCAATCACATTTTTATACAATCACGTCACTGAAGATGGTAATCAGTTTTATGAGAATCAGAACATATCAATCTTTATATTAGATTGTGCAAATTTCACCGTCATTGATAGAATGGTCTGAAAGGACAAAGAAGAGTCTTAGTTGTGCATGAATTATTTAAAGTCATTGTATACACTCAAATTCCTGGAGACGCACAAAACTAATTAGGCATAAGAAAAGACAACGGCAAAGCGATAAGGAAAAAAGCTATCGTTGATCAGTAATGAGAGTCCCACTCGGTCCAGTTTGCTTCACTCCCCCTGCGGGGGATGCTGTTGACCCTCGTGAAAGTATCAACCTTGAAGTTGGCTCCACACATAACCCCTTCACTATCCACCCTTGGCATTGCTTTGATCTTGTTCATTGGATGCTCAAAGCTCATTAATCCTCCCTCACTGTGGAACATACATCCTGCCACAACCATCCATTATCTCCATTAGAGTTGATACATACACTTCTTAAGGCCATACATACACATATACGAGTGTGTGCGTGCGGGCACAGCACGTGCAGTGCACGTGTTCGTGTGTGTGTGCGTACGCATGTGCGCAGTCTACCAGCACTGGGCCAGGGAATGCATGCGTCACTTTTTTTGATTCTTTATCATTTATTCATTCATTCTTGGTGTTCCAAGTTTGCTATCGACTTTGAGGCAACTTTACACCAGCTATTGGGTTAACACGACAATTTCGTTTATCTAAGCCAGGTTTAAGTCATTAAACGTATAACTAAGCGTGACCCACGCACAGCGGATTTCTTACCTTTTGGGAAAGGTGCAAACGACTTGGCACAGCCAGCTTTGATAACCTCCAAATCGTCAGATATCACAACAGAGCCATCTGCGGCAATACCCCAGTATAGCTTAACTACTCCATCAGAACCCTACAACCAAAATAAAATTTTATTAGATACTATTCCAACATCTAGAAGAATAAACATAACCACTAAAAAAACTTGAAATCAGTAAAATTTACAAGCATAGTTAATTAACGAGATCTACCAGGGCAGTAAAAACGGTGCCAGCCTTGCTGTCATAGACAACAAAGGCAAAGCTTCCTTCAAGATCCTTGATGACCTGATCGGCTGGGTAGGGACCTCGGTCGCGAAGGGTCCGATAAGCTTCAATGACAAACAATGCCTCGTTTGTGCCCTTCGATAAACCATACTGTTTAATTTGGGCACAAAGGTTGTTCAAGCTACCCATGAAAAGGCAATATATGTCCTCAAATGCGCAAAACAACCTGCGAGAGCAACAAAGAAATCATTCACAAACTCGGCTCAAGTCATGAATATTGAGATACAACTTAAGTTACACATAGCACACCAAAGTTTAAATCTCATTTCATTCTAGTCCTGATGTTTCAATTTAATTGCGAACTCCTTCGGTCAAATAGTCCCACCCAATGGTCCAAGATTTCTATTTGAAGCTTGTGTGTGTACGCACGGGCACGTGTGAGAAACCATTCTAACTGTTAAAGGTGTAGCTGTCCAACCATAGCCCTCCTCATACTACTCTTGAACACTGTCGAGCAAATATAATACTCCGTCCGTCCAAAAATTACTCTTAATTAATAATTTCCTTTTTAGGACAACACTTTGACAATTTTACACTTACTTCTTCATACTTTAATTATGAACCACATATACATGGACTCTAAATGAAACAACACATTATATCAATATTAATAATAAAAGTCAATTGTTTTTTCTTAATTCGTGCGCACAATAATTTTGTTACGGAGAGGGTATTTAGATATATGGTGGTGATGTGAAGTGGACCATGGTGATGTGAAGTGGACCAAACATTGCATTTTCTCAATTTCCTACCAACCCAACTGAGGTGCCAAACGGCCCAAACCCAAAATCTTCCCATGTGTCGGGCACATGCCAAATCATGTGCAGGGCACGCGAGAGCCCGCGTGCCTGACGCACAAGCATTCCGCCTAAATACAAGACAACATCCAAGTCTTGTAGTGGCCAGGCCGATGATTCTCTGTCTCCGCCACACTAATTCTACTGTAGTGGCTAGGAAGTTTTCTTCTTTTCAACTTTTCATATGTTATCAAATTCCTTTCAATTTCTTGCTACTTTAAGTCGGTAGATGTGTTAAGCCCTTATTTTGGAATGAAGTGTTTTGTTTCTTTTTATTTTATATTTTATTTATTTAATTTTCAAAATATAAAAAAGAAATACCCTAAAACGGAATAGCCCCATACGATATAACTGGCCTAGGGCCCTGAATTTCGAAGGGTCGGCCCCGCAAATATACACCTGAGGTCCTAAATAAATTAATTCCTTCTTCTATTAATTGTCCACCAGTACTCTTGTCCCGATGTCAGTCAGTTTGGTAATTTATCGATAAATAACGGTGCCAGTATGAGGCGTGATGATTGGTAAGGAAATTCTCCGACCAAACGAGTTCATATTTGAAAGATCGAAAAGTCTAATACTTAAGCTCGAAATCCAAAAGATGGGTCGGGTTGAGTCATTGGTCGTCAAGTGCTGTGAGGAAGTCTGCAGAAAAAAGGGAGTGAACCCCTTCCATCCCTCCCGCCCTCCTAATTAGGTTTGAAGAATATATATATCACAAAAAGAAGTGACATTATATCTGCAATGATGCAACTTTATAGCTAAACAAATCAATTTGAAGTAAATAAACGTAACATTGATAACGATTATGATTATGATTATATATATAGAATATATACTGGCAAGAGCAAGAGAGATCAAGAAATAAATACTTATGATATGAAGTAGTAGATGTAATTAATTAGTACCTCTGATGAACGGGGAAAGGGGTGTCGGGGGGTCGAAGATAAGCAAGGACGGCGGCATCTCCGAAGCTCATAGAGAAGGTGTTTGAAGGATGAGCAGACAGAAACTCGTTAAGGGTCTCCTCCGGTAACTTTGGTTTCTTCGATGCATTTTGAGAAGCTGGGCTGTTGAGCTCCTCCGGTGGATGTGCAAACGCCTTGTGAAATATTGCCAACATTCTCTCTCTCTAAAAAAGAAACGGAACTAACATGGAGTTTGAAGAGTGCTTTGTATTTAAAGACAACGTTTTTGTGGAGGAGGTATTTATAGGTGTAATTAAATTTAAGATTACAGTCTGAGAGCAGAGAACTAATTATGGAAACCGTTTGACTGTTCGAGGAGGGAGGTTTGGCGGACGGATATGGATCAGGGATGGGGATGGGGATGGTGGTGGCAGTTTTATCTTTTTACTCCAGTTACGTGGATTTTAATTTATGATGTGGTCCAGATGCATAATTGTTTTATGGACGATACCTCTTTTCTCGTACTTCGAGCTGTTTTTATCTTTATCTATCTTATTCTTTCTTACCCCTACTTTCTAAAATTAGCTATATCCCCCTTCCTCTCAGTTTCTTGACATTCTTGGAAAGATATATATTCTCCCCCAAAAACCTAGAATCTTGTAACACTGTCCCTCCCACTATTCCTTACATGAGAGGTCCGGAGAAAACAAAAATCTTAGGTGCGTAGTCTTAGCTTATAGAATTATAAAAAATGCTAAGAATAGGATTCATGGATTGGCATAAAAAACTTGCACTAAATTGCTAAATAAAATCGCTATTAGTTCTTCATTTTTCATCTCTAACCTTCATTGTACAATATTTGATACATGTCAGACCAAAAAAAAGAAGATATCCCCTCACTAATTGCACCTCTTATTTTGTAGTTGCTCTAGGCTCTAGCTCGATGCAACGAAAACAATTGCACCTCCATAGAGCAGTGTTGTAGCAGTAAAAGAAAAGAAAATGAATGGAATGTGGAAATAGCTAAAGCTTGAGGGGTAAACAGAACTAATGGGATACCTTTAGTGGGAAATGGAAATGAAGATAGGGTTTTGGATTGGAAATAAATATCTTATCCAAAAGTACTGACATTGTGACAGACAGACATGATCGAGTCAGGCAGTCTTATAAAGCTGAGCAGCCAGTGTATTACTATTTCTGTGAAACCTGTGGGCATTTGCCTCGTCACCATATTCCTGCAGACAAACAAACAAATTTCAATTCAAGACTATTATCTCTACGTTTTCAAATTGCAAATTGCTCTTGCCCACCTAGAAATATTCTGAAAATTAAAAAAAAAAGGCGTTAAGCTCTCGCTAGAAGGAGGGCTTGAACCTCCGACCTTGTGGTTAACAGCCACACGCTCTAACCAACTGAGCTATTCCAGCAATTTGTACAATCTTTTAACAAGCTAATATATAATTCCTTCGATCCAGACAGAGCCCCTAATAAAAAATCCATTTTTTGAAGAAAATATCAGTGATAAAATGACACTTTTATACCTTAATTTTTTAAAATGGACCTTTTAAGTGAAATAACTCAAAATAGAATAGCGATCTCTTTACTCGAAACGGAGGGAGTAGTATTTAATCTTTGCTTCTTTATCTTATGTGATGTGAGATTACAACAAGAATATATTTAAATGCTATCCCTTCTGTTTCGGACAAAAAGTCCCAGTTTGATAATCAAACTTTATAAGAGAATGACATTTTTATATCTTAATTTTTAAAAATAGATTCTTTAAATGATATACAAAAATGAAATAGTATATTCTTTGCCAGAAACGGAGGAGATATTTTTTCACATGTAGGCTCTAAGAGCATCTCCAATAAGGGTGATTCTTAATCCAATTTTTAGTTGGGTCCTATTGTCACCTACATATTTAAAAAATTTCTTCTCTATCCTGTTACCAAATCATCCACTTTATTTATACTATTTTTTTTATTTTTATACTTTTCAAACAAATTAATTAATTTGTATATTATCTTATAAATAAATTAATTCGTTTTTAATTTTAATAAATATATTAATATTTATAAATAAAATAATTTAATATGTTTATAATTTTAATTGTAATACTAAATATTACAAATAATTTTTTTTAAAAAAGATAGTAATTTATAAAGTCGTTTACAAAGTTGTTTCAAAAGACAAAAAGGAAAAAAAAAGAAAAAAAGTTTGAAACAAAGCACAACACGCACCAAGTGGTACAGGGGAAGAAATTGTATTTTCTTTTCTTTCTTTGAAGCAACGGTCGGTTTATAAAAAAATACTCCATCCGTTTCTAAATTATTGTCCTCATTTTCCTTTTCATCTATCTCAAAATAATTATTCAGATTGAAACTTACATTTTTAGAAAATTATTTTTACCACTTTACCCTTACTTTTTCATTCTATTTTATTTATGAGTCATATACACATAAAATTTAAAGAAAACTACACATTAAATCAATATAAATAATCAAATCAATTATTTTTTTTTAAATTGTGCACCAGATCAACTAAGCCGATTATTTAGCGACTTTGTACAAAGCAAATCAACAAAATGGTAGACAGGTGGGGTCGGGGAGTCAACAACCCTTCATGCGATTTAATTGTACGTGATATGCACGCTCCAATTGGAAGGGGTGGGGCACCTCACTCTCCATCTCTTCGGGTCTCTCTTGTTTACCAACCGGGAATTGCTCTAAAAAAATTTAATCCAATGGTTGGGTGAATTTTTACCCAAATAAAAATTGGGTAAGAATCTCCGATTGGTGATGTTCTAAGCATCTAAGAGCAATTCTAATGGGATTTGGGTAAAGCTTTACCTGTATACTCTAAAGCTTTATTATCATTGGAGGCTTTCATCTCATTACTCCAAAATTGCAATAATTTCAAGATCTTGAACCCATTTAAAGCATCTATGTCATAATACTTTTATCATTTTTAATGTTATAGCAGCGTTATTTCTTGAATAGGTAGGAATGAAGATATTTTTTTTAAAATAAAATATTTAATAATGGGTTCATATTATAAAGTTTTTATGATTTTATGTATAGTAAAAAACATATTTATAAAGAAAATGTTTATAAACTGATGATGTTGCAGGAGGAATAAACTTTTTGAAAGATTTATGACTATGAATGCGCTAAGCTATTTCAGCAACTTGTTAGCAGCTGTCAATCGTCATTTACAAAACTCCCATCTTTATAGCACCTTACCTTTCTAAAACTCCCAAGGTTGAAGCTTTCCAATAGTTGTACACTACAAAATCATGTGGTTATGAGTGTCAATCGAAAAAATAAAAGAAAATTAGCTTCAGCCTGTTAACCACTAGAATATCATATAATATCCATCTTGTGAATGAAGACTCATCTCGTGTACGAGATGGTGGTGGCGGGGCCATAGTACGATGATCGAGGTTCATTGCCACCATATAAAGTACCGTGAAGACGATGGTGGGTGTGGCAACATGTAACTGGATGAGTGGTGGTACGGTGGTAATGCAGCTGCACGTCCTCGTCTGTAAAAGCAATCGTTTTTGTCATCGCTATAAGCTTCATGGCGTCTAACTCCCTCAGTCTTATAAGCTTCATGGGTGTTTGTCTTGATTTTTTTTTCGTCCGTCTTAAATTAATTGTCTTATTTGAAACTTTTTATTTTATAACAACACTTTTGTTATTTTATACTTACTTTTTCATTATACTTTAATTATGGTTCACATACACATAAAATTTAAAGTAATTAAACTACATATCAAATTAATATTAATAATCCAGTTAAATTTATTTTCTTAAACCGTATGCTAAGTCAAACAAGACAAAAATTTTGGAACGGAAGGAGTAATATATAAAGCTGAACATAAAACAAGAAAGCACAACAAAAACCTAGGAGCCAAATATTACACCTCTACAAACCCACATCGCCTATGGACAGATATATTTAGAATTAATTATGGATCGGTATATTTTCTTAAATTTGTAACCGTTCCACTATTCTCTTTTTTTTTAAAAAAATCGCTTAAGTCTATTTTTATAATTGTTTTCCAATATTGACCGTCTTCTTCACATCCGGTTGAGTCTCTTTTCTCTATTGTTGACCTCTTTTCATCTTTTCTAATTATTTCCTCAATAGCTTGATCATAGATGAACCACATGACCCACCACATATCAAAAAACGATGTTCAAACACTGTTTTGAGCTTCAAAAGTTTTCTGATGCTCAATTTTTACACACAGATTTAGGAGCAGTGTTCAATTTATTCATTCCGACGTCAAATTTGTCTATTTTGGTGCCCACCTCTGTTGATATTTGGTGGCAGTGTTTAATTATTCATTAAGAACCCAATTTTATCCATTTCGATATTGAAGAAATCGCTTGCAGACTAATCTATTATCAATGCGCACAACCTTATGATGCTTAGTTTGGAGTCAAAATGTCAACTGTGTGCATGAAATTCGAATAGAAAAGTACAATACAACAATGACACCGATGTGGGCGTTGTTGTCTCTGATGTGAGTGTCGTTGCCTATGATGTAGCGTCGTTGCCTATGAAGTGAGCGTCGTTGTCTAT
This sequence comes from Codonopsis lanceolata, assembly GCA_013146195.2. Taxonomy (NCBI): domain Eukaryota; kingdom Viridiplantae; phylum Streptophyta; class Magnoliopsida; order Asterales; family Campanulaceae; genus Codonopsis; species Codonopsis lanceolata. The sequence goes on from CM028380.1 coordinate 69,888,025, forward strand.
GATGTGAGCATCGTTGCCTATGATGTGAGTGTCGTTTGGGCTGGGACCAATGTTTTTTCTTGGGGTATGATGCTTAGTTTCCTTGGGCTATGATGTGGCGTTGTTTGAGCAGTTGCCTATGATGTGAGTATCGTTGCCTATGATATCAGTGTTGTTTTTGGGTAGTTACCTATGATGTGGGCGTCGTTTGGGCAGTGGCCAATGTTCAAATTTTGAGCGATGCCTAATGTTTTGAGCGATGCCCAATGTTTTTTATTGCGATGCCCAAATTTGAGATGCCCAATGTTTTTTATTGCGTGACCCAAATTTGAGCAGTTGCTTTGTCTGCTCCGCCTTTCTTTCATTAAGGGTATCTTCGTTATTTTCTCCTAAAAAATGTACTATAAAAGTTTAAAACAAATATATGACATTTTTCTGATTAACATTCCTCCACAGGGACCGCCCAGTTATCACACATATATTTACTACCTAAGAATGTAATTCAGTTGCTGGCACAGAGCAAACGATCGCCCCGACGATGTGATTGGGTGGTAACCTTATTACATGAGGTCCTGACCGAGGAAAGTCCCCGGGCCCTTTTCTGGAGAGATGTAGGCTCGGCAACGAGCATTCTATGTTGCTGTATATATGTTCTTACCTGTACGATGGGCTGACACATGTGTGGAGCCTAAGGATTTCAAACATAGTAAATTGGCACATGGTCCAGTTGCTCAACTGAACGAGGCTTATGAATTGGTGGTCTCATTATTTTTTAACGTTTTCTTCACTTTGATCAATAGCCCAATCGGAGTTGTACTACTTCTTTTTGCTTTGCTGAAAAGCCCAATGTGACTTAGCAGCATCGCATTATGGGTTGGAAGAGGAAGTGGCAAAGCCTAAAACGTTTTCTTTTTCAATTAACTAGTTTTACACCCGTGCATTAAATGCTAAGACAAAAATATTTTTAATTAAATAATATTCAAACAAAACGAATAAATAAATCAAAATTAAAAAAATAAATTAAGAAAAGTAATGTATCCGACAACTACTTAAATATAAATATATCATTTTATTGGTAATATTATAGATTTTGAAAAATTTCCTTATGTACAACTTTTATCAAAAAGCAACTTAGGTGAGTCATCATTTCACAAAAAAACTATAGTTGTAAGGAGAGTGATAAGAATAGTTGTAAGGATAACATTACTCTCAGTATTAATATCTTCAAACCAGAACGATTTGTTACCCTAGAAACTGCGATATACAACTGAACATGAATGAATACTGACTTCTTCAAGAAGAGTTCTACATGTGAAAGTGATTGATCTTGATTTTTATTAATTTTCATGACATACGATACTACCAATGTAAATTATCTTACCTTGAAACTTGAAAGACAACCTCACAACTAATGGAGACAATGACATTCTTGGTATAAATATTTTGTCTCCAACGTTACTTCAATTCGAAAAATTTGCTTCAAGAGCGTAATTCTCAAGCAAGGTAATGATTAGTTTTGTTCAATTGTACAACTATGCAGTAGGGTCAATGTTTCTCAACAACATCACCGAAACACCAACCTTAAGTGTTAATTCATAGTTAGACAATTCTGAACACTTTATACTGTTCAAAAACTATGTAGAATAAATATCTTTAAACAAACTTGTGTTGCTCTCTGCCCTACACATAGAATCTGAACTCAAATAAGTTATTCATTCTAAGTGATTGTTATAAACCATGTATTCATTTATGGTGTCAAGAACATCAAGTATCATGACAAGTATAGCTCTTTCTTACAAATATGACACATCATAAAATACTCAAAAAATAACAAATATATACTTTCAACAACTGGATCATATATTTGATGCATTAACCAAAAGATCATTTGGAACTTCTATTGTTGCAACACTATCATTTTCACCACCACATGTACCATTGTCGATACTTAAAATCCACTCATAAAATTCCTTCAACACGAGACTGCATTCGTCATTGCCAAAAGCTTGTAGTCTCATGTTTTTTTGTAAGTCTCAAAACTTTGCAATGTGTCCATAAATGACACAATTTGTGATCATGTAACAAAAAACATACTGAGTTCTTTCAAAGGGTCATTATGATGGTACTGTTTTTTATTCCAAGAATGTCACGGACATTATCTCATCAGTCATAAAAGAATTTCATTCAAATTCCAGATAAGACAGTTTTCTCTTATGGTGTCTTACACAATGTTTATAAATAGAAGTTAAGGTTGTCTAATGTATGACTTCTTTTGAAATAACATGTTTATATAGATGTGATGGAAAATAAAATGTTGAGACATCTGAATGCATAAGCCTGATGAAAAAACGAAGGCAAATGCCAAAATCTTAGTCCCAAATCATTATCGACAATGTACAACACTGTAAACACTATCAATTAAGTGACCATATACTTTAATTGGTTGCCTTCCATAAAATAATTAAATAAAAATCTACAGATTAATTTATTTAAGGAAATTTAAGCAGATCAAGAAAAAAAAAAGATTGTAAAAGCTCAAATCAAAGGCTCAGAAGTTTATGGTTTTCGCTAGAGCTGTCAAATAGGGCAAAAGCCCACGGGCATGCCCACTCCGCCACCTATTAGGGAAGGGTTGGGTTGGTGTATTCAATATCCGTTAGGATGCTGACTTTTCGGGCTTTGCCCGTACGGGCCACGTGCTTTCGCAGGTTGGGGCGGGGCGGGGGGCGGGCAACCCACATATTATGGACTTATAAGTTATTTCACTTATTACTTAATCACTTTTGCATGTTCAGTTCACTGTTGACTTCAGCGGTCTAGGCCCATTTCATTTGTTGAGGCACTAAGGCCGTAAGGAACCTAAGGGTTAGGGTTAGGTGATTAGGTCGTCTTCATCTCACTCGTCTCGGGTCTCTCTTCACTCTTCACTTCAGTCTTCAGTGAAGACTCTTCAGTTCACGGCGTTCAGCCATTCACGCCTTCTCCACAAGGATCCAAGACCACCAGTTTCCACTCTCCAGCGACAGTGTCTTCGCCGTCTACGTCTTCGTCTTCGCCGAATCTCCGTCTTCATCTTCGTCGAATCGTCATCCCTGCTTCCAGATCCCGGCGTCCGCTCCAAACCTGCTGCTTCCAGATCCCGGCTGCTCCGCTAGTCGTCACGCACTGACGTCATCGCCACAACCTCAGACCTCAGTGCCCCTCACAGAGTCACAGACTCACTGCTATGTAGAACTTTGAAACTTCATTTTAATATTTGAGCTTAACTGCTTAAGCTCTAGCCTCCATGCCTCCATTTCTGTTTTGTTTGAGCTCTACTATGGATTGTGCTTACAATGGTATATTTAATATTGGTGTAAATTGGTATATTGGTATAATATTATTGGTTTGTTAGTAGTATATGTAAATTCAAATAATTGATAACAAATAAAAAATATTAAAAAAACTCATTTTTTGTGGGTTTGCACGTTTTGCCTATGGCCTTACGTAGAGCGGGTTGGGCCAGGGGATTCTAGGAATGTCATGTTCGCGGGCTTTCCCGTCTCGGCTCGTTTCGCAGTGGGCTTTTTTCAGGCCCGCGGGCAAACCCGTCCCGCAGGCCCGTTTTGACAGCTCTAGTTTTCACATCAATAAGCTTTCAAGCTTTTCAGAGTTTGATGGTATAATTTTAGTTATCAATTGCTTGAAAATATTAAATTTCAATAAAGAAAACTTTAGATCTATCTATCAAAGAAACAAACAAAAAAAGAATTGTATAATGTGTCAACCAATTTTTAACTTTCTCAATGATGTTTTCACTTTTAGTTAAAAATGTTTTAATCAAACCGTCCATATTTGAAATTATAATAATTAAAGAATATATAACTAATAAATGTATAAATAATGTTTCATCTATCTCAAAATATTTTTTTTAAACTTTGCAAAAGATTGATTGAACATCTACAAAGAACATCTGTATACTTTATATAAAGGTGATGAAAAATAAAAGGTTAAGAATTATATTGTGAATTGTGCTCAGAATACCAGGAGTTTGGGTGTATTTAATATTTTTAGAAATGTATAAAATATTTATGTCAACTTAATATTAAATGTTTAGTATAAAAACAAAGAAAAAAGTTATAAAAAAAACCAAAGCGTTTCACCTTTCAATGTTTTCATTTATGAACATCAGTTTTAGGCGGAAAAATCACGTTTGTTATTATATGTATAGATATTTTTTTTGCTGTAAAACTTTTTAAACCTACTACTTCTAGAGTTGATTTGTCTTAAAATCTAGAATTTGGGATCTCCATGAATTGATGCCTAAAAGACGTTCCACCTAGTCGTCACACATAAATGTAAAGACAGAAGAATCCAAACTCAAATAATATGCAATGTATTGACGTTAAAATCTTTTATTTACTGTATTTGACAAATTAAGAGTACCGGAGATAGTTCCTAATAATAACAATGAGTTACGCCTCATCTGGTGCAACTTTTCAATTAAAAATAGTAATTTCCTTAATATAATCTTTGAGATACTGTCAGGTGCTAAAAGTGGAGACGAACATCTCTCCCAAGTCTCAGGCCTCAGCCACCACTTAGTCTTGAGATAGGCAGCTTAAACTTGAGAGATATATGCCACATGCAAAAAGAGTATATATGTATAAGTGCAAGCTTGGTAGCGTACTGCTAAACGTGATTGTACCACCAGTAACCACCACGTGTTGAGTTGAGTCGATTTCTGTAATGGGTTAACGAATTTAACTCGAATAGGTTTTACTTAAATGTGAGTACCAGTCGAATACCTAACTAACATTTCAATATTTTCAAAATTCGACTCGAATACCTATTCGCGAATATGAGTCGAATTCCAATAAGAATCGTGTTAGGGTGAAATAACTGTAGGTTATTTTCTATCCTTTTAACTGTCTTAGGTTATAGGTCACATGTTATTATTGCATTTCTAGGTAATTTCTAGGAAGCTTAGTAGATGTCTTTCATAAAGACTCAATCATGGCATGTCTTAATCGTGTCTTAGTTTTTTACTTGTAGACATTAACCACAACAAAATGTAGTTCTACTTGCTTTGTTTCTTGTCTGTTTTAATTATTACGCTGCTACTTGTTGTGATGATTCAGTAGATGATGAAACATTTGGTGCATCATCAGTGATCAAATCATCTTCTGATGTTATTAAATCCTAACTACATATAGTATATCAAATCAGATATTCGAGTTGGATGAAAGTCGAGTTCAAATAAGTACTCAAACATCAAAAGTTAGACCAGACCAGTGGCCCATTTTTGACAATTGGGCCTTCTATTTAAATTTTAGGGTAAATTTGGACGGTTTACTTTAATTAGTTTTCAATTGCTACAATATTTTATATTTTTTTTAACCGAAAAAAAAAATCATTTTTGGGGGAGAAAACACTACGATGTCCTTAATGAGACTGAGGTGCGCTACGGATCACCCACTCAAATATATTGCGTTGCATCAACTTTTGCACCGCGATGCATAAATTTAATTACATAATTCAATTTTGCATTGTAATGCATTAATTTTAATTACATAATCCATTTTCGCATCGTGTTGCAAACTCATAATGAACCAGACTTTCATGTACATTCTTTGCAATACAGTCAACAAATGATTTAAAATTGATAGATCATTCTTGCATTTCAAATCCAATTCGATGCATCACGATTCACAAATGATGCATTATGATTCAAAATAGACACTGCAAAAACTAAAGATCGATAGATGAAGATTTTTTTTTTTTTGAAAAGTTAGGGTTTGTGGATTAATCTAATAAAAGTAAGTGATAATTAACCTCATATTTTCGCAACCTAAGAAACTCCTCCTTAAATTTTTCAGAATGACACTGGAGTGCATTTGTGAATGAAGTAAATTTGAGTTGATTAGAAAGTGCAAGGGAGTTAATAGGGTGAAATAGGTGTATAAATAGACAAACAAAACATATAGTTGGAAGTCAAATGGAGGGAAAAAGAGACGTTTTCTCCCGCTCTTGGCTCTTGCAATCTTGCCAATGGGATGTTCATACAAACCTTCTAATCAACTTTTACGTTTGTAAATTTAATAGCAATAAATAGAAGGTTCGAATTAAAATTTACTCCCCTCGTTTCAAGCAAACAGTTTATCATTTCATTTTAGTATGTTTCACTTAAATAATTACTTTCAAAAATTAAGGTATAAAAATATCATTTTATTACTAATGAATTAGTAAAATTGTTATTTTCTTAAATTTTTTTTGACTTTTAACGGGGACTTTTTGCTCGAAATGAAGGGAGTAAATTGTAGGTGAATATTTAATAGGTTGATAAAAAAAGAGGGTTCAATTTAAGATTAGTAATTTTTTATCTCACAATTAAGAAGACTATAATAGAAGCTTGATTTGAGAATTTTTTTAATTGAAAAATATACATATTTTAATATAAAATACTTCTTCCGTTCCACCCAAAGAGTCCATTTTTAAAAAGTCTAAGAGATGACATAGATAATTTTTTTAAATGAACTTTTAAAATGAAACATCTCAAAATAGTATGACAAACTTTTTGCTCGGAGTGTAAGGAGTAAAAGATATTTATTTTGGGATGAATGAGAGAAGTTTCTAAGAAAAAAAAGTTTAGCTCTTTTATTGACACAAATTATACAATGGAGCCCAACAAACTCGTAATTCAGCTTGTTAATGAACAAACTCGTAATTCAGCTTGTTAATGTGTTGTTATAGTTTAACCAGGTCTTGGATCGAGACTCGTGGAAACGTAGTTGAGTTGATCATGTAAGGGTAAAATAGGGTCTTCCTATTTTATTTAATTTTTTATTGTTTTTTTCTTGGTCCCAAAGCAATGACAAGTAATTATCATATTTAAATACTTCCAAAAGCTTTCAAGAGTCTATATTTTGAGTTGGACAAAATCTTTGTTAAGATCATTGACTTAAATTAGGAAACTAATTTATTTATTTCCTAATTCTATAGTTGTTGGATTTCTTGTGTGTATAGGTCTCCTGCTCGAATATATATATATATGAGAAGGGGATGTGCAGACAAAAGAAGAGCGCAGCACAAAGAGATATATCCAGAGAGAAAAGGCTTAAAGCATTGTTGAAGTATTTTGGATGCAGCTTTTGATGCAGTAACATCACAAGTTGCATTGATCGTTTTTCTGTTCGTTTTCCTAGCTTTAGGAAACTTATTTTTTAATTTCACGTTTGCTTTACTCTTGTTTTTGTGGGTTTTCTCTACAGACTTGATGTCTTGTTAGAGGTTTGGTATTTTGTTGATTTCACGTTTTGTTTTGTGAAACTCATAATCTTTTAGTGAAATCGGTTTTGCCATAAGGCTGGATCTACATCATAACTTGTAGATTGTTTGATAAAATTATGTGTTTATTACTGCTTTATTAGATTAAAGACTTCTGATGTTTACTTGTTTTATTATCTGGTCAATGCACCTTTAGATGCAGCTGCATCACAAGCTGCATTGACAGTTTCTTTGGAATCATAACTACTATTGCACTTTCAATTGATATCAGATCCTGCTCTTGACGTCACTAAGAAAAGATTTTGGTTGTAGCCATGATGGATTCTCAATATGAGAATGTTATTCGCCCTCTTAGCTTAACTAAAGTGAATTATTCAATTTGAAAAGTTAAGATGCGTATCTTCATCAAATCAATTGATGAGAGAGCGCGATTTGCTGTATTGAATGGTTCGATTCTACCTATGACCACTAATGATGATAGTGATGTTAAAATCACCAGTGAGGCAGATTGGACCACTGAAGATAGAATCACAACCTCTTTTAACTCTTAAGTCTCTTTCATCCATATATACAGCCTTAGATTCCAACACCTTTAAGGTTATAGGTAATTATGACTTTGCTAAGGATGTTTGGGAAACCCTCCAAATCTTATGTGAAGGACATACTAGTGTTCGTACTTCCAAATTTAAAATGCTTATCACACAATTTGATAACACTAGAATGAATGAAAATACATATATTATGTTTTACTATGGTAGATTGCTTTATATTTCCAATAATGTTCTTGCTTAAGGTGATCCTATCACCAATAGATGTCTTATTAGCAAGATGATGCGCACTCTTCCTGAAAGATTTAATGTCAAAATTTGTGCTATTGATGAACTTCATGACTTTGATAAAATGAGTTTTGATAAACTTGCCGGAATTCTCCAAAATTTTGAATTAAAGCTCAATGAACAAATCTATATATATATATATATATATATATATATATATATATATATATATATATATATATAATGGCAAGTGTAGATTTCTCCCTCCAAAATTTTACTTTTAAATTATTGACTTTTGAGTTACCATTTCATTTTTCTCTCTCCTATCTTCTCTGGTTGTATTTCTCTCTCTCTACCGTCTCCTCCCTATTTTTTCTCTTATCACCACCATCTCCTCTCTTTTAATTATGTTTGAATATTTTTTCTCTTTAAACATAAAAAATAGTACAAAACAAAAATAATAGTTCCGGAGTCAAAAAAACAAAAATATAAAAGTTTAGTAAATAAAAATAATTTATGGAACAAGCCACTATAAAAATAAAAGTTACAGAATCAACAAAACAAAAATAATTTAATGCGGAGGTTAGTAAAATAAAATAATTTAAGAAACAAAAGTTTAAAACAAATTCTTAAAAATATATATGTAAAAAAAATATGTTAGTAAAATAAAATATTTGATGGAACAAAAATAATAATTACAAAGTCAATAAAAACAAAAACAATTTAAACCGAGGTTACTAAAATAATAAAAATAATTTATGGAACAAAATTCTAAAACAAATTCTTAAAAATAGCTATGTAAAACAAAAATACATTAGTTAAATAAAAATATTTGATGGAAGAAAAATAATAGTTACAGAGTCAATAAAACAAAAATAATTTAAACTGAGGTTATTAAAATTATTAAAATAATTTACGGAACAAAAGTTTAAAACAAATTCTTTAAAAAAAACGTTAATAAAATAAAAATATTTGATGGAACAAAAATAATAGTTACAGAGTCAATAAAACAAAACATTTTAAACTAAGGCCAAAATAATAATAAAAAATTACGGAACAAATTTTTTTCCGTAAAACTAATTCTTAAAAATAAAACAAAAATAATAGTTACGAAGTCAATAAAACAAAAATATATAATGGAAGTTATTAAAATCAAAATAATTTACAAAACAAAAGTAATAGTTAATGGTAAAAATAATTTCATTATTTTGATTTTAGCTTATTTTCTTCTCAGAAATTATTTATTCATAAAATACAAATATAATTTAATAAAAGTAATCATTCAAAATGAATAACTTATTTGAGTTCAAATTCTATTTGCAGGGCAGAAAAAATTCAAGTTTTTTTTCTCGAAAACATTCATTATACAAAGTTTTTTTAATAGTATAAAGTGTTCGGGGTTGTCAAGCCATGAATTGACACTTATAGTGTTCCAGTAATGCTATTGAGAAATATTGACCATGCTGCAGGATTGTACAATGAAACAAGACTAATCGTCATAAATATTATGGATCACATTGTTGAAACAAACTTTTTGAAAGGAAACAATGTTGAAGAAATTGTTTTTATCTCAAGATTGTCATTAATCTATCAAATGTAATGCTGTCTTTCAAGTTCCAGATAATACAATTTACATTGCTGGTATCATATGAAATGATAATTAACAAGTGTCAAAGTCAACAATTGCAAGTATGTCTCTTTTTGAAAAAACCAGTATTTAGCCATGGACAGTTATATATATGTCGTAGTTTTTAGAGTAACAAATTATTTTTGATTTGAAGATATTGATATACGGGGAAAATGAAAAACCAATTAATAAGACAACAAATGTTGTGTATAAGGAAATTTTTTAGAATCAATAATGATTAGTGATATACTTATGTGTAATTGTTAATAAACTGATCATCTTTATTTTGTTTATGTACGATTTAGTTGACGTGCGTTTAATGCACGGGTTAAAAAAACTAGTTAAGCATAAAGGCAAAGGTATATCGCTTTCTACTCCTTCTGTGAAAAACATTGCCTTACCTTTTGTTGTTGATGTGTCTTCAGACTTGCTTGAATTGCACAAGGAAATTGAAGAATCTGACTTTGGTGAAGACTCTATGGGTTTTTTAACAACCAAGTTTAAAAATGTTTTGAAAGTCAAAGGACAAAATAGATCTACATCTTCAAACACCAAAGTTGTTTTCAAACTTGAGCCTAGTAAGTTTATTCCCAAAGAAAGCTTTTTCAAAACCACTGAAAAACCCTTTTGCTAAACAGTCTACATCTAGCTGAAAAGATATTGATTTTATTCAATGTAGGACTTATCAAGGATTTGGTCATTATGCTAATCAATGTGCTAACACTTTGCGTAAGAAGGGTTTGAATTTTTCTGTTACTCTTAGTGACAGTGATGATGAAGATCCAGGTGATCTCATCACTTTCACAATAGTACAATGTATACAGATTAATCCTGGAGGTGTTTCACATGGTGTAGCTTGCAATGCAGTTGCATCGGACAAAAACTAGGATGACTCTTTATGCTTTAATTCTTCCACAATTGAAGATGCTCCAGAATCAGAATGCACAGAAGAATCAGATCTTTTGGAAGCATACAGGGAAGTGTACAATGATTGGGAGAAAAGATCTTGCCAAGTAAATGTTCTTGGAAAATCAAATGAAACACTCAAGAAGGAGAATGAAAATTAAAAGGAGTGCATTGCAAGGTTAGAATGTTTGCTCACAAAGAAGGATATAGAGCTAGAATCTTTGAAATGAGAGCTTGACAAAGCCAATGAAATTGTGGTTAAATGAAATTCTAGAAAATTCAAACTTGATAAGATGTTGAAGGTTGATCAGAATGGAAAATCTAGACTTGGGTCAAGCCAAAAACCTTTGTCAAAGAAGGTGAAGGAACCTCATCACCTTATTTTGAACCAAAACAACCTTTACATACCTTTCAAAACACCAACTTCTTTGAAAAACCTAAACCTAGGAAGAGAAATTTTGTGTGTCACTATTGCCATAAACCTAGACACATGCAACCTTTCTGCTATCAGAAAAAGACAAATTAGGTTGAAGAAGTTAAACAAGCTTACCTGACCCACAATCAGATGCAGCACCGAAAATAGCAACATCAGAAGTTGTATCAACATAAAACGTTCAGAAAAGCTTGGGTTCCTAAATGAAGCTTCATATTTTCCCCATAACAAGAGGCATTTGATATCTTCCCAAGAGCTTCTCTTTCAGATTTAGAATGTTGCAAAGTAACCTTCACTTCTTTAAAATCTCACATTGCTGGATCTTGGTACTTTGACAGTGGATGTTCAAGACATATGAATGATTCTATTGAAAACTTGGAGGATTATGTGAACATCAGTGGAAGATTAGTGACTTACAGAGGGGGTGCTAAAGGCAAGATAGTTGGAAAAGGAACCTTGAATGTGAATGGTCAACCTAAAGCTCAAAAATGTCTACCATGTTGAAGGGGCTTAAAACCAATCTCATTAGCATAAGTCAACTTTGTGATGATGATCTTCAAGTACGGTTTGATAAGAATTCTTGTGAAGTATTTGATAAGTCTAACAAATGTTTATTGATAGGTACAAGATCTTCAGATAATTGCTACATGTACAACAATGTGCTAACTTGTCATAGGGCTAGTGTTGATGTCACTGATTTATGACATCAAAAGTTGAGGCATATGAGTTTTCGTAAGTTTCATGAGGCTGTGAGAGGATTGCCTAGTTTGAGCAAAAATTCCACAAAGGTGTGTGGACCATGTCGAAAGGGTAAGCAAACCAAGGCATCTCATCATGCCATTCAACATTGTTCCACATCTAGATGCTTTTAGATGATACACAATGATCTAATGGGTCCTATTGAGGTAGAAAGTCTTGGTAAGAAAAGGTATACTTTTGTGTGTGTTGATGACTTTTTTAGATACACTTGGGTTATTTTCTTAAGGGATAAATCTGACACTTTTGAGGGTTTTAAAGTTTGGTTTGCCCGTGTTATGAACTTGTATGATCTAATGCTCATTAGAATTAGATCAAATCATGACACAAAATATGAAAATGCCTTTTTTTCAAAATTTTGTGATGCTAATGGAATAACACGAGTTTTCTGCTCCAAAAACTCCACGACAAAATGGAGTGGTTGAGAGAAAGAATCATACATTGCACAAGATGGCTAGGGTCATGTTAAGTTCAAAAATTTATAAAAAAGATTTTGGGCTGAAGTCTTAAATACAACTTATCATATTGGTAATAGGGTTTACTTGAGACTAAGTAGTACCATGGCTCCCTATGAAATTTTGTTAGGAAATAAACCCACCTTAAAATACTTCCATATCTCTGGGTGTGTGTGTTATTTACTTAATGATATGGATCATCTTTCCAAATTGTAAAAGGCCTTATATGGAGTCCATGGATGTTGTGCTTATAGGGTGTTTAACCTTAGAACTAAAGCTATGATGGAGTCCAATGGATGTTGTATTTGATGACCTAACAGATCTTGGCCACAAAACTGTTGAGGATGATGTTTCATATTTACTTGATTTTGGTGATCTAGAAACAACTCCACAAGATTCAGATCGTGCAGAAGATGGGCAATCAGACACTGTTCCAGATCCACAAATTCCAAAAGCTGAAAGTTCTGTAAACTCAGGAAATACGGATGCAGCTTCTGATGCAACTGCATTGGAAGATGCATCAGTCAAAACTTCTTAAGAAGCTGAAATTGAAACTAATCATGTTAATTCCAATGTGACTGATCGAAACCATGACATTCCCAGCCGTATACAGAAAATCCATCCAACATCTCAAGTGATAGGTAATGTTCATGATGGGCATGTCTACAAGTAAGAAATGTAAGGTTGATTATGGAAAATTGGCTTGTCTATCCTATCTTGAATGTGAAGATTTTCAAGCTTCTTGCTATGTGTCAAAAATTGAACCTAAAAATATAAGTGAAGCTTTAAAAGATTAATGTTGGATCAATGCTATGCAAGAAGAGCTTGATCAATTTTCAAAAAATGATGTTTGGTTTCTTGTGCATAGACCCACCCCCGTGGATGTTACTGGAACAAAATGGATTTTCAAAAACAAATCGAATCAGGTGAGAGAGATAATTAGAAACAAGACAAGACTTGTGGCTCAAGGGTACACACGGGTTGAAGGGTGGATTTTGATGAAACTTTTGCATGCTTTCTAGATATTACTCTTCAACAAATGGATGTGAAAAGTGCTTTCTTCAATGACATTTTAGAAGAAAACGATTTTTTTGAACAACCTAAAGGATTTGAGGACCCCCATAAATCAAATCATATTTTCAAATTGAAAAAGACATTGTATGGTCTAAAACAAGCCCCTAGAGCTTGGTATGAGACATTTACAAACCATTGATGTGCACAAAAATGCAACTCAAGCAAGAATACCCGGACGTATCAAGTAATAAAGTGTACATAAGTACGAGTTATCAATCCCATAGATAATGTACGTAATTTTCGCTCCGACTAAGTACCAAAATTAGGCTAACTAATTATATTTGAGTGAAAAAAAAGTTGAATTAAATACAAAAAATATAAAAGAATCTAAGAAAGCAATTAAATTTACACTAACACGGAAGTGGTTTGGCAACAACAAATCAAGATAAAAAGATAGGAGTGCAATTAAATTTACTTTACTTTAACTCAAGACTTGGTAGTCGGGCGCACAACATTATTCACTATGGGCTCTCGCAACGTATAACAAATCTAGCTACAACTCCTAGTTATGGGCTCTCGCATCTTATAATATAGGAGGAAATAGCTGCATGTCAAAACAAGCACTCAATGACTATCTACGTACGATCTCCTCTTGGTCTCACGTAACGCAAACAATTATTGTGATTTTTGGAATTAATAGAACAGGCTCTCGCATCTTATCTTATAATTCCAGTGATCATCTAATGGTTCGCTACGCCATCAAAAGCGTGAAGAACACATAACAATAATCAAGCGCATGGGTAATACTTCGTAAAAAGAAATCCTCTCTATTTTTTTACAAATCATGTTGGTAGCAGAGAACACAAAATTGGTTAACTACGGGCTCTCGCATCTTATCGTCAGCCCTAACCTTCCTGACCTCGCGCATGGTTAACATAGTTCGATCGCATGCAAAACAAGTCTCACAGCGGCTATCGGTGTGTGTCACAAAAACACCAACTATTAAATTGATTGACCTAAAATACAAACGTAGCTATCGTGGATCCTAGGCATTTCTAAAAGCATTTAATTAATGGTCAATTAATTAAAAGCATTAAACCCAAAAATAATAATCAAACATGAATGTTTACTAAATAAAGAGAGAGATTAAATTTAAATCACTCTATTGGACATATAAAAATAATTACATTCCATAAACTAATTAAGCACAAACCAATTCAACATTTACAAAATTAATAAATAACTCAAAATATGAGTTGGAAGAATTAAGCCGAAGAATCGCGAATATGAGGTTGAAATCTTTTGTAGATGCATCTTTGGCTCTTGAAATAATGCTACAAACCTTCAAAGGTGATCAAGATAGGGAGGCATGGATGAAAATGGGGGGATCTAGGGCTAGTGCCCTATTTAGGGCTAACAGCCTGAAATGGGGGCTTGTTTTTTCAAATGGAGGTTGGCTACTAGAATAAAGGAGAAAGCAACAAGAGAAAGGGCCATTTTAGGCAGAAGACAAATGATTTAGGGCAGAAAATGGAAGAGAAAGGGGGACAGGGTCTCGGCTGGGGCTGGGGCTGACCAGGAGAGGAGGCACGGGTCACCCATGATGGAAATGGGTAGCGGCTGAGTGGAGAAGCGGGTTGGAAATAATGTAATGTGGGCAGGAAATGGAGCGGGTTTGGGCTTGATCCGGCCGGAACATGTAGGTCACTGAAGGTTGGGGCGGGTGACGTGGCGCCACATGTTGGGCGACAACGCATAATGGGAGCTCTTCCAGAATTTGCGCTGGTAACCCATGAATTTCTAAGAGATACTCATGTACCCCTAGATTCTTCAGAAAGAGCGCCGCCATCCTCCCCCCTCCAGGCTTATCATTTAAGTCCTCTCTTAGCGCAGTTAGTCCTCTGTTAGCTCTTCATTGCCTTGAAACTATTAACGGACTTAACGAACTTTAACCGAATGACATGCAACTCAACTTTAAAGCCCAGAATTGCCTCGAACTTTGTGCTAACTACCATGAATGCTCGATAAAACCTTGAAAACCTACATTTAAGCACAAATACACAAATAATAATGTTTTTAAGGTATAATTAACTCAAAATAGCACAAAATAAAAGGAAACTCGAGGGAAAATTAGTGGAAATCTTGGGCTCATCAACCATCTTTTAAAAACTGGTTTTAAAAGGGGTGAAGTGGACAAAACTTTGTTTATTGAAAGAAAAGACAAACACATTTTTATTACACAAATCTATGTTGATGACATTGTGTTTGGATCCACTTCCAAGTCCTTAGAAAAAAAATTGTGCACTGCATGACATCATCATTTGAAATGAGCATGGTAGGAGAGTTAACTTTTTTTCTTTGTATTCAATTGAAACAAATGCATGAAAGGTTGTTCATTTCTCAAGCTAAGTATTCTATTAACTTGGTGAAGAAATTCAATCTTGAGAATAAAAAGAAAAAGAAAACCCTTATGGGGACATCCAACAAACTAAGCAAAGAAGAAGATTATGAGAGTGTTGATCACACTTTGTATAGAAGCATGATAGGAAGCTTGTTATATTTGACTGTCACTCATCCTGATATCATGTATAGTGTGTGTTTGTGTGCTAAATACCAAGAAAACCCAAAGGTCTCTTATTTGAAAGTTGTGAAATGTATAATTAGATATGTTAGAGACACGTCTTCTATTGGTTTGTGGTACACAAACCAGACTAATACAAATTTAGTTGGTTTTAGTGATGCTGATTGGACAAGTAGTGTAGATGACATGAGAAGTACATCTGGTGGGTGTTTTTACTTAGGAAACAACTTGATTTCTTGGTTTAGTAAAAAAACAGAATTGTGTTGCTCTTTCCACAACTGAGTCTAAATACATTGCAACTGGTAATCGGTGCACACAACTTTTATGGATGAATCAGATGATCAAGGATTATGGCCTACACAGTGATGAGTTAACCATGTATTGTGATAACACCAGCGCAATTAGAATAACAAAAAATCCAGTTCAACATTCAATAACAAAACACATTGATATAAGACACCACTTTATTAAAGACTTGATTGAACAAGGTGTTGTTTGCATAGAACATGTTGGGAATTAAAATCAATTGACTGATATATTTACTAAGAGTAGATTTTGAGAGATTTTTCAATCTAAGGAAATCTCTTGGTATGTGTATCATCTGATTTTTCATTTAGTTATTATATAGAAAAAAAAAGGTATCCTTACATTTTGTTTTTAAGGGGCACTCTAGTTTAATTGATTCACATGTATATACCTTGTGTTGTTACTTGGGAATTGCATTCAATAACAGTTGTGATTATGTTTTAAAGCTCTCATTTTATCTCTCATTTCTTGAGTATGATTGAAGTTCACGAAGGAAATAGATACCTAAAGTACAAAGGTTGTAGCATCTTATCTTAGTACTATCGAAGTTTGGTTTAGGCTTGTAAACAAATCGAATCTTTTTTATTCGATTCCGTATTCGAATTTGGTATTTGGTATTCGGTATTCGTATTTGAAATATTCGAATTCGAATTCGATTTTTTTTATTCGATAAGGATTCGAATTCGAATTCGATTTTTTTTATTCGATAAATATATATATATATATATATATATATATATATATATATATATATATATATATATATATATATATATATATATATATCTAACCTAACTTAACCCTTTCCCTTACCCAATCCCCTAGTACGGTGCGGCGGCATCCCTCTTCCAGAATCCAGATCCAGCGTCTAGCCTCCTCCGCTTCCCCAACCGCTGTCGATATTTATTTCCAAGCAAACCCATCTCAGTCTCTCCATCTCTGGCCAAGCTTCATCCAACCAGATTCCATCTGTGAGCTGTCTGACAATGAGCACTCTCTATTCCCAACGTGTCGCCGATTTTCGTTGATCTCTCCAGTAAGCTCAAATCACTTCCAATCTTCCAAGTTCCAACGAGAACTTCTTGAAACCATTACACGCCTTGTGCTAGACTTATCAGCAGCCACACTCTAACATAGTGTAGACTGAAATTGTTTTCAATTGTGTACGAGCCAACAATTGCTCTACTACGTCCTCCTCGTAATTTGGCTTTTGGAAATCGATCTAACCCAGTTTCTACAAAGTAACTACAACCTTCCAGAATTTTTTATAGTCTGTCCTCCCTCGATATCAGGTACTCACCACCTCATTTCCATAATCTCTCTCCCCAATCTTAGTTGGGTTTTTGAATTTGAACTGAACCGATTTGCTAAAAAGGATTCGTGTGGATGACCTCCAAGTTGGGACAAAGGGGTGAAGCCTCCCATTTGTACCTCCAACATGCTTCATTACATTTGTAACTGTTATTTTGTTATTGTTCCTTCAGTAGCAAGATTTTGTAGTTTTGTACGGAAGATGTCCATTGATGGTTGTATGTCAATCCCTGTCAAAGGATAGCAATGCTTTAAAAAGCACCAATGGAAACAATGAAGAAAGTTCGTTTTATTTGCCCTTTCCTTCAAAGGAAAATTCATTTTGGGGAACTGTTTTGTACTTAAATATAAAGAGTGATGTAAATGTTAATATTTTGTTAATACCCATCCTGTTCAAATAGTCTTATCTTCTATTTTGTGATGTTCCACTCAAACTGCCTTGTTTCAAAAACTAGGGTTACAAAAATTTTGAGGTTCCATATTCGTCATTATTACATTGCATTAGTATAGCAAATCTAATCCTACAACGGTTGTAAATGTAAAAAAAAAGTCCTTGAAATGTGGACTACTCTTTAAGCGAAACATGGGGAGTCCATTTCAAACTCCTTCGCTTAATCTTGGAATGGTCACATATTTGAGAAGAGTGTACGATTCATGAGCTTCGGAATACTTGTAGTTGGGCACTATGAATTCTTCAAAGCTATTTGATATTAATTTCTTGCCACAACATGTTAAATGTTGATTACTGAAGATTGTATGAGCAAGAATTGCATCACTAAAAGCTTTAATGAACCGCTGTCTAAGAAAGTAACTGAAGAAGCTCTTCCTGAATATGTTGATCCCAAATATGAAGGCATGATTAAGTATCTTAGTACGTATCTTACTAGAGACTCACCGATTATTTACGTGCCTCTCCTTGGTCAAGGCATTCCCTGCTATTGCTTGGTGACCTTAGTCAAAATCGGCTCATATAGAAGTTTTCCATTTGTTTGGTGTGTGACTATATTACTACTTATGAATAGTTATAACCTATTGCAAAAGGTTCTTTCATGGGCTAATGGTATAGTATTTACTATATTAAATATACATGTAAGGACAAATTTGTTGTTTTGAGTTCTTAAGTGAGTCTTTTGATTTATATCCTTCACAGGGGACATAACGTGAATTTCCCAAGCTTTCATTTGTGCTTCTCCACCTATGATTGCTTATTTGTGCATGCATTTCTTGCCCTAAGATAGAATTGATCTTACTATATTAGTACCATCTATCGATAATCACTTTTTGTTATGTTGCAAAGCTTATTGCTTCTGTTCTTTTTCCCCTCATATCCTTGTTCATTGATGATTTTGAACTATTTGTAGTCTTCATTTGCACGCCACATGTTCGGTCAAGGATCTGATAGTTGGATTCATGAATTTTGAGGAGCTGGTTAGAGTGCAGAAATGGCATCCCAAGAGGTCAAGAATCCTGCCAATACTACTCCTGAACTGATTGATTTAGCAAATACGATTAAGGCAAATGGTGTGAAATCTCCAGAACAGGTCCCAAACATCAAATCCAGTTATTCTGAAGAAGGAAGTAAAAAAATGACTAAATCTGATCAATCTCAAACATCTGCAGAAGGAAGGACAAAGATGACTAAATCCAATCAAGGTTAACTTTTGATATGGTACAAATTTTGATTTATGGAGCAGATTGGGTTCGCCAACTTCACGGGATTAAGAAGCCCATTATATCACATGTGATTTTTAATTTTTTAAAATTCATTTGAGATATTTGCATATTTGCATGATTATGATAATAAAATTGATATCTAATTGATTTTTATTTTTATTTAGGATGAGGACGAGTCGATTCATATCATATTGCGAACATGATGGTTGGATAGCGGATGCTAGTCAAATTTTTATTCAGTGGTTTTTTGATAAATTTGACAATTAACATTTATTTATGTATTTGATAATTATTGTCGAAGTTATGGATGTTTGATCTTATGGATGTTATTGGTTTTTGTTATAGATATATTTAACATTTTGGATGTTATGGGTTTTTGACTTTTTGTTATGGATAATTGATGTTTTATTCATATTAATTCATATTGAAAATTCGAATACTTGAATCATTGATTGATAAATAGATTTTATCAACAAAAAAAAACCAAATCGAATAGAATAATTCAACTATTAATTTTGCATCGAATACGAATCAATTTTAATATTTGAATACTAAACGAATACGAATACTCGAATAATTTCACAAATACGAATCGAATATTGAAATATTCGATTCGATTCAATTCGTTTACACCCCTACTTTGGTTCTCATAGGTTGATCTTGAGAAAAAAATGAATACCCTTGGAAAAATGTGAAAGCTACCTAAAGGAAAAGAGTTACCTATGAACAAGGTTTGTTATCATTCTCTCTTGGAACTATGAATCTTTGGATTTCATGGGTTGATCATGTGCAAAATGGCTTCCCTTGGTAATAGTGTGAAAGGTTCCTAGTGACATGTTTCGTACAGCTTTGGGAGAAAAGTATCATTGAAAAAAAAAAGATGCAAAAATGCACAAAAATTGACTATTGCTGAATGCACCTCCCAATGTAGCTGCATCAAAATCTACATCTGATACATCTGGTCATTCTTCACATGTGTGTAATTGCATTATCTCCCCGTCTGTTTTATCCTTCTACATCATATTTTAGGCATAATTTTAGGACATGCATTGGTAAAAATATTAGTCTGGTGAATTTTTGTCCTAAAATCAAATATGCAATGTAATTCCCAAAAATTTCCATTTTGAAAATATTTAATGGATGTCTAATTTTTGTGAGGAATTAAGAGACTTTGAATTTTGGATATGGGCTCCTGAAAGTGTTGTTTGGGCTTGCTCAATTTTTGGGTTACACTTTATTGTATTTTCTAAAAAAATTGGATTTAGTTGAGGGATCTAAAATTATTTTTTTGAAAAAGAGATCATTGTTTCCCTAACTCAGTACTTTCCATGTATCTACACTTGTTTTCATGCGCAAAATACATGTGTTGTGGACTTGGGTTTGATTTGGTCAATATAATTTCCTTTCAAAAATGAAAAATCAATCTTATGTGAATTGGTCTCTTCAAATTCCATAACATTATCATCTAACGGCTAATTCCAAGATTTGTTGCCTTTTGAAGGGTTTTATTAACAGGTTGAAGAAAGCCAAGTACACTCATTCTCTCAAAAATTCCTTTTTGGCGAAATTCCCCAATTCGCTAACATCCATTACTTCATCTACAAACCCTAGTCTATTCCAATGGCGTCAATCCCTCAAATCTTAAAAGTCTAATAATCCAGACTGATGAAGCTTTGAATGTGGCTTCACCCAAAGCTATGTCTCCTGAAATTTCTGTGGCTGAGCCTTTTATTTCCTTTGAAATTGTTATAACTAAACCCCTTGAAGAACCTTTGTCCAGTATACTTCTAGGGGATCCAGAGAACATGATAGATGTTGATATTCATGGGGACTTGGCAATTTTTCCCCTAATTGGAAACCCTTCAGTCAGAAAATCCAAAAGGTTGAGGGGAATCCCTACAAACTACGAAAACCTCTCAGATGTTGATGTTGCTAGAGCAAAAAAGCTCAAAGTTAATCCAGACCAATTGGAGGAAGAAGCACAAATTCAATCTGATAGTGATGATGAGGACATTGAACCCTCTGGTGATGGTTCTCAGTTTATGGTAGCTCCTGGTGTTCCTCCTCATCAAATTGGTAGTAGCTCTAGTGCAGCATCACCTACCGATGCTGCTATTGATGTTCCTGAAGAAGATAACTATCTTATTCCATCACCCAAGGCTGTTTTCGAGAGTGACTCTCCTAGTCAAGAACAAGAAGTGTCTCATCCCTCTGTTCCTGTTGAAGAACCAGAGATTGAATTCTTTCATGGCAAATTTGAGGAATGCTCCTAGACCTCCTTCTCCAAGGCCAAGCCATGTTCCATCCTCAAGCACATCTGAATTCAATGCAACTCAAACAAAGATTTTGAAGAGAAAGATACCTCAGAAGAGAGTGATATTGCTTCAGCTAGAATTCTCATAAGCAGAACTATTCCTCTGACGAATGCAACTGCTGGTGAAGTTGCATCCAGTGGTACATCCACTCATCTGGAAGTAGGTAACCCATTCTCTTCTACTTTCTTTACTCAAGAGGCATCTTTAAGATATAATCTAGGTAGAAAAGTTGTTGAGGAAAGGCTGATTCCTATGGAGGACTTAACTGCTCAGAATTTAGTCTAATTCTTTACTGATAAAAACCTAATGTCCGCTCTTACCTCAGCTGCCCCTTATGTTAAGGAGATAATAATGGAGTTTTATGCCAACTTAAAAAAGAAAATAACTTCTGTTGGTGATCTTTTGTTTGAAAAAGTTTTTGTTATGAACAAACTGACAGAATTTTCCCGTTTTCTGATCAATAAGCATTGTGGGACACCTAATGTGCATGTAAGTGGATTTATAAGTGATCTGAACATTTGTGTAAAGGAACTTAGTGGTGGTCTTATCATAAAATTGGCCAGGAAAGAAAACCAAGGTCAGTACAGCCAAACTGATCTTTATCTATGCTGTTATGCATAAGATTTGTTGTGCAAACTGGGCACCTACTTCTAATTTTGGTGACTTGATGTTCAGAAAGATTGTCTCCTTGGTTGAATCAGAAGGTCATAAGAGAGCCCTTCTTTTTCCCTCCCTCATTTATAGCTTATTGATAGTCCAGGGTGTTAAACCGTTGGAAAAGGAAAGATTAACCCCTGTCTTGGATCCCCTTCCCATATCATCAAAATTGTTGAAAGGTGAAAAGATTAGGAATCTTGCATTTGTCTATCCCTTCTAACCTTATTCAAAATCTGCTATGCTCCTTCTTAAGTTCTGCAACCAGAAACTCTAGCATCTGCAGTAGGGGTGACAAAATAGGTGTTATGGATCAATGGATAATAGGCCATTATCCATGGATAACCATGGATAATGGCCTATTATCCATTGATCCATAACACCCATTTTGCCACCCCTAATCTGCAGCTGGTAATACAACTGCATCTGCATCTACATCAGACCCATCAATCCTCCCTGTTCTGTTATCTTGGGAAACTGATCCTATGGCTCTGTCTTTTATCAGCAACCAATTATACAGGTCAAGTCTCAGATTGCTTACCTTCAGACCTTGGAAGCTCAGAATACAATCTGACTTGCCATCTACTCTGCTCCCTCCATCAATTCTGGTCAAATAGGGGGAGAGACAAGTGATGTTGCTGCTACTGAGGGTAATAAAGACGATGATGAAGCTGTTGAAGATGATGAATCTAATTATGTTTAATTCATGATATGCCTTGTAGTTCCCAAAAACAATTTATAATTTGTTTTGTATGGTGAATAATTTTTATGTGGTTGCATTATTGGTATATTCTGTTTTTTGTGCTTAAGTGATGATTTTTGATTTTATATTCTTGCACAAATTCAGGGGGATATGGGATATTCTAACCAATGCAGATTAGATAGTTTGATTATTGTTGAATAAGCACTTGTCATTTGATTTGACCAGAACAGTTTAACAAAGGGAGAGATTGTAAGGGTAAAATAGGGTCTTCCTATTTTATTTAATTTGTTATTGTTCCCTTTCTTGGTCCCAAAGAAACGGTAAGTAATTACCATATTTAAATGCTTCCAAAAACTCTCAAGAATCCATATTTAAGTTGAACAAAATCTTTGGTAAGATCCTTGACTTAAATTAGGAAAGTAATTTGGAAACTAATCTATTTATTTCCTAATTTTATGTTTCGGGTTATTGATCTTCTTGTGTGTATAGGTCTCCTGCTCGAGTATATATATGAGAAGAGGCTGTGCAGACAAGAGAAAAGCGTAGTCCGTAGACATAGAAAGATATATCCAGAGAGAAAATGCTAAGAGCATTGTTGAAGTATTTTGGATGTAGCTTTAGATGCAGTAACTTCACAAGCTTGATCGTTTTGCTATTTATTTTCGTAGCTTTTGGAAACTTATTTTTTAATCTCATGTTTGCTTTACTCTTGTTTTTGTGGGTTTCCTCTACAGACCTGATGTCTTGCTAAATGTTTGATATTTTGTTGATTTCACGTTTTGTTTGGAAAACTCATAATCTTTTAATGAAATCGTTTTTTTTTACCATAAAGCTGGATTTACAAGCATAACTTTTAGATTATTTGATAAACTTCTATATTTATTACTGTTTTATTAGATTAAAGACTTACGTTTTTTACTTGTTTTATTATCTGGTTAATGCACCTTTAGATGAAACTGAATCACAAACTGTATTAACAGTTTATTTGAAATAAAGTTTTAAGAGCATCTCCGTCCTTTGTTGATTTGAAATAAAATGGTTAGCATTTCAAGAAATGTGAGGGGCCAGTACCGTAGAAGCAACGGCTCAATACAATGACGATGGATGTCGATGGGAATTTGGCTGACTGTGTCAGTACTCACTACTCAGTAATCGGATAAACCCCCCCCTCCCCTCCGCCCATGGAAGCAGGGCCGGCCCAAGGGTAAAGCCAAGGAAGCCCTTGCTTTAGGCCTCAAAAATCTTTAGGCCTCCAAAAAAAAAAATTACTACCTTTTTTAAAAATATATATATTAAGTGACTCCTAGTTTTTTTCATTAGGTTACTTAATGAGAAATTAATGTCATTGGATAATAAAAGTTTAAAAGACATTAGGTTACTTAATGAGAAATTAAGGTAATTGGATAATTAGAATTTAAAAGCCAATTGTTTTAACCTTGAACATTCTTTAAAACATAATGACAATTCTGATATTGATGAATTAGATCTATTTACAAAACTATTTGTAAAAGAAATTATACAAATGAAAAATGATACACAAATTGACATACTTAATTATATAATAAGACATGATTCTTTTCCAAATGCGTATATCGCTTATAGAATAATGTTTCTCGTAACTGTTGCATCGGCAAAAAGAAGTTTTTTAAAACTAAAATTAATAAAATTTCATCTAAGACCAACAATGTCCCAACAATGTCTTAACAAAGATTAAGTGAACTAGCTTTATTCGATTGAAAAATAATTATTAAATGAAATTGATTACAATAATTTAAAAATGATTTTGCATCCTAAAAAGCACAAAAGATGTTCTTTAAATAAAAAATGTAATAATTAAAAATATATTATTTGTTTTTAAAAGACCTCACTTTAGAGTTTGCTTTAGGCCTTCATAAGTGTTGGGCCGACCTTGCATGGAAGGTGCAGTCAAAGAATGATACTCCTCCGTTACCTCTTGTATAACTAGCTAGGCCATGGCTGATTAAAAAAAAATTACTATTAATTTTATTATACGTAAATAATAAGAATACGTGTAAATTACTAAATCAAGATGACAAATCTAGAGCAACGTAATTAGAAAAAAATTTAGGATGATATTTTATTTCTAACAAAGTGAAGCGAAAAAGAATAGGGGAAGGGAAAGCAGTGTAATTGGATAAGATAAGCAGAAGCACATCTCATGAGTCATGACAGTTTTCAAGCTTACGAGCGGGCCCCACCGTTGGACTTTCTGTGTACTTAATTTTGTCACAAATGAAAGGTACGGAGTTTCACAGCTCACATCCTAACAAACGGCCGTACGTGATCATGTGCGCTCCTCTCTCGGTTTCTCTACCACATGTGTTGATACTTGATTCTTACACTGTCATGTCATTCAGTGTTTTGGATTGGCATCTATGATTTGATTTATCATAAGTACTTGTAATTTTTAAAATATTTGATTTCATTTATCATTAAATAAGTTATAAGTTATCAATAAATCACTTAAAACACATACTCCCTCCGTCCTTAAATAATCGTCCTAGTTGATCCGGTGCATAATTTAAGAAAAAATAATTGACTTAATTATTTATATTGGTTTAATGTGTAGTTTTCGTTAAAGCCCATGTGTATGTGGCACATAATTAAAGTAAGGTGAAAAAATAAAGGTAAAGTGGTAAAAGTGATGTTCTAAAAAGGTAAGTTTCAAACTGGACAATTATTTTGGAACGGATGAAAAAGGAAAGGAGAACGATAATTTAGGGACGGAGAGAGTATTATGTTATAAGTTGTAAGTACTAAGTATATTGTTTATTTCTATTTTTCAAAAAATATGTAAGTTCTCTTCTTCATCAGTTCATTCAAATTTTATATATTCCAATATTACTCAACTTAATAATTGTTATAATAACAAAAAGTAATATTAATAATAATTATTATCAAATTAATAATTATAATGCATAATTATTATTATGTTAATAAAATAATAATTAAAGGAATAATAATAATATTAATAAATAATATTATATGAATAATGATAGTAATAGTAATAATAATAATAATAATAATAATAAGAATACAAAAATTATTATTAATTATTATTATTATTAGTAATGATCTTAATAATAATAATATAGTAAAAATAATTTTCATAATAATAAGTAATTATAAAATTAATATTAATATTAATAAAATAATAATAATAATAATAAAGGTAATATTAGTGTTGTTAAAATCAATAATAATAAAAGTAATATTAATATTAATAAAATAATGATAATAATAATAATGATAAGGCCAATAATAAAGATAATAATAAAAGTAATAACAATGATAATTATTATTATTATTTAACTTAGTAATAAGAATAAAATATATAATAATAATAATAATGTAAATCACATTTTGTGATGAGGCTATTTGTGTCATTATATTTGAATTCAACATTTTTTCAACTTACTAATCAAACACACACACTAACTTATAAAAGTTGATCAACACTTTCAAAAAGTTAAATCAAACAACACTAACGCCTGAGCACATGTAGCAACCATTTGGATCATCAGGCCCACTACAAGCCGATCCAAAAGTCCATGGATGATGTTGGTGCCCAGTAGTAGGGCATGACTACCTTACAAATCAAACACAAGTCTCACATCTACCCGATGTGGGATTGGGGTATTACAGTCTCCCCCACTTAAATCATTGACGTCCTCGTCAAGTCTGAATCATATCACGGGCGATGCAGGAATCAAGAGGTGGCTCATACAGGGATCAAGAGGTGGCTCCCACCTTCTACGATGTAGCACTTTAGCCCGCACAGCAAAATATGGGACTTGTGTTTGATTTGTAAGGTAGGCATGCCCTACTACTGGGCACCAACATCATCCATAGACTTTTGGGTCGGTTTGTGGTAGGCTTGATGACCCAAGGTGTTGCGTGCTCAGTGGGCCAGTGTGTTGGCTACACGTAGCGAACCGGGCTTTCGGGCTCGGGGCGTTACGAATTGTAACAGAGCGGGTCCCGACCGGAAATATGAGAATAAAGTGTTGTGCGGGCCAAAATGCTACACCGCAGAAGGTGGGAGCCACCTCTTGAATCCAGCATCGCTCAGGGTACGATTTGGCCTTGACGAGGTCGTCAAGGATTTGAGTAGGAGCGATTGTAATATCTCAATCCCACATCGGGTAGATTTGAGACTTGTGTTTGATTTATAAGGTAGTCATGCGCTACTACTGGGCACCAACATCATCCATGGACTTTTGGGTCGGCTTGTGGTGGGTCTGATGACCCAAGGTGATGCGTGCTCAGTGGGCCAGTGTGTTGGCTACACGTAGCGTACCGGGCTCTCGGGCTCGGGGCGTTACAAATGGTACCAGAGCGGGTCCAGGTCGAAAATATGGGAACAAAACGTTGTGCGGGCCAAAGTGCTACAGGCAGAAGGTGGGAGCCACCTCTTGAATCCTACATCGCCCGGGGTATGATTCGGCCTTGACGAGGACGTCAAGGATTTAAGTGGGGGAGATTGTAATACCCCATCCCACATCGAGTAGGTGTAGGAATTGTGTTCGATTTATATGGTGACCACACACTACCTCTGGACACCAACATCATCCATGGACTTTTGGGTCGGCTTGTGGTGGACCTGATGACCCAAGGTGTCGCGTGCTCAGTAGGCCAGTGTGTGGGCTACATGTAGCGGACCAGACTCTCGAGCTTGGGGGGTTATAACTAGTTATAATTCATCAGTCATAAGTTATAAACAATAAGTCATCAATCAAAAGTAATAAGCCAGCAGCACATATCAATAAGTTAAGTCAAACAAACCCTTAGCCACTATCTAAGTGTCTATTAGCTACCACTATATATTTTTACTTAATTGGTTATTTACTCTGCTAGTTCCTCACAAAATGATGCACCTTACTGTAAATTTTTTGATTAATTAGCACTTTAGCAGTTTCAAATTAATTGCATTTTGAAACTAATATTAATTAATTTTATTCTTAATATAGGTTCAAGCATGCGTGTTGGTACAGTATGCGTATGGTTAGAGATGTTAATAGGGTCGAAAACCGCAGGTTCAAATTGAAACCGTTAGGTTTTTGACCGACTAGGTCGGAACCGTTAGGGTTGAAATTTTAGATGGATTGTTTAAGCCGGACCGTTTAGGGACCGAAACCGTTATGGCTGGACCGAAAACTGTTAGGGTTGAACCGAAAACCAACTTTCATACGGTTTAGTATAGTTAGTAATATATGAGATGTGTATAATACCGAAAATCGTTAGGGTTGGACCGTTTAACAGCTTTAATATAGTTAGTATAATATACGAGACGTGTATAATACGCTGAAATAAACATACAAGCCTCGAAATCGGGAAAAACGTACAAATTTAATCATTGGTTACAAATTGCAGGTTTGAACCGAAACCGGCAAGGCCAGACCGAAACCGCTAGGTTTTTGACAGGATAATAGTGCTAACCGACTAAACCGAACTTATGTTGGACCGGAACCGTTATGATTGAACCGAAACCGTTAAGGCTGGACCGATTAACATCTCTACGTATGGTTTTCTTTTTTTCTAAGTAGAAACATTATCACATACCTTATACTCCCTCCGTCCCTAAATAATCGTCCTAGTTGACCCGGCGCACAGTTTAAGAAAAAACAATTGACTTGATTATTTATATTAGTTTGATGTGTAGTTTCCTTTAAAGCTCATGTGTATGTGGCTCATAATTAAAGTAGAGTGAAAAAGTAAGGGTAAAATGGTAAAAATGATGTTCTAAAAAGGTAAGTTTCAAACTGGACAATTATTTTAGGACTGACGAAAAAGGAAAGGATGACGATAATTTGGGAACGGATGAAGTATTTAGAGCAAGAAAAACATGGGACCAGCTGGTCCTAAATCATTTATTGCACTCTCTGTTCCATTGAATTTGAACAGTATATATTTTTTGTTATTTTATTTAACATTTATTTACAAGGAGACATGTATAATTGAGATTTAATGAAAAAATAATATAATAAAAAGTGAGATAGATGATTTAAAATCGGGACCAACAAACATACGTTCGATTAAAAGACGTTGAACGAGATTCTAAATGACATCTGGCCAGATGGGTACTATATATATTACTCCCTCCGTCCCTAATTTATTGTCCTGGTTGACCCAGCGCACCGTTTAAGAAAACCTATTTGACTGGATTATTAATATTAGTTTAATGCGTAGTTTCCTTTAAAGCTCATGTGTAAATGGCCCATAATTAAAGTAGTGTGAAAAAGTAAGGGTAAAGTGGTAAAAGTGATGTTCTAAAAAGGTAAGTTTCAAAGTAGACAATTATTTTGGAACAGACGAAAAAAGAAAAAAAAACGATAATTTAGGGACGGAGGGAGTATATAATCAAGCATACTAAAGGAAGAACTATTGACTCTCTCTCTCTCTCTCTCACATGTACACACACCATCCGTGGTCAAAAAAGAAGGCTAAGGTATTCCAGCTCTTGAGAGGAAATAATTAATCCTAGGAATTAAATAATTAAGTTGCACCGATCGACAATGTGTGTTTGAAGTTGTTAATGTTATCGAACAAGTCTCTATAAGCTTCAACCTGAACAACAAGACAAAAGACAACAGGGCAAGTAGTGCCCCCACCCTTTTGATCTTTAGAACCGAATATCAACTTTATATAATCAAGATCGAGTTCTACGTGGATCGGTGTGTGTATTAAAAATTTAAAAGAAACAAGTTGCAATTTTAATACTTATTCTATTTT
This sequence comes from Codonopsis lanceolata, assembly GCA_013146195.2. Taxonomy (NCBI): domain Eukaryota; kingdom Viridiplantae; phylum Streptophyta; class Magnoliopsida; order Asterales; family Campanulaceae; genus Codonopsis; species Codonopsis lanceolata. Next base: position 69,917,534 of record CM028380.1, read on the forward strand.
GGGTAAATAGTATTCGTTTAAAAATTAATTTTTTTAAAGAAAAATAATATTTTTAGTAGTTTATTAGTTATTAGTAATAAAATGATATTTGTATATCTTAATTTTTAAAAATAAATTTTTTAAATAAAATATTTCAAAATAAAATAATAAATAATTTAACCAGAGTGAGTATTAAATAATTAATTAATAAAGTATCAATTTAAAAAATTCAGAGAAGTGGGGCGCCGAGTTCAACTAAACCATGTTGGTTGATCTGTCAAGTGTCAAACATAAGGCTGCATGAAATGACAAACAAGCAAGAATGCATGTGGACATTATTGAGTGTTTGACAAACAAAACTTTAGGCCAAATAATGATTTTCCCCCGCCTACGCCCCCAAAATATCCACTCAATCTCATAATTCCCTCTAATATTAAAATTATCCTAACCTCATACCTAATTTTACTATTTGTTCGAGTTAGGATCCTTCCGTCAATGAACGTTAGAAATGCTAACTAATTAGGGATCATTTTAGTCATTTGATTTAGGAGGTAAAGTAAGATTTGGTTATAGTTCATCATTTAGTTGATAGTTAAGATATTTTAAGTGAAAAAATGGTTTTATAACAATCAAAACAAATTTATATATATATTTATTTTAAAAAAATGTAAAACAATATTATAGTGGATTCGGTTAATAATTAATTTTATCATTAATTGAACTTGCATGTGACATAGGTATACTATCAACATTTAGTTAATCTTTTGATTTTCAAAATAATTTTAAATTATAATTTTTTATATAATTACAAAAAAAACTAAAATAATTGTGGTAGTTATATCAATTTTTCACTTAAAAATAAAATTGAATATTATTTTTTTAATTTTTCACTTAAAAATAACTGTGATAGTTAATATTTTTATTTTTAAAATAATTTTGAATTATAATTTTTTAAAACCACTTATTATTCATTATCTCAGGGATAGTAATCCTAGTTTCAGGATTCGTATCAAGAAGCTTAGATAACACAAACAATTATCCATATTAACACAAACAAAATAACCCAACCATTAACACAAACAAAATAACCCCACAAGACCATATGTCCACCTTCGCTGCTTCGTAACCTTTTCGCCCCAATACCTTCGGCACAACATACGTCGATGTCCCACAAAACGTATGAAAAAGACCATCCCTTCGAATTTGCTCCGAAATCGCACTCAATCTGAAATCGAAGACTTTCAAATCACCATCTTCATCCAATAGTATTTTTCGGTTTCAGGTCCATTTGATAAACATCCGTGCGTGACAAAATCCGACAACTGAAATTAGCTGTTGGATATATCGTCTCGCCATTTCCTTTTTTCATCTACATTTAGCGACCTTATTGAAAAGCTCTACCCCTTTGATGTACTCCATCACAAAAATATTTTCGATTTAGTCGCCATTACTTCGAAAAGTTGCACGATGTTCGGGTGCTGCATGCGGCGCAGGATCGAGATCTCGCGCTTGATGTGGGCGATTAGACCGCCTTTCATGATCTTTTTCTTGTCAATCACTTTAATCGCAACGTTCTCGTTCATTTTCACATTTCCTGCGTGGTAGACCTTCATGAAGCTCTCATGGCCGAGTAGTTTTTCGATTTCATATCAGCCTATTAAGTTCTCTGGTTTTCTTTTTCTGGTGGTGGTGGAGCTGCCACCACCACCAGTGTTGGCGGAGATGGTTTGTATATTAGCCATGGAATTTGGGGAAAAAGTCAATAGATTCAAACCCTAATTTCAAATTAGTGGTGGGGTTTTTGACATTGAAAAGAGCTAAATTAAATTTTGAGGTTTGTAAAGTAGAAAAATGATTGGGTTGGGGCTGGAAGCTGTATTTATATATTTTTAAAAACAATATATTTTTTAAAATTTGTTTTTATTGTTATAAAACCATTTTTCACTTAAAATATCTTAAATATCTACTAAATGATGAACTATAATCAAATCTCACTTTGCCCCCCCCCCCGAATCAAATGACCAAAATGACCCCTCATCCTTTAGCATTTCTAATGGTCATCGACGGGAGGGTCCTAACTGGAACAAATAATAAGATTGGGCATGAAGTTGGAATAATTTTAACATTAGGAGGTATTATGAGATTTGGTGATACTTTGGGGGAAAATCATTATTTGACCCAAAACTTTGTGTTCTAGAAGATTTCATAATTCTAACTTTGTTATGATAAGTTCCGAATTTATTCTCATTTTGTAGTCGTATATGATAAGTTGCCTGCATTTTCACTTCAATGCTTCAAACCGTAAATCGCCAAAAATGCCAATGCAACTTGTCAAAGCTCTATTATTGAGTTTGTTCCAACCTTTTTTTTTCTTTCTCTTCCATCGATAATAATTTTAAATCTTTGTTGATTTTAATAAATTATATTTCTTTCACCCCAAAATTATTATCATGTTTTTTTTCTTAAAATAATTGTCTTATTTAAAAATTTTATTTTTAACACACAATATTTTTACCAATTTACTTTTTATTTTTTCATATTACTTTATGAACCACCTACCCATGTACTTTTAAATCAAATTACAACATCAACCACTTTGTTGATTTTAATCTCTCGCTCACTATTATTCTTTTCAAACTGATAGCTATTTTACGGTAATTACTATATAAAAAAGGAAAAATATCAAAAAGTCCTTATAAATAATTCTCACATTAAAAAAGTTTCAATAATAATTATTTTAAAATTAGATTTTTAATACCAAATAGTCCAAAATTCAACATTTCTCCAACACTGTTAGGATAAAAGCTTGAAATCCTATTATTTATTTTCAATGAAGACAATGGTGATAAAATTGTATTATATAATAATAATAATAATAATAATAATAATAATAATAATAATAATAATAATAATAATAATAATAATAATAATAATAATAATAAGAACAACAACAACAATAGAAGTAACCTCAATACTTTTATTATTATTATTGGTGTTAGTGTTAATATTATTATTGTTATTATTATTATTACAGTCACTTCTACTATTACTACTACAAGTTTTTGTTTGAATTTTTACAATGAAAAGATTAAAATTAGATTTTACAAATAGATTTTTTTTTCTTTTTGACATGATTTTTTGAGACTTTTGGTATTATTTTCTAATAATAATTATTATCACATAAATTACTCTCTTCGTTCCTAAATTATTGTCCCACAAATTATGTGCTTTATAAATTTATAAAATACATTTTAAATTTTCAAATTGAAAACATCCAATTTGACTCAAAAAAACTAACCAGGACAGTAATTTAGGAACAAAGAGAGTTTAAAATAATTGTAATACTAATTACATTGTATTATTAATTTTACTACCATTACTTTTATTATTATATACAATATAATCTCACCACCATTACATTGAATTAGAAGTCTACTTTTTTTAAAAAAAAAGTTGGAGGGGACATAGACCTTACCCCAACTCCTTTTTTTTTTTAATGTCTTGAAAGACTACAAATAGATATATGATGTCTTTGGTGTGGCTAGAACAAATGGTACCTCTGGTGAGGCTTTGAACACCCGACCTCTCGGATGAGAATAGTGATGTACCAGGGTGTCTCTGGTAGGGCTTAAACACTCGACCTCTCCATTAAGATAATCGAGCAGCTAAATGAGGTCTTTGGGTAAGGCTTGAACAACAACGTTACATCTGAAGAGGCTTGAACACCCGACCTTTCTATTGAAAGTTGTAAAGTCCAGAGTGTCTCTAGTGGGACTTGAATACCCGACCTCTCCGTTAGGAGAAGCGAGCAGTACCAGTTGAGTTAAAGCTAGTTGGTGAATTAGAAGTCTACTTGGGGACTTTTAGATAGTAGGATTATTCTTTAGACTTTTGGACATGAAATTTTTTTAGTAGGACTTTTTGGTATATTTGCCAAAAAAAAAAATTACATTCTTAATTAATACTTTAAGTTATTGTATGTTGGAAAAAAAAAACTACCTCTTAATTAATTACTTGTCAATTGAAATTGAGTAATATATTTATTATTTTTATATTACTTTTGTATTCTTAGCATATCAACGATTAAGATATTTTTTTTCTATATTTACTCTTTCTTAATAGATTTATTTTTTCGATCATACTTATAACTCTTTTCATGCTTCATTATAAAAAAATTAATGTATTAAAGTATTTATCCACCAAAATTTAAGATAATACGTGATACATCATTACTATACTTCATCATTAAAGTATTGTTAAAGAACTTTTCTTCCTTTATTTTTGGTTCATCCTAAAAAAATTCATATCTTAAACTTCCTCTTGAAAAAAAATAGTTTTACCATTTTACCCTTTTGCTTCTTTCTACTTTAATAATAGTTCACATGCATATGATTTTAAATAAAATGACATATTAAATCAATATTTATAGTAAAATCAATAATTTTTTTTAAATTTGTATGTTTAGTCAAACAATATTGACTAGGTCTTTTGTGAAACTATATTACGGATTATAATTTGCAAGAACACCACTTCTGCACGACTCAACCTATTAATACACGATAGATCAGGTCTAAGAGATTCGTCTTATAAAAAATATTAATAAAACGGTATTTCCTTGGTTTTTATTTGCTATAAAAACAAGGGATAATTTAATGAGTAAATTCTTTGTGAAACCATCTTATGAATTAAAATTTGAAAAATAATATTTTATTCTCTCACAACTCAACTTATTAACGAAAGGTGAATATGATAAGGTGATTCGGCTTACGTAATATAAATGTAATTTTTTAAGTTTATGTCTAATTTAATTTTACGGAATGCAACGCACTTTACGCACCTATTCTTCGTTTAGAACAGTCACATGGTGGTATACTAGCATGGCACTGGTGGTAAGAGAATGTATGGCCCAAAGGCTCCACACGTCAGCAGAAATTATTTGGCTAAAGATTCCCATCGAAATCATGACCGATCCAATATGGATGTTTGAAAATTTGAAAAAAATTGCTCACCCCTACATATAGCTTTCAGACGTGGCACACCTATTGGAAACCCAAAAAAAAATTATATTTACTTCGAAATTCATAAGGATCAACAAAGTTGGTATCGAGTTCTGAGTTTTACTGTAGTCTCTAGTGCTTAGAGCATCACCATTATTGTGTTTTTTGCAATTTTTAAGCTTATTCTTAGTTATGAATTACAAAACCAACAATGACATAAATTCTTATATTTATTTTATAAGAGAAAGAAATTATTTTATTCTTAGCTAAGAATAAATCAAAAGGAATATTGTATTCCCCATTAACCACATGTGTGAGGTTTTGAGTAAGGGCAAATGAAAATAATTTTTTTTATTGGGATGTGTTATTTTTTTTATGTAAGAATATGTGTAAGAATATTATACAATGGAAAAATATATTCGTAATTAGGTAAGAAAAGAAAAATGTGTATGTAGTAATAGGTCCCAAATAAGAATTTGGGGAAAAAATTTTCACAATAGGGATGCTCTTATATATAAAGTTACTCCATTATTCTACAGGTGAATTACCCAAAATTGTTCTTGTATTTAACTCTTTTTTTTAACATTGTGTTGTGAAAAAAAAAATTGAACGTTTTTTGTCCTTGTACAAAGAGTTTTGACATAAATAGTTTTTCAATCCACTGTCGTTATTTTTTTCCATTAGGTTAATGCACGTGTATTTTACGTGACATTAACTCGAGGTAAAATGGTCATTTTATCCACACTCTACAAAAAGTACAGGGACCAAACAAATTAATTTGAATTTTGATTCATCCCTTCTTCTTCGTTGGAAACCTGCAAAAATGCATGAGACAAAAAAAAATTGAAGATCCGTAGAAAATCTTATACAGCCACCTCCCATCATCGCCCGTCAATCCTTCCGGTCACCAACCCATGAATGTCGGCCCAAACTTGAAGACTTGCTCCAGATCCGCTGCCACCTGCCATCTATTCCGCCACCAATAACCCATTTAACATTCAATTAACACATGGATCTGCTTTGTTTTTTCGACCAATCCTCCATGGATGCCAGCCAAGCAGCGTTGACCATGGATCTAGTAAGAAATCTAGAGTAATTATTGCCTGGGTTTATAGATTTAGTGATATATCTGGATTTTTTTTTTTTTGAGATTTAGTGATAGATCTGGGTTCACGGAAGCAACTTCACGAGAGAGTTTGATGAGTGATCACGCCACAAAGATGGGGTGACTATGCTGGTGATCCACGTAAGGGATTGGAGCTGACGTGTCCTTGATGAACGTCCATTTCGATGTATGAGGGCACTTGATGTACCAAAATAGATAGGATATCTGGGCTTTGTGCTTGTGCTTGACCTTTGGTGACCTGAAATGAAACTACCGTTAGGGTGCCGGGGGTATTCCCAGCTACAGCCCTCCGGTGTGAGTGTCAGTAATCAAGGAATATAAATGCTGGAGCTAGGCGTTCCCTTAAGCTTCCGGTGATTGTGTGTATTGATTAGTCTTTAAATGTAATTGTGAGTATAGTTGATCAAATGAACTTACCTTTCTTGTAAAGGAATACTTCCTTTTATAGTAGTTGTCCCTTGGGGATAGGGCTGTCAAATAGGGCAAAAGCCCACGGGCATGCCCGCCTCGCCACCCATTAGGGGCGGGTTGGGTTGATGTATTAGATACCCGTTTGAAAAACTGGCTTTTCGGGCTTTGCCCGTACGGGCCGCGGGCTTTGCGGGGCAGGGGGCGGGCTCCCACACTAATAATAATAATAATTCTTAAATTTTTTAAAACATTGCAAAGCTCAACTGCCCAAGCTCAAGCGGCCAAACCCATTTGGCCCATTTCCTTTCCGTTAGTAATTAGACTATTAGAGTCAATTAGGGTTAGGGTTAGTAGTTGTATTCAAAAATCAAAATGGGCGAAATACTCTCAGCCTTTGACTCTCTCTCTCACGCACGGAAGATGGCACAGTCAATTTCCTCCGGCGATTGCGCCGCCTCTAGCCTCCAGCTCGTCTGGTCCAACACTCAAGCGCCTCTCAAGTCTCAATTGCAATCGACAATTCGGCTTCCTCTCTAGTCTCTAGCAAGTAGCGATTGCGCAGTCAGTCACGCACCGGCTCTGCATCTCCAGCCATCCGGCTCAGTCTCATCTCAGTCCTCAGTTCTCACCCTCTCTCTTTCCCGCAATTATGCTTCCAGATCTCGAGATACGGCACGGCGGCTCTTCCAATCGCTCACCATCTACACCGGCGTCACAGCTCGATTTCGTGGCTTGTCTTCCTCTGTTTGACTTTGAGAATCTCATACTCTTCTAAATCAACACCGGCGTCACGGATTGATGTTTCATTATTCTCATTTCCTTGTTTGACTGTTTGGATCTTAGATTCATTTTTTTGAATTTGTTTTTGCATTTTAATATAGATTCACTGATTCAGAGCTTGGTCTGTGATTCTGGTTCTATCTTCAAGTAACATGTTCTTTTCTTGAATTATTTTCTTCTTTTCACACGAAGGTTTTCAAGAATCGGCGTATGAAATGCCTCTTCAGTCTTCATCACCTGTTGGCCGGACACCATTTTGATAATAAATAAATAAATAGTTAAATAAACCGCAGGCTTGCCCGTTTTGCCCGCAACCTTACGCGGGGCGGGTTGGGCTAGGAGTTTTTAGGACCGTTATGTTAGCGGGCTTTCCTGCCCCGCCCCGTTTCACATCGGGCTTTTTGGGCCCGCGGGAAAACCCGCCCCGCAAGCCCATTTTGACAGCTCTACTTGGGATCATGATCAATGTAGGGGCCCTTGGGCATAAGGACCTGTTGCTGGTCGTCTAGCTGGCATCTTCCTACTGGTTAATGGCCTATGGGTAGCCTTACATAGTTGGTGGTTGCTTACTAGCCAAGAGTTATATCTTCTCTTCTTGTGTAAGGGCATGTCGCTTGGTCGGCTAGCTGTCAATCTCTCACTGGTTAGCTTATGCTTGCATGGACGACACGTGTCATCCAATTAAGATCTGACACCTGGTAATTACTTGGTCGATATAGTGAATGTCGAGCATGAGCATTCCTCGTCTTGATGGTCGATCTTGTTCGACTCCTGGAATGACCTTTGGTTGTTCCGAGGATGCCTTGTTTGACCAGATGAGTAATGAACGGCCATGGTCGGTCCTTATGTTCGAGGGGCTGTTGAGGGATGGGCCCCACCCATGCCTAGCTGGGAGCCACGTGCTCGCTCCACGTAGGAGGACCCAGGTCGGGTCCCTTCAATAGGCCCCGAGTTTCCAAGTGCGAGGATTTATCCTTAGCTTGGAAAGTATACTTGAGCGCTTTGTTCGGCTATCGGGTATTTTTTTTATCTTCGTTTTGATTTCCTCGCTTATGGTCGCTCCTTGTCGTTAATCATTACTTGCTCGATCATAAACGAGTTTTAAAGTCGAGGATGAATTCGGAGTTATTAGTGGAATTTATCTGGGAAATTGGTCTGCCATTTGCATTAAATGCACGGTTATCGAGGGTCATAAGTAATCATTTCCATTTTACTGTTCATAAATGTGACGCCGTCGTTCTCCTAAAACGTCGTCAGTTTGTGTATGAGTTTTGCATGGTACTAGCCACGTGTTGGCATGGGAGTGGGTAGGTAAGATACGCGTGTTTTCTAGTCGGGTTGACCCAACGTTCTCGGGTCATATAAAAATCACGGCTTCCGACTTCTTCCATACGTTTACTATATTTATGAACTTTCCCTCTCAAAACCATATTTCTTGTGAAGGCAAAAAAATCTTTCTACTATTATTCATCTCATTCTTGCTACTGCCAGCCGTTTGTTTGTCTTGCATTTCTAGTTTCCAGGTTCGCCTTCTTCCCCTCTTTCTTTTGAAGTTAATTTTTCGTGTTTTGAGGTTGTTTTGAGTCAGTTTCTGGGTTTATAGCAATTTTCCAATGATTATGTTGTTGTTTCTGTCATCCCGGTGCTAACTCCGATGACCTTTCCTTTTCCAGATCCTCGATGATTTTATTACTCCTTCCTCGCTCAATTTCTACACGCGGGCATTTGCCCCTTTTGTTCGCTATTTTCGATTTTCAATCTCAAAGGTTTTTAGGGTTTTAGACTTCATGAGATCTATCCATGTCTTCAACCCTAGTGAAACCTCTTCTTCTTCTTCGCCTAGCTCTTTTATTGCATCGAGACCGGGGATGAGGACCAAACACGTAAGCCCTAATCCCGTGTATGCCCGTTCACCGACCAACCGTAGGGTAAACTCGTAAATTGATGGGGCCTAGTCAGTTGTTTTACCGAGCCAAGCAATGCCCCTTTTGGTGGAAAGGGGGTTTAATATAGAGGGCTTACCAACCCTTCCCGATGAAGAGTATACGACCGAGGCTATCCCCGCTGGCTCGGCCATGATGGTCTGTAGGGGTGAGGAAAGGGCACTACGGTATTTATTCAACCAATACTATAGGGAGATCATTGCTGCGAAGGTAGTGGCTGCTAACAAGATCTTGGCTCACGAGAAATGAGGAGAAACTTCCTCGGCTGCTGCCAGAGTCGAAGATAACATAGGAGGTACCGAGGATGCCCCACCGGCTCGCTGAGTGCTCAAGGAGTGGAGAAACAATATATGGCCCGAGGATGTTGTCAACTGGAATGATAGGTACAATCACAGCTTCAAGAGATTCCGAGGGTCTGCTCCCCACAGCTCGCTCGGTCTGAACGAGCTTAGGAGTCAGCGTGATAAGGTGGGTTTTCATATCACCTTTTTCGAGGCAGGTCTTCGGCTGCCCCTCAACCCCTTTATCTGCGAGCTTCTTGAAGAGGTCGGTGCTCATCCCCTCGATCTCTCCCTCAACCTAGTGAGGTACTTGGTGTCATTTGCTGCTTGTGTTCGAATACTTGGGTATGAGCCTACCCTTCCTTTATTCAAGACCTATTTTTCCGTAACCAAGTCTTTGAACCGGCTCCAATGCAAGCATCACAACCGGGGTATTAACTTGTTCGCCAAACCTCTTAGCAAAACGGGGCACTGGGATGAGAAGGTCCTGTTGGTTGAGAGTCGGATTGGGTGGAATTTTCCTGTTCCTCGACTTTCTGTTTCTGATATTAATTCCTTTCTTCGGTCGGGGCTTTAGATGATTATGAAGAATCATCCCGAACGGCCATTGAGTCCTTCCTAGGGGTACGCGGAACTGGACCTGCTCGGGTATTCTGCTGGAGCTCAGTGACAGAGGATGAGGTTTTGCTAAGGATGGTCGGGATGTTGACTAATAAAAAGATAGAAGGACTAAACCCTCGTTGCGAGGTCCCCAAGTATATCCAGTATCTGGGGTGGTCAATGCATGAAGGGCATAGGTTTAGAGAGGATTGTCCCCGATGCAAGGATGATATGTTCAATTTCGAAGGCTGCGAAAGTATTCGTCGCTTTGTACTTATTTTATTGTTGTTGTTTTTATCACTGTCGTTTGCTCATAATTCTGACTTGTAACTCTTTGCTGTTTCAGATATGGTGGTCGATTTGGATCAAATCTCGGAATGGTATTAAAGGATGCAGTTGTCGATCCCACTAAGGCCTATACTCTGCCCACCGACGAGCAGGGGCATGGGTCTTCAGCTGTGCCTACTACTACAACGTCAACAGCTCCTCGTCGGGCACCACCTAAAGTTATTGTGACCCGGAAGTCCAAACCTTCGGTACAGGCCCCAGCGAAGAAAACTTCTGCCACCACATCTGGGCCCGCTTCTGTTGAAAGTGCCCCAGCTGCCCCTTCGACTAAAAGGCGGTTGATCGAGGATGCGCCAGAGGAGGATAAGCGAAGCCTCGAGGAGGTATCTGTCCGCTCCCCAGTTGCCAAGAAATTGAAGGCTAAGGTTGTGTCAACCACTCGAGCAGCAGGGATCAAGCTCGGCAAGGACATCGGGGACGTCCCATCGTTGCAAAATATCGATGTGACCCGTCGGGATGGTCCTACTGCCCTGCCCGGGCAAGGGATAGTTGTCCGGGCCCAGATGAGGGATATGGTCGGGATTGCCAATTCACTGCCAGCTAATGAAGCGATTGGACGCATTGGGTTGTGCGTGAGCGAGGTAAAAAAATTTCTCTTTATTCTTCTTTTTCTTCTCTTCTTTCTTTTTGGTGGATATATTGTATTTTAACTTTTCACTTTTATTGTTTCCGTGTAGCTGTGCTCTTTTGTCAACTCGCTAAGTGGGCGTTCTGATCGGGTTGAGACTGAAGTGAAGAAGCTGAAAACTCGGGCTCGAGCTGACCAAGATGAAATCGAAGTCCTCAAAGCTCGTCTCGCATCCTTGGAGAGCGATCAGGCCTAGAAGGCAGCCGAGCTAGTGGAGTCCTCGGCCAAGATAACTGCCCTGCCCAACGAGAAAGAACTGGCTGTGATTCGTGCCAGCGATGCCGAGCAGAGGGCTAGCCAAGCTGAGCAAATGAGAGCCTTGGCTGAGAAGGAGGTGACCGAGTCCTCGGCGAGGATTGTCGATCTGGATAAGCGGGTTGATGAGGTGAGGGCCTCAACCTTTGAACAATTCAAAGATTTCGAGGAATTTACCAAAGAGGTCCTCCTTTACTATGAGTGAGGTGTCCACCATGTCCTTCGGGTAGCTGCTGGCTCGGGGATGACTCTTGGGACCATTGTTGAATAGGGCGGCGAGTATTTCTCCAGGGATGTCGCGAGGGAGGGACACGAGATGATCCCTTTTGATGAAGGCGAGCTGAAGATGATCCATGAAAAGGATGCTCAAGATGGATTCAAAGAATGGGTGCCCCCGACTCCTTGGTCTCAAGATGCTATCTTCATAATCGGCACCGTAGAGCGTGGTGAAGATGTAGAGTTTGATGCAGAGCTCAAATTGAAACAATTTATGGGTGAGCAATCCAATCGCGATCAATTTGATGGTGAATCCATTGCTACCGAGCAACGCAGGTCTACCTTCCCCATCTTGTGACACCGAAGTTGTAGATCTCCCGGAGTAATCTTTTAATCCTCGCTGCGTCGAGTAGATTGGGCGCATGTGCTTGTATCTTTCAAATAATTGACTGATATTTGTTGTTGTAACTAAACAATTTTTTGCTCTCTTGGCTTTTGGTTCTGCTATATCGACCACTGGATTTTTATTTCTGTTTCGTTTCTTTATTGTAACCTTCCTCGCGTGCCGAGGATAAGGTCCTAGTCCCACCTCCGTACGAGGATGGGAATGAGCGGATGGCGAACATTCTTGCGTTTGAAAATATAACTCAACTCATTAACAAACGGTTGATATGATAAGGTGATTCGGCTTACGTAATATACATGTAATTTTTTAAGTTTATGTCTAATTTAATTTTAAGGCATGCAACGCATTTTACGCAGATGTTCTTCGTTTAGAACTGTCACATGGTGGTATACTAGCATGGCACTGGTGGTAAGAGAATGTATGGCCCAAAGGCTCCACACGTCGGCATAAATTATTTGGCTAAAGATTCCCATCAAAATCATGACCGATCCAATATGGATGTTTGAAAATTTGAAAAAAATTGCTCACCCCTACATATAGCTTTCAGACGTGGCACACCTATTGGAAACCAAAAATATATATATATTTACTTCGAAATTCATAAGGATCAACTGAGTTGGGATTGAGTTCTGAGTTTTACTGTAGTCTCTAGTGCTTAGAGCATCACCGTTATTGTGTTTTTGCAATTTTTAAGCTTATTCTTAGTTAAGAATTACAAAACCAATGATGACAGAAATTCTTATATTTATTTTATAAGAGAAAGAAATTGTTTTATTCTTAGCTAAGAATAAATCAAAAGGAATATTGTATTCCCCATTAACCACATGTGTGAGGTTTTGGGTAAGGGCAAATGAAAATATTTTTTTTATTGGGATGTGTTTATTATTATTATTTTTTTGTAAGAATATGTGTAAGAATATTATACAATGAAAAAATATATTCGTAATTAGGTAAGAAGAGAAAAATGTGTATGTAGTAATAGGACCCAACTAAGAATTTGGGGAAAGAATTTTCACAATAGGGATGCTCTTATATACAAAGTTACTCCATTATTCTACGGGTGAATTACCCAAATCGTTCTTGTATTTAACTCTTTTTTTAACTTTGTGTTGTAAAAAAAATTGAACATTTTTTGTCCTTGTACAAAGAGTTTGGACATAAATAGTTTTTCAGTCCGCTTTCGTTATTTTTTTCTGTTAGGTCATTGCACGTGTATTTTACGTGACATTAACTCGAGGTAAAATGGTCATTTTATCTACACTATACAAAAAGTACAAGGACCAAACAAATTAATTTGAATTTTGATTCATCCCTTCTTCTTCTTTGGAAACCTGTAAAAACGCATGAGACAAAAAAAATTGAAGATATGTAGAAAATCTTATACAGCCACCTCCTATTATCGCCGGCCAATCCTTCCGGTCTCCAACCCATGAATGTCGGCCCAAACTTGAAGACTTACTCCAAATCTGCCGCTACCAATAACCCATTTAACATTCAAATAACACACTGATCTGCTCCGTTTTTTCGGCCAATCCTCCATGGATGTCGGCCAAACAGCGTTGACCATGGATCTAGTAAAACATCTAGAGCAATTATTGTTTGAGATCCTACTAAATCTCTTAAAGATCCTATTTAGTTTCCTATTTGTTATGGTTACCTTTTCCTTACATAAATACAGTTCTAGGTTACTTGTAGGTTACTCATATGTACGTGTATATATAGCTTCCATCACATCAATAATATTTTGATCTTCTTTCAATAATTCTTCTTACCTTATATGGTATCCAGAGCATAGGTCCAGATTTTTTTCCTTTTTTCTTAGTCAAATTCTCCATGGCTGCCCCTGAGATTTCCTTGCTACACAACTCCGCCGACCCCTCCAAACCTCTTATTGTGGTTTCTCTTGCCCATATTATTAAGCTTACCCCCACAAACTACCTTGCATGGAAGATCCAAATCGAAGCCACCTTGCTTAGCCATGACCTTTACATGTTTATCGATGGCACACATCCAGCACCACCTCAAGACATCACCCTAACCACCACCACCACTGCCGCCTCTACCATGACCGAATCAAACAAATCCATCGAAACCACACCCGGCACCACACCAGCCGCAACCCCTACTGCTACTCCCACCCCACCAACTACCGTCACCACAACCATTCCAAACCCAGCCTATATAACATGGTTTCGTCAGGATAAGCTTCTTCTAGGAGCCCTAGCTGGAACCCTTAGTGATTCTTTGGTTACCCTCATTTCTCAATGTTCCACAACCCATGGTGCTTGGAAAACCCTAGCCAAAACTTATGCCAATCCCTCCAAAGGGCACATCAAACAAATTAAAGATCATCTTCGTAGTATCATCAAAGGTTCTCGCTCCGTTGATGAGTACATGCGAGAAATCAAATCCTACGCCGACCAACTTGCTTCTCTTGGTCGACCCCTTGATCCTGAAGATTTAGTTGATCGTATGCTTGATCAACTTAATGATCCTGATTATGATAGCGTTTTTCAGGGTGTTCTTAGTCGTGAAAACCCTATTGACTTTGAGGAACTCCATGAAAAGCTTATAAACCGGGAACTTGTTCTTAGACACAAAGCCGCCACCCTTACCTTCTTCCCCGCCGCAATTAACTACACTACCAAAAACCCTCCTCGTACCTACCAGCCTAGATCTGCCTCCAAACCACCAGACCCTAATCAATCCAACCTCACCCACCAAATCCTAATCCGCCCAATACATCCAACCCGTCTCCACCTTCAAACCGCCGCCCATACAATGGTCGATGCCAATGGTGTCAGCAGTCAGGCCATTACATATCCCAATGTCCCCTCTTCCGCCAATCCCACCCCAATGTCACTGTACCTAACCCCTCTCCTACATCCTCCAATTCGACCCAAACACGCAACCAGCCCCGAAACTCTTCCAACTCTCAACCTAGTGCGTATACTGCCACCACTTTGACTCCTCAAACTCCCAATTGGCTTTTCGATAATGGAGCTACTCATCATGTTACTCGTGATCTTAATAATCTTGCTCTTCATTCTCCCTACAATGGCACCGAAGAACTCCTAATTAGTGATGGCTCCGGCATACACATCTCCAATATTGGTTCTTCCTCCATCGTTACTTCCTCTTCTACTTTAACTCTTAGTCAAGTTCTTCATGTTCCATCTGTTTCTCGTAACATAATCTCCGTGTCAAAACTTTGTTCTGATAATAAAGTCTCTGTCACCTTCTTACCATCTTCCTTTCTTGTGAAGGATCTACAAACGGGAGTCATCATTCTTCAAGGCATTTTTTATCCTGGTGTCTATGAATGGCGTCTCCCTCCTCCTGCTGTTCATTCCGTCAAGTCATCTACAATAAATTGGCATCATCGTTTAGGCCACCCAGCTTATTCTGTTTTACATCACATTAGTAATTCGTTTGATTTAAATATTCCTAAGTCTTCAGACTTTCATTACAATTCTTGTGATTGTAATAAATCTCATAAATTGCCTTTCAATGGTAATACTATTTCTTCTCATGGTCCCCTTGATTTACTTTACAGTGATGTTTGGACGTCTCCTGTTGCTTCTTGTGATGGGTTCAAGTATTACATTATTTTTGTCGATCATTTTTCTAAGTACATCTGGATTTATCCCCTTAAAAACAAAAGTGATGCAACAAAAATATTTACCACCTTTAAGCTTCGTGTCGAAAAATTCTTTAATCATTCCATTATCATTATTTTTAGTGACAATGGAGGTGAATATATTGGTCTTCGTCCGGTGCTTGACTCTCATGGTATTACTCATCTTACTTCTCCTCCTCACACTCCCGAGCATAATGGATATTCTGAAAGACGTCACAGACATATTGTTGAAACCGGTCTTTCCTTACTTTCTCACTCTCATATGCCACTTCAATATTGGCCCTTCGCTCTTGTTATTGCTTGTTACCTAATTAATCGAATGCCCACTCCTTCTCTCCATCTACAATCTCTGTTTCTTAAGCTCATGGTCATAACCCTAACTATCTTAAACTTCGAAGTTTTAGGTGTCTTTGTTATCCTTGGTTACGTCCTTATACCTCTCATAAACTTGAGCCTCGCTCTTCTCCTTATGTCTTTGTCAGTTATTCTCCAAACCAAAGTGCATACTACTGTCTTGACCCAAACCCCTTAAAAATCTTTGTGTCTCATCACGTTAAGTTTGTGGAGAATGAGTTTCCATTCTCTTCTCTCTCTCGGCCTTCTTCCTCTGATTCCGCTGCCACTCAAGCCGATACATGGTTTACACTACATCTTCCTATCCTCACTCATTCACCTCTATTACCCACTCCATCTTCTGCCCCCTCACCTACACCCGTCAGCTCCTCCTCTTTTTCCCCTCCTTTTCCACCTGCCTCTCCTAGCCTTACGTCCTCCTCCTCTGTCACACCTTCTGCCGACACAACTCCCTCATCAACTCCTTCTACTGCCGAGCCCTCACACCCTACTTCACCTGTTCCTTATTCTCCCGTGGTTGCTCCCATATCCTCCCCTTTAGCTGCCCATACACCACCACCTCATAGCCCAGTCACCCGTCTTCAAAACAAGATCACCAAACCCATTCAGAAACTTAACCTACTTGCCTCTCTCCAATCTCCACTTTCTAAACCCACCACTGTTACCCAAGCATTAAAAATTCCCGCTTGGCGTGATGCCATTCAAAATGAATATGATGCTCTTCTGAAAAACCACACTTGGGATCTTGTTCCTTCCGCTCCGTCTCAAAATCTTGTGGGTTGCAAATGGGTGTATCGAACAAAGTAGAACTCAGATGGATCCATTGATCGTCATAAAGCTCGACTCGTTGCTAAAGGGTTTCATCAACGACCTGGCTTAGACTATTTAGAAACTTTTAGTTCAGTTGTAAAGCCTGCTACAATTCGTACCATTCTTTCCCTTGCCACAATTCATGGTTGGCAACTTCGTCAAGTGGATATTAACAATGCTTTTCTTCAGGGGTCTCTTCTCGAAGATGTCTACATGGTGCAACCTCTTGGGTTTGTTAGCCAAACTCATCCTACACATGTTTGCAAGCTTCGTCAAGCGCTTTATGGTCTTAAGCAAGCTCCTCATGCATGGTATATTGAATTAAAAAATTATCTTCTTTCGCTTAGATTTAAAAATTGTGTTTCCGATGCCTCCTTGTTTACTCTACATCATCAACATGTCTTTATCTATTTACTTGTGTACGTTGATGACATCATTATTACCGGATCAGATTCTACACTTCTTGATTCCTTTATATCCACTTTTTCCAAGCGGTTTTCTCTCAAAGACTTGGGAAATTTATCTTACTTTCTAGGTGTTGAAGTTATTCCCCACAAAAATGGTTTGTTTCTCAGTCAGCATAAATATATTCAAGATATACTTACACGTTCAAAAATGCTTGAAGCCAAACCAGTGCCTACACCCCTTACTCCTCATCCACCACTTTCGACTTTTCTGGGTAACCCACTTCCAAATCCCACCGAGTATAGAGTTCTTGTTGGTTCATTTCAGTACTTGTCTCTTACTCGCCCGGATTTGTCTTTTGCTGTAAATCGGTTATCTCAATTTTTACATAAGCCCACTGATCTTCATTGGGCTGCCCTTAAAAGATTGCTTCGCTATCTCGGGGGAACTAATACGCATGGGCTTCTACTTCATCATCAGTCTCCTACTTCTTTGCATGCGTTTACTGATGCTGATTGGGCTGGTGACAAGGATACTTACACATCTACTACTGGTTACATTGTTTATTTGGGACGGAATTCTATATCCTAGTGTAGACACCCCAATTTCCTACCCCTGGTATGTAACATTGACATGCGATATCAAGACCTGTTAAAACTTAACGAATGTCAAGTTACAGGGTTTAAAAATGCAAAAGACAAAGCAGAATGCGTAAAACAGTAAAATGCAGGGGCTCGAGTGTCAAAAAGGAGACTGAGAAAGAGCACCAGGCGCTGCCACAAAGCTTTTTGGGCGCGGCGCCCATACTCCATGGGGTCGGTGCCCATCTCCCCAAACAGTGCCTCCGTCTTAACGCATTGCACAAGCCTTCAAACGCGCGGTACAAGCTGGGGAAGCACAAGATGAATATCAGAAATCCCAGCAGTGTCCCACCTTCGGCCTAAAAATAGAAGGCCCCGACTTTGGGAATTCACACACCAGACACACAGTCACAAAGAGTGAAAACGCTGTGCGTTTATTTTACGCAGTGAGCAATCGTGAGAATAGTGAGTTCCCCCTCCTATAAAGCCTCGAAGCTCTGCCAAATCTCCTCCAAACACAAAGCCAACCGGTCAAAGTGAGCCTTAGCCCCCCAGCCAGGTTTCCATCCTATTCCCCCGATCCAAAAATCTCAAAAAGAGCAGTTGCTCTGTCCGAGTAAAAAGGCCAAATCCACTAGAAGCAAGTAATAGCAAAACGCAAGCAGTTGCTCCGCCCGTTTGACGGTGCCCAGAAACAACCTTCAGAAGCAGTCACCCTACCCGAACCGCAGCAACAGCAGCAAAAAGATCCCCTCTCCCGGAAGGACAGAGCGAGCACACCAACGCTCTTAAAGGTGAGCCTTTAATAGTTTTATTTATATAAAAAAAAAAGTTATTTTCCATCCGGCCCAATGTAAAAATATAAGCCATTGTGCTGCCCGGATCTATTTAGAAAATAGTGTTAAAAAGAGCCATTATTATGGCCAAATATTTTTAAATATATTTGTAAATTATTGAAAAGAGGTGGCTGCAAGTCTGTAAATAATGTAGATATGGATATATTTGTTTTTTAATGCTTTATTTATTTTATAGATAAATATAACAAAAAACATACTTTAGCCAAAAACTGTTTTAAGACTGAAAGGGTGAGTTGGGTGTCTAGCACCTTCCCAACTTGTAACTTAACCTCCGAACTCGTTTTTTTACAATCTCTTGTTTATTTTTGGTTTTTTCTTTGTTTTCTCCTTAAAATAAAGATGGCGACTCTGTAAAAACATTTTGGATCACAGTGAGGCTCGCAACATCCTTTCTTGCACTTTTTCGCTTTCCCCTAAACAAGGGAGAATGAGAATGAAAGAGTGATGCATTTCCTGCATCTTGTTTTCCCCTAAACAAGGGAGGATGAGATGTGGGGAGTCAATGCACTCATAGCGATCCAAAATAGGCCTTAAGACAATTTTCATAAAGTCCATAGTAGGGCCCGCAACATCCTTTTTTTGCACTTTTCAGTTTTCCCCTAAACAAGGGACGATCGGAATGAAAAGGGTGATGCATTTTCTGTATCTTATTTTCCCCTAAACAAGGAAGGGTGAGATATGGAGAAACTCAATGCTCTCATATTAGACCTAAAATCACTAAGGTGACCGAGGCTTTTTGACAGCATTCTTTCCGCATTTTTAATTTCGTCTTCCCTTAGACAAGGGAGGGTGGAATGGAAAGCGTGGTGTCCGGTTTCGAACATCGTGCACCCCTAGAAAAGGGCGCGCGGGGCGCGAGCGCATCCCTGGGAACCCACAGTGGCGACTCCGCTGGGGAGATCGTTTTTATTTTAAATAAAAATGGAGGGCTAGACTCAGTAACAAAACTTTTTTTCTTTTAGTTTCTGGCTAAAGTATGCTTGTTATATTTCTTTAGCATTTGAATATTGTGTTCCTATATATCTGTGTATATATTTGTGGATATGATCCTCCATGTTGCAGCAGTCTCGTTCCAGTCGCCATTACAAGTATATTTAAAAATACATATTTTTCAAAAAAAAAAATTTACACAATAAATTTTCGGACAACATAACAAAAGGGCAGGGGCTTTATTTTTATTATCGCTTTATTTCTGCTTTATATTTTTACTTCTGTTTTATATTATTACTCTGTTCATTTTATTTTTATCACGCAAAAAAAAATATGTACATTTTATTTTATTCTGTCATTTTATTTTGGGGATTAGGACAAATTTGTAATTAATAGGAATAAGATAGATTCCCCGTTTTTCTTTCTATTTCTTGATGTGATTGGTTGCTTGCTCGCGCTCAAACTAAAAAGCCGAGAAAAGCTACAAAAAAACAACAAGATAGGTCATATCTGTTTTATTTCTTGCTTTATATCTAAAGGAAAACAAATATTTTACTACTTTTTAGATACCGCACACATGTGCGCGCACGTAGAAATATTCCAAACTGCTACCCTACACCATGGCCATCCTACCCCCTGCATCAGCCAATGTTAAATTGCATATAGATTTTCAGGACACTTCATAGACCGACCGGTTTTTGCATTTCTGAATCATTGGTCAGCCACTGTGAAAAAAAAATAGAAGTCCGAATATAAAAAAAAGAGAAAGAAGTAAAAAAAATGACGATTAAAGAAAAAAAAATGCAAAGGATATGAATAAATACACAGGGGCTGACTGATTATTTTCTGATGCTCGACTTAGACCATTTTGAATGGTGGATCCCAGAAAGAGTATAGGCCCTTCGCCTAAGATCAGTCTGATTTTTGGGAGTCGAAATGCAGGTGGAATACGAGGGTCCTATACTCTGGAGAAAGAATCCACTGTTCCAGGAATAGTCCTGAGACTGTCAAAACAAAGTGGGTGCTTGTCCGGTCAATTGTAGAAATAAACAATAATAATAATAAAATACTAATAAAGGCACACTGTACTCCTAGCCCAGAAAGCCTTCAACCAACCTTTCTGATACCTCCAAACCCCATTTTCCTCAGAAACCTGGCTCGAATTTGGAAAGGCAGAGATAGTACTGGCCAGTTGATACGGGATACAGGCACAGAGATCAGATCAGAAAGTATCAGGGTCAAATCAGGAAAAGGAGTGCAAAGAATACAAATTTGAATGCAATGGCTACCAAAAATAAACAGGATATGACTGGGACCAGCAATGATTGGAACAACTGGGAACCAGAAAAGGAAACTCATGAGTATGCACCTCCTCCTGGACTCAAAATTTGGCTAAAGAAGGAATTGGATGCCCATGCAGAGAGAATAACAAACCAGATGACTGGCGATCTTTTAGCAAGCTTTGCAGAAACTCTTGCTACTCCCTCTCAAAAAATCAAAAGCCCAAAAATGGCTCTTGATATTTCTTGCCTTCCTGAAATAAGCTGCCCTGATACCACAGAAAATATCCTTTTACAAGCCTCAAGAAAACAATCAAGTACTGGCTTTCAACCAAATGTTCATAATTTCAGTCCACCTCCTCCAGAAATCAACCCTGAGCTCCTTCACCTAAACGCCTGCTACCATAACCAGAAAAATTACCTTCCCCTCGATTCTTCAAATACTTATTCTCAGCAAATGACCCAGGGGACTCCAAAAGGAATAATTTTTGCTCAAGAAAGAGAACCTCCCTTAAACCGGAGCCCAGGCAATCAAATCCCAGAGCAATATTACCCTAGAGAAAAGGCCCAACCTAGCTATTTGACCAAACCTCAGCCCAGTTCTCTACCCAAATCAAAAGGAAGGAAGGAAATAATTCCTAGGCACTATGATAATCTACCTACCCCAAGATCCGAAATATTCCAAACGCTATGGGCCCATGAGATACTTAAACCCGTCGCTAATTATCAACCGCCCAATCCACTACCTGTTACGTGGAATCATGCTCAGTACTGTGAGTACCACCGTTGCAGTGGTCATCTTACCGATAAGTGTTGCTCACTCAGGAACGCTATTCAGGATCTTATCGACAACGAGGTAATTACGGTGGCATGTACAAGAATCTTTGAAACAAATCAAGGAAAGGAAATTTAAAGGGCAAATAAACCTATTTAGCCAGAATAAAGGTGTTGTAAATATCCCCATCAATAAAGGGAGTTTCCAATGAATAACACGAAGACAGTTCTTGGGTATGATAGATGGAGGCACTAATTATGAAAAGCTCCCTACTGAGTTTGAGTCTATTGCTGATAAGCCTCTGCAAAATTGGTATACTACGACCGGCCCGCTCTTGACAACCGCAGACCTGGTGGACCGCTTCAGATATACTATTACCCATCCTTTTATTAGCTTTACGGATTGGTCATCTACCAATCCGCTCCCTAAAATTGAGGATCTCAAACCCCAGGTCCTCAATAATGTAAATAACCATGTACATTTTGCTATTGATGATAATCTGAATGTCTTTACTTATTCCTTAGTTGCACTTACATTAAAAGACACATTAAATAATTTTGATAATGAGTCATTTGATGAAATGAACCCAAAAGATAAAAATTACTTGTTTGAGCTCGTAAAGTCAGTCAAGCACCAGGAACAACATCAATCGGCAGCAAATGAAAACTTATCTACTATCAATCTGGGGCTGAGCAACGAGATCAAAGAAGTCAAAATCGGCAGCTACTTACAAGACTCTGAAAGAATGGCACTTATTGACCTCCTCAAATAATTCGTGGACATCTTTACATGGTCCTACGAAGATATGCATGGGTTGGACCCAGCCATTGTTGAACACCGGATCCCCACATATCCGGATGTTCGGCCAGTCAAGCAGAAGCTCCGCCGAATTAAACCAGAATGGTCACTACAAGTAAAAGAAGAAATCATGAAGCAGCTACATGTCAAATTTATTCGGGTAGTAGAATACCCGATTTGACTGTCCAATATAGTGACTGTTCCTAAACTCAACGGGAAGGTTCGGATCTGTGTAGACTTCCGTGATCTCAACAAAGTATCGCTCAAAGATGACTTTCCTCTACCTAATATTGATATCGTGGTAGACGCCGTCGCTTCTCACAAAATCAGATCCTTCGTCGACGGCATGCTGGGCTATAATCAAATCAAAATGGCAGCAGAAAACCAGGAAAAAACGTCATTCACTACCCCCTGGGTAACCTACTGCTATAATGTCATGCCATTTGGGCTAAAGAAGGCCGGGGCTACATATCAAAGGGCTGCCACCACCATCTTCCACGACATGATTCATAAAGAGGTCGAAGTGTACGTTGATGACATGATCGTGCACTCCAGCGATACCGACAGTGCTCATATCAAAGACCTTCGAAAGTTTTTCGAAAGGCTAAGGAAGCATCAGATGAAGCTTAACCCCACCAAATGCACATTTGGGGTTACCAAAGGCAAGGTCTAGAGATTCATGGTGACTGAGCAAGGCATCGAGATCGAGCCAACCAACATCAAAGCCATCATAAATATGCCGCAGCCAAAAACTCCAACCGAAGTCAAGGGCTTCCTAGGTCGATTGCAATATATTAGCCGTTTCATCAGACAGCTGACATCCATTTGTGAGCCCCTATTCAAACATCTAAAGAAAAAAACTGACCAGGTCTGGGACGAGAAATGCCAGCTAGCCTTCGAAAAAATAAAAGCCTACCTTACTAATCCACCAGTGCTAGCTCCTCCTCATACACATAAACCTCTCCTCCTATATTTAACCGTCACAGACACATCAGTAGGGGCTATGCTCGCCCAAGAAAAAGAACATTCCTACATCGAAAATACCATCTACTTTGTAAGTAGGAAGCTGCAAGAAAGCAAGCTTAATTATTCAGCATTGGTGAAAAGTTGCACCGGTCTAGTCTTGGCAACGCAAAGGCTCAAAACCTATCTGCAAGGACGATCCATCAAGCTCATCTCCAGGATGGATCCTATAATACATCTTCAGCAAGTCATCACTTTCCAGCCGACTAGCTAAATGGTCATTTCTTCTCAACGAGTTTGACATCACCTATGTCACGCTCAAATCTATTAAAGGCAGCATAATTGCAGACCATTTGGCTGATCTGCCCTTAGAAGCAGAAGATGCAACTGAGCCCAGTTTCCCAAACGAAGGTGTCCTGGAAATTACTGACCATGATGCCAACTGGCAGATGTTCTTTGACGGAGCCGCAAATAAAAGAAGTTTTGGTATAGGAATCTTGTTAATCGACCCGACAGATTCCCACACTCCGTTGGCCATAAGGTTGGAGTTCGAATGCTCGAACAATACCGCTGAATATGAGGCTTGTATCGCTGGTCTAGAAGAAGCTCTCCAAAAAAGAGCCAAAAATTTGGAAGTCTACAGGCACTCCGCCCTAATCATAAATCAAGTCGAAGGGAAGTAGAAGACCCAGGATCCCCGGCTACAGCTCTATCACGCCAAGTTAACAGCACTCGCCACCAAATTTGATGATATCTCATTTCATTACTTGCCGCGAGATAGAAATCAATTTGCCGATGCCTTGGCTACTTTGGCATCGTTGGTCCAAATTCCCGCAGAAACCAATGTCCAGGCATTTGTAAGTTGGAAAAAGGTCACCCGGGGTACTGCTTCAAAATCAATGATGCTCCTGAAACAGATCACGAGCCTTGGTATTCTGATATCGTAAATCTGCTTCAGAAAGGAGTCTATCCTCCCAGCCTAGACAAAAGGGGGAAAGTCTCCCTGCGAAGATGGGAATCGCAATTCGCATTCAGCGGTGGCAGCCTGTACAAAAGGCATTATCAGGGCCTAAACCTATTATGTGTCAATCAAGCAAAAGCTGAGCAAATCATGGACCAGCCTCACGGTGGTACATGTGGGCCCCACATGAATGGGCACATGTTATCCAAAAAAATCATCCGACAGGGGCACTATTGGAGCACATTAGAAACCGACTGTATTCGGTGGGTACGCTATTGCGACAAATGCCAGCGTTTCGTAAATCTGCAGCACGTGCCCCCGCATATCTTATACAACTCCACAGCCCCCTGGCCCTTTTCAACTTGGGGTATCGACGCCATAGGCCAAATTCACCCGAAGGGATCCAATGGACATGAATGTGTTTTGGTAGCCATGGACAACTTCACGAAGTGGGTGGACGCCTCTTCCTACAAAATTCTAATGCTCGAAAGGTGTCCGAATTCATCCGGACCAACATCATATATCGATACGGAGTGCCTTTCGAGATTATCTCCGACAACGACACACACTTTAAAGGGGATTTGATTATAACCAGAAAAACCGTCAAGAAAACAATAATATTCATGACCAGCTAGTCTTTCAAGGATTTGGTCAATAAAGGGCAAAGGAAATTGATCTTTCCTTATTGCCGCATTTAATTTCCTTAAATCTATGCACATTCTATAACCAGTGATAGTTCGTGTGGGAACTGACTCATCTTTCTCATTCTTAACAATACTAATCCCTGATTTCTTAGGAACTACTTGGACTTGACTAACCCATTTACTATCAGATATCGGGTAAATTATACCTGCATCGAGAAGCTTAAGCATTTCTTTTCTCACTGTTTCATCCATGTGAGGGTTAAGTCTTCTTTTTCTTTCTCAAGAAGGTTTACTACCTTCTTCTAGATGAATTTTATGCATACACATAGAAGGACTAATTCCTTTCAAATCTGCTAAATACCAACCTATAGCTTCTCTATGTGTCCATAAAACTTTTAACAGGCTTGATTCTTGTTCTTCTGCTAAATCTGCAGCAATTATAACAGGTAAAGTTTTACCTTTCCCTAAAAATGCATATTTTAAATGGGACGGTAATGACTTTAATTCTACTTCAGGAGGGGATTTGACAGACAGAATTAACTCAGGAATTTCGGGTTTCACTGTCTCTTCTTTATCTTCCTCCTTAGAGTTCTCTTCTTTTTCTTCACTTATTTTTATATCATCAAAATCAGATTATTGATTTTCCACATCTTCTTTGTCATTTTCATCTGTTTCTATTTTATCAGAACTATTTTCTGATTTGGAATCTTCCACTTTGTTCTTATTTTTACTCTTATTCTTAAGAGCTTCGAGTCTTTCTTTCTCTTCTATTTCAACTATTAGAGGATAGAAGGCTCTATCATCATATCCTACATATGTGTCTTTCTCATAATCATCATCTTCATAATTTTCTTCAAAGGTTTGGGCTGTAAGATTTTCAATTTCATCAATTGAGAAACATGCATTTATGCCACTCGGTCTATTTAGCGCATCAAAAACTGAAATTTCTACAGTTTCACCCATAACTGACATTGAAAGTTTACCATTCTTAACATTAATCATTGTATTGGCAGTGGCCATAAAAGGTCTACCTAACAGAATAGGAACTTCATTGTTAGTGCATATCTTCCTTTCCATCTCTAGAACCACAAAATCGACTGGGATGATTAGTTTATCTACTTGTACTAGAATTTCCTCTATTATATCTAAAGAATGTTTAACCGAACGGTCAGCTAACTGTAAAGACATAGTAGTGGGTTTCAGTTCACCCAACCCTAATTGTTTATAAATCGCAAAAGGCATCAAATTAATACTTGCTCCTAAATCTAGCATAGCCTTCATCTTTTTAGAACTACCCAAGGAGACTTGGATATTGAAACTACTAGGATCTTTTAATTTAGGAGAAAGTTCGGGTTGTAAACTCACTCACGCTTTAAAACAATAATTTTCTCATTCTTTTCAAATTTGTGTTTTCTAGAGTGAAGATCTTTGAAAAACTTAGCATATGATGGAATATTTTTAATAACATTAAGCAAAGGGAGATTGATATTCACTTTGGATAACATATTATAAATTTCCGTAAATTGCTTATCCATTCTGTTTTTCATAAGTCTACCAGGAAATGGTATTGGAGGAACATATGGTGGTGGTGCCACATAAGGTTCCTCAAGAGGTTCTGCCTCTTGCTCTTTTTCTTTAGTCACTTCTTCTTGACTATCTTTGTTTGACACTTCTTTTTCTACTTCTTTATCTTTTGCTTGATTATTTTCACTTTTATCCATTTCAACTTCTTTGCCATAATTATTTATTTTATCAGGCGCATCAATAGATTGAGTAGGGTTACTTACCTCTTCTCCAATTACTCTACCGCTTCGCAGAGTAGTGATAGATTTTGCTTGTTCTGTCTGACTAAGGAACTTCCCTTCTTCTCTTTCTTTTTCTTTAAGTTTTGCGAGTTGATTCCTTAAATTTTCTACCTCTTCTAGCAAATATTTGTTAACCGCAGCTTGACCATTGTTCGATCTATCTGACTTTGGAACTTCTTCAATTTGCAATTGTCCTTGCTTAGGAAATTGTTAAGGCTGTAGTGGCTTATTTCCTCCCCATGAAAAATTAGGATGATTACTCCAACCAGGATTATATGTGTTAGAGTAAGGATCATTCCTTTGTCTTTGAGGGTACATGTTCATTGCATTAACATGTTCAGGATACACAACACTAGAGGGACACAAATTAGTAGCATGATAATTTAATCCACAATTAGCACATGCTTCTTAAATTTGCCAATGTTCGAATTGAGCTTGCATATCTGGCTTTTCTTGAACTTGAAATAAACTTCTATTTTTACCTCTTATACTTTTCTGTTGAGAATTTGCACTTAACATCTCAAGCAGGTCTTCTAATACACCTGGTGTCATTCTATTAATAGAACCACCGGCCGCACTATCAACCATAGTTTGTAATGCAGGCGAAAGGGCATGATAAAATTGAGTTACTAGCACATCTTGAGATAGATTATGATGAGGACACATGATAAGTAAATTTTTAAATCTATCCCATGCTTCATGGAATGTTTCTCCTGATTCATTTTGAAAAGATATAATTTGTTTTCAGTATTCTAAAAGTGATGCATGTTGATAAAATTTACCCATAAACAAATCATATAATTGAGTCCAAGTATAAACACTTCTAGGTGTTAGATTCATAAAGCATCTTTTCGCCAAATCTTTTAATGCACAAGAAAAATATTTCATTTTTATTTGGTCTTCGGTCAAACCGCCTAACGGGAAATTTTCAATCATGTATTCATATTCTTTAACAGAACTTACTTGGTCTTCAGATGGCAGTCCATGAAATGAAGGCATCATATTATAATAATGACCTTTAAGTTCGAAATTTCTTACTACTTCTGGTAAGACTAAACATGATGGTGTTACATTCAACATAGGACGACTATAGTCACTTATAATTCTTTGATTGATTATTACTTCCATATTTCTTTCAACAGGTTCTTCCATTCTTTGATTCACATTTACCGGAGGAACCGGATTTTCAGCATTTCGATTATTGTTATCCATTGGAGGATCAACTAGAGGATCATCTCGATTCAACTGTTCTTGATTAACAGGCTGGTTTTCCAAATTATCAGGGTCTTCCTGATTCTTTCCAAGATTATTTATATTTTGATTTAATTCTACCAGCTTAGGATTTAGAGATCTACGACCGTGCATAAAAACAAATAAAAGCAAATAAAACAATTAACAATTAACAACTAAGAATAAAATAAAATCTTTTTGTATTTTTATTTTTATTAGAACTGAATTTAAAACTACGCTACCAACAAACTAACTAAGGGGGGTTTGATTTTATCTAATCTAATTATTCTACTAAGACAGTAAATCTATTTAAACTACGCAATAATCACAGTTGTAAAGATCTGATGGAGGAGGGAAATCTAGGATTAGGGTTTCACTTGCATCTACTCTATAGCTTATTTAGATAAAGTATCAGTCAATAACTTGGGTTCGTTCACGAAAGATAGATATAGCCTGTCGAATTACCGTTCAGTCTCCATTTCCAAATAATTCATCCATTCTATTTTCTAGGCACAAGAACATATGGATCCTAACTGTCACTTAGGTCATATATAGAACCTGACCCTAACTTATCACTCTCGTGCATCGATAGGTTCAATTTATCATGATGGTGAGCCAGTGTACAACATATGCATATGACCGTGCAGGTATCCACACCTCTAGGCCTTTATTACTTGCGATTACATTCATTTGTTCAAAGCGAGATAATAAAGGGGTTGATAAACATCATGATCAACAAGAACTGAATGAATAATAATATATATTAAACCATAGATTCGATACAAGTTACCTCCCAATTCCTAGATTAATGAACGTTTAGTTCATACTTGAAGATGAACTACCCAACGGGATGAAGGAATACATGGATCGATCTTCAAAACTGTAATTAGAACAACTAATCTACGTAATACAATATAATTCCTAAGCTAAAGCTCTTTTCTAACACTTCATGGCCATCCGTTGGCTTTGGCTACCGTCCTTTATTTATATCAAATAATTGTAGGGGAATAGGAGGTTCAATCCAAGTCGAAAACCCCGTAAAGTCGGTTCTGCGGACCTTGCGGCCGCATTGGATATTGACCTTGCGTCCGCAAGGGTCTTGATCTGGCTGGTCTTGTTTCTGCCTACCTTGCGAAGGCAAGGTCTTTTGACCTTGCAGCCGCAAGGTGGCCAAATTCTTTCTTTTGCCTATTTCTCCAATGTTGCACTTTGCACCCCTCCTCGAAATCTTCACTAAAAGCTTCATAAATCTCATAAATCCACCTAAAACCCTGAAACTCATAAAATAGCTCAAAAACACAAATCAGTAGCCAAAAGCCTCGTGGAATTGCTCATTTTAAGTCATAAAAGTACCCGATATAGACGTATAAAATACGTCTATCAAATACCCCCAAACTTAAACTTTTCTCGTCCACGAGTAAACAATACTTATAAATAAAAAATTAAACATACAAAAATTAAGAAAATCTTTTTAGAGGATGACACTATTTACACTACTCTAGAAACTCACAAACTCAAGGAGACTATAACGAGCGACTTGATTATGCAGATAAATACAAAAACTAATAAATACAAAAACAGGTAAAAATTACTCTACAAACAATAAAAATCTTTTTGGTTTCAACCTCAAGTCATAAGAGATGGCATATCAAAGTAGTCTCACTAAGATGTTCACCACATATGTGCAGACTAATCACAGAAAACAAACTGACTTATACTCAAACTGCTATCAGTCTTAATTTCTCCGTGTGTGTGTGATCACCGGTCATAAAGAATATCTCAACTAAAACAGTTTTATTAAACTAAGCACCGCATTCATTTAAAATTCAAGATTTAAATAAAACTAATGCAACACAAAGTACGTGTAAAACCCTGAATCATTGCTTACATGTTTATTGCATGAGTTCATACATTCGTAATCATCATTAGTATGTTAACTTAGATCACTTATATGTTTAAAGTCGATAGCATGTTCATTGACGTCGTTTGGGATGCTCGTATGCACCTTTCCTTCACGAGTTGCTTTGAAACTCGGGTTTGTGTTTTATGTTGTAAACACTTGGATAAATGTTAGAAACCATTATTAACATCATTAACACGCTTTAGATGTTGGTTGAATGCTAGTTGCATCGTCGGTTTGATTGCTAGTTTGATTCGAGCGTTAACCCTTCTCCGTTTGACCTTTTCGGTTGTTGTTTGGGAGTGTTTTTCCTAAGTTCTTAGCCTTGTTTAATTGAGGTTTGATCATTGATTTGCTTTGGTTATGTTTTAGAAGTATTTAAGGTTGAATTTTAGACCCTTTCGAGCATTGGAGGACTTGGGGGTGCAAGGGGGAAAGACCTAGAACAACCAAGGGAGCAAAATGAAAGAATTGTGTAAGCCAGGAGGAAGCGCTCGCATGGGTCTTGGACCATGCGACCGCATCATAACATTTCCAGATTTCGGGAATTTTCTGCATGTTCAACAATTTGACCAACTTAACCCCACCCAAACCCAACCTAACCCACCCTAAACCACCCTAGTTCGTCCCACCTAGCCTCCCTTGCATGCTTGACAAGTTTTAAGTGTTTTGAATGCATGTACAACACTTGGCAAGGAAAGACCTCCAACATGCAAAGCCATGCATTGGACACCTTCCCCCACCCCACTTCAACCAAACATTGACCAAATACCTCCACTAAGCCTTCCTAATCAGCCATCATCTTCCAAATTCGTGGCTGATCAGTTTAGACAAGTTATAGAGAGTTCTTGAAGCTTCTTGAGTGTTCATCAATGGTGGCCAAGTCTTGAAGAAGCCGTTTCCAAAACCGAACCGTAGAAGTGAAGAGGAGGGCAAGGAGAACACATACCCACCCTTGCATGGACGTTTTGTACAACTTGTAGGGCTTGTTTAAGGTAAGTTACAACATCTCTTCTTATTTATTTTAGCCTCATTGACCCTAGGGAAAACAATCTTGCTATATGAGGTCAATGAGAGCACTTAGGACTTTGTAGAGATGCCATGTTCTAGAATATGTTATATGATGAATTTTGGTTGTATGAACAGATTATAGACATATTATAAACCATGATTTTGATGTCATTTAGGTGTAGTAATGTATGATAAATCATTCTACTTTGTTGTTTAAGTGTTGGGAGCATATTGGATGAGATAGTTAGGCTTGTAGAGATGCCATGTTCTCGTATATGCTAAATGATGTATTTTGGGTTGTATAAAAAGATTATGATCAGATTGTAAATCATGATTTTGATGTTATTTAAGTGTGATAATGTATGATAAATCATTCCATCTTGTTGTTTAAGCATTGGGAGCATGTTCGGTGAAATAGTTAGGCTTGTAGAGATGTTATGTTCACGTATATGCTAAATGTTATATTTTTAGTTGTATGATTAGATTATAAACAAGTTATAAACCATGTTTAGGATGTTATTTATGTGTGATAATGTATGATAAATCACCCTACTTTGTTGTTTAAGCATTGGGAGCATGTTCGGTGAAATAGTTAGACTTGTAGAGATGCTATGTTCACGTATATGCTAAATGTTATATTTTTGGTTGTATGATCAGATTATAAACAGGTTATAAACCATGTTTTTGATGTTATTTATGTGTGGTAATGTATGATAAATCACCCTACCTTGTTGTTTAAGTGTTGGGTGCATATTTGATGAAATGACAAGAATGTATATGCCTAGTTTGTGACTTTGATTCTATGTTTCATACTTGATTGTTTGATTGGGGTTTTATGGGTTTAATGACCTTAGTAACCTATTTAATTACGTTAGTATGGATATAGGAGAGTATTGAGGCCAATGGCTTCTATACCCTAATTTTGAAAGATTGATTATGACTCAACGGAGTTGACTATTTGGTTAGTATGACATTAAGGAGTAATATGCCTAAGTCCTACGAATTTTGGGGTAGTATTAATGGAGGTTAAGCCTCCAAGCATTTTAAAGTGTATGAAGAACACTTGATGATTAGAGTCTTGATTTATCTCTAATGTGATTATGTGCTAGTTGTGAATTAAAAGCATGACTAGATGATTGTAG
Source organism: Codonopsis lanceolata (assembly GCA_013146195.2). NCBI lineage: Eukaryota > Viridiplantae > Streptophyta > Magnoliopsida > Asterales > Campanulaceae > Codonopsis > Codonopsis lanceolata. Next base: position 69,949,590 of record CM028380.1, read on the forward strand.
AGTACATGTCTACTTATTTGAGCATATGAATATGAATTACGTGTGCTTGAAGTTTGAGTCCAGCTGGAGTCGGTTTGTTGAGTCTTTGGGGTGGGACGATGCATCATCTTCACGAATTGTGAGATTCGTGATTTTGATGGATCGTCGCGCCGGATTGCACACACCCCTCTATCGATGGCCACGGTAGGGAAGTAGTTGATCTTAGTTGTAGTATGGAAACATGACTTTGATAACTATCGGAACTTGAGCGGGGAAATGTCTCGGGGACGTCGATATCCACGAAAGGGATATCGAGGACACATAAAGGTTTTGCACATGTTTTTGCAGGAGCGACATGCGCGGAAAAAGGGTAACGGTATCATATCCCTTTTATATGAATTGACTCACGAGTGCTTATATGTGAATAATGTGCTACGTGAATATGATATGATATGAAATGATGGTTGAATGATTTAATGAAATGTTATACTTGTTGATAACATGATATTCAAGATTGATAGATATGAATGCCTTGGCATGATTATTTATGAAATGTATATTATGCCAATCGCATGAATTATTATTGTTGAGCATGATGCCATGACAGGAAGTTATGTTAGTAACTTGCTAAGTCTTTATGACTTACTCCTATTTGTTTTGATTGTTTTCCCTAGATCCGAGCCGAGCGAGCGGATCGAAGTGATTATCGTTTTACATTGAAGAAGCTTTGACGAGGTTGCTACCTTGTAAATTTTAGTACCTTTTTCTTTTGGCAAGGACGACGGGAACATAAAGTTATATAAACTTTATGTGGGGTAGCAAGACTTGATGTGTTTGTTTATTAGTACTTAATGTTTTGAGAGCCGACATATGTTAGTCGTGCCTTGTGTATTTATGATGATCATGCTTTAGTTGTTTTAACCATATATTGGTTTGTTTATTATGTTTATTATCCGGCATGTTTTTAGCCGTCAAGCATGTTAGACTAGAGTTGTAGACTTAGTTTAATGTTGGGTTCCGGCCGTAACGTCGCCGATGACTTGATATATAATTGCTATAAATTGTTATATGTGCCTATTGTTGCGTCACATGATTTTATTTTTGAACCAAGAGATTCATTATCTCTAAGGTTGTATTAGTTTGAGCTTGTTAGCTCGGGCGCCACTGTTTAATTATTATACGCTTCCGCATGTGTTAAAGTTTTTGGCGTACCGCCGTTATGGCCTTACCCACTATTTGCTACTTGTTTTTGTTACGTGCCTTTTTGAAAGCGGCACGACCTCGGGGTCTCGTCTTGGGATCCGGGTCGGGTCGCCACAGTACGAGATATGATCTACCATCCAAACCCGATCTATTACAGAAAGAGAGATCACCAAGGATTTTAAAAACATATTCATCCATCCCATGCACTTCTATGTATGACATACAATGCTTCCTGCCCCAATTACTTGCTAGCTAAGATTATGCTAACACAGTGAGCTTGCGAATAATATGAATATGAAGTGGAGATCAATTTACATGCCTTACAATCAAATCAACAAACACAAGCATTGGCAAGAAGATCGATAGGACTTTAATAGCTTGTAATGTAAAGCCTTGGTGTAAGGGGATATGATGGAAATGGAATAGAATACAAAGTGAGAGAGCAAGACTACCTTTTACCCCTCATATTTCCAAGCAAAGGGAAGTTTTTCCCAATTAGGCTAGGACCTGCAAAGACCACAAGTGGGGGTTTTTCTTCTTTTTTTTTTCTTTTTCTTTTCCCCCAAACTTGTTTTGTACAATATATCAAGCTAAAAATATCTAGTATTCTTTTTCAGCATAATTTTTTTTCTATCATATTATTCTCTTGAAAGTTATACTTCCATTTGAATCTTCTTGCACTCTTCTTCTTCCGTTTCATTTTTCGTCGATCTTTCTTTTTTTTTTCTTTTTTTTTAATCGACGGGGAAGAAGAAGTTTTCAGAAAACTTTCTTGACTGAAAATTGGTCCCATAAAATTAATTCTCCACCCACATCCTACTCTCTCAAAGGGTAGGCTAAAGTGTTTAGACTTTAGGGTCAAGTTAATGTGGGTTAAAAGAAACGAAGTCGAATGGGGGTTCAATGTGTGCTTAGCACACTCCATTCTTTTTAATAAAGCTCAAAGGGGACACTAGGGATATTTTTAGTAAAGGTCGGGAAATATTTAGGTTCAAACGATCCAAAAATGACCTAAATCATATCTTAATGCCAAAATACTCATGCAGTTTTTAAGAAAGTAAAGCACATAAAATATCATATCAATTATGGAAGTTGTGGAATCGAAGATTTAGCATCACTGGATTTCACATAAGCATTCGCTAGAGCAGATGGTAGGGACAATTGAAATTAACATGCAGACACGGTTTAAAAGTGTGCTTGAGATATATTAGTAAGAAAAATCCAAGGGATCTAACTTATCATGCAATTGACCCTAAGTTACAATTCAATGCAACAATCATGTTGGGACGGCTATTCATCATATTCTTGTGCATGTCTTGTTGCTAAAATAAAATGTGTGCTATAAACTTTATAAAAATGTCCTAATCAATCCATAATCATGACTGGTGTAGGTGCACAAAGATTTGGAGAAAATCAAGATTTTTGTAGAATCAAGTAAATTCCAGAATGATTTATAGAAAAGTTATGTGGTTCATTGCATTAACTCCTTATCCACTGGAATGACCACACAAGGACTAGAGGATGAAAATTTTGAATTAAAACATTTTTTTCAACAAAAAATTGGAGATAGGTTGATGACACAATTGATGATGGGTCCCCATAATTGGTATCCAAAAAAACCAAATATTAATGTATTCTGATCAAGGCAACATCTCCAAAAATCGGAAAAAATAAAAAACAAGAAAATAGAGTGAGGAAACGAAACGATTTAGGGACAAAAAGTTTTCCCTCACCCTAAAAACGTAGTCCAACTCCACTCTTCCTTAGGCTGGGACCTGCAAAGGCCCTGGGCTTAGACTTCCCCCCCCCCCCAAACTTAAATTCTATTTTGTCCTCAAAATTGAGGAATATCCTATGAGAGGACGAAAGAGGAAGAAACTTGGGCTCTGACTCATGGTGAGTCGGGAGGAAATAACGAAGGAGGACGAAACTCGGGGATCATGCCAGGTGGCATCCCAAAGTATGTGGAGACATTATGCCCCACCTGGTTAACCCAACCAAAGAAATGAGTCTGGTCGGCACGCACTTGCGCCAACTGCTGACTCATCATCTCATTTTGGAGCATGAGCTCCTCCTGCCTGTTGGAGATCGCCTCCAAAGGATCCTCCTCCTCTGGCAGCTCCTCACGTGGGCCTCTCTCACGTGGATGGCGAGGATGCTCAAACAGTAGCGCCCTAGAAATGTCGGGAACCTCCCGAATTCTCTCTGCATCTGGAGTCTACACGACTCCAGCCCCACTACACAGTCCGGTAATCAAACTCGGAACGCGAATCCCGCGTTTGTCGTACCTCGAATAAGGGTCTGAATTTAGGCGTTGATCAGACACTCGACATCAACAGACCCACCAGTCAGGATGGCGTAGATCAAAATAGCCTTAGGCCACGACACCGTGTGCTGGTGACTGGAAGGCATGAGACGTGCACAGATAAATTTGAACACAGCCTTGGTCGTGTTTGTGAGATGGGTCTCGTCCATGGTGCGGGGGCGGAATGGTGGGTTTTGTTGTAGGTCCAAACAACATTAGGTGTTGCGATTTCCGCATTTACCACCTGGAGAGAAACAGGGTCAACGAGGTGGAGGTTGTACTGGTCAGCACCCATCGTGAAGTTGGCAATGCCGAAATAACGGTTAATGCTATGGGACGAATAGTCAACACGCCTACCCCTAACATCTACAACATCTAGTACCTCGCCAGAAATACCGATACGCCCGTTGGCGTAGAATTCTCGGACTAAGGCCATGATGGCCACGCCCGGAGAAGCACACAGATTGCCCCACCTTCGATGTTTGAAGTGGGCAGGGAGAGCAAAATCTTCAGCCTTAAATCCCCTCTCATGGATTATGCTCTTGGAGAGCTTCCTAGTGTAGCTCTCAGATGCCTCAAAAGAAATAAAGCGGTGGATTTCGTAATGTTGCTCCTCCTCTTGGGAGCGGGACGTGGACGGGCCGGTATTCCTACATTTATGGGCCATTCTATTTTAAGCACAAAAATATAAAAATCTACTCTCTAAGAAAATTAAAATTTGTCAACCTAACTAAAACAACTAAAGCATGCAAAAATAAGCAAAATAATTCTAACACCCTAACATGCAAATATTTTGGGAAATCAAAAATTTAAATGAAGAGGGGATAGAAAATATGTGGATTGAGCAATGCTTTAACTGAAATGTGTTGCCGAAGTTTCTAAGCTTTCTTCGTCGAAATCAATGGTGGCATCCGCAATTCTCCGAAGCTTTAATGGAGTGAGATGAGGGTGGAAGTTAGATAGAGGCTTGAAGAAGAGAGGCTAACACTTGAACTCTTGGCTGGAATGAGAAAGCTTTGCCGGAATTTGAGAAGAATAGAGAGATCGGATTGCTACTGCTTGAGAGAGAGAGAGAGGGATTTCTGTGAATGCTGCTGCTGCCCGCATCTGGCTTATAAAGGGGGCCTTGCGGCCGCAAGGTACTTATGTCTTGCGTCCGCAAGGTGCCCAGTCAACGGAATGCACGGAAGTTCATGAGGCAGTTCACGCATCTGTCATTATTAAGGCCTTACGGCCGCAAAGGGTTTTAAGCCTTGCGTCTGCAAGGTCCACAGTTTGTTTTCCTGGAGGTTTGCCTCAAAACTTTTTGGCAGTTTTTCGTTTTGGTCCTTCCGTTACGTTCTGTTAGGTCCATTTCTTTCCTGCACTCTAAAAATTCTACACAAACTTTTAAACTAAATTATTAGTGACATATAAATACAACACTAAGATGCTTTTCTCCCTCCCAAACTTGAATTATGCCATATTAGAAATATTCAAATTAAATGTTCATAATTAAATAAGACAGAGAACAACATATTAAATTACACTACGAAAACAAAAAAGATTTCGTCAAAGTGGGTTGCCTCCCACCTAGCGCACTTGTTTAACGTCTTTGGCTCGACCCAACTGCAACCTAATCTCTCGGAGGTTCATTGTCAGAGAGACGAATGAGTTCTATTGTTCTCTCAACTTACATGGGTTCAAGGTACGGTTTGAGTCGGTGACCATTAACTTTAAATATCTCATTGGTCTTTGGGTTCTTAATATCAATAGCTCCATATGGACAAATTCGAACTATAATGAAAGGACCATACTATTTTGATTTTAATTTTCCGGGAAATAATCTGAGTCTATAATTAAAAAGAAGTACCTTCAATCCTGGAGGAAACATTTTGTTAGCCAATCCCATATCATGGTATTTCTTGGTCTTTTCTTTATAAATTTTTGCATTCTCATACAAATTTAGGCTATGCTCTTCTAATTCATTTAGCTGGAAAAGTCTTTCTTCACCGGCCAAAGTTAAGTCAAGGTTAAGAGCTTTAATGGCCCAATAAGCCTTGTGTTCAATCTATACTGGCAAATGACAGGCTTTGCCATACACCATCCGATAAGGACTCATACCTATTGGGGTTTTATATGTAGTTCGATATGCCCAAAGAGCATCTTTAAGTTTTGATTCTCAATCCTTACGATTTGGTCTCGCAGTCTTTTCCAAAACTGCTTTTATCTATCTATTACTAACTTCTACTTTGCCAGAAGTCTGAGGATGATAAGGTGTAGCTAACCTGTGAGTTACACCATATTTTCTAAGGCTTGAATTTAACAATCTATTAGTGAAATGTGTTCATTGATCACTAATTATAGCCTTCGGTACTCCATACCGAGAAAAAATATCTTCCACAAACTTGACTACAGTTTGGCCATCATTATTTCTAGTAGCAATGGCTTCTATCCATTTGGACACATAATCAACAACAACAAAAATATATTCACAACCATTAGAGACTGGAAAATGACCCATAAAATCAATACCCCATACATCAAAAATTTCGACAACTATATTGACATGCAAGGGCATTTCATTCCTTTTACTTATTCCACCAGTTCTTTGACATTTATCACATGTTTTACAAAATATGTCAGAGTCTCTAAAAACAGTAGGCCAATATAATCCAGATTGCATGATTTTCCTAGCAGTTTTATTACCACTAAAATAACCACCACAAGAGTATTCATGACAAAATGTCATAATACTTTGTTGGTCTTGTTCTAGAATACATCTCCTAATTATAGAGTCGGAACATATTTTGAATAAATGAGGTTCTTCCCAAAAATAATGTTTTGCATCAGTTAAAAATTTCTTTCTTTGATAAAAATCAAAATCAGGGTTGATGATATCAGAGACATAGTAATTAACAAAATCAGCATACCAAGGTTCAGAATTTTTAACTGCTAATAGTTGTTCATCAGGGAAGTCTTCATTCACAGGGATTTTATTATCAAGAAATTGACGTTCAATTAAAGGTAAAAATTCCAACCTAGACAAATGGTCGGCAACAACGTTTTCCGTTCCCATTTTATCTTTAATAGTAATGTCAAATTCTTACAATAATAACATCCATCTTATGAGCCTAGGCTTTGCCTCTTTCTTACTTAAAAGATATTTTAGGGCTGCATGATCAGAGAATATGACAACTTTTGATCCTAATAAGTATGATCTAAATTTTTCTAATGCATACACAACTGCTAAAAACTCTTTTTATGTGGTTGTATAACTAAATTGTGCATCATTCAATGTCCTACTAGCATAATGAATTACATGTGGTTTCTTATCTATTCTTTGTCATAACACAGCTCCAATTGCGAAATCTGAAGCATCGCACATGATCTCGAAAGGGAGAGACCAATCAGGGCTGGTTAAAATTGGGGCTGATGTCAATCGTTCTTTTAATAAATTAAATGCATTCAAGCATTCTTGGTCAAAAATGAATTCGGTATCTTTTGCCAACAGATTACATAAAGGTTTACAGATTTTTGAGAAATCTTTTATAAATCTTCTATAAAAACCTACATGTCCTAGAAAACTTCTAACACCTTTGACTGAAGTTGGAGGAGGTAGTTGTGATATAACTTCAATTTTAGCTTTATCAACCTCAATTCCTTTGTTAGACACAACATGACCTAAGACTATTCCATGTTTAACCATGAAGTGGCTTTTCTCCCAACTTATGGTCAAATTAGTCTCGCAACATCTCTTCAGAACCGATGTTAGATTTTCTAGGCAATGATCAAAAGAATTTCCGAATACTGAGAAATGATGAAAAAAAGGGAAAAATGATGAAAAAAATGCAAAGAAATGTGTTTACCGTGCGAGCCTGCTCCGGGGCCTGGTACTCCTCAGGAATAGCTGCATCAGAAAGCACTTCCTCCACTATCCTTCCGTCACGATGATCTCGGAAAGTGGAAAAAGCTTCAGCAGGCCCAGATAACTCCAGATGCGCGTCAAGAGCTCGATAAGAAAACATTGGCCTATCAAAAGCATTAGAAGCACGCCAGGCCGCCGCAGGGGCAGGAAGGGGAGGATGAAGCATAGTCCTCAAGAAATCTTCATATGCCATAATCGGAAAGTCACTCTCAGGCATAAGGAATCTCGACAGATACTGATACATGTTCGGCAAGAAATCTAGCACAATCACCTAATGGGGAGGCATAGGAGGCACCACTGGGAACGTCAAAAGTGCAGAATGCTGGTGGTTGACCCGCTCTCCCATATATAATGAGTCGACCATGATGGATACCATCAGTATCCGGCACCGGCTCATCTCCAGAGTAACAGCATAATGCCCCACCAGACCCCTCCAGGGAAAGAAGTGCAATGTTCATGTGCTCGAGCTGGCAATCCTCTCCCGCACCCTATCTGTATTTGAGCAGCCGTCGTCCCGATCCGGCCTGACTCTATTCACATTCACGAACTCAGCCAAATAAGGTGGCTCGTGAAAGAGCTGATGCAGCCGACCCGGCGTGAAGTGGAAAAATGAGTAAACCCAGACCTGCGAAAAGAAAAAAAAATCATCAGCAAAAGAAAAAAAATGATTAAAAAATCAAATGATGAAAAAAGGCTAAAAAGGGGGGGAATATACCTCCCAAGCCGGGGTAAATCCATTAAGAGTCGGCGAGTCGTTGCGGCTGGCCCTATCCATAGATGCGTACAACTCGGCCAGGTCTGCCTGCCCTCAGTCATAGTCGGCAACATGATCCAAATCTGCCGGGCATGCCAAGAGGGAAACCCTCAAAAAAGTGGACGAGTTGGCAAAAAGAGAGGTTTCAAGAAAAAAGAATAAAAACGCCCTGGCAGCGCGAGCCACAGCCTCGCTATCGTCCTCTGCAATCTTCCCAGCATTCTCCAAGAGTCATTTCCTAACGCTGCCGATAAAGATCTCATCAGCTGATTTATATTCGCGCACAAAGCCCAGGGGATCTTTCACCACGTCGTGGTGGTGACGGAGGGTGTAATCCGGTGCCAAAGTCCTACCGATGCTGGTAGGAATGCCTGTGATCGCAGCAAAGTCACAGGGGGTCATGGTCGCCTCCCCCCAGTTGAAATGAAATGTGTGGGTGGTATCCCACCAATAGTCCCTCAGCACATCAAAGATCGACAGAAAGTTGCGAAAGGGACGGAAAGCCCAAAGAAATGCGCTAAAACCAGAACCCTCCACCAAAACTCGTGCTGCCTCGGGCATCGAATTATATATGGCCGAGACATTGGCACAACTCGCGCGAATGCTGATCAAGGGCCTGCGCATCTCAAAAAAAGAAAAAAAAGGGAAAAGAAAAAGGTAAGTCTTTATCTTTTTATTTAAATATCATGCGCATATTATTAAATTAAGCATATTGCATACATCGCATTTTGCAGATCATCATAAAATTTTGCATGCATAATTTTTTATTTTTATTTTTTGCATTTTTGTATTCAAAAATTTTGTTGCATCTTTTGCATTCATAAAAATATATTGCATTCCTGCATTCAAAAAAAAAAGATAGAGCATCTTTTGCATTCGAAAAAAAAAATATTTGGCATTCCGGCATAAAAAAAAATGTGTGTTTTGCATTTAAAAAATGAACACATGTTGCACATATTGAAAAATGCCCATGCAATATGTTAGCTAGCATTTGATAAATTTGCTATGTCGCATCTGCATCCAATAAAATGATATATGCATGCATTAACCATTAATCATTTGCATTTATTGTCTAAATAATTGCATTTTAGCATTCGCAAAAATAAAATATTGCAAATTTCAAAAAGAAAAAAAACATTTCCATGGCATTTATCATGCCTCTGCAACATATGCATTCATAAAAAGTGAATATTATTGCATAAAATATTCATGTTACATTTTGCATGCATCCAAAAATGTGTCTAAAAATATACCCAAAAAAATTGCATCATATTCCAAAAAGTCTATTTCATAGGTATGCATTATATAAAAATATTTTTCAGCCTAAACATGCATCATATAGCCAAAATTGCATCAATAGTATAGAATGTGCATCGCAGAGTCAAATAGTGTCAATTAGTCAAATTATGAATCGCAAAAATAAATTGCATGATTTTCATGAATAAGTTGCCAAATTGCATCATTCTAGCCACAAATTGCATGCATAAGCATCATAAGCAGGGTCAGGAACGCTCCAAAAGCCCAAAGTAGCAGAGAAGTCTAGCAGATCTGAAAAATTATCCAAATGGGTTTAAGAAAAAAGTAACTTACAGTGGGATTTGGAAGATTTGACACGTGGGTGTTACGATCACAATGGAGATTACCCCAATCATCCTTCGAGTAGTGATACTTGACGTGGTTTCGGATCAAAGGAGGAAGTTCCTTCCTCTCCTCTCCCGAATCTGGATACATCGGAGCTTTTCCCTTCCGAGATCGCGAAGAAGAAGCCATCTATTAAAAAAACACGAAAATTGGCGGAAGAAAATTGAGAAAATGAGAGAAAATGAAAGAAAAATGCAAGGCAGCAACAATGGCCGCGAAAGGAAAGAAAATGCAGAAGAAAGAAAAAAGGAAGAAGAAAGCAGTGAGCTGCTTCATTCTCTCCCCCGTCGCATATAAGGGGAAGAAAAAAGATTTTTTCCTTTTTCCCCCTCCAAAGTTTTAAAGATCGGCACTTAAGTCCTCAGGTTTCTAAAGTTGCAAAATGGCCCCTGAAGCTTAACGAAGAGTTAACAAAGTTAGCTTTGTTAACAAAAATTTGACGATCATCCATCCAAAATCAAAGAAAAGCTCATATCCCCAGCAGATCAGCCGCAAAATGAGTAGAAAAGCAAGAAAAAACAATCGCAAAGGTGAGATTTTGCAGAAAAATGCAAAGAAAAAGAAAAGCATGAAAAGAAAAAAAATGCAAGCATGCAAAGAAAAGAGAAGTGCAAGCATGCAAAAAGAGAAAAAAAAATGCAAAAATCAAGAAACGCAGCAAAGAAGGAAATTTCCAGCAGAAGTTGGAAACGCAGCAAAGAAGGAAATTTCCAGCAGAAGTTGGAAATGCAGCAAAGAAGAAATTTCCAGCAGAAGTTGGAAATGCAGCAAAGAATAAATTTCCAGCAGAAGTTGGAAAAGCAGCAAAGAAGGAAATTTCCAGCATAAGTTGAAAAAGCAAGCAAAAGAAAATTTCCGGCAAGAGTCGGGAATGCAAAGAACAAATCCCCAGCATGAGTTAGAAACGGCAAATGTAGCAGAAGTTGCAAAAGCAGCATAAGCAGCCGAAGCAGCATAAGCCGCTGAAGCAGCAAAAACAGCCGAAGCATCATAAGCAAAGGAAGCCGCATAAGCGGTAGAAGCATCAGAAATAGCATGAAGAGGCAGCAAAAGCAGCAAGTGCAGCAGAATCAGCAAAAGCAAAGCAATGGTAAGAAAAGGTAAAGTGTTTTACCTTTTGCATGCATGATGTATTCCACCATCGCATTCGACGAAGGTTATCCACGCCTGAGGATGCGATGCTTTCCTGCTTTATAGGAGTAGCATAGGATCATCTCCTCGCGCGGCGTAACCCCGAGATGAGTGATCACCCATGATCATATTTTACATGGTTGTTAGATCTTTCCCTAAAGGGGCTGAGACCCCGGGTCAGAGGGAAAGGATCGGTTCCATCCTTGTATTCGACGAAGAGTTTTTACCCTGAGGATTCAATGCCTTTATGTTTGTGTTTAGCCTTTTTCACGAAGGGGCTGAGACCCCGGGCCAGAGAAAAAGGCTATCGTGCTCCGACGAAGGACCCTGTCCTGAGGAGACGATGCATCTCGCCATCGTGTTCGGCAAAGGGTTTCGACCCTTTAAAGATATGATGTTTGATTATGTTTGTGTTTAGCCTTTTTCATGAAGGGGCTGAGACCCCGGGCCAGAGAAAAAGGCTATCGTGCTCCAACGAAAGACCCTGTCCTGAGGAGATGATGCATCTCGCCATCGTGTTCGGCAAAGGGTTTCGACCCTTTAAAGATACGATGTTTGATTATGTTTGTGTTTAGCCTTTTTCACGAAGGGGCTAAGACCCCAGGCCAGAGAAAAAGGCTATCGTGCTCCGACGAAGGACCCTGTCCTAAGGAGACGATGCATCCCGCCATCGTGTTCGGCAAAGGGTTTCGACCCTTTAAAGATACGATGTTTGATTATGTTTGTGTTCAGTATTTTTCACGAAGGGGCTGAGACCCCGGGCCAGAGAAAAAGGCTATCGCGCTCTGACGAAGTACCCTGTCCTAAGGAGGCTATCTATACCACCATCGTGTTCGGCAAAGGGTTACGACCCTTTAAAGAGACGATGTTTGATTATGATTTGTGTTCAGTCTTTTTCACAAAAGGTCTGAGACCCCGGGCCAGAGAAAAAGGCTATCGCGCTCTGAAGAAGGACCCTCTCCTGAGGAGGCGATTTATCCCACCATCGTGTTCGGCAAAGGGTTTCGACCCTTTGAGGACACGATGTTTGATCTTGGCATCCCACCTAGCACTGTTTATTTGCATCGAGCCGAACTACGTTTGGTCTGATTCCTTTTATTAAAGGATACGTAGGCAGCCTACTTCGGTAGGTCCGACCATCAGAACACATAATTTGCATATCTACTTAAAAACTTCGATAACCTGCTATAACCGACTAAATATGTCTAGGATATGTGAGATTTGATTTGCATTATAAATTGTTGCATTATAACGGCTACCTATTGCATTTCTCCCCATTATAAAATTGCACGAAATTAGGGAGTCTATTTCTTATCAACGATGTTCGTCTACTCAGTAAGCTGCGAGTTACCCGTAGACTCCATCGTTGAGGGGCTCTATAGACACCCCAATTTCGTACTCCTGGTATGTAACATTGACATGCGATATCAAGACCTGTTAAAACTTAACGAATGTCAAGTTACAAGGTTTAAAAATGCAAAAGACAAAGCAGGATGCATAAAATAGTAAAATGTAGGGGCTCAAGTGTCAAAAAGAAGGCTGAGAAAGAGCACCAGGCGCTGCGACAAAGCTTTTTGGGCGCGACGCCCATACTTCATGGGGTCGGCGCCCAGCTCCCCAAACAGTGCCTCCGTCTTAACGCATTGCACAAACCTTCAAGCGCGCGATACAAGCCGGTGAAGCACAAGATGAATATCAGAAATCCCAGCGGTGTCCCTCCTTCGGCCTATAAATAGAAGGCCCCAGCTTCGGGAATTCACACACCAAACACACAGTCACAAAGAGTGAAAACGCTGTGCGTTTATTTTACGCAGTGAGCGATTGTGAGAATAGTGAGTTCCCCCTCATATAAAGCCTCGAAGCTCTACCAAATCTCTTCCAAACACAAAACCAACCGGTCAAAGTGAGCCTTAGCCCCCCAGCTAGGTTTCCACCCTATTCCCTCGGTCCAAAAATCTCAAAACGAGCAGTTGCTCTGCCCGAGTAAAAAGGCCAAATCTACCAGAAGCAAGCAGTTGCTCTGCCCGATTTCCGCTAGAAGCAAGCAAACAACAGCAAAACGCAAGCAGTTGCTCCGCCCGTTTGATGGTGCCCAGAAGCAACCTTCGGAAGCAGTCACCCTGCCCAAACCGCAACAGCAGCAATAAAAAGACTCTTTCTCCTGGAAGAACAGAGTGAGCACATCAACGCTCTTAAAGGTGAGCCTTTAAGAGTTTTATTTATATAAAAAAAAGTTATTTTCCATCCGGCCCAATGTAAAAATACAAGCCGTTGTGCTGCCCAGATCTATTTAGAAAATTATTGTTTTTAAATGTATTTATAAATTATTAAAAGGAGGTGGCTGCAAGTCTGTAAATAATGTAGATATGGATATATTTGTTTTTTAATGCTTTATTTATTTATTAGATAAATATAACAAAAGGCATACTTTAGCCAAAAACTGTTTTGAGACCGAAAGGGCGAATTGGGTGCCTAGCACCTTCCCAACTCACAACTTAGCCTCCGAACCCATTTTTTTTACAATCTCTAGTTTTATTTTTGGTTTTTTCTTTGCTTTCTCTTTAAAATAAAGATGGCAACTCTGTTAAAACATTTTGGATCACATTGAGGCTCGCAACATCCTTTCTTGCACTTTTCCGCTTTCCCCTAAACAAAGGAGAATGAGAATGAAAGGGTGATGCATTTCCTGCATCTTGTTTTCCTATAAACAAGAGAGGATAAGATGTGGGGTGCCAATACACTCATAGCGATCCAAAATAGGCCTTAAGGCAATTTTCATAAAGTCCACAATGGGGCCCGCAACATCTTTTTTTTTGCACTTTTCTGTTTTCCCCTAAACAAAGGACGATGGGAATGAAAAAGGTGATGCATTTTCTGTATCTTATTTTCCCCTAAACAAGGGAGGGTAAGATATGGAGAAACCCAAAGCTCTCATATATTGGACCAAAAATCACTAAGGTGACCGAGACGTATTCAACGCGCTTTTTGACAGCATTCTTTCCGCATTTTTAATTTCGTCTTTCCCTAGACAAGGGAGGGTGGAATGGAAAGCGTGGTGTCCGATTCCGCATGCCGCGCACCCCTAGAAAAAGGCGCGCAGGGCGCGGGCGCATCCCGGGGAACCTACACCTGGTCATCACGCAAGCAGCGTACGCTTGCTCGTTCCTCTACAGAAGCGGAGTATCGTGTTATAGCATCCACTACTGCTGAAGTAATATGGGTCCAAAACCTTCTGTCTGAGCTCGGTTTTTCCACTAATACTTCTCCTGCCATTTACTCTGACAACATGGGTGCTACATATGTTGCCGCAAATCCAAGGTTTCACTCAAAAATTAAACATTTGGGTCTTGATTATCATTTTGTTCGAGACTATGTTCAGAGTCAACGACTTCGTGTTTCTTTTATCAAGGGAAGTGATCAAATTGCTGAGGCATTAACTAAGCCTCTTGCTCGCTCTCGGTTTCTTGATCTTATGTCCAAGATTGGTCTCACGTGACAAGTAAGTGCAGCTTAGTGGTAAGACGCTTCACCCATACCTAATAGGTCGTGAGTACGAGTCACCAAGGGGGTAAGTGGGGAACCACTATTGATCCTCTTTGAAAAAGGAAAAAAAATAGAAAAAAAAAAGGTCTCACGTTTCGATTGTCCATCTTGAGGGGGCTTGTTAGAGATCCTACTAAATCTCTTAAAGATCCTATTTAGTTTCCTATTTGTTATGGTTACCTTTTCCTTATGTAAATACAATTCTATGTTACTTGTAGGTTACTCATATGTACTTGTATATATAGCTTCCATCACATCAATAATATTTTGATCTTCGTTCAATAATTCTTCTTACCTTATAATTATTACCTGGGTTTATAGATTTAGTGATAGATCTGGATTTTTTTTTTGTTCTTGAGATTTAGTGATAAATCTGGGTTCACGGAAGCAGCTTCACGAGAGAGTTTGATGAGCAAGCCAGTAATTTGTGATCCCTTATTCTTAGTCGAATTCCAAGCGGGTGTCAATCGAATTGGCTACAATTCCAATCTATTAACTCAATATCAGCAAACTCTAAGATTACCTTGCTATGATCAAAGCCACAATTATGAGGCCAACAACCCAAACTTTAGTTTCTCATCAATGTCAAATTTAGCAAGTTTTGATAACAGAAACATTGGTGCTGACACAGAGTTTTCAGAGAATTCAACTTCAAGGAGAGTTCAAGTAATAGTTCCAATATAAATAGTTATTGTGGATTTCAGATGAACAATAACTATTCATGGGAAGGTGAGAACAAATTAGAATCAATATTCCAATTCAATGGGATCAAAGCTGAAGAAGTTGGTGGCAAGAAGGAGAGGTGCACACTACTCGCAATATATAAGATTTCAGTAGCTATCAGATGATGTCACTATCAAAAAAATCTTTCTTACTAAAAGGTGTGATTCGTCGGCAATGGGAACCGACAACCATGTTGAATGGAAGCGGGGATGAAACAGGGGAGAAGGGGTTTGAAAATTTTAATTTAGCTGATTACATTTGTACCCTTATATCTAGTTTTTAAAAAACAAAAAAAAAATTATGATTATTTTTGTCTTTTCAACAAAAAGAATCAAATCGATAGTTTTACCATGGCCAATGTCACGTGAGACGCATATGTGTTGATAACGAAATTGTACCGAAGGATTAATTGCATCACAAACTTTTAAGAAAAGAACGATGTTTAAGAATTTTGGACAAATTAAAAAAAAGGTGTAAAATATATGGACGATTTAGATAATTCGCCCTTATTTTGCCCCAATTTGTACCAAGTTACAAACACCTGTGTTGCACGTTCTCTATTTCTTACTTTCTTCCTTCTTCTTTTTTCCCTTGAAGTCTGGTACCAGTAGAATTAAACAGGCCTTAAGAGATGAACCTTAATAGTTGTAATACTACGGATAAAATAATTATTTGGTCCTTGAACTATTTCAATACTATACGTTTGGTCCTTGTACTTTTTTTAAAATGTTTTTGGTCTTTAAAGTAGGTTTTTAGTAAGAGATTCCCCCTCATGAGGTTACCGTCAGTTTTACCGTCAAAATTTTATTGAATTCCCGAATTTACCCTTATAATGTTAATGGTTGAAAACCCAGTTTGATCTTCATTCTCTTCAAACCCATTGGTCAGGTCTAAAATCGATGCTAATTGCTACCCAACAAAATCCCTCAATAAGATGGATAAATAAAACGAGAGAGATGGATACAAAGAGTTTACCGTGGCTAATGGATACAAAGAGTTTCGGTGAGCTGTGTGGGTGTGTAGGATAGGATTCCGAATAAGAAATTTAGGTCAGGAATTCTTTGTGGGAGAGGTTAGTAATATTGAGGCCGCCATCGGAGTGCAAAACGACCGCAGAAAGTTTAAGAAGGTTAGGCTAAAGAAATCTAAGACTACTGTTTCTGAACCTACAGCAAAGATGAATGATTCTCTCGCTTTTATATATTGTCGTTATTCACCAATATTCACAAATAAAAAATAGAGCCCTAAGGAAGAGATTTAGATTGTAAAATCCTAGTCGTGTAATTGATATTGGGGTCGATATAGTTTAAAATCAAATCCAATTTATCTCGAAAATCCAAGGCATGGACTATATACTCCATTATCCGAATGGGTGAGGAGAGATGGGGGGTTAGTGATGGCAGCCAGATCTGCTACAGAGAATGGAGAGAGAGAGCCGGCCAAAGTGAAGACTTGCGGTGGAGACAGAATACCCAACGGTAGCCTCGAGCTCAGCCTTAGCTGCCTCCTCGGAAGCCAAAACGAAAAGCCTTTTGATCTCTTCCTTCTTGGCCTCCTTCTCGATCTTCATCTCTCACAGCTCCGACCAAACTTCCATTATCAGTATCTGGGTGAGGAGAGATGGGGGTTGGTGATGGTGGCCAGATCTGCTACAGAAAATGGAGAGAGAGAGCCGACCAAAGTGAAGACGCTATGGAGAGTGGGGGTTGGTGCCAGAGGTTGCCTGACCGTGGAGATGAAGAAAGAGAGTCGGAGTGAGGTTTCTGGATCTGAACTGGAAATGGGAATGATTGGATGTCCTTAACAGAGACCTTTGACTGGTCTCTTACCATGGTTTTGATGGTTGTAAGGGCAAATTCGGGAATTCAATAAAATTTTGATGGTAAAACTGACGGTAACCCCATGATGGGGAAATCTCTTGCTAAAAATCTACTTTAAGGACCAAACACATTTCAAAAAAAGTACAGGGACCAAACGCATAATATTTGGATAGTTTAGGGACCAAATAATTAATTAATTCTAATACTATTCCTTTTTCTTTTTCTTTTAATAATTACTTAAAAGTCTACCACCTGTATAGGCTGATAGAGACGACCCTAAGTACTATTTGGCCGCGAACAGATGAATCACTTTAATAATTGGAGAATATAATGTTCTCATTCTTCAAAGGAAGGCTCATTTTGTAGGCTAATTTTACAAGGTTTATTATTTCCTAAAAGTCAATTACCAATTATAAGTATGAATAACCTTAACACAAAATTATTTTCTTTTAAACATATATATACCAAATATAGTTTTTCATTCATATTGGATATGGATAGCATATCAAAAAAAAAACATATATTCAACTCGTTTAGATATTGAATATTTAGAATCTTGTGTGTGAAAAAAAAAACATGAAAAACTTAAGCGTAGAAAACATGAATAGTTAAAAAGTTAACTTGTTATAAAGTAATCTTCTTTCAAATGTGCTCAGTTCCAAAATATATGTACTCGTTCAAACGGAACATTATCAAGGTAATTAGGTAAACAATTGATTGCATTCACTGATTATTGTAATTCTAATTTTGTGTTTTATATCTCTAATAATAATTATGTTATAATTATAATTATTTATTTATTTTAACTAATTTCAATTCCATCTTGTAGAGTAAGTTTACTAGAATATCTTCTGAGATGTGAGAGAGTTGAGTTTTGTTTTATGAATTAAGATCCGTAAGACCGTTACAGGAGACCTACTCGTGCGCTTAAACTAGGAAAAATAAAATCCAACAGAATAGGTTCGGGTTAAAGAAAGAACTCAACAGGGTTATAAAAGTCATAGTTGCAGCCCTCCCGTTAAAAGACCAAATTATCCTTAACTAAATTAAGGAGTATATCTTAATTTGTACTTTTGAAGTATAATACTCCCTCCGTCCCTGAATTATTGTTCTGTTTTCATTTTTCGTCCATTTTAAAATAATTGTCTTGTTTGAAATTTTTCTTTTTAAGATAACACTTTATTAATTTATATTTATTTTTTCATTATACTTTAATTATGAGTCACAAATATATGGTCTTTAAAGTAAATTACACATCAAACTAATATTAATAATCTAGTCAAATGTGTTTTCTTAAACCGTACATCAATCCACCAAAACAATAATTTAGGGATGGAAGGAGTATAGTTTTAAAAAATGTTTTCTTTGTGGATATACAATTTTAAAAAATACCAAACCAAGCCATTTTTTGTAAGGTATTGTCGCTCAAATTGAGTCCACCGTCATTTTTAAACCACCAATCTACGGTGAGGAGATCACAAATGTCGTGGTGGCCGGGGGATAGACATAAACTGGGGGGTTTCTTACTGGTTGGGGGAGGGTGGGTGGTTGGGAGCAGACGAAGGTGAAAGAGAAATTATGAATAGGAATTTTTTTTAAATAATTTAAATTATAAAATCACTATTGTAATGAATTTGATGAAAATATCTTTTAAAGTAAATTGAAATTTTTAAAATCACTCATTCACACGTAACCAGTTTTGTTATTTTATTTTTTTCAATGTTATTATCGGCCAGGGGTAAAGTGAGATAAAAGACAACGTTAGTCTTATGGGACCAAATAACGTGGGACCCACCTTATTTTGTTGGAAATGGGGACCGTACTACATTTTCTGTTCTTTGTACCATATTCTTAGAGTTAGAGCATCTATATTGTATAATTTCTTATTACAACTTCTTAATTGGGTTCGGTCACTTATACTCCCTCCGTCCCTAAATTATCGTCCTCTTTTTCTTTTTCGTCCGTCCCAAAATAATTGTCAACTTTAAAACTTACCTTTTTAGAACATTATTTTTACCACTTTACCCTTACTTTTTCACTTTACTTTAATTATAGGCCACATACACATGGACATTAAAGGAAACTACACATTAAACCAATATAAATAATCAAGTCAATTATTTTTTCTTAAACTGTGCGTCCCCAGACGATTATTTAGGGACGGAGGGAGTATATTTTTTCTCTTCTTATCAATTTAAGAATATATCTTCTCATTGTATATTATTCTTAATATATTCTTAATTAGATCTCACTGTCACCTCATTAACTTTATATTTCATTCTTATTTTTATGTTTATCAACAAATAAATTTATTTCACGTTATTTAATATATTTCATATTTACATATTTCGTATAAATAATTAATTTATAAATTAAGACATAAATTAATTTTAAAATAATAATCACATTATTATTTTTAAATTTTATAATTTATAATTTAATAATAATTTAATTTTATAATTTATAATTTAATAATAATTTAAATTTTATAAATTAATTTAAAAATAATAATAATATTATTAATTTTATAATTTAAATTTTATAATTTATAATTAATTTAAAAATAATAATTACACACAAGCTCCCCACACACACACTCTTTTCCCCAAAGTGAAAAGCGTCCCCCCCCTTCCCCCTACAGCCTGTCCCCTCACTTTTTTCATTTTCCTAGGTAAATAGTAACTTCCTATTTTGGAAATTGGTTTTTCGCTCTTTCCTACATCGAGCATAAAAAGTTGTACGATAGATATTTTTGAACTTTTTAATAAGAAGTTGTTTAAGAATATCAATTTTAATACTTCCATACCCCTCCCCTCAATAACAGCCACTCTTGCCACCGCCCGCTTATATAATACCACTCTCATCACTCCTTTTTAAACCCACTCTCTTTCTCTCTTAAAAAATTTCCTGCTATAACCAAAAATTCTCTCCCGCTTTCTCCGAATTGTATGGCAGTTCGCTTGCTGTCTTATGAGGTAGCTGACCTCTGCCTCGGCAAGCCGCCGCTCAGGTCACTCTCCATCTCCGCCACAGTTTCTGACGCCTTATCCGCTCTCAAATCCTCCAACGACAACCACATCAGTGTCTGGATCTGCCACCACTCTGATAACAATTGCCAGTGTATCGGCAAAATTTGCATGGTTGATATCATCTGCTACCTCTCCAAAGAAGAGAACATATCTTCTCCTTCAATTGCTCTCAAGTCCTCTGTCTCTGTCTTGCTGTCAAAGACCCATGGCCTAGTCAGGCACGTGGAACCCTCTTCAAGGTACTTAATTCTCTCTCTCTCTCTCTCTCTCAATTCATTCTTATCAATTCTATGTCAATTGTCGTCTTCTTGATCAATTACTGGTGTAAAAGTACATTGTGAGCTTTCATTGTGGTTTTTCCGGTTTGGCTCCATCCTAAGCTTTTATTTATTTTCTCCAAAGCACTGCAATTATAATAGACTAGTAGGAGTGTTTAATAATTTTGACTCCGTTATTAATTTTCCAACTGGGGTTACTTTCAGAAAGTTCATTTAATTTCTCCGTATTATACATTAATAGATCTTAAATTGTGCGACGTTTTAGTCATTCTTAGCTTAATATTCCCCTGTTTTGTAGACCATTTGATCGATTTCCCCTGTTTTTGTAGTTTATTGGAAGCCATTGAACTAATCCTCCAAGGTGCACAAAACCTTGTTGTCCCAATCAAGAGTAGAATCAATGGAAACTCAAAGAGGAAGCTCCTTCAACAGTCTTCTATTTGTCCTACCACTCACAATGGACGAGAATTCTGTTGGGTGACTCAAGAAGATGTGATTAGATTCCTACTCAGCTCAATCGGTCTTTTCTCACCCATTCCAGCCTACTCTGTTGAGGCCCTCGGCATCATTACCTCTGAATTCCTGGCAATTGAGTACCACTCTCCTGCCTCTTCAGCATTGGGAGCAATCTCTGAGTCCCTTGCCAAACAGACTTCGGTTGCAGTCGTTGACGACGACGGAACTTTGATTGGCGAGATCTCTCCTTTTACCCTCGCCTACTGTGACGAGATGGTCGCAGCTGCCATTGCAACCCTATCTGCAGGGGACCTGATGGCCTACATAGACTGCGGGGGTCCACCTGAAAATATGATAAGGATCGTGGAGGCGAGGTTAAAAGAAACAAATTTGGAGGGAATGTTAGAAGAATTCTCCATCTATACTTGTGACATCCCTTCTCCTACCTCCTTGTCATCAGACGAGGAGTCAATATCATCCCCGACTAGATCACTACGGAAGTCGGGGAGGTATAGTAGGTCAAGTAGTTACTCGGCCAGGATGATGAAGAGGGCGGAAGCTATAGTATGCCATCCCGGGAGCTCTTTGGTGGCCGTCATGATTCAGGCCATCGCCCACCGGGTGAATTATGTGTGGGTGATTGAAGACGATTGTAGCTTGGTGGGGATGGTAACATTTTCGAATATGTTGCAAGTGTTTAGGGAAAACTTAGAGGCCATGATATAGAAGATGAAGAGTTGTAGAGGAAATGGGGGAGGGATTGTGAATATGAGCTAGTTTTGGGGATTTTTGTGTTTCACTTGAGATTGAGAGGATATGCTAATCTTTCGTAGTTGCTTCTTGCTGGCTGATATGATTTTGATTTGTTTTGTTTTGTTTGATATTTGAATATTGTTGTCCTAATAAATATCGGCGAATCATGCATGGACACCGCCACCGGTCACTGGACAGATTTGATATCTAAGTCGTCAAAATTACTTTTTCTTGGATTTGCATCTACTTGATAAAAAAAGGAGTTTGATGAAAGAAATTTTGAGAAATGATCCCACCCACTGCCCATTAGTGAATACTAAAAGGGTGAATTTAAAAACATCAGATCATCAGATTGGAATGTGTCTGTCTATCAGCTCTTTTGGCATGAAATTAAAATTCGTTTGTCCTACCAATGACAGATTGTGAAACAAATTAATAAGCTCATTCAAGTTGACTATATTGTAGCCATCAGACGGTCTATTTTGAGCAATTTCCTACTCCCTCCTTTCCTTTTAGTACATTTTATTATTTTAAGATGTTATATTTAAAGAGTTTATTTTAAAAAATTAAAATATAAAACTATTATTTTATTACTAATATATTATTAAAAATATCATTTAAAAAAAATTCTGACCCAAATTCGAGGGAGTAATAGGCATGTCTATATATCATCCAATTAAGTCTCTCTCAACTTTACGCTTTTTTACCTTTGTTACACACTTTTGACTAGCTCCTCTCGTACTAGCCACTAGGCAAGTGAAAGTGGTACCAACCAATGGACCCACCGGTTGCTCATTGCCTCATTTTCACACCGGTTATAGCTGGTTTGGTGGAACGTTTTGGTCAAAATATTAATAAAAAAACACAATGTTTTTTTTAAAAGTATTTCAATGCTGCGTTTTAAAAATATACAAAGTTTTAAAAATATGCTGTGTTTACGACTACTTTGTTTATGAAAAATAGCGTTTTGAAATAGTTTTTCAAACGTATTTATAAAAATAAAACTACGTTTTAAAAATACTGTGTTTTAAAAACGCTCCATTTAAAAGAAACTACGTTTTAAAAACGCTACATCAGACGAGACATTAATCTAACTCTAAGCATTGCTTCTCGACTCTCCACTGACCGCGTTGCCTACAACAGCCAACATCCATCTACATGCTAAATGTCTTACGTACAACATTCACAGTAATTAATTAATGAAAAACGTACGTGGAGTGGTTAGAGATATATAAAAGCACCCACCCTCCTTGTGTATTCATTTCTTTTTATAAATCTTTTTAATTTTGTCTCACTGTTATTTATATATTTTTTTTAATTTTTATTTATTTAAAACATATATATTTTCATTGTATAATCTTCTTTTAAAAAAAATAATATATCCCAATAAAAAAATATTTCATTCTCCGCCCCCAAAAAAAAAAATTGGTCACACACATACAAGTTTAGGAAGATTTTTTTTCGTCATATTTAGGAAGAAAAAACTCTCCGTCTCTCTCGTAATTGTCTATGTATTCACTCTTACCCATAAATAAGAAAAGGAAAAAACACATATTGGTGATGCTCTAATATTAACGTTGTTAACTTATGGTCTCTCTAAATTAATATGGAAGAAAATGGATCGAGAATCACGTGTCCAGCACAGCACGATGGATGTTGGCTTTCAATCATCTCAACTTCTCAAGTGATCGGCTTCTACGCCAACGCGGAAATCCCTTTTATGAATTAACTAGTGATTGAGTGATCGAGTACTGAATTCATGCAATGATATTTTTTTGTTTCTTTTTCGAATATATAAACCTTCCAACATTGGAAACAAATAAGATTTCATCACATGCTTCTGTTGATTTATGCCTTATCATCCATGCATTATGTCTTTCCCAAAAAAAAAATGTTTGGGAAAAGGTATCCGCTAATAATTTCTTCAAAAAACAAAATATATTATTGATCGGTATACTTCGAAAAGTTTTTAATCGTTTTATACATTGATATTTTTTTCCAAAGTGAAAAGAGGTATTTTTGATGCATCATTTGATAAGTGTTAGACTCGACGGGGTCTAGCCCATGTTTTGTGACCTACGGGTTTAATTTAGAATAAATTAAATATTGGTTATGAACCTTAATTAATTATATTAGCTAAATAACATTATGAGCTTATATAATTTAGCCATCTAATATACTTAAAGTATATTAAATCTTAAAAGGCCCAATAAATCTCTACACATTAATGGACGTAGGAGATTGATTACACTTTAGGGTTAGGTTCCACCTCCTATCTATTTTAAGTCTTTTGGGGATTAGGGTTTCTTACGTTCTTTTTCCCTAACAGTTGCCTTCACAAAAATACATACGTTCTATTGCATGTGAAATAGATAAAAGAGTGAAAACCATAACACACTTGAATTGAAGACTCTTGTTCCGCATTACAGTCAATCGGATTCAATTACTCCGTACTAATGGCGTCAATTGGTTCCGGTATGTCTTCAATTTACGTTTATTATGTTTATGTGAAAAACATGATTCTATTCTTGATTATGTGTTCAAGTCTTATGTAAATTAATGTTCTTACATTGTGGTATCAGAGTCATGTTAATTTTACATAATCATAATGTACGGTAAGATTACCGATTACCAAACGTGAACTCGATGACCGCATCACTATCAATTTTTTTTATTTTTGGTGATAATTAATGTTAGCAAGAAACTGCATTCCTTGTATAGTCATCACTGTCAAGTACCATTGTCTTCTTTGGTGATTGTTATTGACCGGTGATGTCATCAACCCATTATCTAAAGGGTTCAATTGATATTGAACATTATCATGTGCTGATGAGGTCATCAGTACGAGTTCATTGTTGTATCAATTCCTTAGTGACCCGTGATGTCATCATTATCTAAAGGGTTCAATTGATATTGAACATGATACTATTTCCACCTTATCATTATCATGTTCTGCTTTTTCTTCCTTTGTGCAAATTGCCGAAACTGTTCGTTTTTAATTTCTTCAAAATCGCAACAGTGGGTAGTACATTCCATTAATTTGACAAAGAATTCATGATTAATATGGCTATTTGATTAGTTGTTAATGAGCTTCATGATTTTATTGTTTATTATCTCAACTCAAATGAATTATATACTGATGTCTCTATCGTGCTCGTTTGTTTCGATAAATTCAATTAATCGATATGCATATTTTGTGACATATTAATGCTAGTTTAAAGAATTATTTTGAGTACTTTATCAGTATTTGTAATTCTTGTTTGTTTGAAAATTGGACAGCCCAACGAAAGTTCATTTTTGGACAAATTAAGCTAACACTAAAATCACCTCATGAGATATTCATTAATTTAAAATATAAATCGGCCCAACGAAAGATTCGCATTTTTGTTTATTGAATATAATGAAACGAAAATATAAAGTTGCATGACTTGAATTATTTCTCCCCAATGGTGATATAATTTTTAAGCGGCTTCAACTTTTCATGATTTTCCTAATGATTTAATGAGAGATCACTTGTATGTTGATAGTCGGCCCAACGGAAGGCTATTAATGATGCTTTAGATTTCTGAGTAAAAAGGTTTTTGTGTATTTTACATTTTTTATAGATAAACTGCTTATTTTTCAGTTTATTTAAACATTAATGATTTGTTATTGTATTTTGTGGATTTTTCTTAAGGTCGTAATTTGGATGATTGTTTTTGTTTTCCTTAAACATTTAATCCTGCAGCTACTATTACGAGTTGTCTTTCCTCTATTGAATCCCTGAGTGGTACTAACTTTGCCTCATGGAAAGAGCAGATTGACATTATTCTTGGAGTTTCTGATTTGGATTATGCCTTACGTGTGAATGCTCCTCCACCAATTACGGCTGAAAGCAGTGCGGAGGCTAAAGCTGCTTCAGAGGCGTGGGAGCGTTCCAATCGCATATCCTTATTGATTATGAAAGGTTCCATTAGCACCGCTATTCGCGGAGCAATTCCTGATTCTAATAATGCTAAGGAGTACCTTGCTCATATCGAAGAACAATTTATGAGTTCTTCAAAAGCACTGGCTACAACTCTTATCACAAAGATGGTCACGCTTAAGTATGATGGTGTGAGTGGTGTACGTGAGCACATTATGAAGATGAGTGACATGGCTGCTCAACTTAAAACAATGGACATGGAAATCTTTGAAGATTTTCTCACTCACTTCATTATGACTTCTCTTCCGGCGCAGTTTGGCCAATTTAAGGTCAACTATAATTCGCTGAAAGTGAAATGGAAGATGAGTGAGCTAATGAGCATGTGTGCTCAAGAAGAAGAAAGACTTAAATCCGAGAGGATTGAAAGTGCACATATCATCACATCTGGACCATCTAAGGGAAAAGGAAAGACTTATGCCAAAAGTAAGAAGAAATGGGATAAGAGTATTTCTACCACTAAAGCAGGCAAGGCAAACTCTTCTACTGCAAAAGGTCTTGGCAACATCAAGTGTCGCTTTTGTAGAGAGAAAGGGCATATGAGGAGGGATTGCCCTAAGTTTCGTGAGTGGCTCGAGAAGAAAGGTAGTTCACTAATTAATATTTGTTATGAATCTTTTACGATTAATGTTCCTTTAAACACATGGTGGATTGATACTGGTACAACTGTGCATGTTACTAATTCATTACAGGGATTCCTTTCCGTGAAGAAACTAAATAAAGGAGATTGACACGTAATAGTAGGAAATGGAGAGAAAGCTCAAGTTGAAGCTGTTGGAACTCTCCGTTTAGTCTTGGAGAGTGGTTTCAATTTGGATTTAGTTGATACCGTTTATGTTCCCAAGATGACTAGAAACCTTATTTCTCGCTTTCTAAATTTGACGCTATATATGGTTTTTCGCTTAAGTTTGAGAATAAAGGTTTCTCTCTTTCTTTTTTACTCCGGTTGTCTGGCTCGGTTTGTTGTAGGGAAACCTTTACAAATTATGTTTAGATCCTTCGTTTTCTGAATCCTTAGAATCGATGAATGTGAATGATATAATTGTTCCAACTGGTATTAAGAGAAAACTAAAGGATGATAATTCATCTAGATTGTGGCATGAACGTTTAGGCCACATATCTAGGAGAAGAATGGAGCGACTCATAAAGGAAGGAATTCTTCATCCTTTAAATTTCTCAAATTTTGGCACATGTGTTGAATGCATCAAAGGAAATTTTGTAAAAGGTATTAAACGTGGAGCTACCCTGAGTAATGGACTTTTAAAAATTATTCACACCGATATTTGTGGACCTTTACTACTCCGAGTATTGAGGACATAAGTACTTCTATTACCTTTATTGACGACTTTTCACGATATATATGTCTACCTCATTCATGATAAATCGAGGCCCTAGATGTATTTAAGGTCTACAAAGCCGAGGTTGAAAATCAACTTGACCTTAAAATTAAAATTGTAAGATCCGATGCAGGAGGAGAATATTATGGAAATTCTTTTTTGATTTGGGTCAACACCCCTCGACCTTTGCCTTGTTTTTGGAAGAAAATGGTATCGGGTGAATATGCAATGCCTGTACACCCCAGCGAAATGGTGTTAAGATAAAGACGCAATCGCACTCACGGACATGGTACAAGGCATGATATGTCGCTCTACTCACCTCGAAGTTCTATGGGCTGAGGCCTCAAAACAAACTGCATATACTCAATAGAGTTCCTAGTAAGTCAAGGCCTCAAAAACGCCTACTTAATTATGGACAAAGTGAAACCTAATTTGTTGTCAGATGTATGGGTGTCATGCAAGAGACTAAAATTTTCCACCCACATATTAAAAAACTCAATTCTAAACCATAAGTTGTTACTTTATAGGCTACTATGAATCCATCAAAGGGTTTCGCTTATCGCCCATCTCATACCACTAGAATTGTTGAAACAAGGTATGCGCATTTTTAGAAACCGGCCGGTTATAGTGGGAGTACACCAAGAAAAATAAATATGTAGGAAATTCAAGAACATGTTTCTATTGCTCCTCAAAATGTCAGAAGCACCAGCATTCTTCACGAGGATCAAATCTTAGATCCGATTGAGAATGTTGATGCACCCGAGATTGTACCTAATGTCAACCTCACATTAATGAGCCTAATGAACCTCCCCGCTAATGAACAACCTCTTCAAGGTCGAGATGGCTAAAAAACCAAATGTATCGGATGATTTTGTATACCAAGAGGTTGACTATGATCTTGGCATTGGAAATGATCCTAAGTTCTTCCAAGAAGCCCTTAAAAGTGACCATTCAACCTGGCTTGATGCCATGAATGATGAGTTAGAATCAATTAAGAAAAATGATGTATGGGATCTCGTTGAATTGCCCAAGGAGCCAAAGTTGTAAGTCAGAATGGGTCTATAAACTAAGCTTGACTCTAAAGGCAATGTTGAACGATATAAAGCTAGACCGGTTGCTAAAGGGTTTACCTAAAGGAAGGCATAGATTATTTTGAAACTTTTTCACCAAGTGTCGAAAAGGATTCTTTTCGATAGTCATGGCCCTTATAGCTCATTATGATTTACAGCTATATCATATGGATGTTAAAAACCGCATTCCTTCATGGTGACTTGTTTCCCTAAAGTCTTTTATGAGACAACCTCAAGGTTTTGAGGTCAGGGCGAACATGGTATGTGATAAAGAAATCCATTTATGGTCTAAAAACAAGCCTCAAGACAATGGTACTTGAAATTTTCATGACGTGATTAGTAAATTCAGATTTATTGAGAATGTGCGGATCAATGTATATACCTGTTAAGTGGGAGCAAATTTATCATCCTAGTCCTGTATGTTGATGATATTTTGCTTGCAAGGATAAAGACATATGTTATGATGAGACCAAATCTTTTCTTTCAAGAATTTTGATATGAAAGATCTTGGTGAAGCCTCTTACGTCTTAGGCATTGAAATTCACCGTGATAGGTCTCTGGTATTTTGGGCTTATCTTAAAGGCTTATATTGATAAAGTACTCAAAGAGTTCAACATGCACGCTTGTTCTCCCAAGAGCCTGCAGACAAATTCAGCCTCCCAGCAATGTCCTAGGAACCAACTTGAGCTTGATGCAATGGAGCACATTCCCTATGCTTCAGCTTGGGAGTATAATGTATGCTCAAGTTTGTACGCC